>CAMTZB010000001.1:13733500-14975500 GCA_947086495.1 Morpho achilles | reverse complement strand
AATTTGATAGTTTGTTAAATCTCTAGACAGATTCCAATTTTTTGATGTAATTATAGACACGCCGCTTAACTGAGTCCTCGCCTCACCTTGAACGCCGTAATCGAGGACTTAGTTAAACGGTTTGCCTATAATAGACCTATAACCTAGCGTTGCCGTACCTCAGTCTATTTATAAATTCCCTATATACTATTTACTATATACTATTTATAATTTATCGATGTAGGATCATCGATCATGTATCTATCAAGTTCCAAATTATATGGTGTAAAGAATAATAACGTAAAGCATGATGAATTGTAAATATCAATTAAGAAAAATAGTCTTCAAAGAAAACTCAGAATTGTCTGTTCTCAGCTTCAAATCCTCGGTATGTTGTAAAGAATTCGCGCTATAAAATTCAATTTCTTTAAAATATTCTTAAGTTACACTTTCAAGTACGTTTGAATTGTAATGTTTTGGCGAAGCTAAAGGCCGGTATAAACCATTAAACATACGAGCTAAAACAAGAGCGTTTTTTTGAGATCATGTAGTGTAAACGAAACATCATTCTTAGCATTTAAACCGAAATAGCAAGCAAGATTAGGAATCGAGAACTAAAATTGCAAAAGATCAGCCGAAAGAATTCTTTTAAGAGACCGCCCAGGAAACGAGCAAGCCCGAACACGCAAGAATGCTGTAATCATTTGTTCGCGTGCTCTAGTATCGTTACCATTCATACGAGCTCTTAAAATGCTCCTAAAAATATTCCATAAAATGTTTGCGAACGCAGAAAAAACATTAAAGGAACATGCTTTATGTCTGTTTAAACTTACCGAATTTCATAGAGTGGGGATAGAATCAGCATTCGCTCGTCTGATGTAAATCGGTGTAAACGCTGAATCGAAACTGTGCTCTTATCAAGAAGAACGAACAAAATTTACTTTATTTTACGAATACATAACTATTATATAGTAGTATATGATATTTTTTCCAAAATTCCTGTATTAATTATATTATAATCCGTACAACCATATTTGGCTTTGTTTTTTGTTCGCCAGAAGTTTAATAAAAAAATATTGTTTATAATTGGTTTATTATTTTCAATTGACACTTTTGTTAATTATATCCTGTATATAATTCACAAAGGTCCATAGATCTAAATCACTGTAGATCGATAGGTCGCTCGAATCTGGCTTGCAGGACCAATTATATTACTCGTTTTAATTAAGGATGAACTTTTCTTGCATCGGGAATTATAAAAATGGAAACAGACAATACGTATGCAATGAATAATGTTTATTCGCAACTGATTTTTTCTACAAAAACTTGTGCTAGATTGATATTTGATCCGAATATCGACTGGCTCGTTGGCGCAGTTGGTACTGACCCTGCCTTCAGCTCCGCGGGTCGTGGTTTCCCACCGAGGGCCAACAATTTCTAACAAAAATTTGTTAGTTCTTCTAGCCTGGGTGTATATTTGTATTTAAGTATGTATTTAAAATTATATAAGTACCTATATATTTACCAGTTGTCTGTCACCCATAACAGAAGTATTAAGTTATTTACTTTGGGGACGGATGACCGTGTGTGTAAGTGTCCCATATATTTATTTATTTATTAATGATTGTGCCACCATCGCTTCGAATTATACGCCTAAATTACTACTTATTCCTAACTCGCGCAATAGATATACATAATATTACTCTGTTCTGTTGTTTTTGTTTCCACCATAGAGTTGTACTTAGGGGAGCCATAGATGGGCCTGTGAGTGCATGTGTCACAACTCGTATACTCAATATTAATTTAATCACATATAAAAAGAGAGACATATAGTATTTATATATAGAGAGTAGAATAGCGAGGTGTCGTAAAAGGCGACTAAGGTAAGTCGACCCGCCGTGTGGTATCCGGCTGAGTAGAATAGACCAACCTCATTTCTTACCGAGGTGTCGTAAAAGGCGACTAAGGTAAGATAACCCACCGTGTGGTATCCGGTTTAGTAGAATAGACCACCCTCTTTCTTACCGAGGTGTCGTGAAATACGACAGAGGTAAGTTGACGTCAGGCAGGCGGCCGGTCGTAAAAACGCAGCCAAATCATGTTACAGCATGTTTATAACATGTTGTACCGACCCCACTTAGAGTGGGATAAGGGCAGGAAGATGATGATATAGAGAGTAGAATAGACTCCCTCATTTCTCACCGAGGTGTTGTAAACACATTTGCCGACCCTTCTTAGAGTGGGATAAAGATAGGAGGATGATGAGTTGCCACAGACACCATATATGCCAGATCAAAATGAATGTGTATCGAGTTATTACATCAAGAGCAAACTAGTTTTTACTTGCAACTTCGTTTGCGTGGATCGTTGTCGCGTGATACGTTGATAGTAGATCGCGCTTCTCAATTTCATTTTATTCCTGTAGAATTAAAAGGATTTCTATAGCCTATATGTTACCCCGGTGTAAAAGGAAAGCTTGGGCCAAATTCATCAATAGTGGTTCAACGAATTTGCGGAAAAAGAGTAACAAACTCACAAACTTTCGCATTTATTATATTAATAGGACCTGTATCATCATCATCTTCCTGCCCTTATCTCACTCTAAGTGGGGTCGGCTCAACATGTTATAAACATGCTGTCACATGATTTGGCTGCGTTTTTATGACCGGCCGCCTGCCTGATGTCAACTTATCTCTGTCGTATTTTATGACACCTCAGTAAGAAAAAGGTTTGTCTATTTTACTAAACCGGATACCACACGGTGGGTCAACTTACCTTAGTCGCCTTTTACGACACCTCAGTAAGAAATGAGATTGGTCTATTCTACTCAGCCGGATACCACTCGGCGGGAATAAGACCTGTATCTATATCACCTTTTTGATGTGTGATGTGCACATAATTGAGGAAATTCTAAATATATTATTGACCCGAATTCGCGATACCGTTTAGTATTTTACAGGTATAATGTGGATGCCCAACTTGCCCGTCACCATCCTGACGGGGCTGACGGCGGGCGCTGGCGTCTTGTGTCTCGTTAAGTGAGTGTCAAATGTTATCTTTAATATTTAAATGAGTTAATCTTGTGTATATATATACACACATATTTAGAGCTGATTTTTTTACATATTTATTTACAGCAAAAATGTACAAGTTATATCTATCTTAAATTACTTACACGCTAGGACTATACAAATCATGCCCACGTGGAATGGTCCCAAGAATGCTGGCAGCGTTTCCGCGCTGAATCGCTAAGCTGATTCTTTGTGCGAAAAAGGAGCCAGCCCTCTTGTCACCTGAAGAGGCAATCAACCGAGGTGTTAAAACGGATAAAAAATTTTTTGCACTTTGCACTAGAGCTGATACATTCTGGATTCGT
The DNA here is from genome assembly GCA_947086495.1 of Morpho achilles. Lineage (NCBI taxonomy): Eukaryota > Metazoa > Arthropoda > Insecta > Lepidoptera > Nymphalidae > Morpho > Morpho achilles. The sequence continues at coordinate 14,972,145 of CAMTZB010000001.1, read as the reverse complement.
AAAAACACTCATATCCCAAGAATTCTCTAGAGATGCAGGTTTCCACGATGTTTTCCTTCACTGAAAAGCGTGTGGTTAATTGTAATTATCAATTAGATACATCAGTTTTAATAGAAAAACTCATTGCCCGGGCTTTGAACCCGTGACCTCCTCGAAGAGTCGCACGGTGTCACCGCTGGGCTCTCGCAGTTTTTATTGTTAATATTATATGTAATGTGGTTATAAACCTATAATGTTTGTGGTTAATATAGTACCTATAATGTCTGGGTGACAGAGCCTTAATTAACTCGGTAATAATAAAAAAAAACTTAGAATAAAGAAAAAAATAATTATTTAGTTGGGGATTGCTCCTAGGTATTTACATTTCTCGAGACTACCCGTTCCCCGGGTAAACTACGCTGACTTGACATTTTATGGCAAAAAATCAATTCAATATAAATTTTAGTGTTTTTTAATGCCCAAAAACAGGGTCAAAACAATCTTTTTTTTACATAAAACCTAGCTAAATCGCTTTTTCTCTCCCAAAACCTCCTATATGCCGAATTTACGGAAAATCGTTTGGGCCGTTTCCTAGATTCCCAAAAAATATACATACAAGTTTCTCATTTAACTTTTAAATATTAAAGATTTTCATTTAAATATTAAAGATAAGTAATCGAACCATTTTATTTGGCAGGGATATATATGGCGGGCCTGGTTTTGATAAGAGGGTCTCCGCGGCGGGCAAGACGGTGATCGTGACGGGGGCCAACAGTGGGATTGGGAGGGAGGTGGTGTGGGAGTTCGCGCAGCGTGGGGCCAAGGTCAGACTCTTTCAAGAATAAAAATACAATACATTATAAAGAGTGGTTTAATATTTAAGTGAACGAAGTTGCAGACAAAGCTTGATTAAACTCTGGTGCAGTTGGCAGTGACCCTTCAGCTCCGTAGGTCGCGGGTTCGATTCCCACCAAGGCCCAACGTGTTTTATAAACAATTTGTTCTTTCTGCGAGCCTGGGTGTATATTTGTATCAAAAATAATATAGTATGTATTTATTTACCACTTATCTCTCACCCATAACACAAGTATTAAGTTATTTACTTTGGGAATGGACAAACGTGTTTGTTAGTGTCCCATATATTTATTTATTATTTTATATTAAACAAAATAAAAGTTAAGTTGACCCAATGTGTGGTATCCGGTTGAGTAGAATAGACCACCATCTTTCTTACAAACAAAACTCTTATTATTTAAAATTTCATGCACGGTCAATTACTAGTACATGCTCAATTACCTTACCTTCTTCCTCGCGTCGATATCCTCATTAATGAGAGTCGTGATTCCCCATTTGAGGGAGTAATTTCTTTCTGACTGTGGTTCGCCATTTAAGTCTGTCTTTGGGGTCGTAGAGAGCAATGTGCAAGTTGGTATTTAGTGCCCTTACCTTACATTAGATTAATTCCAGGTGTTCATGGCATGCCGCGACATGACAAAGTGCGAGGAGGTGCGACGCGAGATAGTCCTGGGCACCGAGAACAAATACGTATATTGCCGGCCTTGCGATCTCGCCAGCACAGCGTCTATAAGGGAATTCGTCGCCAGGTAACCTCCTTGCGTCATTTTCCTCAATGATGAAGGTCGTGGACCAGGGATCACTTTGGAATCAGTATACCCAGCGAATTGAAATTTACCTTCGTGGTTTCATTCCACAACCTTTCCAAAGTTGTCGCCGGTCGACGGTTAGCGGCGATGTAACCAAAATATAACATAGGTTACATTTTAGTTTTTTAACATAACCGATTCAGGTAAAGACGCTAGGGTACTGTGTGAAGAGACTTAATAACCCATCAAATGTCATGGTGGTCTCATTTCAATTTAAGTGTTAACATTTATAAATGAAAAAAAATGCACACACACACTCATGAAACACAAATATACACGCGCATACAAACACAAACATATACACACTCATTTATTCTTTATTGTTATGTTTATTATTAAGATATGGAAGAGCGGAACCTTCTGACACGAGTATATTTGACCTACTCACAACTACTTTATATGGTAATGCAGAATTCTGGTAAATAAATGAATTTTGAATTTTTAAAACATTATTATACGGTTTAGGCGGTAGGACAATAATTAGGAGAGAGCTGACAAGTTAATTTACTAATTTCTAATATGACTTTTGTAAATTAACAGCTATTAAATTTATAAATATCTCCAGGTTCAAATCTGAAGAGCCAAAAGTGCATATACTTGTGAACAACGCGGGCGTGATGGAGACACCCCAGGGGGTGACTCGTGACGGCTTCGAAACTCAGCTGGGCACCAACCATTTCGGACATTTCCTGCTCACCAATTTACTATTAGACACATTAAAGGTACGGAAAAATTTATTTTACTATTTTATATATTTTTCTCAACCTCCGTGTGGTATCCCAATGAGTAAAATAGGGGTAATTTCTTACCGATGTGTCGTAAAGATACGACTAAGATAAACCGACCCGCTGTGGTATCCGGCTGCGTAGAAAAGACCACCCTCATTTCTTACCGAGGTGTCGTAAAATACGTCTAACGTAAATTGGCTCAGGCAGGCGGCCAGTCGAAAAATACGTAGCCAAATCATGTGACAATATGTTTATACTATGTTGTGCCGACCTCACTTAGAGTGGGATTATCTTAGACTGGATCGTTGGCGTAGTGGGTGACCCTGCCTTCAACTCCGCAGGTCGCGGGTTTGATTCCCGCCGAGGGTCAACATTTTCCAAAAATGAATTTGTTGGTCTTTGAGTCTTTGAGACCGTGTGTGTAAGTGTCCCATATATTTATTAAAATTATTATTAGCCTTATTTTACGAAACCTCGGTAAGTAAGAGGATGATCTATTCTACTCAGCCGGATACCACATGGCATAATTTAAGCTTTTATACCTGACCAACATAAAGGCACAAGAGCGTTGCTAGTATTACAATAGATACTTGGTGTCCAGGATTCTGTCCCGAGTCGTGTGGTGGTGGTGACGTGCAGCGCGCACCAGAAGGGCACCATCCACCGGGACGACCTGAACATGACCAACTCCTACCGACCCTCAGACGCCTACAGCCAGAGCAAGCTGGCCAACGTGCTGTTCGTAAGGGAGCTGGGCAGGAGGATGCTGGGTGAGGACTGCTTGCTCATAATTCTATTTCTATGACAAATTTTCTCAAGAATATCTAGACTTGCCCTTAAACAAGTTGGAATTTCCTTAAAACGACGCTACTACAAAAAGCTTTCTATACAATTGCTGATTTTTTTGTGATAATAACACATTAACTGCAGTCAGCTAAGCGCCGCGCCGGTCTGCGACGATTATTATATAATCCGCGTTAAGTGAATATTGCTAAATAGAAAAAATATTTTGCTAAATGTTGACTGTACCATCCGTTTGCATAAACCACAATACACAAGCACTTCATACTGTCATTATCACAAACTGAACAATCGAATTGCTTCGCAACAGCATCATGAGATAGACTCCACGACAAAATCGCAAATTGAAATTATAATGTTAGGATCCAAAGTAGGATTTATAAAAAGAGAACAAAATTAATACATTTCTAACCAAACAAACAAAATGGCTGACGTGAACAGATTAACTAACAGAGCTTTCGCGCGCAAGTACCGATCGTAAAAGAGACCTCTGTTCTTGACCTGACCACTTTTAAACTCTAGATGAGAGGGAATTATGAAGTTTTGCTAGCAATTAATTAAATTAAAAATAAATTAAAACACTGATTAAAAATGTTGCTGTCTACTATATAATCATTATTTTCTTTATCTACAGAGACAGACGTGGCAGTGACGGCCGTGGACCCTGGGTTCACGGACACAAATCTGACGCGGCACCTGCCCATGATGAAGAGCGTCACCCGCTTCGTGGTGTACCCGGTGTTCTGGCCGTTCATGAAGAAGGCCCGTACCGGAGCGCAGGTCATACTGCAGGCAGCGCTAGATCCTGAACTGCAGAGGAGTAAGGGGGACTACTATATGTGAGTGGACACTGGATAACTGATAGACAGAGGTCTTGCATGAAGTTGAAAGGATTTTCAAATCCAGGCATTTTTATCATCTAAATAATCATCAATTTTGTAATATGCTTTACGTATAAGCATATCTCTTACACACTGAAAACTTTCTGTAGATGTATTCATACTTACAACCACTCGTTTTATTACAAAAGAGCATCCCTCCAAAGGTCTCCGCAAATTTTCTAATAAATTCAAAGAAATAGGCGTCATGACTTAAGTTCACAATATATCTACAATTATATTCACTTGTATAGTATAACACTTGTGTAGAAACAGACATAAACCATGGACGCCTAGATTGCGCTTCCAAAAGGTTCGAAAATCATTTGTGTACACGTTTTTATAAAAAAATTCCTCAACCTTATCTAGACTTAATTAATTAACTTAAAACCCCCTACATACTGAATTTCAGAAAAATCGTTGGAGCCGTTTCCGAGATTCCGAAAATATTTATATATACAAGATTAACTCATTTAAATATTACAGATATTTAAATATTTTTCAGCGACATGAAGAAATCTCTGCCGTCTGAATTAGCACAAGACTACGAACTGGCGCAGTGGCTGTGGAGAGTGAGTGAGAAATGGACCAAACTGGATGAAAATAGATCTGCGGTCGCTAAAGCGCTGGCCGCGTAACTACTAGAGTTGTTTGGTACGTTTTTTAGATAACTTTAACACAAGAACTTATGAATGAACCTCAAAGATTTGTTATCAAATCAAATTAATCTTTATTCAATTAAGCTCTTTTAAGCAGTTTTGAATCGCCAAAGATAAATATGATTAAAAAAACAATCTTGATATGGTTTTGCCTCTAATTTACAACTAATTTGAGACAAATAATAATAATTATTTGCAATAGTAAATCTAGTGTCTAGTTTTAAATTATTAAATATTAAGTTGTGTGAGCGGGCTTAAATGGTACTTAGTAATTAAAAGTAATTACCTACTAAGTACCATTTAAGCCCGCTTTTTTTTTTAATTTAAATTTAAATTTAGCTACTATTTCTTCCGCATAAAGAAGACTATCCAGGGATATTAGTGTCATCGAATGAGAATGTATTTTATTTTGCATTTATGATTATAAATAGAACGTGTTAGTAATAAATTTAGTAATTAAATGTAATATTGTTTTAATTAGTTACCTCGGGTGGGCACTAATAAGTTTTTTTATAATAACTAAATATAGGTAATAAATAAATATATGGGACCCACACACGGTCCGTCCCCAAAGTAACTTAAGACTTGTGTTATGCTTGACAGACAACTGGTGAATATATACTTATATATTTTTTAAATACATACACCCAGGCTCAAAGACCAACAAATTTATTTATAGAAAATGTTGGCCCTCGGCGGGAATCAAACCCGCGACCCGCGGAGCTGAAGGCAGTGTCGCTACCCACTACGCCAACGGGCCAGTACATGTACAATTTATTGCACGAGTTGCGGTATGGAATACATCCGTGTGGTATCAGGTGGAATAGACCACTCTTTTTACTAAAATGTCGTAAAATACGACTATGGTAAGTTGACGTCAGGCATGCCGGTCGTAAAATACGTAGCCAAATCATTTGACATGTTTATAACATGTCTTGCCGACCCCACTTAGAGTGGTATAAGGACAGGGGGATGATGAGAGCTTTTGTTCCAGTAAAACAAAATACGAGTACTAGAAGTTTTATTATCAGAACTATTTTTGAATTTAAACTATCGTACATACATTAATTGTGAGAGTTATTCATAATTAATGTATAGAATCCGGCTATACTCACGTGTTATTTTATCGGATGAGCCCGACTAGTTTCAACCCCACACGGGGCTCTTATTCATGAGCTCGGTCTCATCTGATTAAATAAGACGTGAGTATATCCGCAATCTATACATTAATCAGAACTATTCCCATATAGAGGAGTGGTAGTCCGGGTTGTCGAACAGTAAAGTGGGTGGTTGTATCTGGTGGTGGTGGTCGTGGCGGTGCAGCAGCTGCAGCACGCCGGTGCCGATGCCGGCCGGCACGCCCACTATAATGCACTCGGAGACACCCTCGATCTGGTCCGTCTGTCCGTAGTACGCGGCGTCGAACAGGTGGTCGGCCGTCTTCTCGAACTGGACACATGACGAAAATATTTAAAAAAAAAGTTGGACCCATGATTTTGTATCTATAACGAAGTAAAAAAGAAAAGATAAATAAATAATTGGGCTCCCTAATCCTTAATTTTGTACTAAATGTTTTAATCCCGAAGAATAATCTCGTATTTTTTATCTTATCAGACAGAAAGGATACAATCAGAACAGTAGTATTCCTTTATTGGTTAATTAATCTATACTTATTATAAAACAAAGTCACCAAAAGCTGTCTGTCTGTATGTGATCGATTTTCTCGAAATGTACAGAACAGATTTCTCAACGGGTTTTGACTAAAAGACTGCGCATTTCTTGAGAAGGGCTTAGGTTATTAAAATATACGGTTTCATGTAAATTAAAATAGGAAAAACTTTGTGAAACTAGTTGCCGTACGGGTGTGTCTATGGGTACAGCTAGTCTATTATATGTCAGAAAGAGCTTAAAAGCTCAATCAACACGATGTCTTTGACTGATTTAAATTTGACTTGATTCAGTGCTGATTTTCAGATGAAGTCCGAACATGTACTGCACGGACATTGCATCTGTAACAGCCGTAGCCCAACAGGAGACTCCAAGGAGTTATTATACGTAGAGTATGGATGCCAGTCTAGAATGTGCCACATTACAAAAATAGAAGTAAAGAGAAAGCAAATTAAGATGTCTATCTATCTGTCTATTTTATTTGTAATTAGACAAAGAAGTATACGAGTTCTACATTCCCTCTCATTATTTATTGTGTCACTTATACTTACAGGACTGCCTCTATCTATCTATAGCGGCCCGTTCAAAGTCCAATATTGGACGTAGGCCTCCTCCAAACTCCTCCATTCCCGACGGTCTTGAGCTTTTCTTATCCAATCATGGCCTGCGTGTCGTACGATGTCATCCTTCCATCGTTTTGGCGGTCTACCACGCGGTCGAGTATGCGGTCGTCGTCGCCACTCCACAGGACTGCCTATGCTTCCTTTACCCCAAGTATAATGACTCTATAGCCCAATAGGTGACCCCCCCACCAACCCCCCCTCCCATACTCACACTGGCCAGGTTGAGCACAGATTCCTTCATACGTGCGAGTCCGTAGCGCGTGATGCCGAGGACTTCCCCACGAGCGCACATCTGCGCGGCCAGCAGCGCAACATGGCGGCGGTCCACAGCCATGCCGTGGGCCGACATCACAGCCTCCACCTCGCTCATGATGGTGGACGCGGCCGCCTCTACCCCCAGGGTCTGGAACACCTGCCCATACCATAGCCCAATGTCAAACTATGTATGTTTCCAAACGAAGAAATAGTGCAACAGAGGAGAGCTGACAGGTTACAACGGCGGGTAAAGGTTGTATGAGGTTAGTGTAACTCCTAATTTGCAGAGAATGTAGGAGGAAAAAGGAAACACCATCTCATGTCATGCTCCACTGCACGGATGTGGCAGAACATCGGGCAAACATCCTTAGCTCACTGAGGACATTGCAAGAAGCGGATGTAGATGGATATGTGACTAGACTAAAGGGAGGCTTAAAAGATGGATGGATTGTGTGAATGCCTGCATATACAAGGAGTAGCGACCGAGTTGACGAATGATAAGAGAGAATGGAAGCCAAAAATATGTGCCGACAACACTTAAAATGTGACAAGGACAGCAGAATGTCCGGAGCAGAGCTGGCCACCCGTCCTATACCGACAGGCGTTCCCGAGCATTAATAGAAAGTATGTGCCAAGTTTTTAGCAAGCAATTTTCAATAGTTAAGGATCAATTAGATTTAATAAGGCTACTAGGCCTTAAGTTCGGAACGTTGCTTTTACCGAGAAGAGCCACCAAGAAACTGGCAGGATTTTTGAATTCAAGCGTTTTTATCATTCAAATAAGACTCAATTGTGTAATATGCTTTACGTATAAGCATATTTCTTATACTTAATTTACACCTTTCTGTAGTCAAGTCTAATATTACAAAAATGTTATAAGACTGGTTTCTATGTTGCCATATATAATAAACTAGTACTACATGCGCTTGCATTCACATAGTGTTAAAAATTTATATTAAAATACTCGCAATTATGCATTGTTCTCCTCTTCAATTTAATGTACATGGCTGCCGCCAATTTCCAATTTACCTCGAGTATGTTATTAGACGATGTTTTCCTTCCGTCTACACCGTAAGTGGCTATGACATCCCTCAAACCGTCACCTTCCACACACAATTTGTACCTGAAAATATAATGAGTTGAAATATATGAAAAGCTCATTAGAAAGAGCTATTCTCGGAACTTCTTAGTATATTCCGAATCACGAAACGACGAAATCTATGGAAGAACACGAACATCGACTTTAGATTAATTTATTTAAATAGAACTAAGGATATTTGTCTTGTATGAATGTGTTCTCGCAGACAAGCGAGCGTTCGTGCGTACGTGGGGGCGTGCGCGCGTATTGTTTTTAAGATCCCAGGCCCACCTTTTACCGCACCATCGGTTTCTACACGACGTCTGTAACATACCTACCAGCTTTTATCACTTAGATTAACAGATCAGATCGATCAGGTCTTTGAGCATTAACTGATGATTGGACTTAGTTTACATTCTATTAAATTGTATGTCGGAAACATTTAATATAATGTTTCTATTACAAAGAAAATACGCACAAACTTTTTGAAAAGATAAGTATGGGTCTCTGATATTCCCTCTTTTATTTGTCAGAATATGGGTTACCTGGTAGTAGAATCTGTGTCGTCACACGCTATGACAGCTCGGGACACCCTGCTCAGCCCCTTGACCACCACGGCAGGCAACTGCCTCGCCAGCTGCTGCAGCGCCATGTTGAGCCAGCCGCCGTGCTTGCCGGGCTCGGCGTACACCTTGATAGCCCATTCGGACACGGCCACCACGTTACCTGGCTTGACCTTCAGCTTTGACGTACATATCCTGAAAACCATTCATAAATAAATAAATAAATATATGGGACACTGACACACACGGTCGTCAGTCCCCAAAGTAACTTAATACTTGTGTTATGGTAGACAGACAACTGGTGAATATATACTTTTATATTTTTTAAATACATACTTAAATGCAAATATACACCCAGGCTCAAAGACCAACAAATTCATTTATTTAAAATGTTGGCCCTCGGCGGGAATCGAACCCGCGACCCACGGAGCTGAAGGCAGGATCACTACCCAGTGCTCCAACGGGTCAGTCAAACTCGCAAATTCATAACGGTCTGTTTTAATCCCACTGCTGGGCATGGGTCTCCTCTTCCTGGAGAGAAGGGGGTAGGAGCTAAAACCTACCAAGCTGCTCCAATGCGGATTGGTAGCTTACACATAACCCCCAGATTTCTCTAGATAAATGCAGGTTTCCTCACGATGTTTTCCTTCACCGAAAAGCGTGTGATAAATTGTAATTATCAATTAGACACATAAGTTTTTAATAGAAAAACTCATTGACGCCTGCCCGGGGTTTGAACTCGTGACTCCCTCGAAAGAGTCGCACAGTTTCATTGCTAGGCTATCACAGCTTATCATTAACAGAAAACCATTAACTGGATGTTCTGTCTTCCAAAATAAATATTTTCAATTTTCAATTTAGACTATCGTGAATGGTATTTGAGTTAACTAGTAGTGGTTGCAGCTTCGCCCGTCGCCGCAGCGTATTTCATTGAAATTTTTAACATAGAAGTAGTTATTGTGCGTTAACCATAAGACATAGAGGCATGCTGTCGCGGACTTGTACTAATGCAAGAATCGGTTCAGTAAATTCTGAGAAAATCTATCACATACAGAGAATACCCACATTTTTAAAGGATAAAAGGCTTAAGTCATAAAATGGTTAAGTTTTGGAAGACGTTAAGTGATAAGTTTTGTGTTTCCTTTTAAATTATAAAAGATCATGATAAAAATAGTGATGTTTTCAATATATGTATATGTTAAATACTAACGCCGTGTGGTATCCGACGGAATAGAATAGTAACACCATCATTTCTTACCGAGGTGTCGTAAAAGGCGACTAAGGTAAGTCGACCCGCCGTGTGGTGTCCGGCTAAGTAGAATAGACCACCCGCATTTCTTACCGAGATGTCGTTAAAGGCGACTAAGGTAAGTCGACCCGCCGTGTGGTATCCGCCTGAGTAGAATAGACCAACCTCATTTCATACTGGGGTGTCGTAAAAGGCGACTAAGTTAAGTTGAACCACCGTGTGGTATCCAGTTAAGTATAGACCACCCTCTTTCTTTCTTACCGGGTGTCGTAAAATACGACTATGGTAAGTTGATGTCAGGGAGGCGGCCGGTCGTAAAATATGTAGCGAAATCATGTGACAACATGTTTATAACATGTTGTGCCGACCCCACTTAGAGTGGGATAAGGGCAGGAAGATGGTGTATATGTTAAATACTAAAGCAAGTATACTTACGAATAGACAATAGAATGTACATTAACTTCTAAACACAGCAGTCTGATACGTTCCGCATCCAGCCTGATGAGGAGGAAGCACTCTTGGGGAAGGTACACCTCGTCTATGTATGTTGTTATCTGGAAGATATTTAGTAGTAGTAAGTAGCGGCCTGTTACTATTCCACTGCTGAGAATAGGCCTCTTCTCTCCGTTTTGGGAGAGAAGGTTTGGACCTAAGACCTACCACGCTGCTCCAATGCGGATTGGTAGGTTACACATATCTCCAGAATTCTCTAGAGATATGCAGGTTTCCTCACGGTGTTTTCCTTCACCGAAAAGCGTGTGATAAATTGCAATTATCAATTAGACACATTAGTTTTAACTCATTGATAAAACTCATTGATGTCTGCCCGGGTTTGAACCCGTGACCTCCTTGAAAGAGTCGCACGGTGTTACCGCTGGGCTACCACTGCTTATAGAATTATAGAAGATATTTAATAATAATACAAACCCCATATAGAAAAGATGGGAAGTGCGAGATTAAGTTAGTATGAACAACTAATGTGGAAGGAAAATTATGTGACCAAATAAGTGTAAAATATGAATGGGAATGGATGACTAGAGCGAGGCCGAAAAAAGTTGGACGGATTGTGTGAAGTATATTATTCATATAAAAGTATAGTGTAATTTGTCAAATCTGACAAATGAGAGAATAAAATGGACGATATGCAACATTTAAACTACCGTTATTTCACAATATATAACTTTAGTTCATTAAAAAACAGGGGACACATATTTGTACTCCTATATAAGGGACCTATATAAATAAAAAAAATTGAAAAATAAAAAAAGTAAAAAAAGGTTGGTTACTGGTAAATGTAAAAGGTTGGTAATTACTGGGGCCTGATCCTGGGTATTTTATCGATTTAAGTTCGCCCGTTTAACAATGAGCAACTTATACATACAGTATATCCTCCTGCCCTTATCCCACTATAAGTGGGTGGGTCAAGATTAACTCATTTAAATATTAAAGGTTATACCTCGCCCAACGTAGTCTTCTCGACCCGTCCCTTAACCCGTCTGGCAAACTCCTGGTCAAGCGGGTCCATCAGCTCAGCGGTGATGATGGGCGTGGAGATGTTCTTAGAAGCGTTGATGATCTCCTTGACGCGGGGCACGCCCTGGGTGATGTTCATGGAGGCAACGCCGGCGAAGTGGAACGTTTTCAGGGTCATCTGGGTACCGGGCTCACCGATACTCTGTGGTAGAACCATAGTATTGTAATGAGAAAGTTTGCCTATGTGTTAAACTGTTACATAATACCTTTGATCTTTTATTCAAAAGTACTTTAAACAATTTGAATAAAGATTAATTCAATTTCGAATTTGAATTAAAGAGTGCATATGACTTGACTATAGAAATAATAAAAAACAGGTATCGAAAGTGAGTCTGAGATTGATAGCTGTGACCTGTCAGCAAAAAATTCCTCATCGCTTAAAGGGACTAGTATACAAGAGCATAATAAGACCTCATCATTTTCATCATCATCTTTCTGTCCTTATCCCACTATAAGGGGGTCGGCACAACTTTTACATAGCCATAGAGTTTCGTATCTTCCGTTTGGCTTAATCGTCAAAAAAGTTGAGCACCGTTGCAAATTAGACCGTGCAAAGTGGAAATTAACAGGAAAGTGGACCCTGGCATAGGCCGGGATAAATGTTAGGAAATAGAACAAAAGTTCATATCACCTGAGCAGCGAGCGCGCCGACCGCCGTGCCGGGCTCTATGATGCTCCGCTGGTACTTGTCGTGGCAGACCCGGATGAACCGCACCAGCTGCGTCAGCGTCAGCCGCTCGAGCTGGCTCGCTATGGCGCCGCACGATGCGTACTTGCCACGCAAGATGCGTACGCGGTTTGCGATCGTTTTTAAGTACGACCTTGACGGGTAAAACGTGCGTGCGTTACTTATTAACCAAGTAAAGTTAAAAACAATACGAAAATTATGAGCATTATTTAAAAAAACAATACAGAATAATTATATTTTCTGTATTTGGCAATACAGAAGGCAAGACACCAGGCTGGTTGCCAACACCTCACCAAGTGAAAGAAGCCACTTCTTCATCAAAATTCTATCATACGGTGAGGGCTACATAAGAACGGAATAGATAGAGGCAGATCATACAAAAGAAGGGTTCAGGTGATCAGGATCCTCAGGAATGAGGTACCCATCAAGAAGAAAGAAAGCAAAAAAGTTTAAAAAAGATCATTTAACAAAATTACATGTACCCACTGTCGACCATTGAGGAGTTCCCTCATCTGGATCCAATCCTGGCACAATAATTTGTCTCCTTGGAACTCTATTTACCATCCGACAATACTATTATTTTACTATATTTCGCAATAAAATTTATTGTTCATTTTTCATTCGTCTTTTGTCAGTCCATTCATATAACACAAAAGCAAAATAATCTTACGTACAGCATTTCAGCTTTGAACTCGTCCGGACAAGTCTTGAAGTCGTCGAGGGCCAGGGTCTCTTCCGCAGCGACCACGATGCCGTCGCCGTCCAGGGGCTCCTCGTCCCTGTCCAAAAAACCCTATTACATATCAATACATATTACAAAACTAAAACCCCCGCCGCAACTGGAAGGATTTCAATGTGGTTTCTCCAAAGACAAGATAAAATTTCCCAAGAAATGGTTCCTATGGAAGGTTTAGTATAAATTGTTTGTGACAATTGTTGGCCGCAAACAAGATGGCTGTTAAGTTAAAAAGATGTTATTACCCACAAAAAGACTACTGCTAAAAATATACTGTGAAGCTTATTTAATACCTATTTACTTAAACTTCAGTCGCAGAGAAGTTGTAAATGCTACGTGAATAATAGAAAAGTATAAGCGATGAGAAAATATTGTCCCTCCCACAGTTAGAGTTGTATAAGGGTATGTCGGCGCAATAGTAAACCTCAATCTTTTTATAATGTGTACGACACCGCTGGCTGGCACGCGGTGACGTGTGCGAGCGCTTGACAAATTTGGAAGATTTTGATATATTTTAAAACTAGCTTTTACCCGCGAAACTTCGTTCGCGTGGACTGTAGTCTTGAAATTAGGAGTGGCTCCTGTCACCATCCAAACCTTCAAATATCTCAATCACAAAAATTAGATCGATCCGGGATGAATCAGAGGGATTTATTGTTTGATCAAGAGCTTAATATGAATTTTAGTAAATAACCCGTACTTACATGAAATATATTTTAAAATAGCGCAGTAAAAGGAGTACAAAAACTTTTTATACATGAAAAATTCATAATGTTTTCTAGAATTAAATATCTCTATAAATATTATAAGCTTTGGAAACGTGTTAGAAATTTATTTAATAATAACATTTATACGTAACGAATCAACTGTCAAATTGTTTTTTTTAATGACCTATTCGTATGGCGCTGGATTCCAACGTTTTTAGTATAAATACGACTAATATATTAAACTTGACTTTATTAACTGTTATGACTTTTCAAATATTAAAAATGGTGTTTAGAAATAAAATATTTTTTATTAGCAGTATGGCTTAATTTCTATAAGATTCAATTAAATAAAACTTTCCAATACATGTCAACTAATAGTCATTTATTTCGTACTTGTTGCCATAGACTACTAACTAAAAACCGTTTAAGAATGCGGTTTCTTCAAAAGTCTGTTTTTTTGACAACAAAAATTATATATGATTAAATTTTACTTGAACTTAAATGATTATACCTTATTGTTATATTTTCACCACAAATCCTATCTTTTTAATGTGTTATTAAGGTATTTAGCTAGTAATTGTACATGTACATAACCTCAAACTATAATAAATAAATATAAATAAAATAATAATTGATACTAAGATAATAAATATTTTTCTATTTAACAACAATAAAATTATTACTCTGGTCTGGGCCAAAAGATGTTACATACATCATTCTGGCGGTCTCTTTTTTATTAAATATTTTTCTCCGGTTTATGAAATAAACAAAAACCGAAATATAAAAAAAAAATAATAATAACTTTTTTAAGATTTTTATACGTTACCCCCGTATATAAACATTAATTTTGCCAAATTTCATCTATATTGGTTCAGCGAATTGACTATGAAAACGTTACATTACTTTTGCATTTATAATATTATTAGTTTATTTATTTTACTAACTAACCCGTATTACTTATATTAATAATCCATTGTTATTACAATGTTAAATTTTCTCAGTTAAATTTGTCCAGTAAACGAATAAAATAAAATAAAATATAAATACTCTTTAAAGATAACTCTTTTGACGTAAGCAGAAAAACTTGGAATCTAAATACTTTGTAAATACAGATTTGACTCGATTTTGACACATCGTAAATAAAAATTAGTTCCATAGGTTTATTATAGATGGCGTTTTGAATGTCATCGTATTTAATTCCTCCTGAATTTAATTCCTGTTGAATTAACAGAATTTATATAGCCTATATGTTACCCCGGTATATAAGGAATATTTATGCCAAATTTCATCGATATTGGTTCAGCGGATTGGCCGTGAAAACGGAACCGACAGATAGACAGACAGACAGACTTTCCCATTTATAATATTAGTAAGGAAGTAAGGATACTATACATGGGTTTTTGGACAATAGTTTAATAATAGCACGTTCCCATTAAAAGTTTATAATATTTATAGAGATATTTAACACCAGAAAAACATTATAAATTTTTTGATGTATATGAAGTTTTTGTACTCCTTTTACTGAGCTATTTTAATTTCATGTAAGTACGGGTTATTTACTAAAATTATCAAATTATGCTCTCGATACAACGATAAATCCCTCTGATTCTTCCCGGATCGATCTGATTTTTGTGATGGAGATATTTGCAGGGTTGGAGAGTGTCAGAAGCTACTCTTAATTTCAAGACTATAGTCCACGAGAACGAAGTTGCGCGGGTAAAAGCTAGTCTTAAATAAAAGACAATATAAAAGAATAAAATTAAATATATTACAAATCGTGTAACCAAACGAGTGTTAAATATGAACGTAATATGTGACTAAAGGGAGAATGAAAACAGATGGTTGGATTGTGTGAAGTATGACATGTATATTAAAATAGGCAGAGTTGACGAATGCTAGGACAGAATGGAAGAGAAAAAATATGACGTGCCAACCCCACTTAGAGTAGGATAAGGGAAGGATAATGATGAGCTGATGCTGGTACCTGGACTGGCAGAGCGCGCGCACGTGTGCCAGCACGCGGGCCAGCTCGACGGGCCGGTCTCGGCCCTCCATGTACGAGGGGTCCAGCCCGTCGCTGCCGTACCGGAACTGCACCACTTCGCTGGTGGCGTTGCGGACCGTCATGTCGTAGTGCAGCACCAGGTCCTCCAACGACTGGACGACATATATCGGGACACACTTGTATTGTATGAGTTAAGCTCAGGCTCTAACACTCACTAACAATATGCCACTACACGTCCACTCTCGCCCTTGGGTACGGTGTTACTGACGTGGTGCACTTGATGCAGTGTAAAGATATTCATGATATATTCGTGTCCATATTATATATGGACTTATACAAGGTAAGAATTACAGATTTCAACTCACATACACTACTACAGTTACGTATGTGTGTAGTTTTTTTTTTCTATTTTGTGATATTTTGACTGGCCCGTTGGAGCAGTGGGTAGTGACCCTGCCTTCAGCTCTGCGGGTCGCGGGTTCGATTCCCGCCGAGGGCCAACATTTTCTATAAATGAATCTGTTGGTCTTTGAGCCTGGGTGTATATTTGTATTTAAGTATGTATTTAAAAAAATATATAAGTATATATTCACCAGTTGTCTGTCTACCATAACACAATTATTAAGTTACTTACTTTGGGTATAGATGACCGCGTCTGTAAGTGTCCCATATATTTATTTATTTATTATTATTGATTTTGTTCCACTGGCAACAAACGCTGAACATGTGGCCAAACTTGTCACAGGTCAGGGGTGACGGCCACCACTACAAGATACGTCCACCCCGCCCCGCCTACTCTGGGGGTGTGATAGTCCTTTTGCACTGTTGGGAATTGGGGATAAAAAAGGTTTTACATCAAAATAATATCACCTTGACAAGTCGCCGCTGCAGATAGCCGGTCTCCGCTGTCTTGACGGCGGTGTCTACGAGCCCCTCTCGACCGCCCATAGTGTGGAAGAAGAACTCCGTGGGCGTCAGTCCTGAGTAGAAACTGTTCTCAACGAATCCACGTGCTGCTGGGATCTTGGCTTTGGAGGATAAAAAGATAAAGGCTTATACAACGCTGTGCTTAGTGAGAGATCCATAGATTTATGGATCCTACAATCTCCCAACAAAGACAGTTGCTCATTTATAGATTTTGGCGTTACGGAGTTCCATAATCAGCGATAAAGCGTATAGATAATAAATGCTTAACGTAAAAAGGACAATTTGTTTTCATACTGTTACATGCAGGATTCGTAAAAACATGCACAAATCTCCACCACACCACCACAATACACAAATGTACACGTTCACTACAACAAACTCAATATTGAATTTCAATTTGAAGCGGTGGTAGCGGAATAGTTGATGAAGAGTGACGGACTTGCGATTGGGAGGTTGTGGGTCCGAGTCCCGGCTATTATACTACCGACATGAACCCACCCCTAACACAAGCATTTAGCTTAGCTGGAGGGGTTAGCAAGTTTACTAGTGATTTGTAACTCAAATTGCTAGCGACCAGTAAAAAAGTTAAAAAAAATATTCGTTTCGCTCCATATCCGAAGCATTAATCGGAGATAAGACTCCAAGACATAATGGCAAAGCGATCTTTCCTTCTTACGACCCTTAAGTCGATTCAAAGTGGTACAAAATTGATTTAGGAGTGAGCTACACACAAACAAAGTAATATAAAGCCTGTTACTTTTGCCGCCTGTTGTACATAGACTTATTTATTATGCTTTTTTTTTGTGTATCGTGTACGTTATCTTATTTACTATGCTTTTCTTTGCTTTTTCTTTTTGTATTTCGTTTTGGATTTTTCTGTGTACAATAAAGTGTATTTATTTATTTATTTATAAAGCGTATATATACATACAGTGTCTTTCAAAATGCGGCAGCGAACGGTCCTCAAACCCGTTGGGCACGCGCTTGCCGTTCAGCGCCTGTTGCCCCACGCAAGCAATCATCTGGGATATGTTGATGTTTGAACCTAGAAATGTAAGGCCATTAGAAACACTCAAAGTACTTAACAATTGCCGATGTAAAAAATAGACAAAGTAGGAACCCACATAAGCTTGCGACTTGCTTCTGCTAATATTTGTCTTCATAAAAAAGTTGTTTGTTTTTTTGCACAATTTTTAAAAAAGATTTGGCAGTCAGTTATGAAATATGGTCTTACCAATATAAATTAAAAATTTAGATGTCGATAATTTACTGAATACTTCTTCTTCTTTGTCAACCGATGGACGTCCACTGCTGGACATAGGTCTCTTCATGGGATCTCCATACCACACGATCTTGTGCCGCTTGGACCCAGCGGCTCCCCACGACCTTTTTAAGGTCGTCAGTCCATCTCGTGGGGGGTCTACCGACACTGCGTTTTCCGGTGCGGAATACTGCTTATTATAAATTAAATAAATATATTGGATCTACACTAAGTATTTTATTACCTGTGTTATGGGTGACTGACTAACGGTAGGTCATTTACTAGATTTCGAAGGATGATGCAATTATTTTGGTAATATAATGAAATTGTTTAATTCGGGTACATACCACGACATACCATACTATTTTCATTTTGTCGTTATTATAATTAGAGTTCGATCTCACCTTTGGACCCACTTTGTGCCATAATAAGTGGTGCGTTCGTAGGATGGAGCTCGCGGAAACAAGCTTTGGCTGCCAACTCCCTGAAATAATTAGGAATTCAGAACTGTTATGCTCGACGACCTCAGCAAAGTATCTCAACAGATGGGCCTAAAAACGAACATGAGCAAGACAAAAGTCATTTCAAACTCACATGTTCCGATTCACCCGATCATCGTTGAACCGAACTATGCACACGAAATTTTTGACTAGTATATATGTGGGAGATAATAAGTTATTTGACTTATTTTTGTGAATAACTTCTGTTTTGATTATTTCCGTTTCCGTAAGATATTGTATTTGACTAAAGGTTCGTGTCCGCTTGTGAGAACGAGTACTATGTCAACTGTCGACAGATCAGTCTTGGTCCGGATTTGGACACGGCAAGTAGTGCCCTGAACTGTCTCTGCGTGGTCGGGTAAATGTTAAGTTAAGTATTGTGTTTCTATATTGTTATTATGCTGCATCGTGTACATATTCTGTTCCTGCCTGAGTTGCGTTCGTTATTTGTGGATTTAAACGAGAGAGATATTTAAATAATAAAACTATATAATTTAAATAAACAATAAAACAGTTTAACCAACATATTGGTGTTATTTCTAAAGTACGCGCCCACATATATACCTGGGACTGACGTCAAAAAGGTCGCGGGGAGCCGCTGGATACAAGCGGCACAAAATGTCCAGCAGTGGGCGTCCATCGGTTGAAGAAGAAGATATTGTGTGATTTTATGGTATCAGCCAAAATCTAGTCTATTTTTGTATTCATTTTGTGTTGCGGCGCAGGGTGCAGAAATGTTTTATGTTTCCATACTTCACAAGAATTGTCGTTATGTTATATGCTAAGATCCCTGAAAATTCTATGAGACCTATGTCCATCGGCTGATAAAGAAGAAGATATCCTAAGTCCCCAAGTGACGCTATGATGAACTAATGACGTATAATGTCAGGCTATACAATATAGGCCTCACTTGGGATTTTTGTTTTTCTAAGTGTAATAGCCGGTTTAGTTGCATCCAGTGTAATAACGGGACGCGAGTCCATAATCCATCCCTTCGTTTTCTGTGAAAGTCATAATTAAAGGGTGAATGTGTGATTACTTTTTTTTAACCTTAAACATCGATCACCCTTACAATAAGAACCTCTTTTTAAGTTTCATTAGAATCGACTAGGTTGCATCATTTGTAAAGAATGTTAAGAAAGTTGTAAGGAATACATTTCCAATATATGTACCTAATGCTGCTGAGCTCGCTGAGCATCACTGCTTCTAGGGTCTCCTCCATGGTGCACCCTGGCTGGCACTGCAGTGTCCCTTTCTCCATTTCCAAGATGTAGCCGTCACATTTGGAATATCTGTAGAGATTTTTGTCATTAAGGGCCAGTTTCACAAGTTACTAATAAACTGTCAGTTAGCCTATTTGGAACATATCTGACACATATCTCGGAATTTTGCATTCCTCAGGTTTCTGATAGGCTTATTCAGCACTTAAAGTCCCTAATAAGTTAACAGGTAGATCATGTGGCTGTTACTTTGTTTATCTGCTGGATAGCAAATACCTATTTCAAAATGGCCGCGGTATTTTTTTTTAATTTATCACTTTTTAAAGTCTCTTTTTAGAGACATCTATCAGCAACTAGTTTATTTATCGGTTACGTATCCGACATTTTATCAGCAACTGAAACAGACCCCAAAAATCGTAAAATAACTAGCCAAAACATGTTAATACCATGTGCCGACCCCACTTAGAGAGGGCAGGAGAATGAAAAAGTTTTTTATAGAAAAAAATCATTTGAGCCTGCCTGGGGTTTGAACTCGTGATTCCCTTAAAAGAGACAGTTCAAAAGTAATAATAAAATTATTTTGCTATAATCCGCGATGAAGTAAAATAGAAAATATATATATACTGCGTCCATCATATTATCAGTCTTTTGACAGCTCACGCTCATTAAGTTTTGTATTGCTTACGTACAAATATCATACAAATAATATTTGTACTTTATGGATGGGTACCGCCCACTTAGTGATGTCACACATAATGGTTACTACGATTATGCCACAGATTAAAAATAATCGGTAGAAATCGATGTTACGAGTATTAAAAGACATTTAATAACATTATATAAAGTTTTACTTTCTTCTTAGTTAATACATGAATACAAATAAAACAATCAGGATATTTTAATTTATTTTATTAGCACGAGTCGTCGGAATGATAATCAACACTAGACTCCTCCGATGAGGAGTCTTCAGTAGCAGTTATTATTAGCTCTTGTGTAGATAATATATTATCAAACGCAATATCACGTTCCCAATCAGAGAATATTACTCTTTTAGTTCTTTCCACCACACTTGCCCAGTTCTCGGCCGTTACGTGGGTGCAAGCATTTTTTAGCAATTGCAACATTTTATTCGCTGTGAATGGGGGGCTTGTATTGCATCTCGCAGCATGCCCTTTTACTTGTGCCCATATAAGTTCTATTGCGTTGTACTGGCAGTGGTATGGAGGAATCCGAAGAACAGTATGGCCATATTCTGCTGCCATTTCATTGATTACATAGCGTTTTGCTCTCTTTTTGGTTTTTAATATTTTTATTAATTCAACTTTTAACATTGAGTCGTCCACATTTTCTCCATTGTCCCGAAGCCAATTAATTATTTCATGCTTTTTATTAGCCTGTGTTGGCATTTTGTCAATTTGACGGGAGTGGTAGGGCGCATTATCAATAAAAATTATTGATGGTTCTTCCAATGAAATGAGCATTTTTTTGAACCACTCTTCATACACATTTGCATTCATCTCTTCGTGGTAGTCATTTGATTTCTTCGATTTAAATGCCAACAGTGCGTCTTGTACAAATCCTTTTGCTGTACCTGCATGGCAAATGATTAGGCGCTCACCTTTTCCCATTGGTACTGAGGAAGTGGAATCAGCAGTATCATCAGTCCAGAAACGAGATAGTGTGTGGTTAGCGTTGAGCCATGTTTCATCCGTGAAAACAATATTTGCCCAATCTTGTATTTTCTTTGCCTCTCTTAAAAAATCACAACGTGCTATAGCTATATCTGTGCGTTCCATTAATAATTTTCGTTTATTTAACTTTTTATATGAAAAGCCAATTGTGTTCAAAACTTTGACCAAAGAAGATTTTTCACCATGAAATAGACCACTTCTTTTCAAAGAAACAATAAGTTTTCTCAAAGTTGGAATTTCTTTTCTCAAGTAGTAATCATATACATGACGACGAATAGCGTCAGCGTCAAAGTCATCAACAGCTGTCACCTTATGAGCCCGGCGCTTTCTTTTTGGTGTAGATGGTTTGTTTTGCTCCAAGCCGCTCCTGCCGTAGGCATCAGTAGTGATTTTAGTCACAGTTGATAGACTGATCCCCAACGCGGCTGCAACACGGTTTCGGACTTGCGTGATTGGTATAAGAGGTCCGCCATTTTGATTTTCTTGCTCAAAATACTCATGAAGTTTTAACACTAACTGTCTCGATTGTGCTTTCAACACACGTCCTTTCGGCATTTTCACGATCAATTAATATAAGTTTCACAAAAGTATTTCCGAGGAATAAAGCTACTTAACTCAAGGTGTAACAGATGCGAGAGAACACTCAGCGAACGTAAATGCGTGTGACTATCACGGGCGTTTCGTTGAGAGTGACAGATCACGTCAAAATGGCGGCCGAGCGCAAGGTCTGTTGATGTTGCCAGTTGATGTATAATATATTTTTTATGATTATAATAAATACACACGGATTAACATTTATTTTCAAAAAACTAAGGCAATATTAAATCAAAATGTTGATTTCTATATCTGTTATTAGTTTACGTAGGTTATCATTAATCGAATTACTTAGGTACGTAATTCGATTAATGATAGTAGGTACTATAATCGGAATGGTATCGCATACGAGAATCTTTAGGACATCACTAAATATGTAAATCGTCAATCTGTCAAAAGATGGTTAATATAATGGACAGTGTATAATCACTACATTTAGCATTATATATATTTTCTATTTTACTTCATCGCGGATTATAGGAAAATAATTTTATTATTACTTTTGTATTATGGATCTCCGCAAAGTAACGCCTAATTCTATAAATTATTTAGAGACACAGTTGCTTTTATATACATAACAAGTTATGATTATGTTTACATAAGTTAACTGATATAACTTATCGGTGATTGAGCTATTTGCAATATAATTTGCCAATATTTTATTCTGTTCTATTGCTAATATAATATTGCCAATTTGGCAATATAACGTACTCCAAATGTGGATCACATTGAGGCACTTTATTTAGGGCCCTTACCCACAAGAGTATGCATGCCAATTTGGCAATCGCTGGCCTATCAATATCACTGTCCTTCGTACAAAATCTCGCTAATCATATACTAAAAAGGTTGGTTATTTCTGAACACCATTTACCCAGACTCTAGCAGTTTATTCTTGGCCTCTATAAGTTTCTTCCCCGGCGTCACGTCTATGATGCCGAAACTGAAGCCACGGTTCATCATGTAATATGAGGCCATGCGAGCCAACCTGCAAATACACAACATATCGCACGCTTAGTATTAAACTGACCTAATTCAAAATTATATTGATCGTGTTAGAGTCATCGTAATATTTATTCCAATGCCACCTCTGACATCATGATACGATCTATTAAAGATACTAGTGTTTTCTAGCTTTTCCAAGTTATGTGTCTGGTAAACACTCACGAGTGTACTTATTGTAGCATACGCTAATTTACGTCGTGTGGTATCTGGCTGAAAAGAATAGACCAGCGTCATTTCTTGCTGAGGTGTCGTAGAAGGCGACTAAGGTAAGTCGACCCGCCGTGTGGTATCCGGCTTAGTAGAATAAACTTCCCCCATTTCTTACCGAGATGTCGTATTAGGCGACTCAGGTAAGTTGACCCATCGTGTAGAACCTCCGGTTGAGTTGAATAGACCACTCTCTTTCTTACTGAGGTATCGTAAAATATGACAAAGTTACGCTGACGTCAGGCAGGAGGCCGGTCGTAAAATACGCAGCCAAATCATGTGACAACATGTTAATAACATGTTGTGCGCATCTCATTTAGGGTGGGATAAGGGCAGGAAGCTCTAGCATACACTGTAGCTTTAGCGTTTATTATAATTTACTAAGCTTTCTCTAACGTCCATGTCGCTGCTCCGTAGCTGCAGTACTTAAGACACACAAATTAAAAAAAAAACATTATTCTGAATTTTTTAAATAAAAATCTCACCGCCACATTCCTCTAACAGCATACTCCTCTCCCCAGTCCCTTAACAGGATGTAGAAGATACTGCTTTTAGTCCCCGACCCCAAGGTGCTCTTATCCATAGAACCGCAGACCAGCTCAGAATTTCTTATAATTACATCTAGGAAAACAAATATCAATATAAATTGAGCTGTTCTTCTTTGTTCTGACATCCCAATTTTTCATCAGGATCTACCTATTGCTTACTGTGCTAATGTCGTTTGGTTATGGACTTCTTTTTTGTGGAGCGAAACCAAAGTAATGCAGGTGGAGATATATCTTAATATTTAAATGAGTTAATCTTGTATATATATATATTTTCCGAATCTCGGAAACGGCTCCAACGATTTTCCTGAAATTCAACATGTAGGAGGTTTTGGGGGAGAAAAATTGATCTCGCTAGGTTTTATGTAAAAAAAATATTGTTTTATCCCTATTTTTGGGCATTAAAAAACACTAACATTTATATTGAATTGAATTTTCGCCATTAACTGTCAAGTCGACGTAGCTTATTCGGTTAGCGGCAGCCTCGAGAAATGTGAGTGCCAACGATCGATCCCAACTAAATAATTGTTTTTTTCTTTTTTTAAAGATTTTTTTCGTAAAAAAATACCGAGCGAAGCTCGGTCACCCAGATATTTTATTATGATACATCTTACAAGTTAGCGTATTTATTAGCGACTGAATATTGTCTAACAAGTCTACTACTAACATTTGAGATACGCTGATGTCGCGGTAACATGACTACCCCCTTTTTTTGAAAAAAAAAAATAAAATTGAATAAAATAATATAAAATACAAACTGTACCCGTGACTTCGTGTGCTTCAACTTAAATATTAAAATATCTTCATTATTTTTAAATTTAAACTATCGTGAGCAGTATTCATAGTTAATGTATAGAACCGGCTATACTTACGTCTTATTCTATCGGGTTAGCCCGACTAGTTTCGATTCCATCCGGGGCACTTATTCATGAGCTCTTTACACGACATTATCGCGGCGGGAACTGGTTCGAATGGGTTCGGATGGGTTCGAAACTAGTCGAGCTAACCCTTATAGAATAAGACGTGAGTATAGCCGGTTCTATACATTAACTATCTTCCATTATGTTTTCCCCCATGTCATAGTAGAACCGGAAATATATACGAACTCTTTGTTTTAATCCTATTTCCCAAAGAAAAAAAAGGGACTGTCACTCAAACGCTTTTGCGAATGAAGTATCGGGAAATTCGTAAGTGCTGTTAGTAAATAATAAACTCACAAGAGTCCTGCACGCACATGTCCTTGTTGCCGGTGTAGTTCTTGCCCTTGGTCTCCAAGTTAGCTTTTACGTCGCAACGCTTGTTCGGTTTCATTATCAGACTGGAACCAATATAACATTAATAAACCTAAATACACTATTGCGAAGGATATCTACACTCTATACTTATTATACAACAAAGCCCCGAAAGCTGCCTGTCTGTATGTTATTGATTTTCTCAAAATCTACAGAACGGATTTTTGTACGTTTTTTACTAAAAAGTTATGTGTTTCTTCCGGAAGGTTAATAGTACATTACGGTTTCATGTAAATTGCGTTGAAGAGGTCACGTGATTATTAAACAACATGTACGACACTCTAACGGTAATATTTTGAAAATATACAAAGGACAATGAAAAGATTTGTCAGGTGTGACGAAGTGTAATGACAGAGAGAAAAAAACGGTACATGAAGTTCGTAATTAGCGACAATTGCACAGACGCGTGGAATCCTTAACACAACCGCACCTGCTAAGAGCTTTACTCGAGCTCGCCGTGTCAACCAACAGATACACTTAAGTAATGTACTAAAGAATTGTAGACCTACAAAACGACTATATAAAACTCTGGGATAGCATGTCTATATCTCTAAGTACTAATCCATAGATTATTAACAATAACTACTTTTAAGTTTAAAATTTCAATTAAATACACTAATTTGACAGGCCCGTTAGCGCAGAGGGTAGTAGACCCTGCCTTCAGCTGCGCGGGTCGCGGATTCGATTCCCGCCGAGGGCCAACATTTTCTATAAATGAATTTGTTGGTCTTTGAGTCTGGGTGTATAATTGTATTTAAGTATGTATTTAAAAATATAGCGTTACTTAATTTGTGTTTGCAAGTGTCCCATATATTTATTTATTATTTATTTCCACGCGGGCGAAGCATGCTAGTAGAAAATAAAGGCTTACAAATATACCTACCTGAAGATTTGCTTTCCAGTCCACAGCATCCTGGGCTTCAGGATGGCCGGA
Source organism: Morpho achilles (assembly GCA_947086495.1). Classification (NCBI taxonomy): domain Eukaryota; kingdom Metazoa; phylum Arthropoda; class Insecta; order Lepidoptera; family Nymphalidae; genus Morpho; species Morpho achilles. Next base: position 14,946,158 of record CAMTZB010000001.1, on the reverse strand, counting down.
GGAGGCATGTCGATCCTCATGTTGCCATCAGGCCCGGCCAGCAGGCAACAGGCCAGCTGTTGCGCTTCGGCTTTGGTGAAGAAGGTGTCCCTTTGGGTGATAAGGTACCCGCCGGTGATGAAGTCCTGAGTTGCCGCGATCAAGAGCTCACCGTTGCGTGGTGTCACTAAGTTCGACTTGTTCTAAAAATTGGGAGCAAGATTATTCGTTTATGCCCAGCCGTGTGGTAAAAGAAGACTAAGGTAAGATGACGTCAAGCAGGCGACCGGTCGTAAAATAACTAGCCAAAATATGTGACAATATGTTTAAAACATGGTGTGCCGATCGATACTGATTCTAGACGTATAAAAACCAGACTTACGGCTACCTGACCGACCTTGGGCAGGGAAAGAGATGGGGGAGCTAATTTAATCTAAAGATCACAATGTTGCATTTAAAGAAATTCCTGACAAAGATTACGACACTTGTATGTCAATATTGGATCAGTGGTAGCTGTTTGAATAAAATAAGTAAATCGAAACAATCTACTTGAATATATTTTGCCTCATCAACCTACGACTCTTGTGGGTCGTGCCATAGGCATAGCGTGGTACAGACAGAAGAGGGGGGGGGACAGCTGCTACTAACTAGAAGAGCGGTTAGTCGCTTGTAAAAACAATGATGAAAACAATATAGCCTAAGATTTCTGCTATCCCCCTATAGGATTCTGACTGCGCCCTAGGTCAGTCCTCTTATCAAATCAAATATTTTATTTCTGCACTACAGGGTTAAATAGATCTTATATAAGCAGACAGTACTGTAAGCTACCACACAAGGGTGTACAAAAATTCCTTCCGCCAACTGTTTTAACCTTAACTTGTATAAATTAAGTCTTACTGTCTTGTCACTTGTGTAACTTTTTTTTTATACAGGAAAATTCCGGCGGTTATGTCGGACTCGCACCGACTAAAACGACCTGTGTGCTCGACCACGCTGCCGATGGCAAAGACAGGGTATCATTGTACATATTGCCCCCGTCCCGCCGACAGCTCTGATCCCAGAGAACACCCCCTCCGGATAGGGACCCCTTGAAAGAGAAGTCCCCCTCCGCTAACCGGTGCATCGGGAGCACCAGATGCACCGACCAGTGGTCCGTTCGCCAAGACCAAGCTTGCCCAGGATGAGCCACGAGGAGGCCGACCACTTTGGCACCCCCCGCTAACTGTTATAACCTTAACTTGTGTAACTTAACACTTACTGCCCAGGATCTAGTATGGTTCATGTCGAATCCAAAGTGGTCTGAAACAATGTAAGCAATTCGACTTCCTCCAGACTACTCCCACTCTGACAGTAGAAAAGCAACTGTAAATGTAACTAGTATTAAGAATTGTATGTTGTAATAATGTTGAGAAATCGCCTAGTGTCTTGCTGGCTCTTCTCGGTAGGAACAGCTTTCCAAACCAGCAGCAGAGTTGACGATTCAAAAGCACTTGTTTACAAGTTTATTTGAATAAAGAATATTTTGAATTTGAATAGGAATTTCAACTATACGCTACTGAAGAGATCTCACCCCCATCAGTATGAGAGCCTCTGCACGAGCTTCTTCAGTCTGCGGCAGATGCATGTTCATCTCGTCACCATCGAAGTCAGCATTGTACGGCGTGCACACGCACTCGTTGAACCTAAGTGAAAAAAAAGAATATTGCGGTTTGTAACTATCCCACTGTTGGGCAAAGTTTTACTCTCTTTTTGAAAATATGAAGCTTTGATTTCACCGCGGTTCTCCAATGCGTATTGGAAGACATATACCGGGAATACGCCATTGATATGCAGACTTGCCGTGGTAGCCGGCTGCGTAGAATAGATCATGATTTCTTATAGAGGTGTTGCAAAATACGACTAAGGTAAGTTGACCAACCGTGTGGTATCCGGTTGAGTAGAATAGACCACCCTTATCTTTTGCCGAGGCGACTAAGGTAATTTGATGTCAGGGAGGTGGCCGATCGTAAAATAACTGGCCAAAACATGTTGTGCCCCACTTAGAGTGGGATAAGGGCAGGAGAATGATGATGTTTTACACAGTAAAGTAAACACTTCTCTTTCCTTCGTAAAGCTTTCGTTTATTTACAATCACGATAGATCTAACAATGATCTAACAATAATGTTAGGTACTATACCGGAAAGTCCGCTGCGGCTGCACGCGTGCTCTATGGCACATGATAGACAACTTGTGAAGGGACGGCTGCCGGTTGAAGAGGACCACGTCGCCGTCCACTAGGTGGCGCTCCACGATATCGCCACACTTGAATTCAAATTCAGAATATTGAAGTTCTTTTGGATAATATAATAATACTAATAATCCTTTTTTTTACGTAAGGAAAGCCCATTATGACTATTAGGTATGATGATTAGGAGGAGCTGCGGGTATGTCGGACTCTCACCGACTAAAAACCTGACAGTGCTCTACATCGCTGCTGGTGGCGGGGACAGGGTACCGTTGTACCCATTACCCCCATCCCCGCCAGCAGCAACTCTGAACCCCAGAGTGCGCCACCTCCGGGTCGGGGCCCCTCCCTCCGCTGGACGATGCATCGACCACCTCGGGGACCTAACTCCAGCGAGCGTCCGATAAACCCCGTTCGGACCGCTTGGAGGTCCCCGTTATTAGACACCTTAATTTAACATTAATTAACAGATTTACACGATGTACTAGGCAAACCCTGTATCACAGAAGGCAGTTCCTTCTAATATTACAATAAATTTCCAGTTGTGTCTGTTTGTGAAGTTGTTTGTTAGTGAGTACATGTGTGGTAGTCTTGGGTATTATTGCTATATAACAATCATATTCGTTCCACGATATGATCGATTGTAATCACGTGATCATAACTGCTATTGCTAATGCTATTGGAATACAAACAAATGTATTCCTTATGTCGTATGCAGAGTATAGGACATAAAGACTACATTTGTTCGTATAAGAAATGCTAATGCTGCTAATGCTATTGGAATAAAAACAAATGTATTCTTTGTCGTATGCAGTGTATAGGACATAAAGACTAAATTTGTTCGTATAAGCAATCATTTAGTCCATTAACGTAAATAATATAATAGCGGATAGCGTTTTTGCTAATCAATGTTGCTAGGCAAAATTATTGTTATTTCAAACAAATGTAATTCTTTTATCTTATATAATATGGTCGATAATTCGGGTAGATGACGCACTTTTACGTTATTCTAACTGAAACTATATCCTACAAATATCGACCGTATTGAATATGATTTAAGAATTACATTTGTTTGTAATAGCAATCGCTTTATCAAGTAATAGTATTATAGCGAATAGCTGAATAATATAATAGCGGAAAGCGTTTTTGCTAATCAATATTACTGGGTGAAATTATTGTTATTACAAACAAATGTAATTCTTAACTCCTATATAATACGGTCAATATTTCTATCTTATAATTTAAGTTGGAATAGCGTCTTCTTTGGAACAAACAAATCTTGTCTTTATTTTAATTTATTTATTTATTTAACCCACGTTCCTTTGCATGTGTTTTTTTTTCTCAATATCAGTGAATTAGTCTCTGTATTAATTTATTATTTTACTTTTTCATAGAATATCCATAATTTTGTATAGCAGTATAGCAGTTACTCTAAAACTCATTAGCAGATGATGCTATATAAAAGTTTTTCATATCATGATCATTAAGTGATTGGTGATTCTGTCCATGCCTAATGTGTGGGCGTGCATAAAAGTGTATGCGATGAATAAAGTTGTTTGTTTATCAGTGTTCGCGCCACAAACATAGCACGATTAAACAGACAAGAACATAGAACGCCATCTATTTTCAACCTTTACTTACAATGTATGACACATTGTAAGTTAAGGTTCTACCATTCCCTGACCTCCCCACCGAACAAGACATCCATTAGGTCGCCTAGGTGACCTAAGCTTGGGGTGCTAGTTGGTCGACCTCCCCGCGGTGCACCCTGGGCGTAGTCGGCGATTGCCCTAATGGGCTCTCTCCGACTATGGCGAACGGATCAACAAGGGGGAATGCCACTCCATGTGTCCCTCTGACTCGCAGAGGGCACTATGGAGGCGGCCGGGAACTTGGGGATTTCGGTTCCCAGTCTGAGGCGGCGGGTCGGTCAGGCTTGCACCAAGCCTCGCTGTGTCCAGCGAGGTTTGGTGCAGACCTAACAGAACCCTCAACAAGGGTGGAGCCTCGAGGAAGAAAACCTATTTAAAAATCACCCCAATCTCAAGGTTGGGCGTCCGCCGATGAGATGTATGGCTAGAGGGTTTCCAGTCGTTAGGGCGCCATGGGGGGATAGGGGTAAAAAAAAAAAACAATGGATAAAACGCTTAAGAATTCGTCTACCCAGGAGGGTTCCAGCGCAGCTGGGGAATCCCTCACTTTGTTGGATAACCAGTTTCAGAATGCTCTGTCGCAGGTTGTCCAACAGAGTCGCCCCAACGTATCTGGGGGGGCACCCATTGTTCGAGGAGATGCAGGACCTGGGTTGGTTGGAGAATCAGATATACCAACTCTTAGTGACATTATCAAGATGTGCACAGACGAGGGAGGTAATCCAAAAGACACGGACAGTTCACCTGTGTTAGTAGTGGCGGACTTACATGACAGTCAGACGAGGTCTAGTAGGGCACCATCCCGATATAATTTGAGGTCAAAACCGAGGGCTTTGTCAAGTTCGCCCGGACCCAGTGGTAAGTACTGGCAGGTGAAAAATAGAAGTGCTGAACGTAAGCGCAGTCGGAATGAACGAGATGAAGAGATGACGGTATTAAGTAGCCGGGATTCGTCACCAACAATTATTGGAGAAAACACAAGACGAACTAAACCTATAAAAACAGCGAAGGAAACCAGGAGTGAGTTTTATCGAACTCCTGCAGGTAGCACTGTAGGCAAGGCTCCTACTACTCAGAGAGCTAAACGGTCATCAAAAATAACTACGGCCGTTGTAACTGTGGACAGAGGACTTGAAGACCCAACAGATTCAGTTTTTAAAGAGGTAGAAGAAGCCATAACCAAAGTGAGACAAGTAGCCTCCTCATCGAGGAATCTCAATGACGTGAGTGCGAAGAATTTGACAGAAGCGGCTCTAGTGATAGAACGATCCACTGGATTTCTTAAATTCCATGTTATTGATGAAGTCGCCAAGGAGATGCGTGAAGAAAATGTACGTTTACGCGCAGAAGTTGCTGACCTTCGAAAAGAGATGGCCAACTTAACTGAGAGTTTGGAAAGATCCAGGAATAAATCGCCCGGACCTCCTCCCACGAAGGTAGCAAGAAGACCGTCTCCCAGTACAAGACAATCTCTAAAGGATAAAAGGGTCATCGAAGATTCTCCGCTAGCACAAGAGATATGTTCAGCGGTAGCAGTGATGGTAGGTAACATTATAGATGCCCGCTTCGAGGCCATTAATAGCAGACTACTCCCAGAAAAGTCTCTCCGTCCATCTTTGGCAGCAGACAAGAGATCGAAAGCGATGGATACGTCAAATAGTTCAATTACTGTTCGGAGACCAAGTCCTGCAAGGCGTATTCAAATGGTGCAATCAGCGCCCCAGAATAAAATAGCAACCGGAAAAATACGGAGTAGTATTAAAAGAGGAAAAACGGTAGCATCCCAGCCGGAGCACAGATCGTCCTCACCCATCCTCACTTCGATTACTGAGGGATGGAATGTGGTGACAAGAAAAAGCCGTAAAAACAAGAAAACGACGACTCAAATGGTGGACCAACTGCAGTCATCACAAAGTGGGCAGAGAGGTAAAAAACGTAGGCGGAAACGGAAGCTTCGCCCGCCGCGTTCTTCTGCAGTGGTCCTTACCCTTAAGCCAGAAGCGGTAGACAAAGGCATCACATATAGTCAAGTGATCGCCCGTGCACGTCATGGCCTGTCTATCGATGAGTTGGGAATACCGGAACTCCGCATTAAAAAAGCTGCTACTGGAGCGCGAATTTATGAAGTCCCGGGCGCCGCAAGTGGAGACAAGGCAGACTCACTTGCTCAGAAACTGAAAGAGTTTTTAGGCGACGATTTGGTACGCATATCTAGACCAATCAAATGCGCGGAGCTGCGAGTGATAGATCTCGATGATGCGACCACCGAAGAAGAAGTGGCATTGGCTGTCGCGCGGGTTGGGGAATGTCCACCCGATCAAATAAAGACAGGTGAGATAAGGAGGGATTCCTCTAGTTTAGGCGCTTTATGGCTAAGATGCCCGGTAGGCGCAGCACAGAAGGTTGCTTCCGTGGGAAGAATTTTAGTCGGATGGGTGTCAGCTCGTGTAAGACTTCTGGATGCCCGCCCACAAAGGTGCTTTCGGTGCCATGAGATAGGACACCTTCGGGTGAACTGCAAGGCGGAGACTGATCGCAGCGATGAATGTTATCGTTGTGGTCAAGTGGGACATAAAGCTCGAGGCTGTAAGGCCGATCCGCACTGTGGTACCTGTCACAGAGCAGGCCAATCTGCTAGTCATCGATCAGGTAGTAATCGATGTGTTGAAAAACTAAGAGAAGGAGGAAAGATCACTGCAAGCCCTAGAGCCTCTCTACGATCTGCCAACCCAGTTACAACAAATATACAGGCAGAGGGGGCTTCAATGGATACCACCGTTTAAAATGGCCATTCGATTCCTTCAGGCGAATCTCAATCACTGCGCCAGAGCTCAGGACTTACTGTTCCAGAGTATGGCCGAGTGTTTGACACATGTAGCGGTGGTATCAGAGCCTTACTTTGTTCCAACAGGTGATGACTGGGTTGGTGATCTAGACAATCTTGTTACTATAACTTCCAGGACCGCGATTGGATCCCCGGCTCTGGAAGGGACAGTAAAAGGTCGAGGATATGTCTCTGCTGTGGTTGGTGGGATTACAGTTATCGGGGTGTACTTTTCTCCGAACAGGAGACTAGTTGAATTTGAGCAATATATTGCTGAAGTTGGTGCTTTGGTTACGAGAACTCGTCCAGGTCGCGTCATTGTTGCTGGTGATCTAAACGCCAAATCAGCAAGCTGGGGTTCTCCAGTAACGAACCCAAGGGGACCGATACTGGACAATTGGCTGGCTTCAACAGGATTAGTTGTCCTCAATCAAGGTTCAGTGTATACATGTGTGCGGCCACAGGGTGGCTCCATCGTCGATGTCACGTTTGCCGATCCCACCCTAGCACATTATGTTAGAGGCTGGAAAGTGCTTAAAGATGTGGTAACGTTATCGGACCACCGATATATTAGATTTGAAGTTACCACAAATATAGCTGCTGGTCCACGTGGCACTGTGAGGGGTGATGGTCCGCGATGGTGCATCAGACAGATGGACAGCGAACTTTTGATTGAGGCCGCAATTGTACAATCTTGGACAGTAACGTCAGGGAGGCATAACGCAGCCGCAGAAGTAGAAGATGTCATTAGAAGAATGTCATTGGTATGCGATGCTGCCATGCCACGGGTTGGTCGTTATAGACCTAGGCGTACTGTTTATTGGTGGTCGGAAGAGCTTGCTCGGCTGCGCAAAAGTTGCTTAGCTGCACGACGCCAGTTTACCAGGGCGCGTGGTCGAAGAAGCCGGGATACTCAGAACGAGGAGCACCTCTATGCGATATACAGAAATGCTCTAGTATCATTCCGAGTCGCCATTGGTGAGGCCAAAGCCCGAGCCGAGGAAGAGGCTATGGAGACTCTCAACAGAGATCCGTGGGGGCGGCCATACAAGGCCGTATGTAATAAGCTTCGTTCACGTGGTCCCCCAATTACAAATATTCTTCGACCGGATTTTGTCAGTGCTATAGTGGATACTTTATTTCCTAGAGAGCCTGAGATTGAGTCACCACGAATGGCACCTGCTTTTGTTGAAGAGCAGAGCACGGAAATGGAGATACCCGAGATATCTTTAGACGAGTTACGCAACGCATTGTCAAGATTGAAAACGAAGAACAAGGCGCCAGGCCCTGATGGTATTCCTGGACGCGCCTGGGTACTTGCATTAGGCCCACTAGAGTGTCAATTTAGGACAATACTCAATGCATGTCTGCATCAAAGTTGCTTCCCACGGGCTTGGAAAACTGGGAAATTGGTTCTACTTAGAAAGGAAAGAAAGCCGGCCAATCTGCCTTCCGCATATCGGCCTATCGTGCTTCTTGATGAAGCAGCTAAGCTTTTTGAGCGAATAATTGCTGCCCGCCTTATCAAGCATATGAAAGAAGTAGGCCCGGACCTGTGTCAATACCAATTCGGTTTCCGACAGGGCAGATCGACCATTGACTGTATAGAGCAAGTAAAGACTATGGCAAAAGAGGCGATATCGCGGCATGAAGTGGTTCTGGCAGTGTCACTAGATATTGCCAATGCTTTTAATTCCATGCCATGGGGTGTCATTAGCGAAGGTCTTAGGTTCCACGGCATCCCCGGGTACTTGCAGAAAATAGTTAGTGATTACCTGTGCGATCGTGGTGTTCGGTACCCAACGGGCGATACTTGGATTGAGAGAAGGGTAGTGCGCGGTGTACCACAGGGTTCGGTGCTCGGACCACTATTGTGGAATATTGGGTATGATTGGGTGCTACGTGGGAATACGTTACAGAGTGTTAACCTATTTTGCTATGCAGATGACACTCTGGTAACGGCTTGCGGAAAAACCCACCATGAGGTACGCATCTTAGCAACAGCAGCCACAGCCCATACAGTGTCACGGATTCGCCGACTTGGATTGGAGGTAGCACTAGACAAAACTGAAGTTTTGTGTTTTCATGGTCCTCGAAATGCACCCCCAGCTAACTCGCTTCTGGTAGTGGGAGGAATTTCCATTGGCATAGCAAGCACAATGAAGTACCTGGGGCTCATGCTGGATAGCCGATGGCGATTTGAACCCCACTTTCGATGGTTGGCTCCCAGATTGGCGGCAACTGCTGGAGTTTTAAGCCGGCTTCTTCCGAGGGTGGGCGGGCCCAATGCACGATGTCGTCGCTTATATGCGGGAGTGGTGCGGGCCATGGCACTTTACGGTGCGCCTGTGTGGGCAGGATCTCTGAACGCTCGTTCCAAAGCTCATTTGCACAGAGCACAGAGGGTCCTGGCTATCAGAATTGTTCGGGGCTACCGCACAATATCTTGCGAAGCGGCCTGCGTCTTAGCTGGAACCCTGCCTTGGGATCTCGAAGCAGAGATGTTAGCACTGTCCTACCGTCGTAGGTTTGTCACCTGTCTAAACGCGGAACATTCTTCGATGAATGGCGTTAGGCAACCGTGGCGGAGGACAGCTTATGAAGAACTCCTGCACAAATGGGGAAGGCGGCTGGAATCGCCCACTGCGGGGCATTGCACGATTTCGGCCATCCAACCTATACTCAAGGGCTGGGTGGAGAGGGGGCACGGGGTTTTAACTTTCCGGTTAACACAGGTTCTCTCAGGGCATGGCTGCTTTGGTAGATTCCTGTGCCGAGTGGCCCAACGCGAGCCGACCACTATGTGTCATGAATGCGGTGCTGACAATGACACGGCGCAGCACACTCTCTCTGAGTGCTCAGCATGGGCAACGCAACGGGCGTGCCTAGTAGAGGAGCTGGGAATTGACCTCTCTCTGCCTGCAGTGGTAAAATCCATGGTGGGAAGTGGAAGGGCATGGAGTGCAATGGCCACCTTCTGCGAAGAAGTAATTTCGCAAAAGGAGGCGGCGGAGAGGATACGTGAGACCACGTCTACCAACCCAATCCGTCGTAAAAGAAGGGGCCGCAGAAGGCTCGCCCATAACCGTAGGCCACCCTAAACGGGATCTCCGAGTGCCGAATTGGAGGATTCGGTGCTCCAGCTGGAGAAAGGTTCCTCGAGGCGGTCGATGCATTAGGTGTTCCCAATGTATCGGTTGTGAATGTAGGCAGCCATGTCTAATAGGCACACATGGTGCAGCTGCAACGAGCGGCTACTGCTGACGAGGGTGCAGATGTGATGCGTTCAGTATTCCTGTGCCCTCCGTCTCCAGGCAGTAAGAAGGAACACCATGAGGTTTTAGCCGGTAAGAGTCCGGCATAACTGCAAAACCGCCCCCCGCGGATTGCAGTACCCATGTAGGGTTTCCTCATGAAAAAAAAAAAAAAAAAAAAAGGTGACCTAAGCTTACAGCCCAAATACCGACACCTTTAGGTCACCTAAGTGACCTCGGCCCACGGCCGGAACACATACCGGGCTTAAGTGCCCGCGAGGAGATGCCCGGGTAGAGAGGATTTCCTCTGAGCCCGCACCCCGTTTACTCCCATCCGGGGAGTAAGCGAGAAGACCCTGCTACAAGTTAAGGTTGACAATAAATGACACAATAATGTACATTCCGTATTGTAGAACGCGCTCTCTAAGGGCATTCAGTATGTAAAACAAGGAAGTCATTATTTAAACTATCGTGAGTGGTATTTATAATTAATTTATAGCAACCGCCTATACTTACGTTTCTTCCGGGCATCCGATAACGAAGACTAGAGCAGCGACGAGGAGTGCATAGGAGACGTGCGACCAGCGCCACTGCCATCCCCTATCCCTCCCCCCTCGCCCCGCTCCAACCACTCTCCAGTCACGCGGCGGGAACTGCGTGTGGCAGCTCGCAGGGCGCGAAGCTGCTACACGCAGTTTCCGCCGCGTAAAGAGCTCATGAATAAGAGCCCCGTAAGGGCTTGAAACTACTCGGACTCATCCGTTTCTATATATTTTATATATATATATATATATATATATATATATATATATATATATATATATATATATATATATATATATATATATATATATATATATTCTATATATATATATATATATATAATTTGGGGGGGTTAGGATTAAGATTAGTATTAGTTTGGCTGCTACTGAAAATCAGTGTTGGGCTTTCCAGCTCAACAATCGCTGAGTAGCTACCATTTTATAGCATTGCACTGCTATTATCTGTATGTGTCAACTGTTTGCTTGTTGGATACTTCACTGTACACTGTTAGAATAGTAGTGCAATTATATAAATAAAGATTTTCTTATTATTTTCTTATTCTTATTCTTATTCTTATATATTTTTATATATATAGGTTCCTATATATTAATTACGAAACTTACCTTTAACTCTTGCGCGATCTTCTCCCTGTTGCCGTACTTGAGGTACTTCTTGTGGCTGAACCCTCGCTGCTGCACGTAGTTGGCCCCGGGGTGCACGTCGGGTCCATTGCAGACCAGCTTCCGCAACCACTGCAGGTTGGCCGGGAACACCCGCTCTGGGTATGTGAGGATCTTGGCCACGTGGACCGGCACACCGACCTGGACCATATTAAGATTAAGTCAGATTAAGTTTCCTTGTCAGGAAACATATTGAAGACGAGTTGTATCAGCGGTTTCGTTATCAACTTAATTGTGAAAAGAATACTTAATTATATGCTATATTTATTTTCATGTTCACGATGGAAATGTGGCTTTTTACCCTATATCTTTATATGTATTTAAATATTAGCCCGGTATGAAAGTTTTTTATCAAATTTCATTAACATTGCTACTACGAACTAGGAAAAAAAAGTAAATATCATAATATAAAATTAACAATCCACAATTATACAATACCTCTTGTATCTGTAAATTAGGGTCCGGAGATATGACAGTCCGGCTGGAGAAGTCCACTCGTTTCCCGGACAGATTGCCGCGGAAGCGGCCCTGCTTGCCCTTCAGACGTTGCACAAGTCCTCGACCAGGTTTTTTCGGCTGGGAACATTTAAATATAAGAACTTTTCAAAGTACAAGAAAAACCAATTTTGTTGATCCGAAACTTGGCCTTATTAATCCATTGCTATTGCTCAAATTTCTGGAGAAGAATAATTTATCCGCCGACTGGTATCCGGCTGAGAAGCAAATCGGGCTGAATAGAATAGTACCACTCTCATTTCTTACCAACATGTCGTAAAAGGCGACTAATGTCAGCTGACCCGCCGTGTGATATGAGGCTGAGTAGAATAGACCACTCTCATTTCTAACGAACATGTCGTAAAAGGCGATTAAAGTAAGTTGACCCGCCAGGTGGTATCCGGCTGAGTAAAATAGACCACCCTTATTTTCTACCGAGGTATCGTAAAAGACGAATAAGGTAAGTCGACCCGCCGTGTGGTATCTGGCTGAGTAGAATAGACCAGCCTCTTTACCGAGGTGTCAACTAAGGTAAATTGACGTCATGAAATTAACATAGCATGTTTATAACATGTTATATGATTTGGCCTCACTTGGAGTGGGATAAGGGCAGGAAATTGATAATATGACTTACAAAAACGATGATTTATTTGATATACTATCACCCATTTTTGTCTATGCCTATTGTCTATTGTATTGCCTATGTCTATGTCTATGCCTGCTCTCCCTTAGTTACCTGCATGGAGAGCGGTATGCCGGACATCTCGCTGTTGATGTAGAGCGCCGCGTGCAGCTGCAGGTAGTCCCAGTCCTCCTGCACCAGCTCGCTCTTGCCGCCGCTGGCCACGTGACGGGAGATCACGTCGTTGATCAGCAGGATCTCGGACTGCTTCATTGTTAGGTCGTCCTCGTTACTGTACATTACAGTAAAAAAAGTAAGTAACGGCCTGTTAATATCCCACTGCTGGACATAGGCCTCTTATCTCCGATTTTTTTTGGAGAGAAGGATTGGAGCTAAGACCTACCACGCTGCTCCAATGTGGATTGGTAGGTTACACATATCCCCAGAATTCTCTAGAGATATGCAGGTTTCCTCACGATGTTTTCCTTCACCTAAAGCGTGTGATAAATTGCAATTATCAATTAGACACAAGTTTTTACTACAAAACTCATTGGTGTCTGCCCGGTTGAACCCTAGACCTCCTCGAAAGAGGCACACGGTGTTACCGCTGGGCTACCACAGCCTAAAGATCATTGAGTTATTATAATAGACAACGGGAGATAGGTTTTAATGTGTCCATAGAAAAAAAAACAAATGTTACTTCTCTGTTTCTCTTTATTAATTATCTGAAGATCGGATTCTAAATTAGGACTTAGTTGGATCAATTTTTGCGTGGTTATCATGCAATCAGTCTACAGATTATGAGCAGAGGTGGTGTTAGTCTGAATTTATCGTTCGGAGTGAACAACCCCAATGAGAAGAACTCCATGTTTCAGTCAAGTCTTTTCAATCGGCGAATCGTCTGAAGCAGTATTCATTGCACCGCTAACTGATTCGGATGATTTCAAAGTCTATGTAGGAATAGTAGTGTTTTTCTATTTCCTATTTGACAGTATTTATGTTTAAATTATCATGGAACTCGGCTATTTGTAGGAACCATTGCGAGTTGGAAATTTGTTTCAGTATATAGTTCTAAGCTCTTTGGATTATCTCAATATTAGAGCCACACGTTCAGCCCCAGAGTTCTATTTATTCCATATATCCAAATCAAATAAGATTGGATGGATCAAATTAGATGTTGGAAAATTTCTAGCTTATTTACCTTTTGCATAATACATTTTGTAGGCGGGCTAAAAAATGTACAATATAACTAAACGTGGATATGTAAAAACTGTGATAGCCCAGCGTTCAGACCGTGCGACTCTTTCGAAAAGTCAAGAGTTCAAACATTGGGCAGGCACCAATGAATTTTTCTGTTAAAATTGTCTAATTGATAATCAGAATTTATCACATGGTTTTCGGTGAATGAAAAAATCGGGATAAAACCTGCATATCTCTAGAGAATTCTTGGTTATATGTAAGCTACCAAACCGCATTGGAGCAGCGTGGTACGTCTTAGATCCAAAAATTTCTCTCCAGCATTCTTTATTATTTATTTGTAAGCTATACACCTTTCTTCTTTTACTAAATTGTATTTCACTTCTTTTCAAACTATACATATAACGATATCAGGATAATTTGTATTTATTCATTAAACGGCTTATTCAAAACTTTTTTATTGTAATTTATGTAATAGTATATTTAATAAAGACTGTGTTTAATTTCATTGCGTGGCGGTGGACGTATTCAATAGCAGAAGCCGCCACCCTTGACCTGGATGAGTTTGGCCGAGTGGGGCGTTTCTCTCCAGTGAACTGTTTAAAAAATCCTGTCTCACTCAAAACTGAAAAAAAACCTCTCCAAAAATGGAGAGAGAGGGCGCATATATCTAGTAGATAGTAACAGGCTTTTATTTTACTTTACGTTACAATTTAACGCGCAACGAATAATTTACTTTGCATGTGTGATTAGACAAGGGTCAGTATGGGTCTCACATTGTCCCTCTGTTATTGTTTGTTAGACACTCTTACTCACACTTAGGTCCATTGATTGGAGAGAGAGGGAGAATTAAACTCACGTTCCAGCTTTGATGTCAGAAGCGACGCTCGGCCTGATGCAAAGCGGGGGCACGGGCAGACGGGTAAGGATCAAATCTTCCGGCCTAGAACTCTTCACGTTCATACCTAACAGCGGTATGTCTTCATCGGGAATGCGACGAAATAGATTTAGGACCTGTAGCATAAAACAGACACGAAACTTTAAATATGTACGATAATTAAAAAATGATCCATATTTATAACACTTAGAGTTCAAATTCGATTGACGTAATTACTCCTAAACTGGTCAGAGGCTGAACGGTTGTCCGAACTGTTCGTAGTCATAATTATAATCGGACTCGGACTAGGTCGGAGTCAAAGTCAGAACCTGAGTCGAAATCGGAATCGGTATCAGAAGCTGAGTCGATGTCAGAAACTGAGTAAGAGTTTAATATAATTTATTAGCCGAGGACGGCTTAAATTTATAAGAATCAAAGATCGGTATTTAAACGGAAGTTCGGACCTTCTGGAAACGGAGTCAAAACTTCGTAACATCCCTACAATACATTACAAAATATAGATATTAATAACTTGTAATTATTGTATAGAAAAAGTATTAAATAAAAATTAAAATAAAATGTTGTAAGAAAAATGTAGAAAAAAAGAATGTATGTATGAGTGTGTGCGTGGGTATGTGTATGTATATATGCGTGTATATGTAGATTATATGACATAAATGTAAATTAAGTAACAGTGTGAATTAATTTCTCTGTGTCCTCATAATTCAAATTGCGGAGCCAGTTAGTTACTGTTTTTTTACAAGAATATTTATTTAGTGGGTATATATTTAAAGACTTATTGCACTTATTATATAAAAAGGAGGACAAGAACCAAAAGATTTTTTACCAAATTGTGTTTTGACTTTAAAATAGCAAATAATTTAGGATTAAAAGTTAATGAACAATGTTGTTTCAATATAGTAAATAATATAAACAACTGCCTAATTGTCAAGACTCCACAAGATTTATACAGTTCTGATGTAGAATAGAGCACAGGCTTGAAGGTAGCAACTTTAAGTAATTCACGTTGACTATGGGTGAGGGGCATGTTGACTATTCCACTATGGGTGGAATAGTCCGGAATAGGAGCTGACCACACGCCCTGCACCGACAGGCGTCCCCAAAATTAGAACGCACATTGAGCTATTTCTAACCTAAAGATATTGTACCTCTAAAGGGCTAAGTTCTATAATGAGCCCACTGTTGACCATAGCAGCCAGTTCTTTGTTGGACTCCTTCGCCTCATTAAACTCCTTTAACACTCTCTGGACCATGGGATCTGTAGGTTTCTTTGTTCTGTACTTATCATGAATTATCTTCAAGATACCAGCTGGACTCTTCTTCACGATGCCGTTAAGTGCCTCGCAGTAGGGACATTTCGTGCAAGTCTTGGCCTTCTTTAACACAGCAGCTCGGAGATTCTTCTTGTGTAGATACGATAGTTCTGGATTCATAAACTTGCGACGGAAGGACTTCTTTATTACTTCTGGGAGCATTACTTTGGCGCAGTTCTAATTTATATAAAAAAAATATAGTTATAAATTACCAAAAAATAATTAGTTATTCGGACCTAAGGTCTAAAGATTAATAATAGTTACTAATAATAATTTATAAAATTACGCCGTGTGGTATCCGGCTGAATAGAATAGTACCACCCTCATTTCTTACCGAGGTGTCGTAAAAGGCTACTAAGGTAAGTCGACCCACCGTGTGGTATCATGCTGAGTAGAATAGACCACCCTCATTTCTTACCGAGGTGTCGTAAAATACGACTGAGGTAAGTTGACCCACCGTGTGGTATCCGGTTTAGTAGAATAGACCACCCTCTTTCTTACAGAGGTGTGCCGGTACCGGTGCCGGTCGTAAAATCCTAGCCAAATCATGTGAAAACATGTTTATAACATGTTGTTCCGACCTCACTTAAAGTGGGATAAGGGCAGGAAGATGATGAATAATCGTTTATAAAATTAGGAGTTACTGCGCACAGTTCCATAATAAAAAATAATGAATTATTTTTAATCATATTAATACGATTATTGCGTAATACGTGATTTTTTTTTATTTCTCATTATTAAAATACTTCCAAAAGATTTCCGAAATATATCAAAACAATTCCTAAACACTTAATTACTTAAATAACAATTATTTTTCGTCAGAACAGAATGCCGCCAAAATGAATTCCTCTTCTATTTTTAAATCTCCTCTTAAGTTGAGATTACAATATTGAGACTAATGCCACTAAACTTAATACAATAATTATTAACTTATTATGCAAATGTTAAAATTGCTAGCATAATAATGTTTAATACTTTTCTTGAAAATTAGAAAAAGTAAAATTTACAAAATATTGCGACTATATACATTCATGAGATAGCCGCCATAGTGCTTTTTTGAAAGTTTCTTTAAACAAAGAACATATATTCTAATCTATTTAGACGCATAGCATATGAATCTTTATCAACTTAAATATGTAAAGTTGAATATTATAACTTACCTTACATATTGTTTGTAGTATAGTAATTATAGACCTGAAGTAGCCAACGTGGAACACTGGCAGAGCCAGTTCTATATAGCCATAGTGGCCCACACACTCGGCCAGGCCCAGCCCACATGTATCACAGTTGGCGTCTTTTTGATTTGTGCCCTGATAACATATGAAATATCTAAATCTTTCTACATATTAATGTAGCATCACAATATATATAGTAACATTCTATTCGTGCGGAAAATATCCATATGTACAAGACCAAATTCGATGTATATCATAGACATACAAGAGGTCACAATAAGCTTCTGATACCTGTGTTGCGAGTCAGCAGAGTTAGCAACTAATTTAATGGTCTCGGTATTCGCTTCTTTAATAAAATTCCGCCATATTAGGCCAGTCTACAGAAAGGTTTAATTTAAGTATAAGAGATGTACTTATACATAAAGTATATTACAAAATTGAGGATTATTTGGATGATAAAAAGGCCTTGATTTGAAAATCTTTTCAGCTTCATACAGGACTGCAGTTTTATTATGTAAAATTGACCGCAGAGTTTCTTTCTGGTTCTTCTCGGTAAGAGCGACGGTCCAAACCAGTTGAAGCTTCATTATTTTGATTTGATTTAAATAATATAAAGAATTAGGTGTTAAGTTGCAAATTTTATAATACAAAAAAATAATTATTTCGCTATTATATATACTTTTTATGTATGATTTTTAATGTTAATTAGTGTAATTGGTTACCGTTATAATTAATTCAAATAAATAATTTATATTTATTTAATTATGTTATTGACTAAATCTTAAGCTACTTATAAATCACAAGTAATCTAACCATCCTTCTATCAAGTACACCATAACTTGCTGGCACACGCTGGCCATCCTGAGCATACAAGTTCTTTGTGATGACTTGAATGTGTGCTGCCTGTTGTATATCAGATGCACTATCAACATTGAACTTCACTTGGGAACTGAAAAAAATATATAAATATTTTATTGTTATTTGTATATAAAAAAAGAATATGTATGATTTACACAGTAACAACCATAATATTTAATTTTTGCTTATTTTTAGGATAGTTTTTATGTATTAATCTTATTATTATTATTTCTTTCTTATTTCTACTTCTGTAATGGTGTGACCTAATAAATTTATTCTTATTGTTATTTTAATGAAAAAGTACTACATTTTCATACAGAGGTACAGCATTTAACACATTTAAGATAAAACCAAATGATGTATGATAAGGACATTAATTACCCTTTTTCTTTTTTTTAAAATTTGGCATTCAGACTTTCCAACTGAGCACAGATTACTTTGCGAATGTCATATAGGATGAAGTAAACATATAAGAGATTGGTCAGTTACCTGATGATTGAAATTATATAATGAGGCCATTCCTCATTTTTAGCTGCACAAAAAGCACACAAGGGCTATCTATCGATTAACCATAACATGCTATACTTATTCTTACTTTATAATAAATTATCATGTACAATACAGTATATAAAAGCTGTTTAGAAAAAATATAGAAAGATTATTAATTAAAACAAATATCTTAAAGATATGAATGATATTCATTCCTATGAAATATTAAATAATATGACATCATGATCACTTCTAGTATAAATCCCGTGGGTTAAAATTGAATTTTAAGAACTATTTTGCTTTATTTATATAAAACCACCACATACAGTAGATTTTTATTAATATCGAAAATATGTAAACATAACCTTACATTTTTCTGCCGACGTATGTCTCGCGATATTGTTCTTTAGGCATTTCTAATTTTTATGAAATTGTAAATGTGAGTAAGTAATGTGTGTTTTATTTATGATAATTAATCTTCGCTTATAATTTCTAACTTCATCACAATTTTTGACATCTTTATAACAACAATGAATGAAAAAATTGACCAAAATCCAAATAGTAACACTGTTTATTATTGCAGGCATAGAGAAAAGCATAGAGTACTGATTAAAATAGATAAAAGTATGATTACGATTTCGGAATGAAAGTCATCATAGATTCAAATTTCAAATACAATTACAAAAAATACAAGTACCTCGTTACTCGATCTAGTCTTAAATGTGAATTGTAGGTATCGCCTGTAAATTTATGCGGCAGTACAAAAGTAATAACAAAGTTATTTTGGTATAATAAAATATCAAAAACTAATTCCATAAATTATCTACTCGGTAGTTTTGAGTTTACCGCGAACAGACGGACAAACCTATTAGAAAACTTATTTATATTATGTATTTTATTCCTACGCTTATTTATAGATAAAAAGATTCCACATTTCTCAAAATTTCAAAACTTACCAAATAGTAGATTTATTTTAGTGTGCCACCCAGTTCATATGTTTCTGGCGTAAAAAGAAGCACCTAGCGCGCCGTTTTTTGGCTTGTCAACCGAAACCACGCAACAATTTTCGCTATACTAATCTTGATAAATATTAATATTGTTCTAATGTTTTATAATACGGATCACGGTTATCGATGCGCACCTCGGAGTTGATTGATAGCGTATATTAGTGCGAATTTGAAACTTTTACAGATACTTTTGCCTCCGTTGTACACCGCAAACTCTTAACATGCCTTTATTGAAAAGAAAAGCCTTTGAAAAATCAGCGGTGTCAGAGTATCTGAGGGACGACGATGAAGTGTTCCATTGTGAGATCACCGACGAGATATTCAAAGATTATGAGTGAGTAACTGTTGAATTATGATTTTCGCGCATTTTCACAATATTAAACAAAATGTGTGTTAAGAGGACGTTTGCCATTGATCCCGCGCGGTTACCCGTGCAGTATCGCAAACGTGACACACAGTTTAACAATTACGTAGGCCTGTGTTAGGTTTTCTTAATGTTTATTCACCTTTTATGTATTAATTTTTTATAGGGAGTACTGTGAAAGAATCATAATGGTCAATTCCATGGTATGGACTTGTGAGATGACAGGTAAAAATAACCTCACGTATGCTGAGGCTTTGGAAAGCGAAAAGGCAGCCCGGAGGTCACTTAAAGATTTTCCAATGGAGCTTCGAATACCCATATTGTATCTTGCAACAAAGACCAAGAGATGTTCCTTTGCAGAGATGTCAGAAGATGTTTTCAATTTTGTTAGAGAGAGATTCTTTGTAGGGGAGACTGTGGAGGCCTGCCTGGAAGGGGATATCTGGCGTGAAGCACATATACTCACTGTTACTGCTCAAAAGCAGCATCCTGATAAGTTAGTATTTCATTCATCTTATATAATAATTACTTGATAATTTAATTACTGTAGGCCTATGCCATTTATAGAACTATCCATATAGTATACATATCCATATATAAAGTCTTCTGTCTGTACAATTGATTTAAAAATATTGATTTCTATTATTTTCTATATTAATATATGTTAATTGAAGTCCAATATGTTAATTGAATGTGTATTTTTATATTGGAATCTTATAGTTTTATTATTATATCAATAGTATTGTCTTCCTAGATTCTTATTAGGAGTGACATGATAAAAAAATATAGTGATAATCATTTCAATTAATTTATGAAAAGTAAGCAACTTAAATTAAAATAGTAAATAAATTATTTTGTGTCCTGATTATATAATCTCAGTAATGCATCATCCTCCTGCCCTTATCCCACTCTAAGTGAGGTTGGCACAACATGTTACAAACATGTTGTCATATGATTAGGCTACATTTTTTATGACTGGCCACCTGCCTGATGTCAACTTAACTCAGTAGTATTTTACGACACCTTGGTAAGAGAGAAGGTGGTCTATTCTACTAAAACCAGATACCACACGGTCAACTTACCTTAGTCGCCTTTTACGACATCTCGGTAAGAAATGAGGGTGGTAGTATTCTATTCCACCGGATACCACACGACGTATTATATAATATCAGTAATACATCGAATGAAAAAGGTTTTAATAATAAAATAAATGATTTTTTTATTTATTTATTTATTACCACAAACCAATACACATACTTTTACACATACTTATTAATACACTTTTTCTTACGGCAAGTTCTAGGTAAAACACTTTAAGGCGAGGACAGCATTATCGTAGGTAGTTAGGTACATTATTTAAATATTATAGGTCCTTTTCCTACATGTATTATAGTAACAGTTGTATTGTTCCAGTAAAGCCATGCTTCCAGCAACAGCATACTGCTATGAAGTGGAGCAGTTTGCAGACGATCCAGCAGCTGCAGGCCAAATGGGTACAGCACCATACGACCGTGTGCGGAGACGTAAAGGTGTCTACACCCGTGACAAAAATAGACTGTTCCTTAAGCAATTTGTGGCCCCAGGGAATGTTATAGGTATTAAGGTAAGGGTTTACTTCACAAATGATGAACCATAAAAAATAATAATAAAAAATAAAAGTAAATAAATATATGGGATATTTACACATACGGTCGTCCGTCCCCAAAGTAAGTAACTTAATACTTGTGTTATGGGTGACGGACAACTGGAGAGTATATACTTATATATTTTTAAATACGTACTTGAATACAAATATACACCCAGGCTCAAAGACCAACAAATTCATTTATAGAAAATGTTGGCTCTCGGCGGGAGTCGAACCCACGACCCGCGGAGCTGAAGGCAGTATCACTACCCACTGCTTCAACGGGCCAGTCAAAGTCAATAATAAGAATACATATTAGGCTTGATCATAATAAAATAACACTTCCACTAGTTTCTTGGCAGTAGAGATTTTAAAAGGTAGTTATGTCAATAAAAGTCAATTTTTCTCAGCGGACTTGACATTAAAGTAACAACATGTTACTGTCCCACTGCTGAGCATAGGCCTCCTCTCTCCGTTTTTTGGAGAGAAGGAATTGGAGCTTAGAGCTACCACGCTGCTCCAATGCGGATTGGTAGGTTACACATATCTCCAGAATTCTCTAGAGATATGCAGGTTTCCTCACAATGTTTTCCTTCACCGAAAAGCGTGTGATAAATTGCAATTATCAATTAAACACAAGTTTTTTTTTTAATACAAAACTCATTGGTGTCAGATTGCTTAGTACTAGTTTTTTTAACGTATTCGATCGCGTTAGCGTAACGTCAATTTGTATCACGCTGCAATAGCGACATCTAGTGACCGTTGTTCTAGCGTCATACAAATTGGCGTTATGCTAACGCGATTGAGTAGGTTGTAAAACTCGCACTATGCACACATGTGGATACGCATTGCGGAATTGGCTATGGATGGATGTATATAAGGAATTTAAATAAACGTCTACAAAAAAATTCTGCACTACAGTTACTGACAGTACAGATACTGACAGTAGTGTCCCATTTAATGATTATTTCATTTACAGAAATCAGCATTAGATAAGTACAACATAGCCAAAGTGAACTTCGACCAGATATTCACGGGAACACCGCCAGAGTTTCCCTCATCAAAGAAGTTAATCAAATCCAGTATGTCGCCACCGTCGTCCTCAAAACTGCCAATGAAACCAGGATCAGCTTCTAAACTAAATAAATCGTTAAAGAAACTAAGCCCAGATAAGAAGGGCCGACAAGAGTCTATGGATAAGTTTGTCAAGAAAACAGACAAGTCAGAAGGTAATTTAATTTTATTAAATGATGTGGAATGATATTTTATGTTAGTTTAATTATTTAATATAAAATACAATTTATTTATTATCATTATCTGTACATTAAAATATTTGTGATTTAAGTAATTATACAAGTATATCCTTAATCAAACTGTGTCGCTCCTGGCTACTGCCGAAAAACAGTGTTTTGTGATAGAATTCTTCGCTCAATTTATACTGAGCTGAGCTATTTTCTTCTTCTTGTGGTATGCGGTATATTTATATGATATTGTTTTATGTTATTGGTATGTGTAAAAGTTTAGTTTTAGTTAACAACTGTGTATCGCGGAAATAAACGTTCTTTCTTTCTTTTCAATAGTAAATATATGGGACACTTACACACACGGTTGTCCGTCCCCAAAGTAAGTAACTTAATACTTGTGTTGTGGCTGACAGACAACTGGTAAATATATACACATATAATTTTAAATACGTACTTAAATACAAATACACGCCCAGGCTCGTCGGGAATAGATTCCGTGACGTTTGTTTGTTTATAACATGGTTTTATATTAATATTACATTTAAACTTTCATTAACGAGCGCCATACGAGCGACAATACTTTTACAACGCGTTTTCTTATAACGCGGTAGACTGGTTCCGCGTTATAGGGTTACTTATTATAATGGAATTACTGTACCTCGTTATTTAGTAATTGATTACAACTCTATGGTTAAGTAAAGATGAGACATACAAGAGTATCCTTGTACTCGCCGAAGTCCGTCGCATGCCGCCCTAACGGGGACCTCCGAGCGATCCGAACGGGGTTTATCGGACGCTCGCTGGAGTTAGGTCCCCGAGGCGTTCGATGCATCTGGTGCTCCCGATGCATCGTCCGCGTCCCGTCGTCAGCGGAGGGAGGGGCCTCTTTCAGAGAGGCCCCGACCCAGAGGTGGCGCACTCTGGGCTATAGAGTTGCTGCTGGCGGGGTGGGGGGCAATGTCTTCATGGGTACCCTGTCCCCGCCACCAACAGCGTAGTGGAGCACACAGGTTATTTTAGTCGGTGCGAGTCCGACATAACCGCCGCCTGTCCCCGTCGCGCAGCGGTACCCATAAGGGGTATTTTCCTATTAAAAAAAAAAAAAAAAGAGTATCCTTGTAGAATGTTGCTAAATAAAAGATTACCCAACGAGTTTCTTGCTGGTTCTTCTCGGTAGGAGCAAGAAAAAGAAGCAAGGTGGGGGTCGATCATAGGTATTTTCATTTCTCGAGACCGCCCATTCCCTCGAATAAGCTACGCTGACTTGACAATTTATAACAAAAATAGTGTTTTATATTAAATTTTAATGTTACTTATTTTTTATGCCTAAAAACATTTTTTGCGGAATTTAAAAAAAAAATAAAACTGCCTAGATCGATTTTTCTCCCCCAAACTCCCTTGAATACTGAATTTTAAGAAAATCCGCCGCCAAAATAATTGGAGCCATTTCTGAGATTCCGAAAATATGTACAAGATTAACTCATTTAAATATTAAAGATTTATTTTATAATTTTTTTTTGTAATTATAATTTTTATTTAAATTAATTAAAATTATGTTTTTCTTTTGTAATGGAATAAATCAATAATATCTGAATAATTATTTACACTAACAGTTAATTTGATGTTTTCAGTCAAACCAAGAACGCCAGCAGACCCAGCGGCAAGAAAGTCAGCCCAGGACTTAGCTGAGAAGATGCGTAAAGCGGAAAATTTATTACGTCAGCGCAAGGAAGAGGAGAAAGCCAAAAAGAAGGAGAAGAATGCTCGACTAATGGCATTCATGAAGGAGTGGCAAAAGGTCAAAGATGATCAGGAGTTGGAGGACCATAAGGTAATATAGAGTAAGAATAATATCTTCCTTTCAGATATATAAAAAAAATTGGAGTAAAATTTTGATACTTTAATAAATTAGATATCATTTTACATATATTTCTATATAATAATAGAATAGAAATATTTATTCTTATGGTGATAAATTAACGTTTCCTCTCGATGTTTTCCTTCACCGAAAAGCATGTAATTGCAATTATATATTAGACACATAAGTTTTAACTGAAAAACTCATTGGTGTCTGCCCAGGTTTGAACCTGTGGCCTTCTCAAGAGTCGCACGGTGTTACCGCTGGGCTATCACACTATCACAGCTCCTTTGCTAGTGTAGTATATTTTAATAGAAATAACACTTTTCCCCACAGATGTTACCAAAAGGAACAATAGTAGAAGTTGAAGGTATATCACACAAGCATTTCGGTGACTTTCTCTCAGTATTGGAATTTGTTCAAAATTTCTCCGAGCTCCTCAAACTTAAGGATGTGTTTCCAAACGAGCTGGACCTCGAGACGTTCAGGAAATCGTTAATAGAGAAGGAGCACGCTTGGATGTTCAGTGAACTGGTACAGATGTTTCTGAGTACGATATTCTCGCTTCAAGAGGATGAAGCTGAGGAGTATAATGAAAATAAAGGGATCCAGGAATCAGTTGGTAGGTTGCATTAATTTTTAAGGTCAGATTAATAATAAGTGACATATTAAAATAACCTCTGTTATGTTCTATGCATTTTATCGTGTTCCCAAAGGCAAAAGTTTTTTTTTATCTATCAAGTCTATTATCTATTTAGTCAAGCTTTAATTGTGCCAAATTTTGTCAATGTCAAAACTCTTGTGAATTAGTCATGATAGCATAACTTGCAAACAGGTTCACAGACAGACTCAGACATTTTTAATATTAATATAGATAGAAATGACAGGCAGCATGTACATCACATATCAGCCTATCCAAAGAGTAAAGTCACATTTCCTATGCTTATACATAGGACATGTAACTCTTGTTCTTCATTCTTTGGATAGGGAGATATAATCAGATGTTAAATATGAATGTGCATGGATATGTGACTGGCAGGATGGTCGGATTGTGTGAAGTATGATCATAAATATGAAAGGAATAGGGACACTTACACGCACGGTTGTCCGTCCCCAAAATAAGTAACTTAATACTTGTGTTATATATACTCATAAATTTTTTAAATACATACTTAAATACAAATATACATCCAGACTCGAAAACCAACAAATTCATTTAAAGAATATGTTGGTTCTCGGCGGGAATAGAACCCACGACCCGCGGAGTTGAAGGCAGGGGCACTACCCACTGCGCAAGCGGGCCAGTCTAATGATAAGAGAGGATGGAAGAGAAAAAAATGTCTTACTTAGATTGGGATAAAGGTAAGAGAATGTTAAAGAGTGATGTATATCCAGTATTGTAAGTACAAATATATTATTACAGAGCATGGGCAAATAGCCGGTCCGGCGAGTACAATGCGCGCCATAGAACTGGCCACCAAGGCTGGCAAGTGGGCGCAGACCTATCTTGGCATCGGGCTCAGCAAGCTGCCCCTCGACCCCACCACTGTCAGTGAAGTTCTACGGTTAGTTTTTTAAATTTATTAAAAAAAATTCACTAAAAATCAAATTTTAATATTAATAAAAGGCTAATACAGAAAGCCTACTATACTATTGAGGAATACTTGGATGATATAAATGCGTGGATGTAGCTATTCTTCGACCCTGTACAAGACTTATAACTAATGTAACTAGTAATAAGAATAATATTTTTAATAGTAACCGCCGAGTATCTTACTGGCTCTCCTCGGTAGGAACAGCTTTCCGAACCAGAAGTAGAGTTGACGATTCAAAAGCATTTGTTTACAAGTTAACTTGAATTAAGAATAATTTGAATTTGTGAAAAAGTTAGTGCGACTATAGATAATTATTAAAATTGTGTATTTGTAGGTGCTTAGCTCCTCAAACGAACTCAATCCATTTACACATCGTGTACTGTCTAAATTAGCTATCATTAGACTAACTAATTTTATAGAATTAGAAAAAATACGACACGACAAAATCGCAATTTTTTTGTGATTTTGCGGTTGCAGCTATGGAATCCTGCGTCTTCTCCTATAAATTATAAATGATTTGTAGTAAACTAATGAGTATATTATTTTGATATATTCCGCGATAAAAGAAAATATATGTAATGCTAAATGAATAGTACTCGTTCTCATACCTGACACATGTAGAATTTTTAAAAATTCTGTAATTCTGTAATTTTTTTTACAAATTCTGCATGTATAAGAACGAATAGTACACTCTACATTTAGCATTACATATATTTTCGTTTATCGCGGAATATAGCAAAATAATATTCTCATTACTTTTGTATTATGGACCTCCGCAAAGTAACGCCTAATTGTATATATATGTAGTGGAACTAATTGTAAATTATATTTTTAAAAAAATATATGTCGACGTACACGCGGCCAGCCGTCGGCAATTTTTATATATACAATCCCATCGCCTCGCGGCCGGCTATTATTCCCGAGCCGAACAGAATGCAGCTGATGCACCGCGGCCAGCGGGCCGCCTCTGCCACACCGTCGCGAGCAACTAGACTGATAAGATGCGTGTAAACTGTAACGATTCGATTAAAGTACGGAGCAAAGTGTTTTGTAGTTTCTATTTGACAATACGTGTGTATTTAACGCCCCAGTACCCAGTACATATCAAAATAATATTCTCACTTCAATTCTTGGGTTTATGGCTTTTAGGAGTGTCACAGGACACTAATTACTTCGCCAATGTCACGTGGAATGGCAGAATCACGGTTATATAGCAGTTAACCGGCTAAAAATTGATTGATCGGCTTAATTTTAAACATGTGATAATAGCCAGAATTTAGCCTAAAACACTACAGACAACACAACATATATTTGAAACCATATCTATGTATAATATATATATACACCTATATATTATATAAAGATATGGTAAAGTAACGTCTAATAGTATAAATATCATGTTTTGCAGGTTACACCTGTTGTCGTCGGGCGGCGTGGCGGGCGCGCGCTGCGCTGCCTGGCGCCTGCACCAGCGTGGCGGGTACTCCAGCGCGGACGACCCGGCGCACGTGCTGCGCGCCACCGCGCCCGCCGTGCTCAGGAGGCTGAGGTCACACCATCTCGCTGATCTGCCCATGGGTGAGTATCTGAGCAGATATATTAAGGGTAATTAAACGATTTATAGAATTAGGCGTTACTTTGCGGAGGTCCATAATACAAAAGTAATAAGAATATTATTTTGCAATAATATTATGATTTCTTTTGGTAATTAAACGCTTAAGTTAGCGATAGAAGTCGTGGGTAGCACTAGTAGCAAAATAATTAATCTTTAATATTTAAATGAGATGATTCCTCTGAAATTCAATATGCAGGAGGTTTTGGGGAAAAATCGATGTAGCTAGGTTTTATTTAAAAAAAATAATTGTTTTATCCCTGTTTTTGGGCATTAAAAAAATACAAAACGAAAATTGAATATATAAAACATTTTTAAGCTTATTCGGGAAACGGGTGGTCTCTAGATATGAAAATACCTAGGATAGAGCTCCACCTACCCAATTATTTTTTTCTTTTGTTTATTTTTTATTTTGTAAAAAATTCATCATCATTTTCTTGCCCGTATCCCAATATAAATGGGGTCAGCACAGAATGTTGTCACATGATTTGGCTACGTACTTTACGATCGGCCCCTTTCCAACTTACCTTAGCCGCCTTTTATGACACCTCGGTAAGAAATGCGTGTGGTCTATTCTACTCAGCGGGATACCACAAGGCGAATCAACTTACCTTAGTCACCTATTACGACACCTCGGTAAGAAATCAGAGTGGTATATATGCTACCCAGCCGGATACCACACGGCGGTTCAACTTACCTTAGTCGCCGTTTACACCTTGATAAGAAATGAGGGTGGTCTATTCTACTACACAGATACCACAAGGCGGAGTAACGCCTAATTCAATATAACATAAAATGTATATGATTTTCAGACGACAAATTCCTGATCCTCCAATGCCTTATGAACCAAATATTAAGTTATGCGACAGTTCGTGAGCAAGTAGAAGAGAAAATAGAAGAATATAAAAACTTGAAGCAGGCTTTAAGGATGCTACAGGTATGTAATAGAGAATTAATCAACCACAGTGTTATTTTCTATCACTTTTTTATTATATTACTAAAACACAAAACGAAGCGGGCGAAGTTGCTGGCACAGCTTCAGTGAAGCTGTGCCAGCAACTGTTACAAGCCAGCAAGTGACTTATTTAAAAATGGATTACCTCCATAAAAAAAGTTTAAGACAATAATTTTGCTGTAATTCAAGTTAATTTATAGAATTAGGCGTTACTTTGCGGAGGTCCATAATACAAAACTAATTAAAATATTATTTCGCTATGTAGGTATTTATATATATTCGGAATCTCGCAAACGGCTCCAACCATTTTCCTGAAATTCAGCATGTATGGGGTTTTGGGGTAGAAAAATCAAAGCCCTATTTTTGGGCATTGAAAAATACTGAAATTTATATTGAATTGAATTTTTAGCTTATTCGGGGACGGGCAGTCTCGAAAAATTCAAATGCCTGGGATCAATCCCAACTACATAATTTTTTTTTTTGTAAAAAATTTCCGAACAAGGCTTGGTCGACCAGGTACTATAGATTAATAAACGTAAGTGCCTATATGGCTTAGTAGAATAGAGCACCTTCAGAAGTGGAAATCGTAAAGGTAGGTTGACTTCAAACAGGCGGTCTGTCTTACGACAGACCGCCTGTTTGAAGACCATTTTACAATGACTAGCCAAAACATATAACAACTTGTTATTTTGATCCCTCTTAGAATGGGATAAAGACATGACATAATATAAGTGTGTATATGACAAAAAATGCCTTATTTTACAGTATGAATGATGACATAAATATAAAAAAAATCATGTCTTTACAGATAAGCGAACGCAGACGTGAGCCACAATTATCGGCCGCACGTGTTGAGCTCAAGAAAGGAACTGCTCAGAAGAAAGAAGAGCTCAAGTTGACTGGCGATGAAGCAAAACAAGCTGACTCAGAATTAACGGACGCGATAGAGAAGTTAAAGAAAGATAATGTTGTTAAAAAGATAGAAAACGAAAAGAAAATAAAAGAGCTGCAGGCACAGCTTTTTGACTACACTAACTATGTTGGTAAGTACTAATAGCATTATCGTGTAAGTAAGTACGCCGTGTGGTATCCGGCTGAATAGAATAGTACCACCCTCATTTCTTACCGAGGTGTCGTAAAAGGCGACTAAGGTAAGTCGACCCGCCGTGTGGTATCCGGCTGAGTAAAATAGATCAACCTCATTTCTTACCGAGGTGTCGTAAAAGGTGATTAAGGTAAGTTGACATCAGGCCGGTCGTAAAAACGCAGCCAAATCATGCGACAGCATGTTTATAACATGTTGTGCCGACCCCACTTAGAGTGGGATAAGGGCAGGAAGATGATGATTTGTTATAATGTTGACAATTTATACAATAGATTACATATTGCGTCACAAAGTATATAAAATGATTACTAGTGTCTAATGAAACATGTCGGCTTGCCGGATCAAAAAGGAAAGATTTTTATTCAGTGAAGTATAAACATCGTCAAAATAAAATCACATATATTTAAAATTAAGAAAACATCATTTGGCTATCAATGGCTACCACTGGCTACGAATTACATTACATTGTTATATTTTGATATAAATATAACAATTTCTTTACATTTCTCTGAAAGGGAATCATGTGGTATCATATTTTATAGGATCTGACCGTGCGTTCCGTCGCTACTGGATAAACCGCCGTGTCGCCGGGCTGTTCGTGGAGGCGGGCGTGGAGCCGCGCGGGCCCTGCCGCAACAAGCCGCTCCCCCCGCCGCCGGCGCCCAACGATGACGTCATGGCTTACGTCACCGAGCTCTACCGCTACGAGAGGGAGCAGGGTGGGTAGCTAGTACGACATCACACATAATAGAATACGCAAATCAATTGACTGGCCCGTTGGCGTATTGGGTAGTGACCCTGCCTTCGGCTCCGCGAGTCGCGGGTTCGATTCCCGCCGAGAGCCAACATATTCTATAAATGAATTTGTCGGTCTTTGAGCCTGGGTGTTTATTTATTATTATATTAGTTTATTAGGCTTACGTCGCGACGTCAGTAACAGCTGATCGTAAACTCGTTTTTTAGTCTCTTAAAAATAAATTAACTAAGTTTATACTTTTTTGGCGTAGGTAAAGTAAAGTAAAACGTTTCGTTTTTGATATTATGTAAAAATAGTGCTGAGATCTGTGTAATATAGTGACAATACAGTGAAATTTCTAAATTGGAAACAGCTGTTGAATTTGCTGTTTACCCGCAGTAAAGTATTACAAAAATTGTTGTGATTATCAGTATATCGGACGTATCAAATTAAGTTCTATACAAATTGAATAATAAATAATAATATTTGATCTGATTGGATTTAAATACAATAACTAAAAACAATTCTTAACACCGATATTATTGTCAAGCTCCAACGCCATCTAGTGACGCTATCAAGTTCTCGCGGATATATTTGGGAATTGTGCATTATTTAGGATGGCAAATAAATGTAATCACTGTGGAAAATTCCTAGCAACAAACGATGGTGCGAAATGTGTAAGATGTAAAACATTGTACCATCGGGCGTGTGTAAACATCAGTCCGGACAGCCGGGTGTCTGCTACTTGGGTCTGTCGGCAGTGTAAACATAAACGAGATGATGCCACTAAAATGTGCACGCCTGTCAAACCATGTTCTAGCCATGTAATAATTGAGGAGGAAGACGAAGGCCTAGAGGTAACAAACGACAACGCGATCGCCACGCTCGCGAAAGAAATACGTTTAATGCGTAAAGAAGTATCATCGGTACTCCGAGAGATGGCGTGCTTCAAAGAGGAATTATCTTCAATAAGTAATACAATAAACAATCTAGGTACGCGTGTCGACGCTATTGAGGCTAGAATAACGGTGCTAGAGCTATCTAGTAAGGAAGTTCAAAATGGATCTTCTGAGGATTGTTCTTGCAAAAATTCAGACATGATAATGTCATTAAAGAGCGAATTAAATGATCGGGAACAGGATTATTTGTTGAACGATATTGAGGTGGCTGGCTTGGATGAGAAACCGGGAGAAAATGTCTTACATCTTATACAGTTGACAGCAAGGAAGGTCGGTATAGAGTTGGATGAGCGGGACGTTATGAGCGCGGAGCGGATGGGTCCGCGTCGAAGCGTGTCCGGTGATAATGTTCGGGGGCGGCCGCGCTTGATCGTCGTGCGTCTCGCGCGACGTGCCGTGCGAGACGAGCTACTACACGCGGCCCGCGTACGTCGTAACACGGACTCCGCTGGCATAGTAGAAGGGAGTCCACACAGCATATATTTAAATGAGCGCTTAACGCAAGTAAACCGTCGCCTTTTTTATAAAACACGCGAAGAAGTGCGAACCAGAGGTTGGCGTTTTGCGTGGACTAGAAGTGGGCGAATATACATTCGACGCAATACTGAAGCACCCGTGCACCGCATTCGGTCTGAAGCTGATTTACTAAAGTTTTTCAATTGCAACACAGTTTGAACATTTTTTATCTTAACTTTTGTGTAAAACGATTTAAATTAAAGTATTTTTCACATGTTTCTATCAAATGTAAAGTAATTTTACAAGTTAATTTAAGTTATCATTTTATTTTTATATTTTTAAATTTTTTACTTAATCAGTTTATACTTTTATATTGGAGTCGTGTTATATTTGTTAGCAGTGTAAAGTTATATTTGGGTATTACTCGTCGGAAGGGTCTTGTGCTAACATACGATCTAAGAGCAAACGTCAGTAGCAATTCATCTGCATGTCCTATTCACATATTCATATTTATTATTTATATATATAATACATACTTTACTTATCTGAAATGTAAGTTTATTTTGTCCAGTGTACGTTGTAAAGTTAATGCATTTATATATATAAACATGATTTTATATATTGTACTCTATTTTTACATTTTATCTCGTCACTTGTATTTTGCATTACACATGTTATTGCCCGCTGTTTGTTACGAAGTTAATACATTTATTTTTATATTAAAATCTTTTTATTTTAAATATTTATACATTTTATTAATTTATTTGAACTTTACCATAAATAAAGTATATCGTTTGATATACCTTAGTTTCATTAGTGGAAACCTTATTTATTCATTGCAATGCCTTCCCTAAAGATATTAAAAATTGGTTTCTTGAATGCGGGATCGCTTAGTACTGGACACGATGAGTTTACCATCAGTTTGAGAAATCACGACGTTGATGTATTAGCAGTAAATGAAACTTGGCTTAGATGCGGAGAAGACCTTCGTGCGCCTTCAGTGCCGGGCTATCGCCTTGTTCATGTGCCCCGCTCCTCACAAGTACGCAGCCGAGGTGGCGGTGTGGGGTTTTACGTCAGACGAGGGATTTCTATCAGGATCCTCGAACATCCGATTATAATTGGGGTCGAACAAATGTGGCTCAATATTAGACTTGGTAATAAAATATTAATCGTAGGTACTGCATACAGGCCTCCTTGGCTGAGTGCACATACTTTTATTAATGCGTTAACAGATACCTTCAGTTCGTTCACTCATTTCGATCAGATCGTGTTGTTGGGTGACTTCAATATTAATTGTTTTGATACTGAGAGTATTAATTTCAAACTTCTAAGTGAGTATTTATCTTTCACTAATATGCGTCAATATGTCAGCGAACCAACTCATTTTACAACACACAGTGAGACTCTTATCGACCTTATTTGCAGTGATGCAAGCATTACTAATATTTGGGTAGAACATGTACCTGGACTTAGTGGCCACGCATTTTTATCTTGTAGTCTTAACATACCTAAAGATCCAGTGTTGGGGAGATGGGTGAGTTATCGACAAATAAAAGACATTAACAACAGTGATCTTGCTGTTTATTTAAAACATATCGACTGGTCACAGATTAAATTCTTACATGATATTGATGACTTAGCCAGTCGTTTTACTAATATTATAATTCAAACATTTGATATTTTTGCGCCTGTAACGTGTAAATATTTTAAAGATAATGATTTTCCATGGATAACTTACACAATTAAAATTATGATGAGAAAGCGAAATGAAGTTTATAAAAAAGCACGGAATACTAAACTGGATATACATATGAATTATTATAAAGAACTAAAAAGATTAGTTCGTACTTCAGTACACTTCGAAAAGAAAGCATATTACAACAATTTTATAAATTTAAATGTGAAAAATGCTGCACAACTTTGGAAAAATCTAAAGAAACACGTTACTTTTAGTAAGAAGGATACTCGCCCATTACCACATCACCTAATGGATCCTGATAAAATTAATGCCCATTTTTTGAATACACCTGGTAAGAGTGATGCGGCAATGGACGATTTACTATTTTATAAGTCTAACAGATTTGTAACAGCAAATTTTAGTCTTAGTGTTGTGGACGAGGATTATGTGCTACGTATTTTACAAGGTTTGAGTTCTAAGGCTCTAGGCGTGGATGGCGTTTCACTAGATATGGTATTGTCGACTCTGCCAACTACGTTAGAGACTATCGCCAATATAATGAATAGCTCTATACTCAGTAATACTTTTCCAAATTTATGGAAAATGGCTATAGTCAGACCTATACCTAAAAAAGAAAATCCGTTGGACCTGAAGGATCTTAGACCGGTAAGTATTCTACCTTGCCTATCTAAGGTATTGGAAAAAATTGTTTGTAACCAAATAAGAGATTATTTAGAAGAAAATAACATATTACCTCATAAACAATCTGGATTTAGGAAACGAAGAAGCACCACAACAGCTCTGACCGATGTAGTGGATAATATTTTAAAAGCTCAAGATGTTGGGGAGGGTACCATCATGGTACTTTTGGATTTTACTCGTGCATTTGATACAATAAATATACCTCTTCTGTTATCTAAATTGCACTATTATGGCTTCAGCACTAGCGCTATTAGTTGGATTTCTAGCTATTTGACTGGGAGATCTCAGTTCGTTGAATTAATTGCTGAAGATGGCTCAAAGGCAATTTCATACTGCTCTCCAATAACTAGAGGCGTACCGCAAGGGTCTGTATTGGGACCTCTGTTATTTAGTTTATATTGTGCCGATATCGTTAGTGCAATAAATAATTGTCAGTACCATATATATGCTGATGACATTCAAGTTTATATATCTTTTAAGCCTAACGATACAGGAGCTGCAATAAGTAAACTAATGGAGGACCTTGGCCATATTAGTGAGTGGGCAAATAGACACTGTTTGTTGCTTAATCCAAGTAAATCTAAGTATTTGGTACTAGGTTCACCTACACAGATTAGTACAATTTCTCTTAAGAACCCTATCATTCGGATTCACGATGAGCCCATTGAACGAGTATATGTCGCAAGAAATCTCGGCCTTTTGATGGATGATAAGTTACGCTTTGAACAACATGTTCTCAATAATGTACGTAATTGCTTTTATCGTCTTAAAGTGCTCTATAGAATTAGGGATTATTTAAGTGTTGATGTGCGTATAAAGCTTTGCGAATCTCTTGTGCTATCTAAATTAAACTATGTAGATACTGTTATTGGGCCTAGATTGTTATGTCGTACAAAGAACTTAATTCAGCGTGTTCAAAATGCTTGTGCGCGATTTTGTTTTAAAATACCGCCTCGCAATCATGTAACACCATTTCTAAATAATGCAGGCATGCTGAAAATGGAGTATAGGCGACAGCTACATTTTGCTACATTATTGTTTGGCATTATTAAATACAGAACTCCAGAGTATCTATATGACAAACTTGGTTGGGCTAGGGATTTTAATACTTATGCAACCAGAGCCTCTGCCTATATGATTCGTACGCCTCATCACAGGACAGCCGCTTTTAGAGGCAGTTTCAAATATTCAGCCAGCAAATGCTGGAATAACCTTCCTCCGCCAATCCGTAATTTACAATCAGTTTATTCTTTCCGTATAAATTATAAGATGTTTTTGTTGGATAAACAGAAGGGAGTGTAAATGCTACATCATTACTTTCTTTTTCTTTTTTATTTTTATGCGTATCTTAATTATCATTAATTTATATTATATTATTATCATGTATTATTATAATTATTAGCTGCATGACATATATTTTACTAATCATTGTGGCACACTTATCGGGTAACATTTTTATAGTCATAGGGACATGTTTGGATACTCTTTATATATATATATAGTATTTATGTATTTTGTTTGGTTTATTCTTTGCTATGTTGTTACTGACGTTGGGACGATTGGGGGGGTTAGGATTAAGATTAGTATTAGTTTGGCTGCTACTGAAAATCAGTGTTGGGCTTTCCAGCTCAACAATCGCTGAGTAGCTACCATTTTATAGCATTGCACTGCTATTATCTGTATGTGTCAACTGTTTGCTTGTTGTATACTTCACTGTACACTGTTAGAATAGTAGTGCAATTATATAAATAAAGATTTTCTTATTCTTATTCTTATTCTTATTCTTATTCTTATTTGTATTTAAGTATGTATTGAAAAATATATAAGTATATATTCACCAGTTGTTTGTCTACGATAACACAAGTATTAAGTTACTTTGGGGACGGACGACCGTGTGTGTAAGTGTCCCATATATTTATTTATTAAAATATTTTGCACCTCTTTTTACAAAAAATACGTGGAAGGAGAAGTATAAAATAATAACAATACTATCTATACTAATAAAGTGTTTGTTTGTTTGTTTGAACGAGCTAATCTCATAAACTATTGGACCGATTTGTAAAATTCTATGAGTGTAAGATAGTCCATATATCGAGGAAGGCAAAAGGTTATATAACATCACGTTAAAATGAATAGGAGAAGAGCAGCAATAAAAAATATTGCGAAAACGACTGGTTCAAAGCTTTCCTTGCATAGGCTCATATAATCAACTCACGATAACTACCTCACTTAACTCTTTTAAAGCTGGAGTTATAAAATTCTATGAGCAGGATACTCACTAAAAATGCTGACTAACCGAGTATATGTCTTAAGATCTTCTATATCATATACATATATATATATATTTATTTTATCATTATTTTTTGTTGTCCTTTCGTGGCATTCCCCGCCTATCGCATTGTTATTTTACCTTTCAGAGCTCAAAGGTTGGCTGGAAGAGATCCCTTATTAGGATAAGTCTGCCTTTGTACAATTTTTATTTTGTATATATTTCTGTGTCATGTATTTTTTTTAAGCTTTTGTACAATAAAGAAATTAAACAAACAAACTAACAACAAACTACTTTTATGTTCAAAATTTCAAGTAGGGAAATACTTTGTGACATTTATTTCCATGCGAGCGAAGCCACTGGCATAGCTAGTTACCAATAATATCTAACTTTACATACAGATGAAACTAATGTATGACGTACGTTTCCAGCTGGAAGCGACAAAGAGAACGAGTCTGCGGCGAATTCCCGCAGCGGTTCACCGAAGAAACCGTTAGTGAACCTCAACGGGCTGACCCACAAGCTGAACGGCGTCGACCCCACCACCCAGCACCAACGGGACTTACTGCTGTGCACTGCTGACATCAACACCTGCTACGTGCATGGCAAGGTAGGATGTTGCTTTTAATTTCTTTCCTTCCAATTCATCCTCCTGCTCTTATCCCACTCTAAGTGGGGTGGGCACAACATGTTATAAACATGCTGTCACATGATTTAGCTGCCTTTTTACGACCGGCCGCCTGCCTGACGTCAACTTACATTAGTCGTAAAAGGTCTATTTTACTAAACCGGATACCATACAGTGGGTCAACTTACCTTAGTCGCCTTTTACGAAACCTCGGTAAGAAAAGAGGTTGCTCAGTTCTATTCACCCGGATACCAAACGGTGAGTCGACTTACCTTAGTCGCCTTTCACGACACCTCATTAAGAAATGAGGGTGGTACTATTCTATTCAGCCGGATACCACACGGCGTAATTTCTTTCCTTCGTAACACAATAACGCCAATCACGTACTTCGTACGCAATATGATATTTATTGAAGTATACATTTTATATATACATATAAAAAGCTCAAGAGTTTGTTTGTTTGAACGCGCTAATATCAGGAACTACTGTACCGATTTGAAAAATTCTTTGAGTGTAAGATAGTCCATTTATCGAGGAAGGCTCTAGGCCATATAACATCTAAGATGAATAGGAGAGGAGGAGCAATAAAAAATATTATGAAGACAATATTTAAAGCTTTCCTAAGTAAACGTTGAAAGTTAAAAATCATGTATTACAAAATTGCTCCCATCTGTGTCAGTCCCCGACAGCATATGTCTAGGCTTTAAGGTTAACTCACTTTAACCATTTTTCTGGTCACCAAATACTATATTACGGTTTACAATCTTTTCACGCGAGCGGCGCCAGTAGCGATTGCTAGTATATTGTAAAAATAGCAATCGCCAAAGGCTGTTACAGGCTGGTTTACCTGTCAAAGAGACATACAGACAGGCAGACTCATCATTTATTATATCAACATTAGATTAATCCAGTGATTCTCAACCTTTTTATTGTTGCAGCACATATTTAACGAT
Source organism: Morpho achilles (assembly GCA_947086495.1). Classification (NCBI taxonomy): domain Eukaryota; kingdom Metazoa; phylum Arthropoda; class Insecta; order Lepidoptera; family Nymphalidae; genus Morpho; species Morpho achilles. Next base: position 14,908,206 of record CAMTZB010000001.1, on the reverse strand, counting down.
TTCAAAATTTGGCGGCACACAAAAAAAAGATAAAATTATTTACTTACTACAACACACTGCATAAATAGTTTATGACAAACATTTCAAATATACGAAATAAACTAAAAACTAAACGTTTATTAAGGGATTAATTACAAGCTAATAATAAAAATATTTTTCTTTTTAAATTAACATTATTATATATTTGCAAAATTTCGCGGCACACTTTTGATATTTGGCGGCACACAAAAGTGCCGCGGCACAGTGGTTGAGAATCACTGGATTAATCTATATAATTTTCTCACCCAGGGTGACTACAGGCCGCAATGGTGGGTGTACAATACTGAAGAGCAAATAGAGGCCCTAATAGAATCACTCAACAAGAGAGGCCTCCGGGAAAGCGAGCTCAAACAGAACTTGGAATTGGACCGGACCAATATTGTGGAGTACATCAAAAAGTGTCCATTGCACTGGCTCACACCTGCTGCAGCACAGGTAATTTTTTTTTTATTATGTAAAACGTAGTGTGTAGTGTAGTGCACTTAGAGCCTGTTCACAAGTTACTGATAAAGTGTCGGATAGTTAACCGACAAATAAACTAAGTAGAAGATAAATAATAAATAAATATATGGGACACTTACACACACGGTCGTCAGTCCCCAAAGTAAGTAATTTAATACTTGTGTTATGGGTGACAGACAACTGGTGAATATATACTTATATATTTTTAAATCCATACTTAAATACAAATATACACCCAGGCTCAAAGACCAACAAATTCATTTATAGAAAATGTTGGTCCTCGGGGGGAATCGAACCCGCGACCCGCGGAGCTGAAGACAGGGTCACTACCCACTGCGCCAACGGGCCAGTCAAATGTCTTTAAAAAGAGACTAAAAAAAACGAGGCCATTTTGAAATAGGTATTTGTTATCCAGCAGATAAACAAAATAACAGCCACATGATCTACCTGTTAACTTATTAGGGACTTCAAGTGCTGAATAAGCCTATCAGATACCTGAGAAACGCAAAATTCCGAGATATATGTCAGATATGTTCCGAATAGGCTAACTGACAGTTTATTGGTAACTTTCGAAACAGGCTCTTAGTGTTATTAAGATTCACCAACAATGATCCAAGAGTCCAAGTTCCGATAGTCCAGTCCAAATAGGTTCCAAGACCAAATAGTCCAAGATTAACCCCCCCATGTGGATAAATAGCTAGGAAGGGAGGGAGTTAAATAAGTGTAGTGCTTTTGGCACAAAGTCTTGTGCCAAAAGCATACAGGCTGAAATGTATAATAATTTACATGTTGGAGAGTTGCGAGAGATGACAATTATAAAAGGATAATTTAAAAAATTAATCATTATGATTAAGAGCACATTAACCGGCGATAGCGGAACATTTCCGACGTGAACCCACTCCTAACACAAGCATTTAATTTAGCTGCAGGGGTTAAAAAGTTCACTGGTAATTTGTAACCCAAATTACTAGTAGCCTTAACACTTCTAGCACTGTACATAATGCTGTTTTATTGAGATTGTGGCAGTGAATGTGTGCATTACTAGTAGTGTAATGTGGTATTGGTTCTGTTAAGCATACTGCTTATGAATCCTGGATTCTCTTATTCTTTAAAGAGAATGGAAGAAGAAGACATATTGTGCCGACTCCACTGAGAGTGGGATAAGGGTAAGATGAATGATGATGATGATGATGATTAACTCAATACTGTTTCTAATTTCTGCAGCCGCAACAGCTATTACTTCCCGCAACACGACACCGTAAGGTGCAGCCGTCGTTACAAGTACCAGCTGACTGCTCGTTGTCCGAAGCACTGGAGCTGTCGCTAAGGGACCACATCCTTGAGCTAGAAGAGAAGATCTTCCATGGGTGTCTTGGAGCGCTTAAAGTCAAGGTAAAATCAAATCAACCTTATCAGTTGATAAGTCCAGACCGGACATGTCGATAGTCATGGGTCTCTTCAAATTGCAGTTTTTAAAAAAAATTGGCGATGTATCTATGACACAGTAGGAACGGATATAAGTTTGCGGCTCTTGCTTTGCGCTTTGCGAAAATAAGTCATTTGTGGATTTGGTTATAGGATTCCTTAGGGGGATAATAAAATTCCGCAATCAAATTCAAATTCAAAATATTCTTTATTCAAATAAACTTGTGTGCTTTTGAATCGTCAACTCTAGCTTCAATTTTAGCTTTGTCATTACACACACTAGGCTGATACAGTAAGCTTACTATACTGTTGAGGATTACTTAGATGATAAGAATGTTGTGGATATAACTACTCTTCGACCTTGTAGGTACAAGAGAGCAATGGCTAAATGTAACTTCTAACGGTAGGAACAGATTGCCAAACCAGCAATATATTTCAGCTAAAGCTGAGGCTAAGTTTAATTGAATAAAGAATAATTTGAATTTTGCAAACGTGATGGCAATTTGTATATCCCATTTAATAAAAAATATCTCATTTATTTAGAGGTCTTTTGACCTGAAATAAAACTGATTTTTTCTTCATTATTGATTTGTTTGCCCTGCAAGAAATTTTGTAATGATAGAAACAAGCAATAATCGGAAAAAAGAAATGGAAGGTCCCGGGAGTATGTTGGACTCAACATGAACCCAAAAACCGGCCCACTCTACTTATACACAAACCCGGTGGACTGATATTTTGTATAATTTAAGCGTATACGCCGTTTATATATAGGATAAAAAAACCCGGATAGGCGTTCGGACATTTTTTTTTCCTTTTCACTACTACCACTCTTTGAACTGCACACATCATACGATTGTTCTTTCTATTTTTTTAAAATATAATAATTAACGGAGTTACGCAAAGTAAAACAGTTTGAATACCCTGGGACTAAACAGTGTGCGTAGTGCGAGTTTTTTTAACCTACACGATCGCGTTAGCGTAACGCCAAGTTACGCCAATTTGTATGACGCTGCAATAGCGACATCTAGTGGTTGCAATGCATATTACAAATTGCGCCATACAAATTGAGTTACGGTAACGCGATCGAGTAGGTTAAAAAAACTCGCACTACTCACACTGATGACAAGAATTAAGTTGCTGGGTTATTGATAGTTAACAATCTCTGTCAGGATCGCGAGGCATGGCGGGGCACACTGATGCTGCGTGGATACGACAAGCAGGCAGAGTACCTGTGCTGGGGGCCCGCCAGGCAGTTCCGCGACGACTACCACCAGCCGGACGGCCTGCTGCGACTACCGCATGGTGGGTATTGCACAAATAACAAACACATGAATATATAAAACTATAATGTTGAGAGAATATTATTTTGCTATAATCCACGATAAAAGAAAATATGTGTAATGCTAAATTTAGAGTGTCACGCGTGTGGTATCCGGCTGAATAGAATAGTACCACCCTCTTTTCTTACAAAGGTGTCGTAAAAGGCAACTAAGGTAAGTCGATCCGCTGTGTGGTATCCGGCTGAGTAGAATAGACCACCCTCATGTCTTACCGAGGTGTCGTAAAAGGCGACTAAGATAAGTTGACGTCAGGCAGGCGGTCGGTCGTAAAATACGTAGTCAAATCATGTGACAATATGTTTGTGACATGTTGTGCCGACCCCACTTAGAGTGGGATAAGGGCAGGAACATGATGCTAAATTTAGAGTGCTCTATTCGTTCTCATACCTGAGACATGCAGAATTTGTAAAAACGCATGCACTACCCACTCACTGCACTCACATCAGTGTATCGCCAAAATGACAAAATCGCAAGGCAATCTCTCGACTATGTTTCGGTTACGGGGCGAAACAATTGTTGAGATTTTGGTGGTGAATGTGAGCAGTGCTTGTGTAATGCTGTGTTATCGGTGTCGGGTAGTGCATGAGTTTTTACAAATTCTGCATCTACTCAGCCGGATACCACACGGTGGATCGACTTACCTTAGTCGCCTTTTCCGACACCTCGGTAAGAATTGAGGGTGGTATATTCTACAAACCTTATACCACATCGCTTCGCCATCGTCCATAAACAAATGCAATAATCTATTGCAGACATAGACGAATCGGAAATGGAGACAATAGTGACGAACAAGTACCGCGACCCGGGACACAGTGTGGGGGTGGCGAAGGTGAACGGGGTGAAGCTGGAGCCGGAGGAGGAGGCCGCTCCAAGCCCGGAGGTGGTTCGAGGGCTGGCCTGCGCGCTGCTGCAGGTCGCTCAGTCCATCCACCACAAGTACCTGAAGAGGCCTTTAGGTGAGTATTCGTTTTAACATTTTTTTAAGAAAAAAGTTGAAATTGAGGACCAAATATTCTCTTCAGTGGTATCAGGTTTATTAAAGCGACAGTCAGGATAACAATAAAAACTAGGAAATTGGTAGAATAGTCCGAAACAGAAGCTGATCACCCATCCTTAAATAAGCAAGCTTAAATAATAAATTACCAGGTTGACCTAGCCTTGCTCGGTAATTTTTTACAAGATAAAAAAAAACTTAAAAGAAAAGAAAAAAATAATAAGTAGTTGGAATAGATCCTAGGTATTTACATTTCTCGAGACTGCCCGTTTCCCGAATAAGCTACGCTGACTTCTTTCCTTCGCAGTCGTTTACGCTGCTTTTGGGTCTCTTTGTGTAACACGCGCTTTGCATTGGCGCAGCGTCGTTTACCTTAAAAAAGGGTAAAAATACGGATATATTTCCAGCAGTGGGAGCAGAGGCAAGTGCATGACGCTTTCACTTCACGTAAATTGAAAATTATAAGATTGACCGCAGATATTCCTAATTCTTTTCGTTAAGAGCAACATTCCGAAAAATTGGTAGCTTTAATAAATCTAATTGATCCTTGATGATTCAAAAGTGTTTGCAAAAGCTTTAATAAAGATAATTTTGATTTGATTTGTAAGGTCTCGACGAAAAGGAGCGCAAGGATCGCGAGGCCAAGAACAAACCGCTGGATTTAGAAGCTCTGGAACGCTGGGAGGTGTCTCTGATGGAGAGCCGCAGCTTCGCGGCGCTGGCGCTGCACCTGCTCGCCCTGGACAGCAGCGTGAGCTGGGCGGCCAGCGTGCTCAACGCGAGCTGCCGCGTGTGCCGCCGCCGCGCCGACCCCGACAGCATGCTGCTGTGCGACGGCTGTAACAAGGGCCACCACCTCTACTGCCTCAAGCCCAAGCTGGCGGTGAGTTTTATTCATGGTAATCATTAAAGAGTGCTGAGCTCACAATACGTCACGTTTCTCACAATATAGTCATATTCTGTCTTCTTCTTTTCGTGCCTTTTCACTACTGAAGGTTGGTCGTAAGAGTACTGTAAGCCACTCTGTCTTTCGCAAGACGAAACAATTCTTAAACGAAAGCAATTCTGGTGCACTTTCGTATTTTTCGCAATCAAAATTTTTTCCAGTGCGTCTCTTCCCCTTAAATTTTGCCTATAATTATAAGCACATACATACAACACACAATGTTGTACTAGTAAATATATTGAAAAGACCCGCCAACTCTCTTGCCTCAAGCCAAAGCTGGCGGTGAGTCTGATCGCTGGTAAACACTTAAGACTACTGAGCAAACTGTTCCTTACTCACAATTTATAGTCATATTTTATTACTTGTAAATGTATTGCAAAGGGCTACTGCCTCAAGCCCAAGCTGGCGCTGAGTCTGATTAATGGGCTAACGCTAAACAAATATATCGTTATACTAGACTAAGGGGGGGGGGGGTATACTAGACTAGGGGAGCCAGTCTAAAATGTGTCCATCGGCGAAAAAGAGAAAGCAAATAAGGTTTCCTGTCTCTTTTTATGCGTAATGTCTGAAGATTTGGTTTAGTTAGTTGAATCTTATTGGATGTTGAAAAATTACAAATTAATTTTCCTTTTGAATAAACATATTGAAGGTGTGCTAAAAATGTTCAAAGTATATATATTATAAGCACGATATATTTGATAAGGAAGAGACGATGCTAACATTAGGTTAAGGTTAGCTTAAGCAGTTATCGATCTAATTCAGTCCGCTGAAAACGCATCGGTGGTTGCGGTGCGGTAACCGCATTGTTTGCTAGTTTTCACTGTATTCACTTTTTACTAGGTTCCGTGCTGTATCATTGTAATACACAAAATAACACATAACTCATAAACTTAAATTCCGGTAGAGCTTGATATTTCTCAATTGATATTTATTTTTCTTTCACGCATTCAGATGAAATTTCAGAGAAAAGTAAGTAATACGAGTTAGGAAAATAAAAATTGATCATCTGATTGCATAGGTAATTTTATAATCTGACTAATTTATTTTGTTTTGCAACAGAAAGTACCAGATGGCGATTGGTTCTGCGAGCAGTGCAAACCAAAAGAAAAGATGCTGCGGAAGAGAAGAAAACTTTACACAGAGGAAAAGCCTGTAGAAGAATTGGATGATAGGTATTGTAGTACTTCTCTGTACTCACTCGTAGTCTGTACTCACTCTGTATTCACTTAGGGTAGTGTTACCATTTCCACGTCCAGTGACCAAGTGTCGAACGTTTTTGCCTGAAGCTATTACGAACCTTTCGTCCCCACCCTCTGTGTATCCAGAGACAATATTCTATTATACCATAGACAAGTAATACCACAACAAGGAGTACAATAGATACACAAACACTACAGGTATTTTTCAGTCAATATTAATTTATCGCTTGAGTTCAATTAATGCTTTCATTTAGAAAAATCTTGGTCCACCGAAGTAAATTAAAAGGGTAAATTTATTTAGGGATGTATGAAAGTAATAGCTGTTCCTTATTTTGTTTCAATCACACCTGTATTAATCTTTAGATCAAGGTTATGCTTCACATTGCCTAATTTATAAATACGTAGGACTATAAATCATCATCTTCCTGCCCTTATCCCACTCTAAGTGGGGTTGGCACAACATGCTATAAACATGATGTCACATGACTTGGCTGCGTATTTTACAACCGGCCGCCTGCCTGACATTAACTTACCGTAATTGTATTTTACGACACCTCGGTAAGAAAGAGGGTGGTCCATTCTACTTAACCGGATATCACAGGGTGGTTCAACTTACTTTAGTCGCCTTTTAGGACACTTCGGTAAGAAATGAGGGTGTTACTATTCTATTCAGCCGGATACCACACATATATCATAATAGTTAAAAATACGGTTTATTTTGGAATGTCGTGCTACTGTCACCTGCTTACGGTCATGACCCAGTGGTCAGTTATACATCATGATGCAAATTTTCAAAACGGAAAACAATGGCGAAAGTACCTCATTTGGGATGGAAGACTGGGAAAGTGTGTAGGTATTTCCAAGGTCGTAGGTAGGTATTTAGGGAGTGATTAATGTCATGTTAGTGGTACCACTTTGAGTAAAAATTTTTGTCAACGGATTCTTTTTCTGTTGGACATAGATATCATGTCTCGTTTGGACCCAGCGGCTGCACGGTCGTTAGTCCACCTCGTTGGGGGTCTATTGAGTTTCCGGTGCGGTTACGGCATTCTATCGTCCATCAGTTCGTACTTCGTCACAACGTACTATGTAATTTGTCATTCACGGTTTTCACCGTCCAGCTCGGGGTCCCTGGACGCGGCGGAGGCGCTCTCGCTGTGCGCGGCGTGCGGCAGCGGCGGGCGGCTGGCGGCGCAGTGCCGCGCGTGCTCCGCCCGCTTCCACGCCGAGTGCGCCGCGCCGCGCCAGCGCTCCTCGCGACGGTTCCTGTGCGACGCGTGCGCGCAACCCGCCAGAGGTACCGACCGACCAACCCTTAGAGCAGCATTTCTTATACTGACCCTGGGTTCCGCAGAAATCACTCAAAGGTCTCTCAAAAGTTCTTTTATAAGATTTCGCGCAACCCGCCAGAGGTACTGCTAATACACCCTTAGAGCAACATTTTTTTTTATTTTTTATTGCAAAATAGGCGAGCGCTTAACTGCAATCATGCTTGATGGTAAGCGATGATGCAGTCTTAGATGGAGCGCGCTTGCCTATAAGATGCCTATTCACTCTTGCTTTAAAGAGACCCATATCAAAAGAACTCGTAAATATTGATGCCGGGAGAGAATTCCATTTCCTTGTTGTGCGCAATAAAAAAGAGAACGCGAAGCGCTCCGTGCGCCTTCGTGGGAGATCGATGATGTAAGGGTGGAAATTCTCCCGGTGTCTCGCAGTGTGATAATAGAAAGGCGATGGAGGAACAAGGCTATGGAGAGCCTCAGCACACACCCCGAATTATATTCTGTAGAAGACCGATAGACAGACAACCCTGCGCCGATGATGATTGACTGTAATTTAGTATACTGGTTTCAAAAGTAATGAGAATATTATTTTGCTATAATCCGCGATAAAAAATTTATCGCGGATTATAGCAAAATAATATTCTCATTACTTTTGTATTATGGACCTCCGCAAAGTAACGCCTAATTTTATAAATTATACTGGTTTCTTATACTGATCCTGGGTTCCGTCGAGATCACTCAAGAGTTCCGCGAAAGTTACATGTTCTTTTATAAAAGTAGCGGCCTGTTGCTCTCCCACTGCTGGGAATAGGCCTCTTCTCTCCGTTTTCTGGAGAGAAGGGTTAGAGCTAAGAGCTACCACGCTGCTCCAGCACGGATTGGTAGGTTACACATATCTCCAGAATTCTCTAGAGATATGCAGGTTTCCTCACGATGTTTTCCTTCACCGAAAAGCGTATGATAAATTGCAATTATCAATTAGACACATAAGTTTTAATAGAAAAACTCATTGGTGTCTGCCTGGTTGAACCCGTGACCTCCTTGAAAGAGTCGCACAGTGTTATCGCTGGGCTACCACAGCTTTTCTTTTTTTTCTCTATACTCTGTTCTAATATTATAAAGGGAAAAAATTTGTATGAACGTTTATAATGTTTCACACAAAAGCTGCTGCGGTCCAGTAGTTTTTGTCTGAAAACATTACAAACGTACATTAAAAAATTCTTTCACCATTAGAAAGCTGCATCTTTACTGAGCAACATAGACTATAATATGATACATAAAAAATAGGGATCCGTTATAAAAATGTAATAAGGTGTAAAGAATTAGTCATAAAAATCTGTCATCGCATGCGCTGCGGAAACTTTAATATATTGTTGATATATTTAACAAAAATAAATCTATAGTCCGACTTTCCAATGCCACGAGATCGGTATCTACGCGGGTGAAACGGGATATTAGTAGTTAATTATAAGATTCACGGAATTATCATAATAAAATAATGAGAATTAACGTCACTCTTAAATATCTTTTAGTAATAGTAGTCCCTTAGTAATATCACTATTATCTGAGGGTAAATTTTGTCACCATTTTTCGAGAGGCTCTGTAACCAGACACCCCGCTTTGAATACAGATGTCTACAGTCCTATTACTTTATACCCCTTTTTTTCAAGTACGTTCTTATGTGAGAAAATCTATTAATGAGAGCCCTTTATCAACGCATCTGAATCTCGTCTTAAGTATATCGTCTAACAAGAATGCCAAGCAAGCTATGTGATCCAGATACTACATATTATAAATGGGAAAGTCTGTTTTTCTGTAACATTTTCACATTTTATCTTCTGAAGGATTAACAACGAAATTTGTTACAATTAAAGTTTATATACTGAGCTAACGTATAGGATAAAAACGTTTAATCTTTTAGGAATAGGGAAATACTCATACTATAAAATCGAGGCTGCTGAAACACTTAGATGTGCGTGAAAGCACGTACCATTATTAGTGTATGTTTGTTATCTCCGAAGCGCTAGGCAGTCGCCGGCGCTGCGCCGCCGCAGCCATCTCCAACATCCAGCAGTACGCGCGCCAGATTAACAGGCGGAGGATATCTTCGGGTTTGTCCTCGAACCGTTACCCACTTGGCTCGTTGGGCTTCGCTTCCCTCTCATCTAATGCTGTGCTTCGATTAACCCCTCATATAATCTCCCGCTTCTGTGTCATGTGTGATCGATACAAAATCAAATAACATACGTCTAGACTTAAAACATTAATATAAACTATATTCCTTTGTCTATGATATATGACTTTATGATACAAAAAAATTCTTGATCGAATTTATCAATATTTTTTATCAACTATTCCGAAAACAAACTTCAATTTTAGCGTTTTGTGGACATATTCCAAATATTCAATTCAATTCAATTCTTCCATCCTACGTAATATTGGTAAAGTAAATAGAGTCATATGACATTCCTAGAAGCCATAAATTGAAGAATTGAATTCTATTAAATTTAAATTATTCCAAATATTTATAAACTTTTAACGCATATTTGCAGACTTCTGAATTTTTTTAAATTTTTGAACTGAATTATTTACTTGTCTATGTCCAAGTTTTGTTATGAATTTTGACAGTACAATATTTATACGAAATTAATTCCTATCAATTTTGACTAGATTTTCTTGGATATACGAGTTTATACCTTAAACCTGTCGCAGATCTTTTTTGGTATTGGCTCAGTTTCTTCCAAAAAATATTTTTCATTACATTTTCATATGTTGTCTATGGCATCAATACTTTGTCTGTGGGGACCTCATTCTATAGCATGTTTTCATCTTCATTAAACTATATTAATGGTGTTTGTACGTCATACTTGTAAGCTGTAATCATTATTCAATGTGTTGGATGAGATTTGTTGGTCTGTGTTAATCAATTTGACGATATATCTAATTTGATTTAATGGTATATACGCCGAGTTAAAACTTTCAGTTTCATATATCATTCTCAAACTGAAATAACTGATTGGGGCGACATGTGACCCTTAACCAAGGTGTCAAGGGATTTCACCCTCTGAGCTGACACCAATGAATTTTTATACAAAAACTTATGTGTATAATTTATTTCAAAAATTTACACACAATTTACAATAGTAGAATAGACCACCCTCATTTTTACCGAGTTGTCGTAATATACAACGAAGGTAGGTTGACGTTCGGCAGGCGACTGGTCGTAAAATATGTAGCTAAATCATATGACAACATGTTTGACCTCACTTCCAGTGGAATAAGGGCAGGAAGATGATGAATTTACAATAGAAAACGTGAGGGAACCTGTGTTTCTTAAAAGAACTCTTTAGACTTAAGTCTTCAAGAGCTATGAGATTTCCGACAAAATTTATTAATTTTCTTAAGAAATTTCGTCGGAAATATGTCCATAAGTTGATGTGCGTTGGTTGAAGAGAAAGTGAAGGTGATCAATGCGAATTTTGGTTTGATTTACTGAAGGAGCGCGCAATGCCCATAGGCTTTTTTTAATCTAACTTATAAAGAGATACACGCGGGCTGAAGCTGATTGTATATAAATTTTAATTAAATTAAAAGTCACACGAAATATTACTATTTTTAAAATTATATATTATGAAAGATCTAGCGCTGAGTTTCTTACATCTTCTCAGTCGGAGCATTTTTTCAAACTAGCAATAGATTTGACGTTTCAAAATTTCATATAGTACGAACTAAGAGCTTCATGGCTCGTAAATGGTTTTATGAAGTATATTATGTAACAGATTCAGAGGACAGCGAGTACAACACGGCGCTGGTGTCGCTGAAGACGAAGAGATCAAGAGGCAGCAAGGAAACGACGCCGCTGCACAACGGCGCCAAAAGGGGTCGCAAGTGAGTGTTTACCGATTAAAATAGCCAAAAATTTACAAAACTTAAGAACAAGTTTTTGGTAGAAAGCGATTATAGAAGTAGAAGTTACTTTGCGTAATTCTATAGTACAAAAGTTATAATCATAATGCATTAATTTTGTCGTGGAGCCTATCCTTGATGATGCTTCGATGTCGGGGCAAAACTATCGTAGAGACTGTGGTAGTGAGTGTGTGGAGTGTTGGTGGTGGCGGCGTTTAAGGCGGAATGTTAATGTTGCCTGCTTCATACACTTAGTATTACATAGATTCTCTTAACAAACGCGGATTACAGCTAAATAATCTTATTGTAAATTCAGCTCTACGCATCTTAAGGTTGCAGTAAAGTACCTAGCGTTACTACGGTTTTTTTGTTCCTAAAACATGTTCGCTTAAACAAACCGTCATAAGCAATAAGTAAGTTACGGCCTGGTACTAATCCCACTTCTGGACATAGGCCTTCTATCTTGATTGTAGAGATTTTGGATCTTATCCTATCACGCTGCTCCAATGCGGATTGGTAGGTTACAAATATCCCAGGAATACTACAGAGATATACCGGCTTCCCCACTGTTTTCCGTCACCGAAAAGTGATTAATTGCAAATATCAATTAGGCACAGAAATTTCAATTAAAAAAGTGCTACAAAGTACCCTTGATCCCTCTGGAAAGTAGGGATGAGACATGGAGAAGAAAATCGATTAATAATCGATTTTTTCCGCTTTAAAATAAATCGATGTTTAAAAATCGTTTTTTTTAATTGATTATTTTTTCACATCGCTACTGGAAAGATTCATAAGGTTTCCGTTAGCCTATTGTTTATACAGTTCACAAATTCGTTTATATTGCAGGTCAAAAGATGTACTAAACGGTAGCACGAAGAGAAGAACCAAAACGATTTCTAACGGAGACCACCGTGAGTATTGAAGGCTTGGTATCTTAACTAGAAATCACTACTTATTAACTTCAAATTCTACTTTATTCAAGAAATCTCGGAAACGAGTATTTTTGAATCGTCAACTCTACTGCTGGTTTGTAAAGCTGTTCCTACTAAGAAGGGCTAGCAACAAAAAACAAAATTTTCGTACAAAATTCATCCTCCTGCCCGTATACCATTCTAAGTAGGGTCGGTACAACATGTTTAACATGGTTGGCGTGTCTGACGTCAACTTACCTTAGTCGTATTTAACGACAGCTCGGTAAGAAATGAGGGTGGTCTATTTTACTCAGCCAAATACCACACGGCGGGTCAACTTGCCTTAGTAGCCTTATCTTACCGTACATTCAGTAGAATGTACCGTATATTCAGTAGAATGTACCGTACATCCAGTTGAAGGTACCGTACATTCAGTAGAATGTACCGTACATTCAGTAGAATGTACCGTACATTCAGTAGAATGTACCGTACATTCAGTAGAATGTACCGTACATTCAGTAGAATGTACCGTACATTCAGTAGAATGTACCGTACATTCAGTAGAATGTACCGTACATTCAGTAGAATGTACCGTACATCCAGTAGAATGTACCGTACATCCAGTTGAAGGTACCGTACATTCAGTAGAATGTACCGTACATTCAGTAGAATGTACCGTACATTCAGTAGAATGTACCGTACATCCAGTAGAATGTACCGTACATCCAGTTGAAGGTACCGTACATTCAGTAGAATGTACCGCACATTCAGTAGAATGTACCGTACATTGAGTAGAATGTACCGTACATTCAGTAGAATGTACCGTACATTCAGTAGAATGTACCGTATATTCAGTAGAATTTTAGTAAATGATCCTGATCATGTACAGATAAAGAGCCTTTGGGGTCTTATAATGAGTATAGAAGTACAGATTTACAGTACAACAGTTTAACACTTCTTTATGCAAGTTGACTGTTTTCACTACTTTTGAATAGTCAAATTTTTAAAGAAGCTACCACTGATTTGGAAGTTTGTTCCTACCGAGAAGATCCAGCAAAACTCTGCAGATAATCTATTCAACGCAAAATAATTACAGTTTGATTGATGGACTTATCGTTGTAGACGAACGCAGTGTAAGCAGGAAGCGAAGCCGGAAGGACACCGCGGAGGAAACGCTGCACACGGAGTCGCTCGGCCAGTTGCTGAAGGAGATCATGAAGCACAAGGACAGCTGGCCCTTCTACGAGCCAGTCAGCGCAGAAGAGGTAAGCACTATTCTCTTTCACGAGACCCAGAAAAAGACCCATTCCTTGTGAGGACAGCGTCTTAATGAAACGGCCATAACAACGTTTGACTGGCCCGTTGGCGCAGTGGGTAGTGACCCTGCCTTCAGCTCCGCGGGTCGGGGGCCATTCTATAAATGAATTTGTTGGTCTTCGAGCCTGGGTGTATATTTGTTTGACGGCTAATCAGCTGAACCAATATCGATTTAAATGTAGCACAATTATTCCTTATACACCGATGTAACATATAGGCTATAGAAATCCTGTTGATTGGACAGGAATAGGACGAAATTGAAAGCGACATCTATTATATACCTATCACGCGACAATACTCCACGCGAACGAAGTGGCGATTAAAAGCTAGTTAGTACATAAGGAGAAGTCTGAAAGTTGCGTCCATTAAAGCATAATAGTATTATTATGTTTTTATTATAGATCTCCGCAAAACAACGACTTATTTAATGATAAGTTTTTAATTTTTCCATCAACTTCTGCTTGATTTAGGTCCCGGATTACTTCGACGTAATCGAGCAGCCGATGGACCTCACCACCATCAAGGGCAAGCTGGAGGGCGCGGAGTACACCACCGATGCGGAGATGATTCAGGACCTAGCGCTGGTCTTTGCCAACTGCTACACGTACAACAAGGACACGCATCCTGTGGCCAAGTTAGTTACACTTTTTAGTATGTCATAATCTTCCTGCCCTTATCCCACTTTAAGTGGGGTCGGAACAACATGTTATAAACATGCTGTCTCATGATTTGTATGCGTTTTTACGACCGGCCGCCTACCTGACGTCAACTGACTTCTGTCGTATTTTACGACACCTCGGTAAGAAATAGGGTGGTCTATTCTACTAAACCGGATACCACATGGTGGGTCAACTTACTTTAGTCGCCTTTTACGACAACTCGGTAAGAAATGAAGGTGGTCTATTCTATTCAGCCGAATACCACACGGCGTGTTGACTTACCTTAGTCACATTTTACGACACCTCGGTAAGAAATGAGGGTGATACTATTCTATTCAGCCGGATACCACACGGCGTAATTTTTAGTATAAGTATCCCAGATTATGGACCAGGTCTGGTGGAGACTAAGAATCTGCATATTACCCTATCTCTACCGCCAGTAGCATGATGGAGTATTGTGATGGCTCATCTTCATGATCGGCGATTACAAACGGTAGAACGCGAACACACGATAGTGTAAAGGACATACTCGGCTGTAATTGCCAATCATCGTCTATGATCGCCTACACTTTCATATGAGATACAATTAACGACCAGGCATATTAGTGACAGTAATTCGTCTCTAAGTTTACTCGTATACTAATCAAATCTAAATTATTTTGTTACAGTTTGAACTCTGTTACATCCAATCTTGTCCCTAATCTGTTATGTATTTTCTTGTCTCCTTTCTGTTGTATTGTCTTGTCTCTTATCCGTTTTGTCTTGTCTTGTCTCTCATCCGCTATGTCTTGTCTTGTCTCTTATCCTTTGTATTGTCATGTGTCTTGTCTCTCATCCACTATGTGTTGTCTTGTCTCTTATCCTTTGTATTGTCATGTCTCTTATCTATTATGTCTTGTCTCTCATCCACTATGTGTTGTCTTGTCTCTTATCCTTTGTATTGTCATATCTCTTATCTGTTATGTCTTGTCTCTCATCCGCTATGTGTTGTCTTGTCTTTTATCCGTTCTATTGTCTTGTCCCTTATACGTTATATCCTGTCTTGTCTCTTATCCGTTATGTCTTCTCTTATCTAGTCTGTCTGTATCATTGTTTGCAGAGCGGGTATGCGCTTGGAGAAATACATCATCAGACGCTGCTCAGACCTCAACCTTCCATCGCTTCCGGAATCCAATCTGGAGTCAGAAGACCAGGCCCTTGATGATGAAGGTCCGACGACTAAAAGAGCGAAGCTCGACTGATATACGGCCAACCCGCCGCGATTCAGTGACTATCTCATGTACTGAGGCCGTGTGCGACCCATGGACTAACCACCGATATATAAAACCTAGGTATATATTAATCCTATACATATAACACAAGTTCCGAATGATTTATATCGCGTATAACGATCATTACTTAATATCTGTGGCGTAGAAGTTGTTAAGGGACCTCGTTTATCTGAGATCAAGGGCTTGATTCCTGATATACAAGGTCCAAATTGTCATTTTGGTCCTGAATATTTCTGTGAATACGAAAGACATTGGAGGCAGAGACAAACCACCAACAACAGTGTTCTATTACCTTTCTATGTAGATACAATAAATACGTTTCCATACTTGCGCCTGCTTGGTCGCGATATCGCAAATTTATACCTAACGAAAGAAAGAAAGTAAGTGGAACTTACGTACAACAAGTAAGTTTCACAACAAAGGAAACAAATTTATTTATAAGGGCGTTGTGTGACGTCACAAAATGGGTAAACACTCGGCTTTGGTTTGAATCTGAAAGCCGTACACCGTTTTTCAGTGGCCGCCATTTTGTTACACACGGATTTCGGCTATAGAAAAACAGTAAAACCTTGGTGATGGTATCCGAGATTTATCTGCAACGTTTCTATTAGTGTCGTAAAGCAATTGTTGGAAGTGACATCCTAAAATTATCCCTAACGCTTCTATTTGCGCACTATATCATTATACCATACTTGGTGACTATATTCCAGATTTATCTGAAATTATTTTATAAGGGCACTATATAGTAAGACAATGGTTGGAAATAGCATCCTAAAATTATCCATAACGCTTCTATTTGCGCATCATTACGTATTACCATACTTGACCAACCTTCTATTGGATTAACAACTAAATATAATATGCGATATAAATCATTTTTTTATAGTTTTAATAATAAATAAAATACAAAATCGATTATATTCTTGTCGTGCGCATATCAAATCATATTCTAACATATCTAGGGGTTTTTTCATAGCTGCGGGAACAGTTTTAACACCCTAGACCTTTCTAGAATGTTTAACGGCCAGAATACAGTCGTTTTTGTATATTTAACTTGCAATCACAAAATTAGTTCGTTAATAGATAATTTTATTATAGCTTCCTCATACAATTATGCCAATAAGTTGCACTTATCGTGAGATCACAAATGTCTTTTAGTTTTATTTGCCGATATTGAGGGTATATGATAAAATTTTAAAAAAGCGTTTATAATTTTCGAAATTTATATGTTCTTTATTTTTTTCCAATCATTTCATAGATAAATTATTTTGGATGTATAAATTAATGCATCTATATGATTCAATTGTTTTTTTTTTGTTTTACAGTTTTAATTGCGTATAGTAAAATTGAAAAGAAAATAATTTTATTTTGAAATATGATTGATAAATTTTCAGTTAGTTGGTTTTTACCAACTTCTTTCAACTTTTAACAATTTCTTATTTAGTAAATAACTAAATAAGAAATTTTATTAAAAAATCTTATTTAGTTATTTGATAAACGTCAAACAATGTTTATTTTAAAAGAAGGTAATGTACACACCTATATTTTGCTGTCACATTTGTGTATTTTTGTCGCTAATGTCAGTTATTACCTCAAATTCAAATTGAAATAAAAATTATGTTTTTTTGACAGCTATGTCAAATTGGTACTGTCACAAATATTCGTTGATTAATTTACTTATAGGTGACAGCATTTTACAGCATTCCTTAGCATTTTACAGAATAGGAAATTGGTTCAAATATAATTATTAAAATAATTAAGCAAATAATTTGATTTAATTGAATATTTAAATTCCTATATGTAAAGGTATCTTTTGAAATCGGTTCAATCAAATCAAAAATTTTAATAGGTTTACAAGCCTTTTTAAATAATATTTCTTGATTAAGTTTCTTTTGAATTTGGAGTTTTATTTGCCTTAAATTTAAAAATTGGTAATAGACCAGTTACTAGCGAACCTAGAAAAAAAATCCGCGCTTTATATTTTTTACGCTCCATTATTTGCTATATATTGTTTAAACACATTATTTTAACTATCAAATATAATTTTATAGCAATCGATGATGACAGTTAATAAGGGATTGTAAAAAAATATTGTAGCCATACTCTCCTTATTTATCCGTTTGTATACGTCAAATAATCACGTTAAAATGATTAAAATAAATTAAAATGTACCCTGAATAATATAAAATATACCCTGAATAATGTCGGCGTGGTAAGAAGGATGCGCTTTAAATTAATAAGTAACATAGATAATATAGAGTAGTGTTGTAGTATCATGTGATGTATGTAACGTAATACCATAGACCATAAACACAAAACATGTACAGATGCTCACATTGAAATTAGTTATACATGTATATTTTTAGGTTAGTGCTAGAAGTATAATTTGTATATGTACACTTTGCTGGGAGAAATTCCGTGATGGCTTTTGTTTTTTTATTGATGACTTTAGAAAATTAAAACAGAAATATAAAATATAAAAAAAGAATATAATAAAACTCTTTATATATTACCGTTATAAATTGATAAATATTTCAAACTTTGGCTTCTTATAATATCAATTCTCAATCCTAGAAGTTATAACATCTAAGGGGGTTTTTTGAAATAAATTGCGAAATAATTAAGCTGTAATACTAACTAATCAACACTAGGAGACAAAATTTTTTGATTTCTCGAAAAAAGTGTAAAGAAACGTCGGAAATATTGCCATGTCAAAATTTAAAGCTCTCCCCATTAAAACACCTGATGGTAATAACTGATGAATGCTGTGATGGAGTATTTTATCAAACTTGCTCGTACTATGTGATACGTCAATTATTTACCTCCATCTATTGTCTTCCTAAGAAAAGTTCGTTTAGAATTTCTATTGAAAAATTTTAATATGGCGTAAGCGATTTTATGTTATTTTTAATTATTTAATGACCATTTCCAATGTTCGGCTATGAAGCAATGAATAAAAGTAGATACAAATAATTATTAAAGAATTATTTATGAAGATTTAATAATTGTGTTTGTTACACAATTATTTAGTAACTGATATTTAAGACGCGATGCGTCCATCGCTCACACATAAAGGGCAAATTACATCAGACGAGCGATTGCTCATTCTATCCCCACTATAACAAATTCGGTTAATCAAAATTCAATTTAAAATATTTTTTATTCAAATAAACTTGTAAACAAGTGCTTATGAATCGATATAACTGTAAACAGATATAGAATACTCCATCGTTCTTTCTGCGCTCGCTAAGATTCTATGGAATAATCTAAGAATGCTCGCTCGCTTGATTTAATTGATTGACTAGAGCGCGAAAACAGACGATTATATATATCCTTCTTACGTTCTCGGTCCATTGAGCGAGCTCTTTAAATAATTCATTTGGCTGATCTTGTGCAAAAATATTAATTCTTTATTATCATTCTTGATATTTTGTCGTAAATGCTAAGAACGATGTTTTGTTTACACTAAAAGATTGGGAAACAATGCTATTATCTAACTCTAACTCTTTGTTCGTTTAGTTTAAACCGACCTTAAGAAAAAGACGTTAACAAATCTCTTGCAAATTTCGCGATTCACACAGCAGTCAAATTGAGACCATGTCTGATGCGACTCTGGTCAAATTATCAAATTACCAAAGCCTACCAAAGGCAACCTAAACCTAACATGGAACTTAGCAAAAACGCATTATTATCCGTGTGATTTTCTTATTACAAACTATTATATTTATTTTTCTGTATTTTTGGCTATCTTAATAACGTTTTTTTCGCTTACGCCAATTGGAGTATAGATCGGGTATAGCGAAAAAGTAATTAAGTAAATCCCAGTGTAAGTAAAGTAGGATGCCTTTAATATGTATTTTAGCATAGCTAATTGTAACATTGTAGTTATAAACGCATTTGATAAATGTTCTGAGCGACCAATTAATATGTACCGCTGTGTGACCATTTGATATTTACTAAACTTAAGACTTTAGTTCGTAATTTGGCGTAATTCCATTGAGATATGTGATTTGTTTTATATTTGTTTCGTAAATTGTTTTGTTTTAATGTTTTTTTTTATCTAATTGCATATGTAACCTTCTTTTCATTATGTATATTTTAGCAACAATAAAATTGTTAGCAGATATTCATGTCAGATCCGAGTTTATAATTTTTAATCAGCATTCCTATAGATGCATAGCACTGTTGCGTTGTCGTGTTTATTTTAACTGAGTTTCAAGTATTAATGATCATTTTTGTCTGCAATTATTTATTGATGTAATTTATAAGTTTTTATAATTTATATTTTAGCAATAAAGCACCTGAAATTAATATGGTGTTTATTTTTTTTTTATATGTTTAAATGCAGCGGTGCAGCGGTAGCGGAATAGTTTAGGTTGACGGCCTTGAAATCGAGAGGTTGTAGGTTCGAATCCTGGTCATTATGCTACCGACGTGAGCCCACTCCTAACAAAAGAAGTTTAGCTTAGCTGGAGGGGTTAACAAGTTTACTAGCAATTTGCTAGTAACCTTTAAAAAAAATATAAAAAGAAAAATAAAAAAAATAAAGGGGTTTTGCGTTCGCCCTTTCGTTATTACTTCTGTAAATATTAATATTAGATATAAAAGATAAAATAACATTGTAGATAGTATTTCAAAGGTAAAATTTAACAAATAATTTTATCAAATAAAACATCTGTGTGGTTTAATCTCTGTATTTAACCATTGTATTATAATAACTGAAGCACTTCACACTTGTTATAGTAAACGTAGTCATTGCAATAAGAGTGAAGTGGTACATAGACAAATGTAATGTTAAGGACAGACATAAAATCAAAGACATTATTATCTCATTGTTACTACTAAATAAATTAACTTTTTATCAATTTTCTTATACTTTATTTTGATACTTGTCTTTTATTTTAATTTTGGCTGTGATTAAAGAGGGTGGTCTATTTTACTAAACCGGATACCACACCGTGTGTCAACCTTCCTTAGTCGCCTTTTACGACACCTCGGTAAGAAATGATGTTGGTATTCTACTCATCCGGATACCACACAGCTACAGCCAAAAACTAAGGAAATAATACTACTTAAAAAAAATACAATTTGATGTTAAATTCAGTCTAGTTACTGCTAGGAGATTTAATCATAATGACATAATACATAGATAAATAAAACGCAACTTAACTAAGACATGATTTTATTTCTGCTTACAATATAAATTATACATCAACAACTGTATTAAAATAAGAATGTTAATGGTGGTGAGAGGCTGCCTCCTTCTTTCTCATCTCGGCCCATTTACTTACATTCTCAGGGGAGTTAGCTGCAAAGTAAATAATTCAAATTAAGATTAAATGTTTTTTCTCAATAATTATTAAAATTAGCTGTGTGGTATCCGGCTGAGTAGAATAGACCACCCTCATTTCTTACCGAGGTGTCGTAATAGGCGACTAAGGTAAGTTGACGTCAGGCAGGCGGCCGGTCGTAAAAACGCAATCAAATCATGTGACAGTATGTTCATAACATGTGCGGACCTCGGGATATGGGCAGGAGGATTATTTTTTTTCTCAATAATAAAAAATAGTTTTAAATATTCCTGGAGCAATATTGATGAAATACAATCAAAGTTTATATACCAGGCTCACATATAGGATAAACTAGCAGTTTTTTGTTTGGGTTTAGTTTTCTTTTGCATGGTTGAAACACACATAGGGCACTGTCACACAAAGCATTTTTAAAATTCGAAAATCAGGAATGAAGAGATTCATAGAAGGACCAAGGCTCAACAACTCACAAAGCTGAAGTGGCAATAGGTAGGGCACATCTTAGGAAGAACCTACAGATGTTGTATCAAGCTCTATTCTAGAGTGGAAAATCCACACTGGAAAGCATAGTGAAGGCTAGGTGGAAAAAGGTCGCGGATAGCTGTTGGATCCAGGGGCCTCAAGATCGTGTAGGGTAGAGAAGTCCTTGTGAAAAACCTTTTGTCCAACAGTGGACATCTACTGGTTGATGAAAAAGAGAGATAGATCATAGAATATATATTCCGCCTAATGTGTTTTTACATATCTGGCACAGTTAAGTTTATAGCAATGAAGATTCATTCCTATCACACACTGAAGTGTCATTTTAAAAATATTTGCTCTACATCAATCTAGTAGAGCGTGTAATGTTACCATCGGATTACGGTCAATATATTTTTTTTAATTTTTTTTATTTCCCAGCATTAAATATTGAATGTTACCGTCAATATTTAATGCTGGGAATCAAAGGTTGGTCTTTAAAAAATAAAATATTTACCTAGTTTATTGATCTTGTAGAATATTGGAGTAGCAACAGCGATTCCGATCATCCAGTAACGCCAAATCCATTGATTTTGTATGTAGTATTTGAAAGGAAATTGAGCTATTTTAGCGCTAATGGTGTAGGGATACTTCATGGGGCGTCCGGGAGTTTCCGACATTCTGGCTGCTGGGCTACAAGGTAACAATGCAAGTTAAATTTATTATGTAACGAGTGACTTTACCAGATATTCACAAATTTTTAGTCAAATTTCCAGCTTTTATTATAGTATTGTTTTATGTTATTTCAACTAGAAAGTAAGTAAGCCAAAAGAAATTATAGCTTTTTTATAATAAATTCTAAAAAGTAACCTGAAAAATTATCGATTCCACAGATGACAGATTAAAATAGTAAAATTCAATTGGTTGACGGTCGTCAACGTAGACCATAGATAATACACGTAGAAGGTAGACTACTTAATTGATTCCTCAGATCTAGTGACAGATGCAGCTAAAGAAAAATATTCTGTAAATTCGTTTCCAGCGCAATTTACATATAAGTAGAGCTCATTGCTAACAAATAGATATAGTGTATTGTATATGCAAAAAAGCTATTAACAGAGTTACTAATTAGTAAATGATGTTATTCAAATGATTACTTTTGCAAGGATGGTTTTGTAATTCATTAACACGATGCATATAATTAATTAATATTGATAAGTGTAAATGTAGCAAAAAGTAATTAACTAATACCAATCAAAAGATCATAGGAAAGCTAAATAAGGAGTAGTAATTACTGCCACTTATGGGGACTACCTATTCTAATATTATTTTAATTGTTGTTTAAAGGACTATCATTAATACAGTAATTTCTACTATGTGGATTAGTAAATCAGTCTCCATTTTTAAAGTAGTAATACTGTTATATAAAATTAATCATCTGTGGTCTCTTGTTGCTGTACGTCAGTCATATGTCAAATGCAAATGATTCAAACAGAATCGAGGAAAATGGGAATTTGCTTTGTGGTGTCGCATTTGCGTTAAATGTAAAAAAATATATAACATAACACTGTGACAATATAATGTGTGACGATGGCCTCTGTAAAAGTGGCTGTAAGGGTGCGCCCATTCAATCAAAGGTGAGTGTGGTCGTATGTCAGAAAAATATTGTGACTTCTAAAACGTATTTGCAGCAAGATTCGTCGTATAAGGCTATCGTTCGTATTATCATGGGTGTAAGCTCCAAAAAAGCTCTGTTCTATTCTATTGTGTGTATAATTGGTATTCAGTCTACGCTGTATATTAAATTATTTCGCAAGAAAGACCAGTAGTCGAAAAGCCTAAGTTTTGGAAAGTAAAAAAAAACATCGATGTCATTAAACGGCAATGACTTTCACGGTTCGGCTGCATTTAGAACACAAACTGTACCTCAGCACTCCATGTAAATGAAAGTTGTCGAAATAATGCGAAAAAAAATTGACCCACATAGGAGATACGCCTGTTTGCTTTAGTTTGGGAAAGAATCGCACGAATGTTTGTGCGATTTGTTTACAAACATGCACGCATACTTTGCATACATATTTTCATCATGTTTATTTTTATTTCTAAGAAATAGAAAAATGCTAAACTGTATATTAAAAATAACAAATATTATTTTGTCAAACTAAGTTGTTGTAGCTAGAACCCCTTACCTTAAACTAAGTGGCACATCACCACCTATGCTTAGCTTAGCTTACAAACATATTGAACTATCATGTTATGCTATACAGTTTACAAAAACAATGTCATATCATTTTTTAGTGTGATTGACATGTTAGAAAGTGATAACCAGTTTATTAATTACTTATCTCCTTTGCATAAAGCTAAGGGTTAAACTACTCTTAACTATGTACATTTTCTTTCTGATTTCAAATGGGTAGTTTTTTTAACCTATATGTAAGCTTATATATTAGGAGCTTATATTGGATAAGCTCCTAATATATAAGCTTGAATTCTCAAATACCCATGAGAGTCTACAGATATAGACTTTTCTAGTGATAATATTAGTATGGATTGGTATCTGAATTTTTCATACACCATGTGGTATATGGTTGAATAGAATAGTTCCACTGTCATTTCTTACTGAGGTGTCGTAAAAGGTGACTAAAGTCGACCTGCAGTGTGGTATACGGCTGAGTAGAATAGACCACCCTCATTTCTTACCGAGATGTCGTAAAAGGCGTCTAAAGTAAGTTGACCCACTGTGTGGTATTCAGTTTGTAGAATAGACCACCCTCTTTCCTACCAGGTATCGTACTATACAACTAAAGTAAGTTGATGTCAGGCAGGCGGCCGGTCGTAAAATACGTAGCCAAATCATGTGACATAACATGTTATACACATATAACATGTTATGCCAACCCCACTTTGAGTGGGATAAGGACAGGAATACATGTGGTAACTTAATTTTTCAAATTTTGTTACAGAGAAAGGGATATGAATGCAAAGTTAATTGTCCAAATGGAAGGAAAGAAAACACGATTGCTCACAGTAAAAGTAAGTATTAATGTATATGATAATATTTCCTTGGTTTTGGATTATTTGTATTTTCATGTTTGGTATTTGAATATATTTTTTATTACGAGTTAAACATGTTAACCACCATGGTAACATATTATAAGGTGCTTGTGAATAAGGGCTTGAATCTAGTCGGGCTCACCTGATATAATAAGCCATTAGTGTAACCAGTTTGTTGGCTGGTAAACCAGTAAAACAATAAACCAGTTGAAGGTGACCTTTCCATATTCAATAAACAAACAAAAGTTATGCCAAAATTATTATGCATGTTTTTTAAGAAAATTTTTAAAATGCTAAGTGTAGGAAGCAAAAACTGTTCTCATACCTTATACATGCAGGATTACTTATTGCATGCATCACAAGATACCATCACCAACAGCACTCTTCTCACATCACTATGACAATATCAACTATCATTTCGCTGTGTAACCGAAGCATTATCAGAAGATAACCACCATGACAAAATTTGCAAAATTTTCCTTTATACACTTAGCACTACGTCAATTTTCTTAAAAAACGCGGATTATAGGAAAATAATTCTAACTACTTTTAACAATAACACATTATATTTTACACAATAATCATCATCTTCCTGCCCTTATCCCACTCTAAATGGGGTCAGCACAACATATTATAAACATGCTGTCACATGATTTGTCTGCGATTTTACGACCGGCCGGCTGCCTGACGTCTACCTTAGTCGTATTTCACGACACCTCGGAAAGAAAGAGGGTGGTCTATTCTACTAAACTGGATACCACACGGTTTTTTTTTTTTTTTTTTTAACAGGAAAAAACCCCTTATGGGTACCGCCGCCCGACGGGGACAGGCGGCGGTTATGTCGGACTCGCACCGACTAAAATAACCTGTGTGCTCCACTACGCTGCTGGTGGCGGGGATAGGGTACCCATGAAGACATTGCCCCCCATCCCCGCCAGCAGCAACTCTGTAGCCCAGAGTGCGCCACCTCTGGGTCGGGGCCTCTCTGAAAGTGGCCCCTCCCTCCGCTGGACGATGCATCGGGAGCACCAGATGCATCGAACGCCTCGGGGACCTTACTCCAGCGAGCGTCCGATAAACCCCGTTCGGATCACTCGGAGGTCCCCGTTAGGGCGGCATGCGACGGACTTCGGCGAGTCGCCTGCGCCCCGCTCGCCTGCGGCGGATTGGATCCAAGGACTCGACTTCCCGGATCCGCCCCGCCGCCTCCTTCCGCGAGATAACGTCCTCGCAGAAGGAGGCCATCGCTGCCCACGATCGCTCCCTGTCCACCATGGCGCGAACCACAGTGGGCAAGGAGAGATCGTGCCCCACCTGTGCCACGAGTTCCGCCCGCTGAACCGCCCAAGCTGGACAGTCTGCGAGCGTGTGCAGCGCCGTGTCAAAGTCGGCGCCACACTCGTGGCACTCACCAGTCGCCTCGCGCTGGGCCACCTTCCACAGATACCACCCGAAACAACCATGTCCGGAAAGCACCTGTGTCAGGCGGAAGGTGAGGACCCCATGCCTCCTGGCGACCCAGCCCTGACCACACGGTGGATCAACTTATTTTAGTCGCGTTTTTCGACATCTCGGTAAGAAATGAGGTTGGTCTATTCTACTCAGCCGGATACCATACGGCGGGTTGACTTACCTTAGTCGCCTTTTACGAGACCTCGGTAAGAAATGAGGATGGTCTATTCTACTCAGAGGGATACAATGCGGATAATATTTACATAATAATAATTGCAGAAAAATATATTATTATATGACAGTGCTCAGTCTTTACGCCGTGTGGTATCCGGCTGAATAGAATATAGTACCACCCTCATTTCTTACCGAGGTGTCTTTAAATACGACTAAGGTAAGTCGACCCGCTGTGTGGTATCCGGCTGAGTAGAATAGACCAACCTCATTTCTTACCGAAGTGTCGTAAAAGGCGACTAAGGTAAGTTGATCCGCCGTGTGGTATCCGGCTGAGTACCATAGACCACCCTCTTTCTTACCGAGGTGTCGTAAAATACGACTAAGGTAAGTTGACGTCAGGCAGGCGGCCGGTCGTAAAATACGTAGCCAAATCATATGACAATATGTTTGTAACATGTTGTGTGAGTGGGATAAGGGCAGGAGGATGATGATGACAGTGCTCAGTCTTTGGCCATATTTAAAAGACCAATTTAAATTTACTATCTGAACCTGTTATACTCACTTTGTCTACTAAAATGCTGGTTTATCTCAACATATTTATTTTATTAAGGTTATTTCTGTATCTTGCTCATTTCGTAACAGATGTAGTGTTTTTAGGTACTTGTAGCATTACCGTTAAAAAACTTTTATGCTAGAGCATCTACACTAATATTCTTCTTCTTCTTTTTGTGCCATCTCCTATCGGAGGTTGGCAACCATCATGGCAATTTTTATTTTTGAAGCCGCTGCCCGAAATAACGAGGTGGTACTCCTGCTGTACCATTGTCTTAAATTTTTAAGCCAGGATATTCTTCTTCGGCCGGGTTTTCTTCTCCCCTGTATCTTTCCTTGGATAATGAGTTGCAGGATCTCATACTTTTTATTGCGCATTATGTGACCGAGATATTGGAGCTTACGAGTTTTAACTGTTCTTAAGATCTCTGTGCCTTTGCCTAGTCTCTGAAGTATAGTGGTGTTTCGCACTTTCTGTGTCCAAGATATTTTTAGCATTCGTCGGTACACCCACATTTCAAACGCTTCTAGCTTTTTGCTCATAGCTTCTGTGAGTGTCCAAGTTTCGGCTCCATATAATAACACAGAGAAAACGTAACATCGGATAATACGTATACGTAGGCTGAGGCTTAGCTTCCGATCACAGATAATCTTTTGCATTACACTAATATTATAAATGCGAAAGTCTGTTACTTTTATGGCTAGAGCGATATTGACGCAATTTGAAGTAATAGATTCCACACAACATATTGGGAGGCATATCTGGTAGCGTAGGTGGGATTGATTCTGCATTCAGCCCAAGGGGTCGCAGATTCGATTCTTACCGAAGTCCAACATTTTCTAGAAACAATTTGTTGTTACTTTCATTTGGGTTGTACATATGTATTTAAATATTTATTTGAAATTAAAAAACTAGTATATTTTCTAGTTTTCTGCGACCCATAACACGAGTGTTAAACACAGAAGTAATAATAAAATTATTTTCCTATAATCCGCGATGAATTCATGATTGAATCCGCATTTGTTCAAAATAATTTTATTATTATGGCATCTATCTCGGCAAAGCAACGCTTAATTCTACAAGTATGCTCAGCTAGAGAAGTACATAATCCTGCATGATAATCAGTTTAGGTTTAGATCGGGACTGTCAACGGAAAGCGCAATACTGTCTCTTAAGCATACTGTCCGGTATTATACCTCACGGAAAACATCTGTGTATGGATGTTTTCTAGACCTGTCTAGGGCTTTTGATCTTGTTTCCTACAAGATCTTATGGGAAAAACTCGAGGCTATTAATTTACCACAAGAGCTCATCGGTATTTTCAAGTACTGGTATGGTAATCAGGTCGACCTAGTTAGGTGGGCAGGTCATTTTTCTGAACCGTATAAATTAAAATCTGGAGTCAGGCAGGGAGGATTGACCTCTCCCTTACTCTTTAATTTATATATCAACGCGCTAGTCGTGGAGCTCAGTAGTGAGCATGTCGGCTGTCATGTGGACGGAATATGCGTCAACAATATCAGCTACGCCGACGATATGGTCCTGTTGAGCGCTTCGATATGTGGACTGCGTTTCCTTATTAGTCGTTGTGAGTCTTACGCAGCTAGTCACGGCTTAATATATAATGCCAATAAAAGCGAAGTCATGGTCTTTGAGGCCAGTGGTAGGGACGTACCTACTATACCATCAATTAAAATCTGTGAGATTCCGTTGAAAAGAGTTACCCAATTCAAATATCTAGGACACGTCGTTACCAGTGACCTCAAGGACAATGAGGATTTGGAAAGAGAGAGAAGGGCGTTGTCAGTTAGAACTAACATGATCGCCCGTAGGTTTGCTCGTTGTTCAAAAGAAGTTAAGATTACGCTCTTTAGAGCATACTGCACTTCATTATACACGAGCGGCCCCGATGGGAAAATTTTTCCAAAAGGTCATACAACGCCCTTCGTATACAATATAATAATGCATTCAGGATGCTGCTGGGGCTGCCACGTTTCTGCAGTGCTTCAGGGATGTTTGCGGAAGCACGTGTAGATTGTTTCTATACTACAATACGTAAACGATGCACGTCCCTGATACGCAGACTGAGGGCGAGCAGCAATAGCATCCTGAATATGATATCGGAGAGGCTAGACTGTCCGTATGTGAACCGCTGCTGTAGGATTCACATCGATTACATTTATAATAAATAGTATAGGTTACTAACATTAGTTTTTAAGTAGAATTTGTATTACTAACATAATTATTTATTTATGAGTCATGTAACTTGATTTTTAAATGAAATAAATAAAATAAATAAATTAAGTTCCTTTGGAGACAGAGGATATTTATTTATTTCTTATTAGTATAATTTCTTATTAAAATATTAATGTCTAGGCTTGTTGTTATTTCAATAAAGACATCGACATCGATAGAATGAATTTAGAATGTGTGGATATAGCTCGCTTAGACCCTGTACAAGACAGTAATGACTAAATGTAACTAGTCATAAGAATTATATTTTTAAAAGAGCAACAGCCGAGTTTCTTGCTGGCTCTTCTCGGTAGGAACGGCTTTCCGAACCAGCAGTAGGGTTGACGATTCAAAAGCACTTGTTTACAACAATTTACTTGTTTGAATAAAGAATATTTTGAATTTGAATTTGATAAAGTCACGTGTACAAGCTAGTATTAAATATAATCGATATTCGTAATATAGATAAAACAGTATCGCTTTTCGTGAATGGATTACACTATTGTTCAATTAACACCTGTATCAATGCAACAAGTGCGATATATTGACTCTAGTTTTATAATAGCAATACATGACATCATGACCTCGTTATGCAAACAAACTGCATTGTATAATAGCAGATGTTTGGTCGAATATTCTCAATGTTACCGAGCGCAAGTTATACCGTCGGGCAGTCTATTATCACGCGGTTTAATAATGTAAAATTTGAAAATGTTTAAAAAATGACAGCCGAGTTTCTTTCTGGTTCTTCTCAGTAAGAACAACATTCCGAACCAGTTGTAGCTTCATTAATCATTTGACGTTTGACATGACGATTCAGAAGTGTTTGAAAGAGATTATTTGACTAAAGATTATTTTGATTTGATTTGTTACACATACAAGTGCGAAGTAGACAAACCTATAATGTTATTGTTTTATCCTGTTTTCTTTTCCAAACGCGCCGCGCCTGGTTATTCAGTAATTATATATACATTAGGTCGATTCCGTTAACGTAGCCCTTACCGCTTTGTATATGAGATAGTAATAAACACCATAACGGATTGAAAACTTATTTGATAGTTAGTACCTGGGTGACCGAGCCTTGCTAGGTTATTCTTTAAAAGATAAAAAAGAAAGAAAAAAGGCGATTAAAAAAGTAAGAAAGCGCCGATGGCATGTGGGTCTCGAACCCAGGGTTTTAAACGATTTTGGTACGCTTGTTACCATTGCATTACGCTTGCCACAGCATTACGTTTGCCAGCCGAATATATCATTTGCTTTCTCTCCTAATTTGGCAGTTTTTTTAGTGCCCAAAAACAAGGATAAAAAGAGTTTATTTTAAATACAACGTAGTAAGATCGATTTTTCTCCGAAAACCATCTACATGCTGAATTTCAGAAATTCGTTGGAGCTGTTTCCGAGATTCAGAAAATATATTTATATATACATACAAGATTAAGTCATTTAAATATTAAAAATATGACATTTTGACAAAATCAATTTTCTCATTTTGAGCAATATGACTTTATTATCAGCGATAGGCATCTAAGATACAATGCTGATATCGGCGTAAAAGAACAGTCCGCGTGTTTGCATCTATTTTATCAAGATAAACTTGAAATTCATAATATATTTTGTATTTTTAAAGTAACAATGGAATTATTTTGCTATAATTCTTACTTGAAGAAAAACATCTGTTTTCTTACCTCACATGCATTACACACGAACCTCCAACCATAAGTAACCACTTTTAGTGATAAGACCGCCCTTGCACTCTTAAATGTTCTTATTTCTCTTGTTTATGTCTATTATTTACCTGGTGTGCAATAAAGAGTTATTTATTAATTCATTCATAAACACAACCACAAAACTACATAAAATCTCTGCATTTTCATGATACCTATTTACCGATGATGCTTCGGTTATGGGTTAATGAGGCATATATATATATAAGATTATGTGCGACATGAACACAATTTTACGCTGTGTTTAGGGTAGGTGTTAGGTTGTTTTTACAAGAAACAGTATAGGAATAGATCTGAGAAGAATATTAAACAATATTAAAAAAAATACGGTATTTTATTAATTTTGATTTTTAGAGCTTTTCACACCATTGAATCAACAGATTCACTGTTTTTTTAAACTTCATGTCAAGTTGAAATAAAAAATTAAGTTTTATAGTGATTTGTTTGTGACTGCGATGCACTGGGCTCTAACTAAATAAAAAAGTTGTTGGAGTATATAGTGTTAAGAATTTTGATGCTGAAAACAGTTTTTGTTCGACAGTAAAAAATATGTCAGTTAATTTGGCAACCCTAGCTGTATAATACTTTACCATCATCCTCCTGCCCTTGTCCAACTGTAAGTGGGGTCGGCACAACATGCTATAGACATGTTGTCACATGATTCGGCTTGGTAATTTACAACCGGCCGCCTGCCTGACATCAACTTACTTGTGTCGTCTTTTACAACACCTTAATAAGAAAGAGAGTGGTCTATTCTACTCAGCCGGATACTACGCAGCGGGTCAACTTGACTTAATCGCCTTTAACGACACCTTGGTAAGGAATTAGGCAGGTCTATTCTACTCAGCTGGAGCCGGGACACCACACGGCGGGTCAACTTACCTTAATCGCCTTTTACGATACCTCGGTAAGAAAGAAGGTGGTCTATTCTATTCAGCCAGATACAACACGGGGTCTGTATAATACATCACCATTCAAGAAAAATAGATGTTTGAGCGCATTTAAATGTTGAATTGAAGTAAATATAAGATTACAGATTGGTATCAAAAACGTTATAAGGCAAGTCAATGTCGAGGTTTTATTAACTGTTTGTTGAACAACAGATTGACCAGTTACCTAGCGCGTGTGAACGGATGTGCTCGTAATGAATCGTGTTTGAATTGTATTATATATTTTGTAACCTTATAAAAATTGGCCTTGACAATAGGATTCAATCTATGAGTTTATTCACATTCTGGAGCTACTGAGAACACGCCTGGGTTAATTTGTTTAAAATTAACTTGTATTCCTATACCAAATTTTGATAGTAGGTAGTAAGTAAGTAACGGCCTGTTACTATCCCACTGCTGGGTATAAGCCTCCTCTCTCCGTTTTTTTTTTGAGAGAAGGATTGGAGCTAAGACCTACTACGCTGCTCCAATGCGGATTGGTAGGTTACACATATCTCCAGAATTCTCTAGAGATATGCAGGTTTCCTCACGATGTTTGCCTACACCGAAAAGCGTGTGATAAATTACAATTATCAATTAGACACATAAGTTTTATTAGAACACTCATTGGTGCCTGCCCGAGGTTCGAACCCTAGACCTCCTCGAAAGAAGCGCATGGTGTTACCGCTGGGCTACCACAGCTTATGCTTATTAAATTATGATAATCATACCAAAAAGAAAAGAAAGCACTTTCGCATTTATAATATTAGATCAGATACCCGTAATATAATTGATTAGGCTAGTATTTTTTAAAAACTTATAGGTGCCAATCTAGGGATTGAACTGGAGTACTCTTATGAAAGATCACGTGCTCTAACCGTTGTAAAGCGTTGTATTTTCAAAAAAAATCGTTACGTTATTTAAATTAAATTGCGTGTTCGTTAATGTGACGCAATTTTTTTTATCTATATATGTTTTACTGATCCAAAGATTATGTCAATCGATGACACCAGGCGTCAAACGAGTTTCTCTACAACTCGTTTTGTCGCTTGTTTATCTTCGCACGCGTGTTCACATAATGGATTATCAATTTTGAATTTATCTATATGCAATTTTGTAATTTAGATTGCAACGTATTATTTTCGTATGTAAAGAGTGCATAAATGGCTATTTATTATAGAGTTAGAGTAGGGGAATCATAGGCTGTAAGCGATAGTGATAACGAAAAAGGAAGACGAAATTCGTGTACTTCATCTTTGTCTCATCACACATAAAAAAGAGAGACAGATAGAGATAACTCTGCTTTTCTCTCTCTTTATTGTGATATAGCACATTTTAGACTGGCTTCTCTTCTCTATAATAACTCTATGCGATTTACACGTTTAGCAAATCGGTGTATTTAATTGAAATTTTGAAATACAAAATTAATATTAAAATTATGTTGCTATAAACGCGATGAAGTAAAATAAATAATATATATAATGCTAAATGTAGAGTTGACAATCCAATTTCATACCTGATAGATGGAGGATTCGTAAAAACACATGCACAAACCTCCACCTCCGCCTGCGTATTATATTAGTATGGCTTTAAAAACATCGCTAATATCCACAAAAGTCAAATAAAGGTTAGCTGTCGTGGATAGCGTCGTTTAACTGTTTACCCGGCGCCGGACCGTAACTGCGGTAATTAGCACACATTACCTTGAGGTTTAAACTCATGCATCGACCGTTAAAGAGAGTAATTAAATTTGTCTTATCCTATACTGTATATGAAACGCTATAAACCGTTATTGTCGTGTTGCTGGGTGGTCTATGTAATTCGAAATATAAGACAGTTTACCTCTTTTCTTATTTAAAGAAACAAAAAGAAACTCGGCGGCCAATCTTTTAAACGTTTTCAATTTTATGTTAAACCGGTGTCTTGTATGAAGCTGAAAGGATCTTCAAAGCCAGGTCTTTTTGTCATCCAAATAATCTTCAATTTTGTAATATAATTTACGTATTAATATATCTCATATACTTATTTTAAACCTTTCTGTAGACTGGTCTAGTATGGATTGCGGAATTTTATTGTAGAAGCGAATACCGAGAGCATCGAATGAGTTGCTAACTCTGCTGAGTCGTGACACAGGTATCACAAGTTTTATGTGACCTATGTATAATCTGTTATGATGTTCCACAGAATAGCAAAGAGCAAAATGACGGTAGCCGGGAGAAATTCAAGGACTTCACCTTCGATCACTCCTACTGGTCGTTTGACAGCAGCGACGCACAGTATGCTGCCCAGGATCAGGTCAGTAAAATTTTAAAAGCTTTTATTCAACTTGCAGTCTATGTATGTGAAGGTGGAATCTTTCAAGTTAAATCGACCGACGTTTTGACTGGCCCGTTGGCGCAGTGGGTAGTGAGTCGCCTTCAGAATCGCGGGTAGCGGGTTCGATTCCCGCCAAGGGCCAACATTTTCTATAAATTAATTTGTTGGTCTTTGAGCCTGGGTGTATATTTGTATTTAAGTATGTATATGCATATATTAAAATATTCGCCGCTTGGTATCCGGCTGAATAGAATAGTATCACCCTCATTTCTTACCGAGGTGTCGTTAAATACGACTGAGGTAAGTTGTCGTCAGGCAGGCGGCCGGTCGTAAAAACGCAGCCAAATCATGTGACAGCATGTTTATAACATGGTGTGCCGATCCCACTTAGAGTGTGATAAGGGTAGGAAGATGATGATGTATATATTAAAATATATAAGTCAAAACCTCGTAAAGAGTTACGTGCACATACGATGTGTACAAACTGACAATTGGGTAATTTTTTTGCTATTTATTCCAAGCACGAATTTTTGGTAAGACCAATACAATAAGCTATTATTAGAATTTGTGTTTTTACATGATTCGATGTTAACATTACAGTTTTTTCTGTCGATGTCGCGAATAAAGATTTGGCGGATCCAATACAGAATGTTGCCGCACATTAGATTGAGAAATTTGGCGTGTAAAGCTAGTTTTGTATTGCTTAAAATTATTTCCGAATCTGATTATCATAATTTCGACATTTAAAATGTCATATGAATAGAATAATTGACACATATTACTATTACTTTTGGTACTTAAATTCAAACCCTCGGGCGTAGTAGTACAATTCGATTCAGAGATCAGATATTTTGATTCCAATTCTAATTCAGAAAAGTTTAAATTAAGTGTAAGAAATATGATCAAACGTAAAGCATATTACACAACTGAATTGTGATATGCATGCCCTTTTCAAAATAGTACTTATAATTTTACATTTCCTTGTACCCATCTTGCACAAAGTCGAAAATAGCTAAATAAAACAATAAAAAATATTGTGCAAATAAATTTTCTGCTTAGAACGCCGATTTAGAAAAACCTGTATCAGTAATTTTTAATCTTATTTTCCTTAAAAACCTTAAATTTTTACACTTTAAACCTTCCTCATCGTCAGGCAGGCGGCAAGTTGTAAAATATATAGCCAAATCACATCATAATATGGTTAAAACATGTTATGCCGACCCCCACTAAGAGTGGGATAATGGCAGGAGAAAGATGACTTTATTCTGTTATCTTAGTCTATTGTTATTAACCGGATATTACTCGACGGGTCGTCTTAACTTAGTTGCCTTTTACGACTACTCGGTAAGAAATAAGGGTGGTCTATTCTACTCAGCCGAATACAGGGCTATTAGAAATTGTGTGTTTTAAAAATTCAATTTCCCCTAGCTGTTTTTTATGTGCTACGTTGTATAACGTAATGTACGATCCCCATAATTTATACATTTTTTATAACATTAACTCGTTCTTGGGCGATATATTGCGCCATCAAATTAAACGTGACCTTATATAGCATGTTTGAAAAACAAATTAATTACGATTCAAAAGATTTGGTTGATAACTTCGTATCAAATTACATATCAATTACATCTGGCGTGATCACAAGATCAAATATAATTACCAATATCTGGGTGACCGAGCTTCGCTCGGTAATTTTTAACAAAAAAAAACTTAAAAAAAAAGAAAAAATAATTATTTAGTTGGGGATCGATCCTTGGGATTCACATTTCTCGAGGCTGCCCGTTACTCGAATAAGCTACGTCGACTTGACAGCTAATGGCGAAAATTCAATTCAATATAAATGCTAGTGTTTTTTAATGCCCAAAAACAGGGATAAAACAATATTTTTTTTACATAAAACTTAGCTAGATCAATTTTTCTCCCCCAAAACCTCCTACATGCTGAATTTCGGGAAAATCGTTGGAGCCGTTTCCGAGATTCAGAAAATATATATGTATACAAGATTAACTCAGAAAGCAGAAGAAGTATTATTTTGGCTACGTTAGTCTAGAAAGTGTAAATATAAATGAAATATAAATATATGGGACACTTACACACACGGTCCTCCGTCCCCAAAGTAAGTAACTTAATACTTGTGTTATGGTAGACAGACAACTGGTGAATATATACTTATATAATTTTTAAATACATAAGTAAGTAGCGGCCTGTTACTATCTCACTGCTGGGCATAGGCCTCTTCTCTCCGTTATTGGAGAGAAGGATTGGAGCTAAGACCTACCACGCTGCTCCAATGCGGGTTGGTAGGTTACACATATCTCCAGAAATCTCTGGAGAAATGCAGGTTTCCTCACGATGTTTTCCTTCACCGAAAAGCGTGTGATAAATTGCAATTATCAATTAGACACATAAGTTTTAATAGAGAAACTCATTGGTGTCTGCCCGGGTTTGAACCCATGATCGTCTCTAGAGATCCACACGGTCGCACCGCTAGGCCATCACAGCACACTAGGCCATCACAGCACATACATACATACTTAAATACAATTTTTTTTAAATACATACTTAAATACAAATATACACGCAGATTCGAAGACCATCAAATTCAATTATAGAAAATGTTGGCCCTCGGCGGGAATCGAATCCTCGATCCGCGGAGCTGAAGTCAGGGTCACTGCCCCCTGCTCCAACGGGCCAGTCGTGACTTAACATCGGTACTAAAATCCCTAGGAGCTAGCGTGTATATAAATAAACTCATTTTCACAATGCATTCTACTATTTGTCCCAAATATTTTTTGTAGACAAATATATATTTTAGTTTAAACATTATTCTGACCTATTTCAATAATTTAATTTTCGACATCTGCTTTTTAAATAGAATCTTTCGACTTAAGCTGTTGACCTATTAAAAGTTTCCACGACTATTGTCGCATATTTATTTTTATAATATACATGACAAAATGCTAATAATATCGAGAATGACCTTAATATTAATTGTAAAGCATAGCTTAATTTAGAATTTTATATATAGAGATACAAACACGCTAATAATGGTTTATATTATCCTATATAATTTAAATTTATATTTACCGTGTGGCATCCGGCTGAATAGAATATAGTACCACACTCATTTCTTACCGAGGTGTCGTAAAATACGACTAAGGTAAGTGGACCCACTGGGTGGTATCCGGCTGAGTAGAATAGACCAACCTCATTTCTTACCGAGGTGTCGTAAAAGGCGACTAAGGTATGTTGACCCACCGTGTGGTATCCGGTTTAGTAGAATAGACCACCCTCTTTCTTACCAAGGTGTCGTAAAATACGACTAAGGTAAGTTGACGTCAGGCAGGCGGCCGGCCGTAAAAACGCAGCCAAATCATGTGACATCATGTTTATAACATGTTGTGCTGACCCTACTTAGAGTGGGATAAGGGCAGGAGGATGATGATAGTTTAAATTTATATAAATTACTAGCAATCGCCAGCGGTTCCGCCCGCGTGAAAAGATTAAAACCTTTATATTATAGTGTAAAAAAACTATAGTATTAACTTTCCTTAAATATATTTTCGTACATTGTAATCAGTAATCTACTTTACAAAAGTACCCATTTTATATTATTATTATTCGTTTCCATCGAACACATCCTTCTTGTAGCTAGCCGCCATCTTATCTCCCCGTCCGCTCAGTGTTGCCGACCCAAAATATCCCGTTACTTTACAATAGTCTTTTAATAACCATCAAAATGGTTACAGTGTGTTAACCTTAAAAGTTAGACATATGCCGTCGCGGACTTTTATGTAGATCTTTTAGAGGGGAACAATTTTGTACATAAATATACAATACATCATTTTCGAATGACTATCACCGTTTACTCAGCGCACGAAAGGAAAGCTTTATATTTAGCCGTTTGCGTTTAATTTGTGCTGCTCCTCTCCCATTCATCTTAGCGTGATGTTATATAGCCTATAGCTTTCCTCGATAAATAGACTATCTCACACTGAAAGATTTCTTCAAATCGGAACAGTAGTTCTTGAGATTAGCGCGTTCAAACAATCAAACAAAAAAAATAAACTCATCAGCTTTATATATTAGTATAGATTAGCTGCCGTGTGTTATCCGGCCGAGTAGAATAGACCACTCTCATGTCTTACCGGGTTGTCGTAAATGGCGACTAAGCTAAGTTGATCCGTCGAGTGGTATCCGGCTGAGTACCATAGACCACCCTCTTTCTAACTGAGGTCCCGTAAAAGACGCTTAAGGTAAATTGACGTCAGGCAGACGGCCAATCGCAAAATACCCAGTCAAATCATATAACAGTTTTGGTAAGATGGTCTATTCTACTCAGCCGGATAGGTACTACGGAGGGTCACCTTACCTTAGTCGCCTTTAACGACATCTTGTTAACAAATGGAGATGGTCTATTCTACTCAGCCAGATACCACACGGCGGGTCAACTTTTCTTTTTTTTTTATACAGGAAAAAACCCCTTATGGGTACCGCCGCCCGACGGGGACAGGCGGCGGTTATGTCGGACTCGCACCGACTAAAACGACCTGTGTGCTCCACCACGCTGCCGATGGCAAGGACAGGGTATCATTGTACATATTGCCCCCATCCCGCCGACAGCTCTGATCCCAGAGAACAAACCTTCTCCGGGTAGGGGCCCCTCGAAAGAGAAGCCCCCCCTCCGCTAACCGGTGCATCGGGAGCACCAGATGCACCGACCGCCTCGGAGACCTGTAAGCCAGACGTCCGATGTACCCCGTTCGGAACGTCCGAAGGTCCCCTAACAGGGCAGCAGTCGATGGGCTTAGGCAAGTCGCTACCACTTGGACTCACCAGCAGCAGATTGGATCCAGAACAAGAGTTCCCGGAACCGCTCCGCCGCCTCCCTCCGCAGAGCAGAAGGAGACGGCGGGTCAACTTACCTTGATTGATATTTACGACACCTTGTTAAGAAATGATGGGTGGTCTTTTCCACTTAGCCGGATATCACACGGCTCTATACTGGAAATAATGTCATGGCGATTTTATTCGCACACTTGTCAGCCCGTTGATTTATTTCGCATTAATCTTATTATTTACAGATATGTAAATTAATTTCATTTACATATTCGTTGATAACAAAGCTAAAGGTGATGTTAATTTGGCGAAAACACGATTAAATCATAATTGCTATGTAAATGTATGATAGTTCTACATTTTTGCATGTTTATTTTCTTTATTTTTAATTCGCTGCAGGATGTTTACTCCAAGTTGCACTTTATTTGCAATCTTTTTAATGTATCGTTGTAATGTAATATCCATGTCAAATGTCTTTTTTTAATTTCAGAAACCTAAGAATTTGCATAATACTTTATTTTTTAATGCCACTCAATTTTGGCAGTAAATACTAGTTCCTTACATCTATGTTAGTTATTTTTTGTTCTGGACCGCTTATTCTTGAGAAACCGTCTCTTAAGAAACCTGCCTTATCCCACTTATCCCACTCTAAGTGGAGTCGACACGACATGTTTTAATGTTACATGTTTTGGCTAGTTATTTTACGACCGCCCGCCTGCCTTACTCCAATTTTCCTTAGTTGCCTTTTACGACACCTCGGTAAGAAATGAGAGTGGTTTATTGTACCCAGCGAGATACAATGTAACAGCCCTGCGGGTATCCGGCTTAGTAGAAAAGACCTTACTCATTTCTTACCAAGGTGTCATAAAGACGACTAAGATAAGTTGACGTCAGGCAGGCGACCGGTCGTAAAATACGTAACCAAATCAAGTGACATGTTTATAACATATTGCGCCGACCCCACTTAGAGTGGTATAAGAGCAGGAGGAGGTCAACCAGTGTTTGTTAGCGCACACACTATACAATAACACGATATAATAGGAATACCACAATTCCCGTTCCGAGATGCACTTCTCTTGAATGACGAACAAAGACTGACTGTCACTGAAAAGTTTTATCAATAGGAAGACTCAACCGGAAACAACACGTCACAGTGTTGGAACCATTTTAATCATAAAGGGCGCGATACTCTTGTTTCATGACTGTGTTGCTATAAAATACAAAGCGGAAGTTAATGGCGACAACATGATGGTTACTATTTTTCTGCTGTAATATATGTATACTATACTAATATATAAAGCTGACGCCGTGTGGTATCCGGCTAAATAGAATAGTACCACCCTCATTTCTTACCGAGGTGTCGTAAAAGGCGACTAAGGTAAGTTGACCCGCCGTGTGGTATCCGGCTGAGTAGAATTGACCAACCTCATTACTTACTGAGGTGTCGTAAAAGGCGACTAAGGTAAGTTGACCCACCGTGTCGTATCCGGTTTAGTAGAATAGACCACCCTCTTTCTTACAGAGGTGTCGTAAAATACGACAGAGGTAAGTTGACGTCGGGCAGGCGGCCGGTCGTAAAAACGCAGCCAAATCATGTGACAGCATGTTTCTAACATGTTGTGCCGACCTCACTTAGAGTGGGATAAGGGCAGGAGGATGATGAATATATGTAATGTATAAACCCATCGGGAAATGAAAATCAAGTATTGCAACTAAGAAACATACCAGACGAGCGGTTTTATATGAAAGTAGCCCGCAAGTTAAACCAAAGTCGGCACACAATGCGCTAAGGTCAAAAGCGTAACG
The DNA here is from genome assembly GCA_947086495.1 of Morpho achilles. NCBI lineage: Eukaryota > Metazoa > Arthropoda > Insecta > Lepidoptera > Nymphalidae > Morpho > Morpho achilles. The sequence goes on along the minus strand of CAMTZB010000001.1, from coordinate 14,867,604 downwards.
AAATGACGTAATAGGCAGACATGAGTCAGCTACTCAAATACGGAAGTTAGTTTGTTGGAACAGTTACTTATATCCAAATATATGAACTCCAGTATTTGATTTGAACACAAAACAAATCTGTGTAAATAGTAGTAGTAAATAAGAACCTATCTATTATAACATCGATATCATTACGATTCGCGAAGGGACTCACATTGTCTCATCTATACTAATATATAAAGCTGATGATTTTGTTTGTTTGTTTGTTTGTTACTAACTAACGAGACGGGAACCCATATATGGATAGTCCATTTAACGAGGAAGGCTATAGGCTATATAACATCACGCTAAGATGATTAGGAGAGGAGTAGCAATAAAAAATATTGCGAAAACAGCAAAATGTAAAGCTTTCCTTGCGTGCGCTAAGTAAACGGGGAAATATCAAAAATCTCTTTTAATTTTTCTTTTATGTTCAAAATTTCAAAATTTCCATGCGGGCGGAGCTGCTGGAACAGCTAGTTATAGATGGGCTATCTATAGCTCTTTTTTGAACAACAAAAATCATTCCTATATCAGCCGCTTTACCCCACAGAATTATTCCATATAATCATATAGAAATTAAAATGGTTATAGACGATTATAATGTACATAATAAAAAAGAAAATTTATTAGATAACGGTAGAAATTACACATATATAATATTTATTTGATGAATAAATTATATCCATAATTTGCATAACTGTGCATATAATATTCGTTAATATATTCAGAGAAATAACAGAACAGCTAAAGAAAACAATGTCAATGCCAAAATTTATTAAAATGCTAAATTTGAGATGACAAGATAAAGTATAAGATTATCACATTATATTTCATAAACAAACGCGCTTCATATTTAATGTATAGAAACCGGCTATACTCACGTCTTATTCTATCTTGCGAGCCCTACTTTTCCCATGGCGATAACGCCGTATAAAGAGCTCATAAATAAGGAATGAGCTTGAAACTAGACTGAATGATGTGAATAAGACTCGAATAAGAATAAAAGATATGTTAGGCTATTTTATAAGCTTAAATTGTATCTAATGTCATCATCTATTTTCCACCAGCGAATTAGTGGTGAAAGCGTAACAGACAGATAGGTAGACTTTCACATTTATTGTATTAATAGTAATTTCAAATTCAAAATTCAATTTTTTTTTTAATCAAATATACTTGTAAACGAGTGCTTTTGAATCGTCAATTCTACTATTCGCTATCGCGTACATACAGATCTCATGGCAGTGGAAAGTCTACTAATTCGGCCTATAGATTTAAAAAAAAAAAAATGAAATATAGCTTATGTTGCTCAGTAAAGATGCAGCTTTCCAGTGGTGAAAGGATTATTGAAAGCGGTCCAGTAGTTTTTGAGTGAAAACATTGTAAACATACATACAAAATTTTCCTCTTTATAATATTAGTATAGATTTAATGGAGATCTGGCTAACAAGTAATGGTTGACTGACAAGGCGCGGCGCGCTTGTTTTAAAAACAGGATAAAACAATCACATTATAGGTTTGTCTCCCTCGCACTTGTGTCTAGTCTCTCGGTCAAGGTCAATGCATTACATACTAAATGAAATGGGGGTTAGGGTCATTCACCCTTCTATGTCATGTATATTTTATTCAAAATGTAAAATAATTCCTGTGAGTAAATTACTTCACTAAATTAACTGATTTATTTATGTGCATTGATAGGGTGTGTTGTTGTAAGTTGATGATGTTATTTTCTTATTGCAGGTGTTCGCGGACTTGGGGCTTGACGTGCTCGACAGCGCGTTCGAGGGCTACAATGCCTGTGTATTTGCATACGGACAGACTGGCAGTGGGAAAACGTTTACCATGATGGGATCACCGGTGAGCTGTTCTTAAATTTTCAGCATCCTTAAACGAGTATATATGTATGTCGTTCTGTTACAATCCATGCTGGACAAAAAATCTTCTCTTGGAGGAGTTCCTTCTGTATTATTTTATGTAGCCCTTGAGTTCTCTATGACAATCCTACCAATACTATAAATGCGAAAGTTTGTGAGTATGAATGTATGTTTGTAACTCTTTCGCTAAACCAATATCGAAGAAATTTGGCTCAATTATTCCTTACCCACCGGGGTAACATATAGGCTATAGAAATACTGTTAATTCAAAAATAGGATGAAATTGAAAAGCGCCATCTATTATCAACCTATCACGCGAAAACAGCCCACGCAAAGAAGTTGCACGTAAAAGCTTGTGTAGTATAAATATATTTAACAGCCTGTTTTTTTACCACTACTGGGCAAAAGCTTCCTCTTTTGTAGAGGATTTTAGTTTTTTAAATTTTCTGTTATCTTTGGAGATAGGGGCTTCTGTAGTTTTCTGAAAGAATGTGAAAACAAATATGCAGCGGCCTGTTAATTATCCACAGCTGGCAAATGTGTCTTTCTATTTTGGAGGAAAGGATATAAGCTGACATACATTAACACTGCGTTAAGGCTTCACAGGTTAAACGTTGCTAGAACATTCTTTAGAACTATCTAGATGTCCTTACCATAATCTATGGAAGTAGGCGTTACTTTTCAGAATTCTATAGTATAAAAGTCAAAACACACGCGCATTATAGCACAATTGGATTAACACGTTTCAACGCGTGTTGAATTATAAATATCATCATCATCCGGCCTTTATACTACTCTAAGTGGGGTCGGCACAACATGTTATAAACATGTTGTCATATGAATCGGCTAGGTATTTTACGATCGACCGCCTGCCTGATGTCAAATGACCTTAGTCATATCGTATTTTACAATACCTCGGCAAGAAAGAGGCTGGTCTATTCTACTCAACCGGATACCACACGGTGGGTCAACTTATTTTGTCGTCCTTTACGAAACCTTAGTAAGAAATCAGAGTGGTCTATTCCAGTATACGGTTCAGTTATAAGTATCATTTTGCATAAAAGTTATTGAACCCGCGCCCCTCGTTAGCGGTCAGATTATCGCAATATTTAACTATCGCAGCTTAATGTTAGTACATTTAATTTTAGTCAACGGAAGAGACCTACTTTACTGTTATGACTTAATTAATTAAATTATGTAATTGTTGTATGAATTCATTATTATTATGCATTATTCGTTATGCAGTGCTTGGTAGCACTAAAAAAGTACAATGTTGTTTTTTTTATTTATTCTGTAATTAAAGGGCTTACACTCCATGTGTATGTCAGCCCAGTTATACCCTAAAACTTGACTAATCAAACTTTTGTAAGGAGCTTATCAAAGGCAAGAGTTTGAACAAATTGCATGCTTCCTACGAATCAGGTTTTGACAATACACTATGGAAGACACCAACTTGCAATTTGTTCAAGCAGTATATAGTTGTACTTATATGTTACTTCTCTTTTTTGAATTAAAAAAAAGTTTTTGTTTTTATTGAAATAGTTATTAATGTCCCAAAATATAATTAAACTAAATGTGTTTTTTTCTAATAGCCGTGTTTTATCCAGCTGAGTAGAATTGACCAACCTCATTTCTTACCGAGGTGTCGCAAAAGGCGACTAAGGTAAGTCGACCCTCCGAGTGGTATCCGGCTGAGTAGAATAGACCAACCTCGTTTCCTACCGAGGTGTCCACCACCGTGTGGTATCCGGTTTAGTAAAATAGACCACCCTCTGTCTTACCGAGGTGTCGTAAAATACGACTGAGGTAAGTTGACGTCAGGCAGGCGGCCGGTCGTAAAGACGCAGCCAAATCATGTGACAGCATGTTTATAACATGTTGTGCCGACCCCACTTAGAGTGGGATAAGGGCAGGAAGATGATAATATAATAAACTTACTTAAATATATAAATATACCCAGTCTCGAAGAACCAATAAACTTCTTGGCCTCGGCGGGAACCTAACTTGCGATCTACGGAGCAGAAAGTACGGTCACTGCATATAGCAGGCCAGTCGAAATAAAGCTTAAAGCATAATAAAATAATAATGTTTAAAATGTTGATAAAGTATTTAAAGAACAAATTTAAAAATCCCACGGATGAGTCGAAGGACGTCCAGTAGTTTATAAATCTTTTTTTCTAATTTCGTGCAACTGCTTTAAATGGAAATCTCCTCGAACAAGTAGGTATATACTTCTGTGCTTGTTGCGGAGGTGAGTCAGACGGACAATACTATATTGCATATATATAACTTGGACTAATCATTGCCTTTACAGGTTTTGAAATCATAACAATAATTTAAGATGACTATCTGCCTATGTAGAAGGAGCTGCTTTTTATTAAGTACTAGCAAAAGCCATCGGCTCCGCCCGCGTAGAAAGATTAAAATTATTCGTAGTATTTGGTAACCATAAAAATGGCCAAAGTGTGTTCACCTTAAAAGCTAGACATATGTTGTCGCGGAATTTTAATTAGAGCTATTAGAAGGGAACAATTTTGTAATACATGATTTTTGGATAACTTTCACCGTTTACTTAGCGCACGAAAGGGAAGTTTTAAATTTTGCCGTTTTCGTAATATTTTTTATTGCTGCTCTTCTCCTATTCAACTTAGCGTGATGTTATATAGCCTTATCTTCCTCAAAGGGCCTATCTTACACTCAAAGAATTGTTCTAATCGGTCCAGTAGTTCCTGATATTATCGTCTTCAAACAATCAAACAAACGAACTCTTCAGCTTTATGGATATAGATTAGAAAAATATTCTCCTATAACCGACATTAATGTCGTGTATTTTGTTTCTGAACTTGATTGCATATTCCATAAAAACAAAGGTAAAAAAAATATATTTGCAATGAGGATGAAAAAAAAGAAAATATGTATGTATGTAATATGTACTTGTTCATTTCTTTTCTCTTTTTTACCTGTCGTCAAGGGTAGTAAAGGGTTTAAAGTGTAAATTGTTAAGTAGTTTGATAACTAAAAAACTACTTTTTGGTAGTTCAACTACTTATTTTTAGTTCCTACTTTTTCAGTTGTTCCAACTACTTATTTTTAGTTGTTGAATTACTTATTTGTTAGTTTTTCACTACTCACTTTTAGTCGTTTAAATATTTTTTTTTTCAAAAAATAAAAGTGTTAGCGGGAGACAACCTTTATCACTTTAGATGAAAATAGACAGTAAACAATTCTCAGATCTACTGAATATGCATATAAAATTTCATCAAAATCGGTCAAGCCGTTTCGGAGGAGTATGGTAACTAATATTGTGACAGGAGAATTCTATATCACTACATATTATAAAACAAAGTCGCATATATCCTATGTACGCATAAAACTTTAAAACTACGCAACAGATTTTGATGCGGTTTTTTTTAATAGATAGAGTGATTCCAGAGGAAAGTTTGTACGTATAATAACATTCACGGAGTAGAGAAATACTGTAATTTTTGAGGTTTCTGTAAATATTTACATTTTTTCCGCTTACATTGCAAACGCAGGCTAAACCCTACGAGATTTATCAAAATGATATACTAAGTATTTGTACACCTTGAAAAGGTCTACAGAAAAGTCCGCGATGGTATATGTCTATCTCTTATGGATAACCCACTATAGCATTTTTTGTCATTTACTTTTTACGAAAAATAATGCCTTATGTTCAAAGCAATTTTTATACAATACAGCATCCTTATCCAATTAAGTACCATAAATAAATTGTTGATTTAATATAGATCAATATGACCGTTTACAGCATGTAATTTAAGTGAACATTTTCGGAGATATTACAGATTTAAAATGCCGTGAGGACGCCGCGCTTCACCCTATAGCACTTCGAATCTTTTATCTGTTTGTTTAAAGACATTCTGTAATTAATTGTAAAAATAAAATACACAGGTAAAATGTAAAAGTAAATAAGTAAAAATGTACTTTATGAGTTTAGATATTCCAAAGATAGCAGGAAATCGTATTGGTATAGGGAGAGGAAATTGTTTTTCTCCAAAGTTAACGCTTGCGGGCCACGGGCAGTAATGAATAAATCAAAACTACTGGATCAACTTTAATCATTTTTTTTACACTGACTGACATGGGATATATATTTTATACCCGTGCGAAGCAAGGGCAGGCCGCTAGTTTATGTGATAAATTGTTAACTGTTACAGCAAGTATAGAAAGTTCAGTGTGAAAGTGTTCATTCATTCAAGTATAAAAAGTTAAATTTATTTGGTTTTTTCCCAGGACTCCCAAGGGCTAATACCACGGATATGCCGCCAACTGTTTTCCCGAGTGGCGGCCGGGAAAGAATCTGGTGCGTCCTACCGCACTGAAGTCAGCTACTTGGAAATCTACAACGAGAGAGTTAAGGACCTATTGGCGACCGATGCGGGACATTCTCTTAGGGTCCGCGAGCATCCCAAACTGGGTCCCTATGTGCAGGACCTGTCGAAACATCTGGTTTCAGATTATGATGATATACAAGTTAGTAAATGATTCTTGAATAGTTTGGTATTGTAAGAATATCCCAACAAATAACAAATCCGTTACTATCGTACTGTTAGGCATAGGCCTGCTTTGTGTATTTTTAAAGAGGTTGCAGCTTAGACTTACCACGCTGCTCCAATGCGGATTGGCAGGTTACAAATAACTCTAGAATTCTCTAGAGATATTCAGATTTTGCGATGTTTTCCTTCATCGAAAGCGTGTGATAACAGAGTAATTATACTAGAGCACGCAAGCCTGTTTAAAATGTGCCATATTACAATAAAGAGAAAGGAAATGAGATTGACCTCGTATATAAGTCTCTCTTTTTTATGTGTGTAAGTCAGATAAGTAAGATAAGTATAAGGTTTTCATCTTCTCTCATTATTTATTGTGACACTCTCACTTACAGGCCTGCCTATTGCTCACCTACTCTTATATTATAAATCTATGGTGATAAATTGCTATTTTCAATTAGATACATTTTTATATATAGTTTATATAAAAATGTCTATATAAAATTTATATAAAAATGTCATATATAGTTTTAACAGAAAAACTCATTGGTGCGTGCTCGTGTAAATCCTCTCGAAAGAGTCGCAGTCTTACCGTTGGCTTTCATAATTTTTTATCACCAATGATTATAGCCAATTATCCTATTATTACTTTTACCATAGTGTAAAATTGAGTAAAATAACATCTGATGGTATGGTAATCAGGAATGTATGCACCGCGGCAACCTGCACCGCACGACCGCGTCGACGCAGATGAACGACGTGTCGTCCCGCTCGCACGCCATCTTCACGATCACGTTCGTGCAGGCCAGCTACCTGCGGCACAACAACATGCCCAGCGAGACCGTCTCCAAGGTGCATCTCGTCGATCTAGCCGGCAGGTGACCACGACCATTCCATCGTTTGAGAACATTTCACTTAAGCCTTAAAATTTACTCTCCCTTCGCCAAATATAATAAAAAAAATTTTTTACATAATGTTGCATGTAAATTTTTTTAAAATAAAATGTAATATAATTCAATTCAACAAAGATAAATATAGAAAAGAACAAAAAAACTTAAACTTTTGAGAGACCCTTGAGTGATGTTGATGTAATTTGAAATTAACAGGGTTAAATTCAAATTCAAAATATTTTTTATTCAAATGAACTTAAAAACAAGTGCTTTTGAATCGTCAACTCTACTGCTGGTTCGGAAAGCTGTTCCTACCGAGAAGAGCCAGCAAGAAACTCGGCAGTTGTTCTTTTATAAATAAAATTCTTATTACTAGTTACATTTAGTCATTACTCTCTTATAAGGGTCGAAGAGTAGCTATATCCACATATTCTTATCGTATAAGTAATCCTCAACAGTTTAATAGGCTTTCTGTATCATTGTCTTTTTACCAGTGTTTAACTGCTTTAATGGCAAAGCTAACATTGATTGCGGAATTTAATTATAGAACCTTATCCCCAGCTATACTATATATAACAAGCTATACTTGCGAGTAGGTTCATGGAAAAGTTTTTCACGCGTAAACGCCCGATCTTGCGGGAATACAAATGTAATGTTTACCTAAACCTAATTCAAGAATTGTGCTATCGTTTAGTAAAAATCCCTTCAGTAGATTTTGAGAAAATTGGTCACATTCAGACAGACAGCTTTTGGGGACTTCGTTTTACTATAAGTATTGATAAAATTATTAGAAGAACCAATACCACGTCAAAAATTGTTACTTCTGGATCATTATGCTTGTAGATAAGTTAAATATGTAATATTATTCATTACAACAGCGAGAGAGCAGATGCTACTGGCGCTACTGGTCAGCGTTTAGTAGAAGGAGCGCACATTAACAAATCGCTGGTTACACTTGGCTCTGTTATTTCGGCACTTGCTGAGGCTACGCAGATAGTTGATAGTAAGTAAATTTGGTTTAAGCTAATCTTTTGATATTTTCCAGACTTGATGCGAAGGTTCCGAAGATGCAATTAATAACCCTTGATGACATACATCAGGATAGTTAAAGACCTTACAAATTTTCATAATATTAATTAGGCATTACCTAGGATATCTTCTTCAAGTGCTTAATTAAATTTTATTATTATAATCAATCAAGTTAGCTTCAGAAACGTTTTAAGTATTTTAATTTTACAATAAGCTTTTTATACAGTACACGTTATGTTCAAAGCTTATTTTGTTTATATTTAAAGTTAAAAAAATTGCCAAGAAATCATTTACTTAGATTTGTGCATGTTACGAGTACATGTGTAGTATATAGAACTTATCATAATTTATATAAGTATTTTTGTGTTTCCCAAAAAAGAGTACCACAAGGTACTCTTTTTCTCTCCGAATGTTCTTTGTATACCTTTGACGCATTTTAATCGTGTGATTATACAAGAGATGATTTATATTAATTGAAATATTTATTTTTCTATACTATTATGTTATGCGTCTTGTATTATTATTTGTTTTTAATACTGATAATGTTATAATGGGCCTTGTATTATTTTAGGTCGTAACGCAAAAAACAAGAAAAATGTTTTCATACCTTATCGAGATTCGGTACTCACTTGGCTTCTCAAGGATTCGCTCGGAGGGAACTCTAAGACTATCATGATTGCTGCGGTAATTAAATTAAATTATATTTACTTTTTATTGATATTTTTACAATCTTTAATGATTTAGTTTTTCAGAATTTCTCACAGTAATTGATGTCTTAAATAAAAAGTACTTATTTGTAGTACTATTTTTAACTTTTCACGATTATATATTTATGCTCACTGTAATTAATGTCATTGATTGAAATTCCTCATTGATTGATTACTTTGATATTTCAACCATACCTTCTACAACTTTTTGGTTCGAAGAATAATACTGATATCAAATATTTCAAAAGAAAATAGTAAAGCTGGTGATCAACAAAAAAATTGAACGATATAACATTAATATTTGTTACAGATATCACCTGCAGACTGCAACTACGGTGAGACGCTTTCGACATTGCGATACGCGAACCGCGCCAAGAACATCATCAATAAGCCCACCATCAACGAGGATCCCAATGTTAAACTTATACGAGAACTGCGAGAGGAAATCGAGAAGCTACGCGCGCAAATATCGCACAATACGGTAAGCGAATTATTATATTTATTATAGGTATTCGCATCATTATATACACTGACATCTATTATAGCAGTATTTCTACGATCACCATTATTTCCTTCTTCGTTATTACGATTACTATCGTTGATATTCTCAAATCTATCCTTTTTTGACAATCGTTATCACCATAAAATTTGGCAGATAATTGTCGATAATTAAATTTATATTCAGTCACAGTCACATAATTCAAATTCAAATTATTCTTTATTCAAGTAAATTTGTAAACAACTACTGCTTGTTCGGAAAAATGCTCCTAAATAGAAGAAAGAGCCAGTAAGAAACTCTTTCCATAGTATAATTTTTCGCAAAAGCAAGAAAAAATCGCAAGTTTCTGTCACAATTTTGTCGAGGAATCTATTTCTTGATGATGCTTAGGTTACGGAGCAAAACTAACGGTTTTTGCTTCCTACACTTAACTTTAAATAGATTATCGTAACAGCTAAACAGCTAAATAATTTTATCATATTTAAGGATCCAATTGAAACGGAGCCGGCTGTTCTCGCGACGCTTCAGCGAAAAGAAGCTCAAGAGAAAGTCTTGACAGAGAAATGGACTGAGAAGTGGCGAGAGACGCAGCAGATCCTACAAGAGCAGAAGGCCCTGGGGCTGAGGAAAAGTGGGCTGGGTGTGGTTCTGGACTCGGACATGCCACATCTCGTGGGGATAGATGACAACCTCCTGTCCACTGGAGTTACTTTGTACCATCTCAAGGTAAGTCTTAAGGAACTTGCTTTAATTTTACTGTATATATAAGTAAAGAGTTAAATAGACCTTTAGACTGATAAAAATAAAATTTCATTGAGTAAATATGATAAAATCGAAGCTTATGCTTAAAATATAAATATATCTGTTTTGAAACAGAAAAAGTGCGTATTATATAATCGAGAATATTTAAAAGTTTCATTTGACACAAACAACAATGTGACTAGAGGATGTTGTGTAAAGTATGGACCTTTTATATGTAAATGCGTATAAAAGGCACGCACCAGAGTTCATGAATGTTAGGAGAGAATGGAGAGCAAAATATGTTGTGCGAACAATACTTAGAGTGGGATAAGGGAAGGAGAATGATATGTTTTTTCCCAACAACATTTCTTAAGTTATGCTATTAGTCTTTCCGTGTTAAAATTATTAACATTTTGGTTGTGATTTTTTTTTGTTACAGGAAGGCGAAACATTAATAGGCAGTGAAGAGTACACTCCTACCCCTGACATAGTGCTGACGGGGGCTGGAGTGTTGCCATTGCATTGTAGAGTCACTTTGAAGGAGGGGGTGGCTACCATCACACCAGCTTCCGGTGCGCAGTGCTGGCTCAACACAGTTCTATTGGAAAAGGCGGCCAAACTCAGCCAGGGTAAGGGTTCCGTTCTATTTTAAAAGCGTTCTATTTTTTATCATCATTCTCTTAGGAGAATATTAAATAACTACCCTCATCCTACTCTTGATGGAGTTGTATATTTTATATACAATATGTTTTATTTTCCATTCGTTCCTATCATTCGCCACCTCTGTGGCTATTTCTTTTATTTGTTTACACTTTACACAATCCTTTCCATTACTTTTGTCTCCCTTTACTCACACATCAATCTGCATTCTTATTTAAATTAAATCTCCTTTAATCACCGTGTTAGGCACCCCTCCTCATGTCTTTATATACAAAAAACAGGATATGAACTAATATTGTACCTTGAGGCACACGCTTTTTGGTGAAGGAAAACATTGTATGTCCGCATTAGAGCAGTGTTGTGGGTCTAAACTTCAAATCTACCTCCAAATAGGATAGAGAACGTGATCCCGGTAGTGGGATGGTAACAGGCTGTTACTTTAATATTCTTCTTCTGCAAAGGTTGCATCCTGCTCCTTGGCCGCACCAACATGTTCCGCTACAATGACCCGGCGGAGGCAGCCAAGCTGCGGCAGGAAGGTGCTTCTGCCATGAACTTGTCGCGGCTCTCGTTGCTGTCGTGGTCCACCACAGACCTCGCTGCCAGCACCGAGAACCTTAACACAACGCTCTCGTACGTAGCACTCCTATTTATTATTGTCAATAAAATCATCTCCATTCTTACCTTTCGATGCCCTTAATTTGCCCGAAAAATACTTACTTCTGTGACGTCCTTTGTTGGCCCCTTACGTATTTACTTTTGACATGTCCTTTGCTGGCCCTAAAGATATTTACTTTTGAGATGTCCTTTGCTGGTCCCATTAATCATAGTATTATATACCATCCCATCGTATTTACGTATGCAACGTACTTGCTTTACCCATGCCCAAAAGGCGGAGCAAGTTTTGACACAATTTAGATTATTATATTTTAGAATTCTATTACCAGAACAATTATAAAACCAGTTAGGATTTACATTGGGGACATTATGACATGCTTTTCCATAGAGGGAAATATCGTGAGGAAACTTGTATATCTTTAGGGAATACTGGGGCCTAATACTGCGGAATAATAATATGTTTTACCTTCCAATTCACATTGTCTAAGCTCCAACCTAACTCTAAAAAAACGGAGATAGTAGGCTCAGAAGTGGGATAGTAATAGGCAGTTACTTTACTTTAGTGACTTGGAAAGTGAGATCCGATGCGAGCGTATCGAAGCGCAGCGAGCGGAGTTGGAGCGAGAGAGGCAGCAGTTTGAGCTGCAGCAGGAGGAGCGGCAGCGGCGTTGGCATGCCGAGCGGGAGCAGCTGCTGCAAGCACAGCGACAACTGGATGAGGTTAGAGGACTATTTGGTTAAGACAAGTCTCAACAAGCTTAACTTAAGGGAACGAGTACTTCTTCTAATCTAATCTTTGCAAAGAATAAGATACATTACTATATAATTTAAATCGCAAAGTTGGTTGCGATATACATTTTTATTAATCCTGAAACAATCTTTTTCTTTAACTAGTCATGTCCTATGATATGTAAAAATTGGCTGTGCCCTCGACTCGTGGCAATTAGTGTCTCAATTATTTCTATCAATTAATATAAAAACGTAATGTACTGTTAACGTAAACCATCCTCGAGAGCAGCATTATCTATTAGTAAAAACCATACCAAAATCCGTTCAGTACACACTTTGAGAAAATCGATCGCATACAGACAGTTCATTTGAAAGTTCACAGTTAATGTGAACTTTCAAATGAAGTCAAAATAATCTTTATTTAAATAAGCTCTTTCGAGCACTTTTGAATCGTCAAGGATCAATATGATTAATGAAGCTACAACTGGTTCGGAATGTTGCTCTTACGAGAAGAACCAGAAAGAAACAGAGGTCAATCTTTTAAACATTTTCAATTTTAGATTATTAAACCGCAGTATTGTTTGAATCTGTAAGCATTTTTTAATCCAAACATTTAATGATCCAAATAATCTTATATGCTTTACGTATAAACTTTTTTTTATACTTAATAAACCTTTCTGTTATTTTGTAATGTGTGTCGAACCGTGATTCAAGTCTAGGATTTTCTGCCCTCCTTTTTTTTTAAACAGGATGGGTAACCCCTTATGGGTACCGACGCCCGACGATGACAGACGACGGTTATGTCGGACTCCCACCGACTAAAACGACCTGTGTGCTTCACCACGCTGCTGGTGGCGTGATAGGGTACCTATGAAGACATTGCCCCCATCCCCGCCAGCAGCAACTCTGTACCCCAGAGTGCGCCACCTCTGGGTCGGGCCTTCTCTAAAAGTGGCCCCTGCTTCCGCTGGACGATGCTCCATTAATGTATAGCAGGATTCTATACATTAATGGAGCATCTACGTCTTACTACGTCCTTAAGTACGTGGCTTCTTTCAACACGTACGAATGTTAAGTTTTTAAATATGACGAATTCAGGAACGGTCGGCAATGGAAAAGGAATATGCGGCCGCGTGCCGACGCCTTTCTGGAGATTGGCGGGCTTTGGAGCGTGGATGGACATTGCGGCGTCGTGCGTTGCGCTGTCGACAGAGGGAGCTCAGCGCGCGCGTCTCCAGGCACGCGGCGGCCGCGCGTGACGTCACCGATGCTGTGAGTATTCACCGAGAAATCACCGTAGAGAATTCCCCGTGTAATAGTTTAAAATTTATCAAACATTTTAACCTATTACACGGGGAATTCCCTTTTTATGTACTTATCATTAGGAATGTGAAAAATAATAGATTTTTATATGAATCAAATATTTTCATTATTATAATCGATTTTTTAATATAGATTATATTAATTACCTTAATTTTCTTCTTTTTTTACTCTTTCTTCTTGTTTTTTTAAGATAAGCATTCTAAGATGAAGCCAGTTGATACATTTTAATCTTTTACACTGGGAGTTCCCTTTCTATGTATGTATGATTAGGGATGTGAAAAATATTGTTTTCATATTAATCAAATATTTTTATTATTAGAATGGATTTTCTAAACATTATAAATTGATTTTTAAAAATAGATTACATTAATTACCTTTTACCATTATTTTTTCTTGTTTTTACGCTTTTTTCTTGTCTTTTTAAGACAAGCATTTTAAGATGAAGCCAATGTAGCCAAACTATATATTTTAATCGAATCTCGCAAAAAGTGCATATGTTATTTTTTTAATACTAGTAGTCTACTTTGATTATTCTTTATTCTAATTAAAAATTAATATTTAATATGCAATTTTCAAATAGTAAGAAAAAAATCGATTATTAATAATCGAGTCAAATCGAGTTTTTTTCGAATTATTTTACAAGGCAACACTAAGGTAAGTACAGTTAAAAGAAACTATAATATATAACAACTTTATGTATTATATAAAGTATCTGTTGTTTTTTCTACTAATAGTTTAAACAGTATATGCTTAGTGGAATAGGTATCGTATATCTCACCTTGTACGATATATTAGGCTATTAAGCGGCGACCTTCTAAAAACTATGTGAAACTTAGCGGACAATCAACAGTTATCAGGTACTTGAAGGTTCTTACAATGCTTGCTATTTTTCCTGTGTTTTTTTACATCTAACTATTTGTATATATATTGTTTTTTGATTGTTTAAATTTTATTAATTATCCTTTATATCCATGCTAATATTGTAAATTGTGAAAGTCTGTCTGTTTCATTGTAACGAATTCATAAATAATCCGCTGGAGCAATATAGATGAAATATGGTACAATAGAAGCACGATACACGAAGCTAATATCAGAATTTTTTTAAAAAGGTTTTCCTTTGGCGAGAGAAAACAATACTAGACCAATTTTAATAAAAAATTTATGATTGTATCAATAAATTGAACCAGTGAATAATCCTGTAAAGTTTGGTGACATTCGCAGCATTATTTTAACTGTTTAATAACAGTTAGATATATTAATATCAACATCTTCCTGCCCTTATCCCACTCTAAGTGGGGTCGACACAACATGTTATAAACATGCTGTCACACGATTTTATGACCGGCCGCCTGCCTAACGTCAACTTACCTCAGTCGTATTTTACGACACCTCGGTAAGAAAGAGGGTGGTCTATTCTACTAAACCGGATACCACACGGTGGGTCAACTTACCTTAGTCGCCTTTTACGACACCTCGGTAAGAAATGAGGTTGGTCTATTGTTAGATACATTAATATATATCTTTAAATTACGCCCGGCGAAACGGCCTGGGTAGGCTGGTCATAGTACATAAGTGATGTTGCTTAACACTTAAATTTCATAGCACGATATCAACTAAAAAATTACGAAAAAATTATGAAAAAATTACTAAAAAATTAAAAAATTAATTAAAATAATAAAATTCTCTGTCTTAATATAATACAAGTATCAGGTGAATACACTCGTTAATTAGATAACGCCAATTGCACTCGCAACAAACAAACAAACATTACATCACACTAAATGCAATCACTTGTGTCATTGTCCCACACGCGCAGAGTGCTACTATTGGTTCTAGATTTTGACTGTCGAATATTAAAATAATTAAAACTTTGCAACATTTTCCACAATTTTTTATCTACTCCGGAATTCAGCCCTTAAGGAGGAAAGTAATAGACCTCAAAGGGTGGATTTTTGGTAACACCAGCGGGTAGGTTATCACTCGCGAGGTCTTTTTTTTAAACTCATACGCTGTGTTTACTTTTACCATTTATTGGACGTGTCAATTACAAAAAAGGCGTTTCTTTTGATCGCAAAATAAGTATGATTCAAGGAATCATAAAAAAGAAGGATTATTCAATTAAATAATTATATGTGTATATAATTTATCTTAAAATTTACTTGGCAAATACATTGATATAAATATAACTATACTATGAATTACGCATTGTAAAAGAATGAAGAATTTATATGGGCAAAAATAAATCAACATGATAAATAAACATATGGGACACTTACACACACGGTCGTCCGTCCTTAAGGTAAGTAATTTAATACTTGTGTTATGGGTGACAGACAACTGGTGAATATATACATACGAGTATATAGTTTAAAACAAATACTTAAATTCATACATACGTGTAATCCGGCTGAGTAGAAAAGATCATTCTTATTTCTTACCTAGGGGTCATAAAAGGCGACTACGGTCAGTTGACGTCAGGCAGGCGGCCAGTAGTAAAATACCCAAATAAAAAAGCCAAATCATATCACAACATGTTGTGCCTGTCCCACTTAGACAGGGATAAAGGCAGTATAATGATAATGTCTTAAATACACCACATTCAAGAAACCAACAAATTGATTGATTATATTTATTTTTTGAATGGTTTTCAATATCTAACAATCTTTTCTTATAACTAACTTACAATCGAGTTTCTTTCTATTAAAATTTCTTATCTAAACTTCGAGAAACACTAGTAGCTCTATTTCTATGCACATTCACTTTTATTGTTTGCTACAATAAGTTGTTTTTATTTTCTCATAATCGAAACACGCGTCCTAGTTACGCCTGAGTGTTTTACAGTGCCCATTTCAGTGTTAGTACCTTTATGCTAGTTTCTATTATTTTTTTAAGTGGAGATTTTAATTTCAAGTTTATATATCATATATGCATTAATAATTATTCCTATATAATTATAATTTGTACATTTCTGAATGAATTGGTTAATTAATTCAAATTGTACAATCCTCTATGTTGTAAATTATGTGGCGTTTGTTTTTTTTGTTTAATAATTTTTATATTTCGACGATAACTTCTTAATTCAAATTCTTCATTCAGTTAAACTTGTAATAAAGCTTTTGAATCGCCAACTCTAATTTACTGCTAAAATTTTGGTAACTATGAGTAAATTATTGCCAATCGGCATTTCTTTTATTTGCGTACTATATACATTCTTCTACTATTTTAAAACTTATACATTCTTCTAGTATTTCTAAACTGAACTAGTATCAAATAATTATTAACAATTGATCTATTTTGTTGCGCTAAATCTCAACGATATGTGAATTATTGTAATAAAATGAAAAGAAACTATCAAATATATATTTGCTAATGAACACACGCCATGTTGTACGTACATTGTGTGACGAAAAAACGAAATATTTTTTTAACACAAATAATTGTGTCACACAAATCATATAACTTTTATATAATTTAAAAAATATTTAAAACTTTATGGCTCAAGGTATTTGACCGCAAACTTATGAAACTTGAAGTTAAGAACTCCACGTTTTTATTATGTTGCTATCCCCATCTCCCGTAGATTGAAAAGGAGGAAGGCCAGATAGCAGAGTTGCAACATCGTCTTGGGGGGAAACGGGAGGATCTCGAGGTGTTCGTAAGGAACAAGATAAGGGAACTCGTCGCGAATGGATGCAAGCTCGATGAGGTAGGTTTGCCTTGGAGGAAACAGCTTTTTCAGTCCCTTAGTTTGAGTTTGAAGATTATGAACGACCTAAAATTTGTTGATTTGTTTTTTTTTGAGATTTTAAAATCATAGATTACTAGAAAATTCATGTAGTATTAAATACTATAAAACTAATTATAATAGGATTGTATTATTAGCGCAGTGCGACTTTAATTTAAAGGATAACAGAAATACCGAATTGTATTGAACCGTTTGTGTGCACCGATGATACGACATTAATTTTAATTACCCACACAACTCAGCACCCTATAAAAAACATCAGTTAATTCGGTAAAGTATCTACAAGTAAGCCACAGGAATTATTTTGTTTTTTAAAGAATGAACACGATTTATATATATCAATGACCACGCCAACCTTGGTCCAAAAATTAAATACGGTGCAATGTCAGTCACCATTACTAACAAAGCCAGATATCTATTAAATTATATTTATTTTGTTTGAAAATACATTTTTTTTAAACATTTTAGAAGAGGATTGAATCATGCCGTTGTTATCTTATACGTTTTAGTAATCAGTGGATTAATTTAGTGACATCGTCCGTAACACTTTGTATACCAAATATAAAGACCCTTATAAAGACCATAATTTTCGTGATATGACGGCTACCAATTTAGTTGGTGAAGAAACATCCGTCTGTTATTTATGTTGTTTTATTTATTCATATTCTTAGTCCTAATAATGTTCAATAGAGCCTGACGCCAAGTCCTGACAGTCCCCCGTCGGAGACGTCCACGGAGAGCCTGATGCACCTGCTGCAACAGTGTGAACCGACCACCGCCAGGACCATCAAAGAGACGGTGGAGAGACATGTGAGCTACTTATACAACCCATATCATCGCCACCATACCAACAACTCGATAAGTGCAACCATTCAACAAGATTTTTTGTTTTTTTTTTGGGTTATATAATGTATAGGTTCGACAATATATTATCAACGAATCTTAGGATACTTTGGTCATATTGCTCGCCGTCAATAGTGGTGGGCAAGGTTGAAGGAAAAACGACCCAGCGGCAGATCACCTAGCCGTTGGTGGGACCAAGTGACCGCACCTACTGGTCTCTGTAGCATCCGCCCTAAGAAAAGCTGAACACCGAGAGAAATTGAGGCGAATTATAAGAACTGTGAAGGACTTTCGACTAGGACACGACCTTCAGTAATGAAGAATACGACAGAAGAAGAAAAATTCATAGAAACAGACGTTGCTTTGCGGAATTCCATAGTACTGAAGTTATGATTGAATTATTTTGCTATAATCCGTGTTTGTTAGGAAAATCACTGTAAAGCTAAGTGTAGGAAGCAGGCAACGTTCACATACCTTAGACGTGCTGGATCAGTCACCACACGTATCACAAAACGCCACCACTGTCCTCTATCTATCTCCCGATGCTTTGTTTGAATGTGTTAGCGAATGTGCGCAGTTTTTGTTGTGTAGTATGCCGGCTGTGATGTTGAAGGCATTCTACTTTTAGCATTATAAAGATTGTCTCTAATTGCATTTTTATTTTAATTTAGAACGCAAAATGATTGTATAAATTCCAGAAAAAGGAATTAGAAAACCTGGAGCAGGAGCTCCAGGGTCGCGTGGCGAGCGTGGCGGCCCACCGTGTCAAGGTGGAGCGCTTGCAGCAGGAATTGGCACTGCTGGCGGCCAGGGAGCGCGGCGTTACGAGGGCGCTCGCCGACGGGGGTTAGTTGACACTTACTATTACTTTACAACATGCAAAAATTATTCGTATTTCTAATAGAATAGAGTTCAAATTAACTTGGAAGTCATTATTGCGGAAATTTTTGGTTGTACGCAAAGTACATTTTATAAACAGCCGAAACGTTGGATTACCGAAAGGTTCGGATCCCTACAGCTCATTTAAAGACGCAGGATTAATGTAGAAATAGAACTTTCTGGATGGATTAGCCTACATCTAGGGTTTCGGGCATTAAGTTTTTGAATAGCAAATAGTTAAGAACTCGAAAGCGAAAGATGTGATACAATAGTGATGTTAGCTACATTGGAATATGGACATGCTTTGTGGATGTAAGTACTGAAAAGCTGTAATAAAGATTCTAAACGAATCACCAGACGTTATCTTACAAATTCACGAACTCTGAAAGTTAAGATTTGTTCCTATGGAAGTGCAGGTATGCTGATATTATTTTTACCTGATATTGTTTGTGTGATTTAGCTATCTTTAAATAGCGGAGCTAGTCTTAGTTACTTCACTTCAGTCAGTCTCGTTTTAAACGTTGACTCATACCAATATGAGACGCTCTTGCGTCTTAATTAGTATGTATGAGTTGGGCCGTTACTGATCCACAGTAAGCGTATTAAATAAGTAAAGATATAATTATTTTTCTGTAATCCGTGAGTCACCATATTGATTGGTTACTTTTGTAATGTCCGTTATAAACTAATTCAAATTTATCATTATTTAAATAGAAGGGGAAAATGACATGTCGCCCGCGGAAGGCGTGAAACGCAGCAAGTCGGAATTAGTGTTGCGGAGTAGGAGCGAGGTTCCGGAACCCCTCTCCGCTGACGAGCGGGAACACTTCCGGATGAAGAGGCTCAGGTAAGATGCATACACGGTATCATTCTCCTGTAATTTCCCCAATATAATATCGGCACAATATGCTTTTATCCTCCATTCTCTGCTATCTTCCGTCAACGTTGTCATACTTCACACAATCCATCTTTTTTCGGCCTCGCTCGAGTCACATATCCATACAAATTTATATAAAAAAAAATTGACACATTGTTTTCATCCCTTATTACATTACCTTCGTCTTTTTCTTCTACCTATAAACTTGCAATGGTGGACGTATACAGTGTGTCTTCTCGGTATCTCCAAACCACACGATCTTGTTCCGCTTAGACCCAGGGGCTCCTGGTTACTTTTTAAGGTAGTTTACTCATATGGGGTCTACCGACGCTGCGTTTGCGGGTACGGGATTGTCATTCACACCTTAAGACCATAGGTTTCTAAAACTATATACCTGGCCACTTTGATTGCACTTTGGCCCTTATTGGTATCTTCTCATTTCTGATTTGGTATGTATTCATTGAACTACATATATACTACGAGCAATAGGTCTCTCCATAATCATATGATACATAATGTACTAGTCGTCACCCAGTGGTTGAAACTCGACCATAATAAATTTAAATTATAAGTTACTTAATGTAAATTATATAAACACAGTAACCATAGATTTCGACAAGGCTGTTATTTTCCTATTTTTTTTAAATAAATTATACTATGAACTATGTTTATATATCCATGACAGCTTAATCTTTGAAATCTCATAATTTGCGATATACACACGGTATAGACTTTTTTTTATATAAACTGTATCGTTTACTCTTTAACTTATAATATGTTTCCAGTTTGAGCCTCTCCCTGGACCCGCTTCCCTCTCCCAATTCCCTGAACAGTCCGGACACGTTCCACACGGCGACGTCGACGCCGAAGCTGCCCTCCGAGTCGTCAGTGCCGACCCCATCGACCACGGAGACCTCGGCACTACCGAGCGACGAGAGAGCCCCCGTGCCGCACTTCAAGCTGGGCCCCGCGCCTGACGACAGCGACGACATGTCCAGCACCGAGGACTATCATAAGGTAACAGCTTTTGGCAAGCTTTATACTACTTTCAGCGTTATGTATTTAGTAGGATTTTTATGGCACTGACTCCTTTAAAGTCATCACCAACTTGCTGCCCTTATCTTACTCTAAGTGGGGTACTGCTCGATGACAACCTTAGTCCTATTTTAAGAAGTAAGAAATAAAAATAAAATAAGCTATCTCTGTAAGAAAAAGCGTGGTCTGTTCTACTCAACCGGATCCCACGCAGTGGATCAACTTACCTCAGTCACCCTTTACGAAACATCGGTAAAATGTGACGGTGGTCTATTCTAATCAGCCGGATACCATACGGCAGATCGAATAACCTTAGTCGCCTTTTACGATACCTCGGTAAGAAATGAGTGTGGTTTATTCTACTCAGCTGAATACCACAAGGCGGGTCGACTTACCTTAGTCGCCTTTTACGACATCTTGGTAAGAAAATGGGTGGTATACTCTACTCAGCCGAATACCACACGGCGGGTGGACTTACATTAGTCGCCTTTTACGACACCTTGGTAAGAAAGAGCGTGGTCTATTCTAATCAGCCGGATACCATACGGCGGGTTGAATAACCTTAGTCGCCTTTTACGATACCTCGGTAAGAACCTCTGTCGGTTTATTCTACTCAGCCTTCACTTCTCACCCTTCACTTAAACTCAATTTTGACCAAATCACAACACACAAATTGACACGTTAATTTTACAATAACTTGATATATCCATATAAATAGTATGTTACAGTGTATTTAGCACGATTAAAGTTTTTTACACAATATACTTGGCTCGTATCTTTTCAAAAATTTCGTCATATTTCCTCTAATTTACGGAAAACTTTAAAAACAATTTAAAATAGTTATTGTATAAAACCGGCTATACTCTTATTCTATCGGGTAATGACGCGATAACGTCGTGTAAAGAGCTCATGAATAAGTGCCCCGGATGGGTTCGAAACTAGTCGGGCTAACCCGATAGAATAAGACGTGAGTATAGCCGGTTCTATACAATAACTATGAATATTACTCACGATAGTTTAAATTTAAAAAAAACAATTTAAAATAAATTAAGTATTGTTGCCTCCCAGCCGCGGATAGTGGAGGGGCAGTCGTCCAGCTCGATAGAGAGGTCGCCGGACGAGCGGCAGCCGCGGACCAAATACAGGAGGCGAATAGGTACGTCATTTTATTACGCTTTGCACTCAATATGTCCACTTCATCCTAATGCCCTTATCCCTCTCTAAGTAGGGTCGACACATATTATAAACATGTTCTCACGTTATTTGGCTAGATATTTTACGACAGGACGCCTGCCTAACATTAAATTTCATTACCTTTATGAAGAAGTTGAATTGGATCGCGCAGTTGTAAAAATCACATCTGCTGAGAGTTTTAGTCGCGTGCGCCGCGTAAACCAACAAAGATACACTAAAGTAATGTACTAGAGAATTGTAGATCTACAAAAATACTATAAAAAGTCCGATAGCATCCATCTTTTATGGTTAACTCACAATAATTACTTTTATGTACAAAATTAGCTGTGCTAGCCCAGCGGTAACACCGTGCGACTCTTTCGAGGAGGTCACGGGTTAAAACCCGGGCAGACACCAATGAGTTTTTCTGTTAAAACCTATGTGTCTAATTGATAATTGCGATTTATCACACGGTTTTCGGTGAAGGAAAACATAATGAGGAAACCTGCATATCTCTAGACAATTCTGGAGATAAGTGTAAGCTACCAATCCGCACTGGAGCAGCGTGGTAGATCTTAGCTTCAAACCTCCTTTCTCTAAAAACGGAAAGAAGAGGCCTTTTCTCAGCAGTGGGAGAATAATAGGCCGCTTCTTTACTACTATAAAAAAAGTCTGCGATATCATGTCTCCATCTTTTATGGTTAACTCATAATAATTACTTTTATACACAAAATTTTAATTAAATATACTGATTGCTACGTGGTTGAAGCCACAAACAGAGCTAGATATTTATATTTAGTATAAAAGTCTTATGACTAATAGTCATCTCTTATATCTAACCTTAGTTAACCTTAAAAATGTTATTCGTACAGGTGAAAACAAGAACCGACGGCAAGTAACGGAAGCGGAAGCGCTGCGGGCGATGCAGAGGCTGTGTTCGCGGATAGCGTCGCAGAAGATGCTCGTCATATCTTCTCTGGAAAACGACTGCTCAAAGGAGGAGCTGAATAGACAGATCGCGGTAATTATAATATACATTGGCATATTGTTCCTGTTTCTTTCTAATACACATAAACTACGTATTGCGATCTCTTTCGTTTCTCTTTGTTCTGAATGGTTAGTTTATTTTAATAAATAATCTTTTTGAAATAATTTGTTTATATTACTTATGTATAATGTTTAGGCCGTGAGGTATCCGGCTGAATAGAAAAGTACCACCCTCATTTCTTATTAAGGTGTCGTACAAGGCGACTAAGGTAAGTCGTTCCGCCGTGTGGTATCCGGCTGAGTAAAATAGACCAACCTCATTTCTTACCAAGGTGTCGTAGAAGGCGGCTAAGGTAAGTTGACCCACTGTGTGGTATGCGGTTGAGTAAAATAGACCACACTCTTTCTTACCGAGAAGTCGTAATATACGAATAAGGTAAGTTGACGTCAGGCAGGCGGCCGGTCGTAAAATACGTAGCCAAATCATATGACAACATGTTTGTAACATGCCCTTACCCCACTTAGAGTGGGATAAGGGCAGGAGGATGATGATGATTTATGTATAATGTTTGGAATATAATTCAAGCTTGGTAGTAAAATCTGTGGAAGGCTTCTGAGACTTTTTCTTTCTTTACTTTTTTTTTTGCATTAAAATTCTTATGTACATATGAACTATTATGTACTATTGCGCGCATGCTATGGCTTTCTCATTAATGTAGAATAAACTTGCCAATTACCATATTTTCAAAAATAGCTGTTAATGATCCTGATTTCATTTTTAATTATGTCTAGATAATATTTAAATATTGTTCACTTTTTGAAATGATATATAAAAGTCAACTAAGTCAAAAGTAATAATAAAATTATTTTGCTATAATCCGCGATGAAGTAAAATTAAAAATATATATAATGCTAAATGTAGAGTGGACAATCGGTAAAACGACGCTTTGCGATTTTGGTCGTGGAGTCTATCTCCTGATGATGCTTCGGTTGCGGGGCGAAACAGTTTGTTGAGTTTGTGATAGTGAACGTATATAGTGCTTGTGTATCATGGTGGCGGTGGTGGAGGTTTGTGCATGTGTTTTTTACGACTCCTGCATGTATCAGGTACGATAACCGATTGTCCACTCTACATTAAGCATTATATATATTTTCTATTTTACTTCATCGCGGATTATAGCAAAATAATTTTATTATTACTTTTGTATTATGGATCTCCGCAAAGTAACGCCTAATTCTATAAATTATCAACTAAGTCAAGTAATTCAAATTACTGTGTAAATGTAATAACAAATCTAACCATCAATGGAAAATGATCTATATTCAAAGAAACACTTTTTAAATCGTCAATCGTCAAACACTTCTGTTCAATTAGATAGAAGTTTGCTCCTAGCGAGTACAACTAGCAAAATACTCAGCAGATGCTCTTTTCAAAAAACAATTCTTTTAGATTGTACATTAATTAATGCAGCCTGGTGCGTACCTGGTACTGCTGTTAAAATGCGTTATCTACTCAGATAATCTTCAATTAGTAAGCTTTATATAGCAGCATCGTTTTAAGATTATTTGATGATCACAAGATATTTGATTTATCTGTTCCCACCCTAGGTCCTCCAAGAGCTCCAGAAGAAGTACGTCCGTCTGGAGATGGCACTCCAGTACTCGTTCTTCGACAACCAGCCCAACAAACGCACCATCATGGTGACTCCGATCCAGGAGACGCCGTCGTTAACCTTGAGTGAGAGCGACATGCAGGTGGCCAACGAACCGGCGCCCGTGGAGCAGAATGGACACTTTGAGGACCCTTTGCTCCATAGGTTAGTTTCAAAGAATTCATTGTAAAAAATTATAAAAGAAAAGATGGAACAGTATTTATATCCATGAAAACCAAATTGCCAACACCCATGGTGGATATGCAGCCCCAAATCATCACACTGCCTTTGCTGTGTGTGTTAATGGTATCCATTCTTTTATAATTTTTTACAATAAACAGGTATAGATTTAATTCGAAATATCTCTCTCGCTTTAGTTATTTAATAGTAATAATTAAAGTTAAGAGTTATAAATTAGGCAAAAATATAAAATACTAAACAAAACAAGCAGACAAAATTTATCGCAATTCCATGCAAGTATATGTTTGTAGGTTCATATGTTAGTAAGTGTGAAAGTATGTGTTTTGGTGTGTATATGTGTGTGTATACTTTTTTGAATGCCAATGACGATAGTCTAACTTCAAAAACACTTGTCAGGTTTAAGGAAATAGAAGTGGAGGCGTCGGACAACGTGTCGACGTCGAACGACGAGCTGCCCGCCGAGCCCGCGTGGGGCGACCCGCTGCGCGCGCTGTGCCCGCCGCCGCCGCACCGCACCGACCACGAGCACGAGTGCGGGCGCGGCCGCGAGCTCACCCGCAGGCAGCAACCGGTGAGCGAAAATCTCTATATCCAAGTGTATCTCATCAAATCATTTTGTATGTTTATTTATTTATTTTATTATTATAAACTAGCTGTTTTAGCAGCTTTGCCTGCATGGAAATGCACAAATTTTTGCGGCCGCGAACTCACCCGAAGGCAGTAAGCAAAACATATCTTTCTTAAATGATTTCGTTGCATTGTTTTTATATTTCAATTTTTTTTCTTTTTTAATTTATTATTATTATAATTAAAAATTAGGTACATAATTTATAGAATTAGGCGTTACTTTGGGGAGATCCTTAATTCTGAAGTAATAATAAAATCAGCTATAATCCGCGATGAAGTAAAATATATATACCTAAATAAATAAATGTGGAGTAGACGATCCGTTTTTATACCTGACACATGCAGGAGTCATAAAAACATAAACACAAACCTCCATGGAAAAAGATAGCTTTGCGATTTTGTCGTGGTGTCTATCTCTGTGATGCTTCAGTTGCGGGGCGAAACGATGTTGAGTTTGTGATAGTGAACGTGTGTAGTGCTTGTGTATTGTGGTGGCGGTGGTGGAGGTTTGTGCCTTGTTTTTACGAATCCTGCATGTTTCAGGAATCAATCATGGAAACGGATTGTCCACTCTACATTTAACGTTATAGATATTTTCTATTTTAAATAGTTGCAAATTCACTATTCTAGTTGAGTCAGTCAATATTAAAATCTAATTTTACTATAAATAAATCTTAATTTGTTTGCTAGAAATTTACAGATTTATAGTCACTTATTTTCTAGCAGTCCAGTCTAGTATTACTAAATCTTCAAAATTATGGCAATTACTCATCTATCAGAAATTCTGCGTTACCGTATTTAAAGTAAAAGTAAAGTAAAGTAACAACAGCCTGTTACTATCCCACTGCTGGGCATAGGCCTCCACTCTCCATTTTTGGAGAGAAGGGTTGGAGCTAAGACCTACCACGCTGCTCCAATGCGGATTGGTAGGTTACACATATCCCTAGGATTCTCTAGAGATATGCAGGTGTCCTCACGATGTTTTCCTTCACCAAAAAGCGTGTGATAAATTGCAATTATCAATTAGACACATAAGTTTTAATAGAAAAACTCATTGGTGTCTGCCCGGGTTTGAACCCATGATCGTCTCTAGAGATTCACACGGTCGCACCGCTAGGCCATCACAGCTATAAACTGTTAATGTCTTATTTTCTCTGAAAAAAATATTATCACTCCTGCAGATAATATTTATCCAAAAATGTATTCTTCCCTTTTTTTATATCATAAAATTCACAATTTGTTTCAGGACTATTCCGTAGAAGGTCTCATGCATCCCATAGATTTTGGTAAGTTTAAATTTTTTTTAAACGTAACCTCTTAATTAAAAGATTATTTAAATCAATATTAAATATTCGAAATTATTAAAACCTTATGTTTTGAAAACGATCACGACGACGCTAACTTAAACCAAATATATTGCTGTTAAGCTATGCTGTACTTGCACAAAATTTTGCACTGGCTAGTAGTATCTCTGTGATATTTGCAATTTAATAAGATGCCGTGAAACTCCCATTAAATGATATTTGCAGTATATTTTAAGTTCCACATGCATTTTGAAAATAAATAAAGAACCTTGTAATATTAAAAAAAGTAATACATAGGGCTTATAAAAAAAACAAATTTGTTAATTTTTCATTACCAGTGTTTACAACTATCCTCTGTAAGTTTGCAAATATTGTCCTACATGTTAGTCTGCTCTTTGGCAGCGGACGTGGTGAGCGTGCCGGGCTGGGTGACGCGCGGTGCGGGCGCGCGCACGCACCACGAGTACGAGGTGCGGGTGCGGCTGCCCAACGCGTCCTGGGCGCTGTTACGGCGGTATCGACGCTTCCGGGACCTGTACCTCGCTGCCAGAGCCAATTATGGGGACAAGGTCCGTATTTGTCTGCTTAATAGATACAAATTTCTTTTTATCTTCTCAAACCCTTATATTAATACACATCGAATTTTTATATTTACATTATGTTATATAATTTGTATTGACATGAAAATATATAAGAGTATCTAGGGATTAAATTAATTTACCATAAATAAAAGCCCAATCTAAAAGTTTAGCACAAAACAAATTAAAAAGCCAACCGTAATAATTTTAAACCTTTAATTGCATATATTTCCGTAAGAAATGTTGAAATATTGTACGAAACTTATTAAGAGGACCATATCGCCCTATCCGAAGACACTTGGGACATGTAACTTTTTCTTCGGATAGGGCGAAGTTTATTGCTATTTTTTAAAATAAAGAAATGAGTTTCTTTAAATGTGATAAAAATATTATGAAATATTCATTTCAATTGAGGCAACGGTTTCAAAGTTTTGCATACACATACTGATTAAGCATAGCACAAAAGTTTCAAGAAATTAGTTTATGTGTAAAGTATATTAAAGCATTGAAGATTATATTATATAAATGATAAAAATATTTGGACTAAAATCCTTACGTATTCGTACAAGACTGCAGCCTAATTATGTAAATTAAAAATGTTTCGACAATTGACCGCCGAGATTCCTTCTCGAAGGAAATCCGGAATGTTGCATTATCAACAAGAATTTCAAATTAGTGATAGATTCATTAGTCTAATTGATCCTTGAAGACTTAAAAGTTCTTAAAAAAGCTAATTTAAATAAAGATTTAAATTTTTTTTATTTGATTTATCAAATCAAAATAATTTTTATTCAAATAAGCTCGTTCAAGCACTTTTGAATTGTCAAGGATCAATATTATTTATGAAGCTACAACTGGTTCGGAATGTTGCTCTTACCGAGAAGAACCAGAAAGTAACTCGGCGGTCAATCTTTTAAACGTTTTCAATTTTATATTATTAAACGGAAGTCCTGTATGAAGCTTAAAGGATATCCAAATCCAGGCTTTTCTTATTTTTAGCATTTTTTTATGCTTTACGTATAAGTATATCTCTTATACTTAATTTAAACCTTTCTGTAGACTGGTCTATTGTTTTGATCTATCTGTTTTGTGAACATTTGATCTAGAATCTTATAATTTAGTGAACCGTTTCCAGGTGGCAGCGATACCGTTTCCAGCTCGCACCCTATGGTCCTCAGAAGCGCTGGCTCGCTCCAGAAGACCGCAGCTGGAAACGTTCCTTAGAAGACTGTTGACGGTCTGCTCGGCAGACCGCAGGTGTCCTCTGTACTCGTCGCCACTCACCCGTGAATCACTTGTTGCCTTCTCGCCTTTCTTTAGAAAGGTATTTAAATTATATTTACTTTGATTTATTGTAAATATTAACGCAACCTAAATTAGAGTGTTAGCAAACTGAATTTCGTTTTAATTTGTAAGTATTTTTTTTTGTGTTGATATTCAAATATAACTAAGTAGCAATCGTCAGCAGCTCTACCCGTGTGGAATGATTGAAATGGTTAAAGTTGGTTAACCTTATAAACCAGACATTTGCTGTCGCGGACTTTTTGGGGGGGAAATTTTGTAGTACATTATTTTTGAATAACTTTCACCGTTTACTCAGCGCACGCAAGGAAAGCTTCAAATTTTACCTTTTTCGTAATATTTTTTTATTGTTGCTCCTCCTATTCATTCATCATAACGTGATGTTATATAGCTTATAGCCTTCCTCGATAAATGGACTATAAGTCAAAGACTTTTTCAAATCCATCCAGTAGATCCTGAGATTAACGCGTTCAAACAAACAATCAATCAAAGAAACAAACTGTTCAGTTTTATATATTAGTATAGATTATATTTCAAATGAAGCTGTGATAGCCCAGCGGTGCGACCATGTGAATTGCTAGAGACCACGGGTCCACTAGATCACGGGTTTAAACCCGGGCAGACACCAGTGAGTTTTTCTATTAAAACTTATGTGTTTAATTGATAATTGCAATTTATCAAACGCTTTTCGGTGAAGGAAAAACGTCGTGAGAAAACCTGCATATCTCTAGAGAATTCTTGGGATATGTGTAACCTACCAATTCGCGTTGGCGCAGTGGTAGGTTTGGCTCCAATCCTTCTCTCAAAAACGGAGATAAGAGGCCTATTCTCAGCAGTGTGATAGTAACAGGCCGCTACTTACTTACTTTACTTACACGATAATGGTATTAGTACTTACCAAGTGTAGTCGAAAAGCTGTGCATGCAGCTCTTTTATTTTATTTTTTTCGTTTTCTATCTTTTTGACAACGTTATCTTTCTTTAACTTTTCTATCGCGTCCGTTAATTCTGAGTCAGCTCCAATCATTCTCTCAAAAATGGAGATAAGAGGCCTATTCTCAGCAGTGGGATAGTAACAGGCCGCTTCATATAGATTATATTTGAAATGAAAATGTTATATTAGGGCGTGTTCGAGAGCGGCAAGTGCGGCACGGGATGATGGCGCGCGGAGGTCGTGGCGCGCGTGCTCCGGCGCGACTCGCGGCGCCTCGCGCGGCTGCTGCTGGCCGCGCTGCTGCTGCTGCTGCGCTGCGCCGCGCTGGTGCTGCTGCTGCTGCTCTACCTCGCCGCCAAGCGCCGCAGGTAGGGCCCTCGCCTACTGAGCCCGAACCTGCTCGATGGGAGCTCCTGCTGCTGCAGTGTCACAACGGAAACTATACGGGGAGACGAACACAGTAACGTGCAATAATCATAGAGTTAACATACATAGAGTAGGGGAGCTCACAGATAATAAGAGAGAGAAGATGAGAGATCCATACGTATCTTTATCTAATCACATACGCGCAGATAAATATTCAGCGCGTTCTTAATTTAAATAGTTTGAACAAAAGTAATAATTAAAATTATTTTGCTATATATATCCGAGAGAAGATTCATTGTGAATTATAACAAAATAATTTAATTGTTACTTTTATATTATGGATGTTTAATACTTCTATAAATTCTTTTTGTATGCAAAAGTAAAATTAGTTTCAAATTTTCCAACATCCAATTTAATCAGAACTGAATCTAAATAATTTATAGAATTAGGCGTTACTTTGCGGAGATCCATAATACAAAAGTAATAATAAAATTATTTTGCTATAATCCGCGAAGAAGGATGCATTCTTTGCGGATTATAGCAAAATAAATTTATTATTACTTTTGTACAACTGAATCTAATTTTAATGCACCAAAAAAGGAGCAGCTAGGTTTCCTCACTCTTTTTTCAATGACCACGTTTTAGGCTCACCTACTCTAGTATAATAACTCTTAAATAGTTGACTGTAGTTACGGCGAATATCGTACGCCGGTTAGCTGCAATCAATGGTGCTGATTTGATACACGTGTATCAACTAAGGGGACACGCCATCTCGTGCAGCACTTATCAAACTGCATATATCAATTGACTATCGGCCTACGTGCTGACTTATTAAAAAACAAGTCATATTGTTCTATTGTCTAGAAAATGGTGCTGCTATGTCAGCAATATAGTTAAATAAAATAACTTTAAGAACTTAATATTCTGTATTTTTTGGTGCTGCTCCAGTAATTCAACGTCACACTACAGCACTAGTCTTAATATACCCAGAGGTGATGTTACGTCATCAGAATCGATATAGATATATAAGACGACGATTTTGTCCTACTGTTGGTGCTGCTCTGCTATTTATGGTCACAAATTAATAATTGTCTATATTCTCTTATTTTATCAGCCGATTCTTGTACGTCTGTAGACATAAATCTCTTCCAGGGAAAGAAAGGCCTATGTAAAGGACAGTATGGCATGAATTTCCACTCCTATGTCTCTTTGACATATGTTCGTTTGACGTTTGAAATCGGCGATAAACGCTCTATAACGACTTTTTAAAGTGGAGTCGTATCAAATCTTTATCACTTTAGGACCTCCACGTATAATGGATGATCGGGATAGTCATAATTCGCGACAGTTTGTCGGACGACTCGTCACTATCCGTTGACAACGTTAGACGGTTAACTAATTGTCGTCGCATTTGTCGGAAATTGCACGACGATTAACGGCATTATAGTTTGGGACTCGAAAGTCCAGTAAAAAAACCTGAATCAGAAATTGTATGCTATGTTGTAACAAATAAAATATTTCTATTTACCAATAGTAACGTAGAAATATATTTTAAATATCATATACATTCCCTGTACAATAACTATCGAACTCTGTGCCCTATTTTCTAAGACTGTACGTAGATCGTCCCCTGTAGATTGTTATCTATATGTATTGAAATTTGAACCTCCAAGAGGAAAGATATTAGACGAATTTGTAAAGTTTCTCCCAAAGAGTATTGGTTTATAAAGTGTTATGTAGGTGTAGGTAAGCGGCGCAGATCTAGGGTGCCTTTTACTTTTAAGTCTTGAAATGTGTCCAATTTACTTATAAAACGTTTGTCGAATGTTCTCTAGGAATTTGCGCTAAGTAGCGCAATTTGGGAATTGATTTATAAGACCGGAACTACATAACTTATCTCATATGACGTAAAAGATATGTTCCTTATTTCATGTATTTTCAAAGCGATGGACATGCACTGTTGGACATGAGTTCCTTCGTGGGATTTCTACCCCACACGATCTTGTGTCACATGGTCCCTATTAAGGTCGCCATT
The DNA here is from genome assembly GCA_947086495.1 of Morpho achilles. Taxonomy (NCBI): domain Eukaryota; kingdom Metazoa; phylum Arthropoda; class Insecta; order Lepidoptera; family Nymphalidae; genus Morpho; species Morpho achilles. Next base: position 14,835,450 of record CAMTZB010000001.1, on the reverse strand, counting down.
CCATCTCTTATGGACTCTACTAACGCTACGTTTTACATTGCGGTGTCGCCATTTTAACACCCAACGGCCATCGGTTCTATCCAATGTGTACTGTCCACTGTTTCAAATTTGCCAATTTGCGCCAAATTTCGCATAGGCGATACTTTGAGCTATATCAGTTATTTTGGTTTTTCTACGGAACTCCTAGTTCCTGATTTAATCGCGTACAAATACCCCAAGCATATTTCGCACCATCGCTTGCTTAGCGACTAAGGCCAATAGTTACGGCCAAGTTTCACATCTTTAATTCATCGATGGCAAAACGCACTGATGAAATGTGATATATTAAATCAGGTATTTAAAAATTAATTTTGTTCTTGGGTATTACTCCTTCTTGACACTTATAACGATAAGGAACGGTAATTCGTCCTAGAAAGTTTTATAAGTACTTTGGACACGCTACCGACAAAAGGATGTCCTTAACTGAATTCCTTTAAGTTTGACCACGACCATTCCTTTATTACATATCCTTCAAAAATAACTATGAGTGCGATTGTATCTGAATATTAAGATGCTTATCTTAGAAGCCTACCATCTTCTAGACTCGTAGATATTCTCCCAATTATAATTGCAAACAGTTCTCCAACTTGTTTTAGCGCTTAGAATACTGCAATTTATTGCAATTGCATAATTATGTTTCATCGTTAATCTATTACGTAAATATATTATGCCAATCAGTTCTTAATATATTTTTGCAATATATCATTGCAAATATATTAAGGCAAGGCTATTCGTATGATACTATAATTTAGGTAACAGATGTGTAGTTATGGTTCTTCGAGTCTTCGAATCTTATAATTCTATTCATTGCGACTTGCAGTTGCGTAGTATAATTATATGTAAGATGGCTGTTATTGCTATAATATTATTTCCCTATTAAGGAGAATAAATCCTCCATAGAAAAAAACCATAATCCAATTTTCCATATGCAATAGAATTTTTTTTTGTAACAACAGAACGCGAGATATTGAGTGCCTTTTTATTTATCAGACCAAATAATAAATTTATCATCGTTATCTTCAAGATACATGACTGTCTTACAGTCGCTCTCTCTGAAGTATATTCAAGATCTTTTATTTTAAGATGTTTCTAGATTGTTTTCTTATCAGAAGTTTTTCTCCGGGTATTTTTTTGTAAATTAAACCGTTCGCCGGCGAAGGCAGGATATAAATGATGATGATAAATGATATAAAAATAACAACATTATTCATCTTCAAAAATAACAAAGAATAAAAATAATCATCGTTTAAAACTTTGTTCTGATTTATTTTTTTAAATGAAATAATGAAGAAAACAATCCAGAATTGAGTCGTTAATTAGGAGTATACTTCTTTACATTATTAGGTCTTTAATCTCTTGACGTGATTTAAAAAATGGTTTTTTTACGTTAATACAAATGCCTGATCTTATGGCTATCGTTATCTTATCGTTACCAGAAATTTAGTATCTTTTCTAAGTTATTTAATTGAATTTTAAGATTCATATGCTTTCCAATCACGCCAAGATGTACTTTCAATGTGTACGATGTATATACGTATACTAATAGACATTTTGTTTGTTACTTTAATATATACTGTTCTTTTTCGCGTAAGCCTCAGTTATTTGTATATTTTGTGTAAATCAGGTCTTTCTTCAGTTTTGCCTTATTTCGTTATTCCATCAATTGAGGACAGTCCTTGTCCAAGTGCAGTTAGATGCATGTCTTTGTGAAAAAACTATATATTTGTAATATTATTATAATATATGACAAAAGCAGAATACATTATGTCTATATTTAGCTTGAAATGTACTACTACTATTAATGCTAACTACATGCTTTTAGTCTTTTAATACAATATTTTTGTAATTTTAATTTCCTAGATTTTTATCGCGAACAACTTAACGTCTCCTGGTCTCTATTACAAATAATGGCGTCTAACTGTACTTGGTACAACAAAAATTTATAAGTCTTATATAGACATATATATTTTTTTATAAATAAAGCACCCGCAGATAATAGCGTCACGATCTCCACAATGTAGATAATAATTAACGTTAGTTTTAGACACCCACTAACAATTTATATGTTAACAATTTATAAAACAGTAATATTTAATAGCAAAAACGGATACTCTCCAAAAACAATAATTTGTACCTGCAAGTTAACAAAAACAATAATCAGTAGTTGCAAGTTACAAAAAATATTTTTAATAAAGATATTTGAATCATGATAATTATTTGATTTAACAGAATAATCAATTCTAAAATATTTTTATTCAAAACAGATAATTATTAATTATTAGAATGTGTTTTTGTTTTTGTTGTAAATAAGAATGTTTCTATTTAATTAATCAATATAATAAAAATTGTAATTATTAATTTTGCTGAAATTTTAGTCTAGGATGTATTTATAGTTTTGTAATGTTAGGAACGTTCTCTTTTACGTGCAATGCGATAGTGAAATAAATGATTTTTTATGATTAGACATTACTGATAAGTTATAAAATACACCTCTTGTGTTTCATCTTCAGATTAAGATTACAAGGGTTGTGATTTATTTTACTCTCATCAGAGATTAATTTACTACATATTACATAAGCTACTACGTCTATAGGGGGTTGTCAGTTAAAATACTTAACATGTTGCTAAATTTTTATTCATGGTAACATTAACGTATAATACGAAAATCCGAAATCGATTCAACAAAATTTATAAAAAAAACCGATAGTAAACATTAAAAGGTCATTACTTAATCCTGATTTTAAAAGAAATTAAATGGCAGTAACATAGTGAATATATTACAAGATTTTTGTTTGTGGTAGCGTTATATAAGTGAAGGGTGTAAGCGCATCGGAGCGTCAAATTATACACAATTAAAGCGAAGTTGTACTCGCATATTTATGCAGATTCTAAAGAAATTGCTTATTTGCGCGAGTGTTAATTAAGACAATGACGTAGATTGGTGTTTTCATTCAGATTGTAAATGCGCTCGTGTTAATGTTGATCTATGATTTTCTTCTAATCGAAAGTTCTAGACAAGGAAAATTCTTATTTTCCTAAGCAAAAAAAGTGGTGCTTAAAACTAGATTGACGCTTTAATTCTTGTGTAGTCGCTTCAGGACGCATGACTGTATTCAAGCGTTTAAATGTGCCCGTAGTTAACGTGCGTATTCGCCTTAATGCGCGCGTTTTGAAATAATCCATTAGCGTGAATATGTGCGTATTGAATGAACGTATTCATGTGATATATGCGTGAAAGAACATATTCGCGTGAATGTGCGCGGAATAAACGGAAGTATTGCGCTTAGTACGAGCTTTTTAAACCTACTCGATCGTGTAACGCTAATTTGTATGGCGCTGGAACAACAGTCACCAGATGACGCTATCGCAGTGTTATACAAATGGGCATTATGCTAACGCAATAGAGTAGGCCAAAAAAATCGCACTAAGCACACAGTACGTGCGCATTCACGTCAATACATTCGTTCAGTGTCCTTAGTGCAAGTTGTTTTTCGCCACTAGATATCGCTGTTGTAGCGAGATACAAATTGGCGTTACACTAACGCGATCGTTAAAAAAACTCACATACGAGTACGCGCCCTACGTATTCTCGTACCTACGCAATGTCTTAACGAGACTTCAGTGTAATTTTCGTTTCTACAAAAACTTGTGCCTAGAGCAATTACGCGTCAATATGCCAAGCGAATACTTTTGTTGGCGCTTCAATGCGTTTCGATTGAGAAAACGAAAATGAGAACGCCCCAACTTTAACAGGTTACCTAAACAGTTTTGAGTTTCTAAATGTAGTACTTTAATCTCTGGCCTGACATTACCGGCACAAAGCTATTGTTTATTCTATTTAGTTTTTCAGATAGATTAGTTCAAATAGCACATCCGTATTGTTTTTAGTTTTAGTATTATCTATATTATGTAAAGTCCCGAATTAGAAACACGTATTCTACACTCAATGAGCGTCTATAATTTATAAAAGTGTGATAAAAAACTTATAGCGTAAATTTGGGTTACAATGAGCAAAGCTTCAATTAAAGAATAGAAAATGGTTTTTTTTTTATTATTTTGAAATTTTATCATAAACAATTATAAAATAAATGTTCAAATTTACAATCTAGATAATGGTGTTACACCTAGATTAAAGTTTCGGATGCAATAACCTTGCAAGATTTTGGCGTACTTTTGAGTTTATCAATAAGAAACTAAGACAAAAATTTACGTAATCCAAACAGATAAAAAAGTTATCCCATATATTATGTAACTGTCTCGATAATTTTCATACATTTCTGTCTGTGTAATTATTATTAATAATATACAAATGTTTTTCATCTAGATACTATCAGGGTCACGTTGACAAATATTAAGTTTTGTATTTACTCTGGGAATACTCTTTCATGTTAATTATGGCCTACTTCTAGTATTAGTTAACTATGATATACATCCATAATAAGACGTTAAAGCGTCAGAATAATTTTTTGCTGATTTATTGTGAATATGTTTGTATTATCCAATCATAAATTGCTTTAACACTTTGGGCGGAGCAACGTCACACGTCGAATTTGATAAATAATTAACGTTTATACACGTTGGCAAAATACGTCTTTCTTTAAACACCGCGCCGAGTGTCTAAAATAGTAACTAATTTTGTATGAGAAAAGGTAGTGCCGCACAACATTTACAATTACAAAAAATTTACAACTTATATGCGCTGCTCAAAGTGTTAATCTCTCATGTTTTATAATAATTATATATGGCCTAAACTATATATAATGTAAATTTATACGTTCGGACGAATTTAACTAAATATAAGATATTTTAGTTGTCTATGTGGATGGGCTAAAAGAGCCTCGAATCCAGAGATAATAGTGATTTTTTAACTGTTGTACAAATTGTCTATGCAAAAATACTTAATCATTAAATTTATTGTTAGATGTTTTTTTTTATTTAATAACGTATATTTATTTGTCTTTGTTAATTTATTATTTAGTTAAAAAAACTGGTTAAAAAAATTATATGGTATACCTCATAATATCAAGCAGTTTGTATGATAACTATGAATTTCTTATAATGAGGAAAAAACATTGGCAATATTGATAATTTTTACAAATATAGTTTTTATTTCAAGAATCAATGTTTTTTTATAAACTACTTTAAAAAGTTAATTTATAGGATGTTTAAATATGATTTTTATTATTATAGGTACTCTATAAAATGTACTTTAAGGGCGAATAAAAATATTTAATTAAAATTAAAATTAATTTAATGTTGATTTAATTAAATTTAATATTTTCAGTTCAATATAGAAACTATATATGTACAGTACAAATCGAATATTACGTATTTTTGTTTCTATTATATTTTGTAGAATTAAATGATACACCAGAAACAATGAAATAATTCTACTTGTGTCTTAAATATTATTAGTAAAGTTCAGTTCACTTCCAAAATAATATTTGTAACAAATTTTGGCATTAGATAAGCAAGAATTTGATATTGTACAGATAGATTATGTAAAATATGTAAACAATGAAAATACTTATCTGTGGTAACTTCCCATTTTTTATGACCACACAGCCATTAGTTTACTTTTAGCATAATCAAAATGTTTTAAGACTTTTTATAGCATTATTTCAGTAGGCCCGAACAGGAATTCACACATTGATTTCTGGTTAAGGGATGGAATAATCCTAGCATAATAGCTTTATATTTTTTTTTTTTCACTTTTTATTGAGAGTCTTAAAAATAATATTTAGAATATTTCTTTTGAAACTCGTTCGTTATTAATCTCCAAGCATGTGTTAGTTTTCCTAAGTAATTTTGTTAAAAGTTCCAAGCGATACAATCACGTAGTATTTGCGCTACATAAAAAAATCTTAAATGCGATCAGTAGATTTTTATATTTTTCTGTATCTCATGCGAAACAATATGTATTTAGACACCAAAATAATTTAATTTTTAAGTTTTGATTGTGAATCAATAGATGTAAGTTCTAAAAAGCGTTAAATAGGTATATATAATAAATAAAATGTCCACTAAACTTTATGTATAGTGTCTATGGCCTTGCGTATTTTGTCTATAAATAATAATACTGTATCTATTTATTAGTAAATGTGTTCTAAACAGTAATTGATTTCAATATTTTCTGCTTAGTAGTTGAGGTAATAAAAATAGATAAATTAAATACATTTTTATGGCTTGTAAACCTTTAAGTTATATTGTCTATGGGGTATGTAGAATACGAGCTCGTAGGCAATATTTGGCACCAAAAGTGCTATAACTTGGTGTACAAATAGTTAATACAATTTCTAAAACTTTTCAACTGAGATAAATAAATAATTAAAAGTTCTTAATTGATGTACTTACTCTCTTATTTTTCTTTAAAACTAGGACTCGCAAAACCATTTTTATAATGTTAATGTAGCTGTGTATAAATATACAAATGAATATGAATATTTAGTAATACTGTATAATATATTTATCAAAAATATATTTTTCTATTATTCTGTTCAATGTGAGGCCTTTATGTAAATTTCTATAATTACATTGTAAAGTAAAATGTTTTGAGAGTAAGTCATCATATAGATTGTTGTCTGAACTTTTAAATTTATAATAATTAACATTATAAAATGTTAACTGGCATAATATAATGACAAATTAAATAGTTTTGTTAAGAGTAATAAAATTCCGAATGTTTTTCAAATTTGGCTTTTATTTATTACCTTATATTATTATTATTCAATAATAAAAAGTATGCTTTCGTCTATAGTCCTACTGCTATTGCTGATACTAACTTTTCAGTGCTATGAATTATGTATTAGTTCTATGAATTAGATTTTTTTAGGTCTCTTAATAACTCAGAATCTACAAATCTTTTCTGTTTAGCAAAGGAACCAATTACTCAATGTTGTGAAAATCATATTTTCTTTTTGAGTTATAAGCAAGTTTTTACAAGAATTTTTTGTTTAATTTGCTTTTAAAGTCACAGTAAAATTCTGATAATATTTTCATGTAGTTATGCTAATTAGCTGGTATGCTAATTTACTGCTATGCAGTATTTAAATGAAAAATTCATAATAAAAATTTCAAGACAATTTTGGTATATTTAATATTGAATGTATTTTCCAAATAAAATTCAGTTGGCAACAAACCAAAATCAACCACTTATGAAATATTAAATATAATTTATTTATATTGAGTAATATGTATATATTATCTCAGAACACAGTCAAAATCAAAATTAGCATAACATGCAAATTCATTTGCTAAATTGTTACGATGCTCCGGTTTAAATTTACAAAGCTTTAAATGTAGCAAATTCTCTACATGTTCTTTCATTACTGCTCCAGTACAGATTACAATCTTATCTTTAGCCAATAACTGGATAGTTTGTGATGTTTTTGTCAGACATTCATCTGAAAGGAATGGTGGATCGGCAATCACTAGATCAAAGGTGTGTTTTAAATCAGATGGTAATTTCTCTGGTAAATTATAATCATAGAAGATGAAATCTGTTCCATGTACTTCAAACCTTCTGTCATATTCAAGTAGAGTAACTAAAAAAGACATGAATTAATAATAATTAATTAATAATTAAAATAATAAAGTTTAATCATTTGTATTTATACACATTAAACTTTATCAAAAGCAGTGCAGTTTTTAAGAAATATTTGTGACACTGCTTCTACTTAGGTTATGGAGAAGAAGAATAGAGTATTTTCCTAATAACAGAGTCACTGGCAAAATAGCTATACTTAGTAACATATCTTATACAGTCAAAGCATTAGCAAAACTTTTGTTCAATAATAGACTTATAGCCATTGTTAATATATTTGTTAGATATGAATAATTAAAATATCACTAACCACTTGCTCTATTTCCAACATGTCTTTTAACTGGAACAAATAGTGTAGGACAAGATATGAGAGCAACTTTTCCATTATCAGGCAATAACTTATCAATCACTTTTACAAAAGTCTGCACTGTTTCCTCATTGTACCAAAACTGACTTAGTTGCTGAAGAAGAAAAATTAACATATTAATATATCTCTAACAGTAACCAAGAGTCTATATATCTTAATAAATACCCAATTCTCTTCAAATATTATATTTTCATTCAACTGTTTCTGTGTTTCTAACTTTTCCAAGATCTCTTGCCTTTTTTGTTGCTCAACATAAAACTCCTGTAGTGCTGCGAAAGTCTCTGCGGACAGTGTCGGTACATCGTCGTCTTCATCCATATAGATACGCTAAAAATAATCATTTTGTATACACTTTGTTGTAACCGTAAGCTTTCGTAAGTTATATTACATCAAAACCGAAGTTTTGCGAATATGACAGCTAAAAATAGGTTAGTGTTCTTTACGCAGGCATGGAAGGCGATACTCCCAAGCCTTCCGCGCAGTGGATTCGAAACGAAAAATGCACATACATATTGAATCACTGAACAACCGTACCTGAATGATAGCAGCACAAATAATGTATGTATTTCTTATATTTTTCCACTTATTTTGTATGCGTTTTTATGACAAATTATACCAAATAAAAATAAACAACCAAATCGAAATAGATAAAAATGACGTTTGAGCTTGACGCACAGGTTTGACAATTGACAGTACTGTTTTGTTTGTTTATTTGTCTCGTAAAACATGCATTCAGTTTTATTTAAACTTAATGACGTTTAATATTGATTCATTGTTTCAGAATTAAGATGGAACTCAAAAATTTAGAAGTGGTCCAACTTCATAAATATCCCCAATATTTGATACCTTGTTGTCAGCTTATTAATGATGAATGGCCGCGAAGTGAAACAGCTAGGATGATGTCGCTGCAAGCCTCATGTGATAGACTACCGACTAGTTTAATTTTATTAAGCGAGGAAAAGCATCTTTTAGGGCATTGTAAACTCACTCCGATACCGAGTATTCCAAACAGTTGCTTTGTAGAAACTGTAGTGATAAGGAGTTCTATGCGTGGAATGAAATTGGGCACTTATTTAATGAAAGAAGTCGAACAGTATTGTAAAAATGCATTAAAATTAAATATGATTCATTTATCAACAAAAGGACAAGAGAATTTTTATGCTAAGTTAGGTTACGAAATTTGTGCACCTGTTTGTATTTATGGCAACAGTATTTCAAATAATTTAGAATATAGTAATTATGACCTGACAAAAGTGGCAACACAGACAAAAATTGTAACAGAGATAGGGTACGATAATGGACCCCCACCACCGCCTCCCCCACCGATGCCAAAACCTCAAAATATTGTTACCAATAATTTAAAAAGTAACAGAACATATATGTTTAAACGATTAGTTTGATATTGTTAAATATTTTTGTAAATAAAATTTTAGTATGTGGTTTGACCTTTTTCTTGTATTTTGACCTTGTTCTTTGTATTCTATGTACATCGTGTGACGTTCGGAGTGAATAAGACCAGCATAGATAATACACTATATAGGATAAAGACCAGTCTACAAAATTAAATTAGTCATAAGAGATATGTTTAAAGAAATATCAAAAAATTAAATATTATTTGGATGATAAAAATGCGTGGATTTGAAATTTCTTTAAGCTTCATACAAGAATGCGGTTTAATAATGTAAAATTGAAAATGTTTAGAATTCCTTTTTAATTTAACCGCAGAGTTCCTTTTCGGTTCTTCTCGGTGAGAGCAACAATCTTAACCAGTTGTAGCTTCATTAATCATATTGATCCTTGACGATTCAAAAGTGCTTGAAAGAGCTTATTTGAATAAAGATTATTTTGATATGATATGGCACCAATACGTAGGGAAATATAATCACAAAATACTAGGTAGATAGTGTATCTAGGCTGTTTGTCACTCTTCGAAGAAAAGGGTACGCACGATAGACGTCACAGGAAATAAATGTACATAATTTACAAAAGTATGTACAACATTGTTGGTCTAACGGTTAAACTCAAACAAAAAATGTATTAATTGATTTAATTATTTAAAACTTGGCTTCGTCTATGAACTGCAGCGCGCGCTGTCGTATGCTCTCGACGTGTGTTTCGTCCCCTATTTTCTCCTCAACTTCGACCCACTTCTTGTAGAGCACCTTCATTTTGCGCGCCGGCAGCTGCAGTGACGTCATACGCTCCATCACTTGACTGGAAATGTTCGGGAATAATTGAAATATTTACTTAGCTTGAATTAAAGACAAAATTATAAAATAGTCTTGTGTTTTTCATATTAAATGAGAATCAATTTAAATATTTAATACGCCTTTTTATAACGACATTGAACCGATTTTAAGTCCTTATTCATCCTCCTGCTCTTATCCAAGTGATGTCGGTACAATGTTAATTTCATAGACATGTTTCACATAATTTAGCTTCCTACTTAACGACCGGCCGCCTGCCTCACGTCAACTTACCTTAGTCGTATTTTACGATACCTCGGTAAGAAAGAGGTTGTTGTACTCTACTCGACCGGATACTACGCGATAGGTCAACTTATCTAGTCGTCTTTTACGACACCTCAGTAAGAAATAATGTTGGTCTTTTCTACCTCCGTTTTCATACCCGTTACATGCAGGATTCGTAAAAACAGTCACAACCACCGCCACCATAATACACAAGCAGTACATACGCATCGCAAAGGGCAAAAGGCAAAAGGTTTTGCGATTTTGATCTCCTGATGATGCTCCGGTTGAGGGGCGAAACGATTGTTGTTTGTTATAGTGAACGTATGTAGTGCTTGTGTATTGTGGTGGCGGTGGTGGAGCTTTGTGCGTGTTTTTACGAATCCTGCATTTATTAGGTATGAAAACGGATTGTCCACTCTACATTTACCATTATATATATTTTCTATTTTACATCGCGGATTATAGCAAAATAATTTTATTATTACTTTATAATGAAACAAGTTGTCCGCACTCACCGCACGCGCTCGACGTCCCCAGCCGCTCGCAAGACGTCGAGGTAGGCGCAGCACACGTCCACCCGCTGCGGGTACACGGCCAGCACTTGTTCGAACAGCGCTTCGCAGCGCTCCCGTTCTCCATGGGCCTTCTCCAACTGGGCGAAGCGCACCAGCAGCGACACGTCTGTATACGGAAACGCATCCTTAATATTGTTTTTTTATAAAGTAAATGATGCCGTGAGTAGAATATACCGCTCTCATTTCCTACCGAGGCGTCGTAAACGGCGACTAAGGTAAGTTGATCCGCAGTGTGGTATCCGGTTGAGTAGAATAGACCACCCTCATCTTACCGAGGAGTCGTAAAAGGCGACTAGATAAGTTGACAAGCCATGTGGTATCCGATTGAGTAGAGTAGACCAACCTCTTTCTTACTTACCTCGTAAAATACGTAGCCAAATTGTGACGACATGTTTATAACATGTTATCCCGACCGATAAGCCGATAGAGAGCCGGTACGGGCAGAAGTATTTTTGTATCCATAAAATGGACTATTTGAACTATGAAATAATATACCTAATATTAACATTATTATTTAATAGTATTATTATAATATTATTCTATTATTTCATATTACTATTATTGTAATTTGTGTTTGTTTAATTTTACTTTTATTTTTATTTTATTTTTATTATCGTTTAATTTTTATTTTAATTACTTTCTTTTTTAATTTTAGATTTTTTGGCTGGAAGAGATTCTGATTGCACATTATGTTGATTTTTTTATCATTTTCATATTAATTTAAATTTTTGCAATAAAAAAGATTAGACAAACAAAAGAAACAAAGAAACTCGAAGAAGTCTAAAGTAGAATAGAGAGAGAGAGAGAGAGAGAGAGAGAGAGAGAGAGAGAGAGAGATAATACTTAAGTAGAAGAGAGAGAGAGAGAAGTCTTAAGTAGAAGAGAGTAGTCTCACGCTCTTTCTTCTCCAAGGCAGCGATCCCCTTCTGCATGACGTGTCGCGCCTTCTCCAGCAGCCCGGCGCGGTAGCAGGCCGCCCCGCACGCCGGGTACAGCCCGGCCAGCCGCCGGTGCTTCCTCAGCATGAGCTCCACCAGCGACACCAGCTCCTGCTGCTTACTGGTCTCCACCAATATGTCCAGCAGCTTCGTGTGAACCTTGTACGTGTCGTTCATCTGGAGCGCGTCTTCGAGGGTCTTTTGTTGGGACTCCTGTGAAAATTTAACGATTTACATTCGTAATTACATTATTTTAGCCGTGTGGTATCCGGCTGCATAGAATAGTACCACCCTCATTTCTTATCGAGGTGTCGTAAAAGACGACTAAGGTAAGTCGATGTCAGGCAGACGGCCGGTCGTAAAATACGTAGCCAAATTATGTGACATATGTATGTCTATATCATGTTGCCCTGAATCCACTTAGAGTGGGATAAGGGGTGGCATCCGGTTGAGTAGAATATACCAACCTCATTTCTTACCGAGGTGTCGTAAAAGGCGATTAACGTACGTTGACCCACCGTGTGGTATCCGGCTGAGTAGAATAGACCAACCTCATTTCTTACCGAGGAGTCATAAAATACGACTAAGGTAAGTTGACGTCAGGCAGGCGGCCGGTCGTAAAATACGTAGCGAAATAATATGACAACATGTTTGAACATGTTGTGCCGACCCCACTTAGAGTGGGATAAGGGCAGGAGGACGATGTTCGTAATAAAATTATTTGTTCAGACCATAGTGTTATTATACTAGACGCCATAAGCACGCTTGTGATCACAGACTGTCACAATAAATAATGAAAAGGAAGATGTAACTTATTTTTGTCTAATCACACATAAAAAAGAGATTGAATGTGGATGTCATTTGCTTTATTTTTATTGTAATATGATCGACTTCAAGCTAGCATCCCTAATCTTGTATATTAACCCTATGGTTCAGGCTCAACGCCTATGTAACACATACATTATAATAAATAAATATATGGGATGCTTACACACACGGCCGTCCGTCCTCAAAGTAGGTAATTTAATACTTGTATACGATGTTGTTGTCTTGTTTAATACACAGATGTGTAAAATAAGACAGACAACTGATGAATATATACATATATAATTTTTAAATACATACTTAAATACAAATATACACTCAGATTCGAGGAACCAACAAATTGTTTATATTAGGTATGTATAATTTGTCACTAACTCTTATCCTTTGCTCTTGATTTTGTGGATCGTATTATTCGAAAAACAAAACAAATTTATTGAAATAGGGCTTTTATTTCCACCTCTTGTGTATCCAAAAATAGAACCTTTTTTGTTTGCTGGTACAAAAGCCGTGATACACGAACGGTCACACCGTGAGACTTATCTTCACAGTCTAAAACCCTGGTGTGGCTCAGGTGAGTTGTTTTTGGTAATTCATACAGTCTCGACCTAATTATCGTTGGGACTAATTCCACCATTAGCAGATTTACTAGTAGACTGAGTAGACTTGAATATGGGACGTTAGATTATGAGATGGCCAATTTAAGGATCGGATTTTTTTCGACTTCCTAGCGAAACCAATATGATTTTTTTTGTGACGGGTTCCTGTTATCTTACAGAGTGTTCACGCGCCTGCTCAATCCAAATGGCAATACTACTCGGCAAGTCATAACTATGCAAATAAGAACAGTAATAAGCTCGTTGTACTTTGTCTATTGTCAATTGTCATTGCAATAAATGTCATCGACGGAACAACAACTTTTTAATTCTCCACTTTGATCCCGTTGCATCCCATTCACAGAGAGAAATATGCTTCGCATCTTGATAGTTAGATGTCAGTGTTGTTTTCATCGTGCTCCATAAAATAAAAATAATTATTTATCCCTATTAATAAATTCTAGTTTAAAATACCTTGGTCCCGAAGCGGTGTTCCAGGTTGAGCAAAGCGAGCCACACGTTGAGCTTCTCGCCCTCCTCCCGGAAGCTGATGGTGTTCAGCGCCTTGCGGGCCACCGCGCGCGCCTTGTCTACTTCCGTCGCCTGCGACAATATAAATTAATAATAGTAATCGCCAGCGTTTCCGCCCGCGTGGAAAAATCAAAATCGTAATATAGTCTTTTGATAACCATAAAAATGGTTGAAGTGGCTTAACCTTAAAAGCTAGAGATATGCTGTCGCGGACTTTTATTTCGAACTTTTGTAATACATGATTTTTGAATAACTGTTACCGTTTACTCAGCGCACAATTTTGCAGTTTTCGTAATATTGAGGAAGGCTATAGGCTATATAACATCACGCTAAAATGATTAGGAGAGGAGCAGCAATAAAAAAATAATACGAAAACGGCAAAACTTAAAGCTTTCCTTGCGTGCGCTGAGTAAGCGATGATAGTTATTCGAAAATCATGTGTTAAAAATTATTCCCCTCTAAAAGTTTCTAAATAAAAGTCCGCGACAGCATGTCTGGCTTTCAGGTAAACCCAGGTTTCTTCGCGGATTATAGCAAAATAATTTTATTATTACTTTTGTATTATGGATCTCCGCAAAGTAACGCCTAATTCTATAAATTTTTTATAGTTATCAAAAGACTAAACTACGGTTCTAATCTTTCCACGTGAACGAAGCAGCTAGCGATTGATAGTAAAGTATATTTCTATTCTATTCTATTGTTAAAAAATGTAGTTCTACCTGCAGATGGAAGGCCATATACGCTATCCACAGCTGGCTGCAGTCGGGCTGAGCGAGCAGCGCCCTCTCGAACTGGTCGCTGGAGCGGGGCGCGTTCTCGCTCTCTATGGCACGCTTCTCCATCTCCCTTATTCTCTCCTCCTCTTCCCTCGCTTTAGCCGCTTTCTCAGCGACCGTCAGTTTCTTGCGTTTCTTCTTGGGCTTCTCTTGCTCCTGGTCGCAGGAAATTAAGATATATATCATAGACATACGAGAGGTCACAAAAAGCTTGTGATACCTGTGTCGTACTCGGTATTCGCTTCTACAATAAAATTCCGCAATACTAGACCAGTCTACAGAAAGGTTTAAAATAAGTATAAGAGATATGCTTATACGTAAAGCATATTACATAATTGAAGATAAAAAAGCCTGGATTTGAAAATCCTTTCAGCTTCATACAGGACTGCGGTTTAATAATGTACAATTGAAAATGTTTAAAAGATTGACCGCCGAATTTCTCTCTGGTTCTTCTCGCTTCTCGGTAAGAGCAACATTCCGAATAAATTGTAGCTACATTAATCATATTGTTCCCTGACGATTCAAAGTGCTTGAAAGAGCTTATTTGAATAAAGATTATTTTGATTTGACATATTATATTAATTATTACATACCTCTTCTTCGCTACTACTTGACTCATCTTTATCCTTGTCTACCACCATGGTTGTATCCAACGACCAAAAGTCTTTTGCACTAGGCACTTCAACTGCTGGTCGTAACTTGCCTATTACTTTGTCTTCTTTTACCTCTTCTATTTCCTTTTTACGTTTCTTCGTTTTACTTTGATTTTCTTCACTAACATTGTCATCAGAGATTTTTTGTTTCTTTTTCCTTTTATCCACTTCGTCTATCCCACTCTCTAGTGTTTTTAACTTCTCATTAACTATTTTCAATGTTTCTGATAACTTCTCCGTGCAAATTTCTATAGAAAGTTTTTCCGCATGCAGAGCTGTATGGAACTTTTTATTTCTGGCATTTAATCCTTTATTTTCTAGATTTGAAATTTTTTTATTTATATCATTTACAAGTTTAGTTTTCTCTTCTATGCATTTATGTAAGGCAGCGGCTCTCTTTTTATAACTTTTATCAGTTAGACAATCAGACAAATCCACTAAACTTAGCTCTTGGGATGTTAGAATTTGATCGCTTTCTTCGTTTATATCTGTTTCAATTGCGTCACTTTCTTCGGACTGTGAATTTTTTTTCGTTACATAATTTTGCGTTTCATTGTTATCTCTTTTCTTATTTTTGGGTTTTTCATTTACATCATCTTCAGTTTGTTTTTCATCATGTATAAAATTAGTTTCCTGTATGAAATTAATCTTATC
This sequence comes from Morpho achilles, assembly GCA_947086495.1. Taxonomy (NCBI): domain Eukaryota; kingdom Metazoa; phylum Arthropoda; class Insecta; order Lepidoptera; family Nymphalidae; genus Morpho; species Morpho achilles. The sequence goes on along the minus strand of CAMTZB010000001.1, from coordinate 14,819,485 downwards.
TTTTATTTTCTTTTTACGTTTCTTTTCATCAGTATTTAATTCAATGTTTTCATCGATTTCATCAACTTCTGCTGGAGGTTCCTTGTGTTTCTTTTTCTTTTTACTTTCATGAGACTCCTCAACATTTATTTCTTGTGTTTCACAACTCTCTAAATTACCATTGTGTTTAATTTTCTTTTTCTTCTTTGCCGGTTTATCGGTTTTTTGAATATTATCACATTCTTTATCAGTTTTACGTTTCTTAAGTTTATTTTGCACAGCCTATAAAATGAAAAGATTATCTTAAAAATATATTTTTTGTAGTAATTATTTACAATTAAAAATTCAAAACTGTTCGATACTCACGTATGGTATAAAAGGTGGTGTAGTGAGACTACCGCGCAATTTCTTTAATTCTGGTGTCACTGACATTATCGTACATTTTACCTTTAACAAATATGTATAATATATATCAATATTCATATAAAGACGCAGTTTGTGACTGTTTGTGCGTGCGTACGTGTGTGTGTGTGAGAGAGAGAGAGAGAGAAATTTCCTATGTGAGTGTGCGTAAGCACATTGTGTTTGTTAGGCTTTAATTAAATTTCCCCAAGTTTAACTGATTTGTATCAAATTCTGCCAACAGATAGTTCAAAAACTGGAATACAGGTTTTTATGGATAAATATATAATCTCAGAAAAAACAAAAGCAATAATAACTAAGGAATAATCATATTTTCTAATTTAGGCTTCTTAAAATCTAAATACGACACTTCTTGCCTGGAACTTTAACGTCAATATTCGATGAGTTACCTCATCTCATTTCACCTAGTGTATTATTTCTTAAGCTATTCAAGAATCATCACCCTCATACTCCTGCCCTTATCCCACTCTAAGTGGGGTCGGCAACATATGTTATAAACATGTCACATGATTTGGCTAGGTATTTTTCGACTGGCCGCCTGCCTGACATCAACCTATCTTAGTCCTATTTTATGACACCTCGGTAAGAAAGAGGGTGGTCTATTCTACTTAACCGGATACCACACGGCGGGTCGTCTTACCTTAGTCGCCTTTTGCAACACCTCGTTAAGAAATGAGGTCTATTATACTTAATCGAATACCACACGGTGGGTTACTTACTTTAGTCGCTTTTTAGACACCTCGGTAAGAAATTAGGGTGGTCTATTCTACTCAGTCGGATACCACACGGTAGGTCAACTTACCTTACTCGCCTTTTACGCCACCTCGGTAAGAAATGGCCTATTCTACTAAGCCGGATACCACTTGGCGGGTTGACTTACTTTACTCGCCTTTTAGGACACCTCGGTAAGAAATGAGGGTAGTACTATTCTGTTCAGCCGGATACCACACGGCGTAAAGTAGGGCTAAATAATGCTTACAATTTGTCCGAGATGAAAAGAATCCGCGAGACTCTCCGGAGGCGGGTCTGACACGAAGAATTTCGGTACGTACGCCATCACGTTGTTGAAGAACGATATCAGCAGGTAGTTCTTGATTTGCTGCAACCACACAAAATTATTGAGAACTTTTATATTGAAACACCCTTTTTTATTATTTTCCATTACAAATTCTGTGACATATAATAAACACAGCTGCCTTGCCCGGTAATTTTTAAATGATATAAAAAAAATACAATTAAAATTAATGAAAATTGAAAAAAAAATGAAAATATAATAGGGCAGTCGTGGCTCGATCTTAAGTATTTTCAATCCTCTAGACCGCCAGTTCTCCAAATAAGCTACCATGACTTTACATTGAATAGCGAAAAACTGTTATTTTTCAACGAAAATTCAACGAAAATTTTTAGTGCCCGATAACAGGGATAAAATGGCATTTTGTTAAATAAAACTTCGATCGATTTTTCTTCCCCAAAACCATTAAAGGTAAACACAGCTTTCAAAAACCACGCAGGATTTATATGAAGGTGTGGGATTCGCACTAATTCTTTAAAACTATGGCGAATAAATAAATATTAGTTATTTAATTTTATTTTTCAACGTCTATTGTTACTTATCACTTATTAAGTTAACATGTAAGTTTATAAATTTAAATAGAAACAGCAGTTTCTATTTTTCTTTTACTATTTCCTTGACTTTATTAAACTTGCCGCATATGTATATGAAGGTGGAATGTCGTAAGCTAAATTAAGACCACTTTCCAGTTGCCCAGAGTTGAAATTTTATATATTAATCTTGATAATGCATGTTTATGATAAGCATAACCTGATGCTTATCATAAACTGTAGGTTAACAGTAGGGACATGGAATTTTCTTAAAAGCTTTTAATGTTTACTTATTTTATTATTTTTTTTGCGATTCAGCAGATTTAGCAAATCATTTGTTGTTCTGGGTATTCGCTTCTACAATAAAATTCCGCAAGAAATTTTGTAAGAGATATATATCAATTTGTAAAAAACTAATGCACTACCCGTTTGGCACCGTAACTGAAGCATCATCAGGAGATAGACTCCACGACAGAATCACAACATCGATTTTAATACAGCATTAGCCTTAATCACTACATATTATAAAACAAAGTCGCATTCTTTGTTTGTCCATATATCGCTATGTATGCATAAAACTTTAAAACTACGCAACAGATTTTGATGCGGTTTTTTTTAATAGATAGTGTGATTCAAAAGAAAGGTTTGTATGTATAATAACATTCAATACGAATTAGAGAAATACTGTAATTTTTGAGGTTTCTGTAATTCATTACATTTTTCTCCGCTTACATTGCAAACGCAGGCTAAACCCTACGAGATTTATCAAAATGATGTACTAAGTATTTGTACACCTTGAAAAGGTCTACAGAAAAGTCCGCGATGGTATATATCTATCTCTTATGGATAACCCACAATAGCAGTTTTTTTCATTTACTTTTTACGAAAAATGATGCCTTATGTTCAAAGCAATTTTTATACAATACAGCGTTAATCCTTATCCAATTGAGTACCTTAAATAAATAGTTGATTTAATATAGATCAATATGGCCGTTTACAGCATGTAATTTAAGTGAACATTTTCGGAGATATTACAGATTTACAATGCCGTGAGGGGGCCGGGCCTCGCTCTATAGCACTTCGAATTTAGCAGCTATATGTCGCTCTTTCAAGAGTTTGTATAATGACAAGGAAGCTGTGAATGTTGTATATAAAGACATTGTGTAATTAATTGTAAATATTTAGATATTCCAAAGATAGCAGGAAATCTTCTTGGTATAGGGAGAGGAGAATTGTTTTTCTCCAAATTTAACGCGTGCGGGCCACGGGCAGTAATGAATAAATCAAAACTACTGGATCGATGATAATCATTTTTTTCACTGAGTGACATGGGCTATATATTTTATATCTGTGCAAAGCAAGGGCAAGCCGCTAGTAGTCGATAAAGTCAGAAGCAAAATCGATATATCCAAGGCGTGAAACTTATCTAACTTATGATTTTGTGAGGGAATGCTTATGAATGGTCTTTCGGTATTACCGTAATGATTCCAGTATACGCCTTGCCGACTTCTGCCTGCTCGTAGCTCTGCAGAACGACCAGCTCGGGGTCCACCAGCGAGGGCTTCAGCGTCAGGATCAGGAGGTTCTTCGTCAAGTCAGTTGTCAACACGCGAGCCGTTACCGCTTGACCTTCCTGAGCAGTAACAAAATAGCATAAAAAAACTGCTTTGATAACCAGCTGTGATAGACACCGGGCGAGTCTTAAGAGGTCACGAATTCAAACCCAGGAAGCAATTGAGGTTTTTCTATTAAAACTTATGTGTCTACTTTATAATTTTAGTAGTAGTAGTTAATTTTAGTATATACAGAGTGATACCGACGATACGACATTCATTTTAATCCTAGATAGCTACGCACCTTAGCAGCCTACATAAAAAAATTCAGTTAATTCAATGAATGAGCGTGTTTCGTTATTTAAACGTATTTAGTTTGTTAGAATATATATTTTTCTTAAATTCTATATTTAAATACATTGAATTATACCAAAGTAGTGTATTAGTTTTAACTGAGCAGTGAAGTAACGGCCTGTTACTATCCCACGACTGGGCATAGGCCTCTTCTCTAAGTTTTTTTCTTAGAAAGGAGGATTGGAGCTAAGACCTACCACGCTGCTCCAATGCGGATTGGTAGGTTACACATATCCCCAGAATTGTCTAGAGATATGCAGGTTTCCTCACGATGTTTTCCTTCACCGAAAAGCGTATAATAAATTGCAATTATCAATTAGACACATAAGTTTTACTAGATAACTCATTAGTGTCTGCCCGGGGTTTGAACCCTAGACCTACTCGAAAGAGGCGCACGGTGTTACCACTGGGCTACCACAGCTATAGCAGTGAAGTTAAATAATTATTTAAATTTTATATATATAATATATTAGTAGCATTTTTTCATCTATTTATTTTTACCAAAATTAATTAATAGATTAAACAGTTAAATTTATATAATATATTACCCGTACTCTCTTTCCCACCGTGTGGTATCCGGTTTAGTAGAATAGACCACCCTCTTTCTTACCGAGGTGTCGTAAAATACGACTAAGGTAAGTTGACGTCAGACAGGCGGCCGGTCGTTAAAACGCAGCCAAATCATGTTACAACATGTTTATACCATGTTGTGCCGACCCCACTTAGAGTGGGATAAGGGCAGGAGGATGATGATTACCCGTACTCTCTTTCTTCTTCAATTCTCGTCCTTTTCCTTCTGTTACTCAAAGGTTAACTGGAAGATATACCTTTTAGGGATTATGTATTATGTAAAATGTATGTATTACGTCGCCATTATGTAAAAAACTTACTTTGAATTTCTTTTTCGGCAATTTGGAGTTGCTCGCTTTCTTCGGGTCGACGAGGACGCCTGTCTCGCTGATGTGCACTTGGGGCACGTAACCTACGATAATATATACGGTCCGTCAGTCGCTGGTTCGATTCTCGCCGAAGGCCAATATTTTCTTAATAATTAGTTCTTTGAATCTGGGTATATACGTATTTCAGTTTATATTTAAAATTCTAAAAGTAGTAGTGGCGGCCTGTTACTATCCCACTGTTGGGAATAGGGCGCTTTTCTCCGTTTTTGGAGAGAAGATTTGGAGCTAAGACCTACCACGCTGCTCCAATGCGGATTGGTAGGTTACACATAATTCTCTAGAGGATATGCATGTTTCCCCACGATGTTTTCCTTCACCATAAAGCATGTGATAAATAGCAATTATCAATTAAATAGATAAGTTTTAACAGAAAAACTTATTGGTGTCTACACGGGTTTGAACCTGTGACCTCGAAAGAGTCGCACGGTGTTACCGCTGGGCTACCACAGCTTAAGTAATTATACTCTCCCTTATAAGCTATCCTACTAGAAAGAGTCACACGACTTTAAAAATTGTATATGTATATATTTACCCATTGTCTGTCATTATTAAATAAATATATGGGACACTTACACACAAGGTCATCCGTCCCCAAAGTAAGTAATTTTAATACTTGTGTTATGGGTGACAGACAACTGGTGAATATATACATATATAATTTTTAAATACATACTTAAATACAAATATACACCCAGCCTCGAAGAGCCAACAAATTCTTTTTTATAGAAAATGTTGGCCCTCGGCGAGAATCGAACCCGCGACCCGCAGCGCTGAAGGCAGGATCACTACCCACTGCGCCAACGGGCCATTCGATATCATTTCATTATTACTTTTATTTAATATATAAAAACTCACCCGAAACCCTCCCCACCGCGACTGTGATGTGGTTGTCGGCTACCGCTCGAACGGTACCACATACCACGTCACCCACGTGTATTTGGGACATGCTGAAGTACTTCTCGGCCACCACTTTGGGGTCGTCGCTCACAGAGTACACGTAGTCGGACAGATTGTAGCACAGGACGCGCACTTTATGGATACTACCTGGACGAGCGAAAAATTTTCAAAACAATTTAATTCTTTAAAAAAAAGTAAAGTAGCGGCCTGTTACGATCCCACTGCTGAGAATAGGCCTCTTCTCTCCGTTTTGGGAGAGAAGGATTGGAGCTAAGGCCTACCACGCTGCTCCAATGCGGGTTGGTAGGTTACACATATCCCTAGAATTTTCTAAAGATATGCAGGCTTCCTCACGATGTTTTCCTTCACCGAAAAGCGTGTGATAAATTGCAATTATCAATTAGACACATAAGTTTTTTTTTTTTAATAGAAAAACTCATTGGTGTCTGCCCGGGTTTGAACCCATGATCGTCTCTAGAGATTCACACGGTCGCACCGCTAGGCCATCACAGCTTCTTTCTTTTAATTCTTTATTCAAGCTTAATAAAGCTGTTCCTTCCGAGAAGAGCCAGCAAGAAGCTCGGCGGTGGCTTTTTTTTTAAGTGTAATTCTTATTTTTAAATTTAAACTATCATGATTAATATTCACAGTTAATGTATAGAAACCGGCTAATCTCACGTTCTTATCGGATTAGCCTGAATAGTTGGGGAACTACAGTTTCCGCTACGATAACGTTGTCTAAAGAGGTTCAAAACTAGACGGGCTAGCCCGCTAGAATAACACGTGAATATAGCCGGTGTCTTTATATTAACTATAACTCTTATGCTTATTTTAATTCAGAACAATTAAACTGTGAAGCCAATTTAAGAATATCTATTTCCTTAAACTTCTCTCGCAGAGAATCACGCGGACTTAAATTGTAAATGCATCGTATGTCCCTTCTTTGTTACATAAAAATTTCTCCAATGTCCGCGCAGTTACCCCATAACAATATTCCCTAAGACATAATGCTATGGAAGTAGTCAAAATAAAAATATTATATACATCACCTATCGTTTTATAATTTTTTATATTCTTATGTACAGAAAACGCTTGGCCTTAAACATTTAACTGAACCCATTCTGCGGGTCCAATATCATAACTTACCAATGGGATAGGAGTTCAGCAGGACCTGTTCATCGGTGAGATCCTCTTGCACCATGACTCTGCGCAAACTGAGGATGCCAATACTGCCTTCTCCCAGCTTGAAGTGGATCGATCGTCCGATTATTTTTATTACCTGTAATTAATGTTGTACTAATTTACTACAAAATTGCTTTGAACCTAGGCATTATTTTTCGTAAAAAGTAAATGACAAAAAATGCTATTGTGGGTTATTCATAAGAGATAGATATATACCATCGCGGACTTTTATGTAGACCTTTTCAAGGTGTACAGAAAAGCCTGCGTTTGCAATGTAAGCGTAATTATTTACGACATCGCATTAGAAACCTCAAAAATTACAGTATTTCTCTCCTCGGTATTGAATGTTATTATACATATAAACCTTCCTCTTGAATCACTCTATCTATTAAAAAAACCGCATCAAAATCTGTTGCGGAGTTTTGAAGATTTAAGCATACATAGGGATATATGGACAAACAAAGAATGTGACTTTGTTTTATAATATGTAATGATGACAAGCCAATAGCATTTTAGGCATACTTATTTATACACTTTTTCATATGGCAAGGTCTAGGTAAAATACTGTTTAAGGCGAGTACAGCGTTATCGTAGGTAGTTAGGTACAAAGGAAAAGGAAAAGGAGGCAAATTAAATTATACTTACAGGAAAGTTTTGATAAAAACTATAACTAAAACTTAACAACTTAAAGCAGGCGAGCAAGTTTATTTTTATATTTGAATAGAGGGTCGTGGAAGATGGCTATATCATGGGAATTAAGTGCGTTATAAGTGTTCATAAGCATGGACTATTTTGACCTAAATTAGTTCTTGATTTCGAGATAATAAAAGTTGTAAAGTTTTTACAAGAACGAGAAGCGAAAAATGAAAACTACTTACCGCATCTATGGATTGGATGGTATTTTTTTTAATTAAAAAAAAAGATAGAAAGGGGCTATGACATGTGGGATTCGACCCTGAGTATTATAACTTTTGTAGTCCGCCAGTTCTCCATTGGTCTACAGCTAGATCTATTATTCGCCACTCTACATCACTGTTTCCCAACCTTTTTTGGCCCATGCCCCACGTTAAAAATTATTTTGTAACGTAACATACATAAATTTTAATTAATATATAAACAAACGGGTCACATCGCCATAATCTCGAGTTACCTTTGTATAAGGTTTATTATAAGTAATAAGGTTATGCCGAAACGTCGAACCTTATACAAAGGTAACTCGAGGTTATCGCGATGTGACCCGTTTGTTTATATATTAATTAGTATGAATCGCGAAAGTTTAAAATCTACCATTACATAAATTTTATTATTAAAAATAGAATTGTCCACTTAAAGAACATAAATAATAGGTTATACGAAGAAAAATTGCTATTTCTTGTTAAATTTGGCACCGTAGTCTAGCATTGCACTTAAATGGCCCAGAGCGAAAGCTTGAACTCGTATCGAGTTGTCCCCCCTCCCCCCTTAACCATCAAATTGCCCCCCTGTGGATCGTGGGCCCTACGTAACACTGCTCTACATGATAATGCGCCAGGTATTTGACGAACGGCCGCCTGCCTGATGTCAACTCACCTTAGTCGACTGCTACGACAGAAGTGACCACCTGTCTATTCTACTCAGCCAGATACTACACGGCTTAAAGGAACATAATAACAACATTTTAGTGTATATTTAAATATCTTCACCTGCGCCTCCTCTATGATATCGCCATCTTTAAACTTCTGCTCTTGTCCTAAATCTGGGTAGGTATTTTCAAAAATATGCTTCATGGTCAAAAATGGGATGTTCTTGGGCGGCACCACGTACAGCAAGCGCGCTCTAATCTAAAACAGAAAGCAAACATTTTTCTCTACAAATTGGAGGGTACTGGGGGGTTCCACAAAAGGACTCCGGGTATAAAGGCGTAAAAAACCTGGATATGATGATGACGGGCGAAATGTATGCGAAATGCCTATTGCGTGCTATTTCCTTCAGTGAAATGTTGACCGGGAATGAGGGAGAAGGATATAGGGAAAAAGGAAAAGACCTTATTGGCCCAACCACAAGGAGTCACTCTGATGCACATAGAAGAGATATGATTGAACTACACTATATGGCACAGTTGTCTATCTGTACTCATATATAAAGCTGAAGAATTTGTTTGTTTGTTTGAACGAGCTTATATAAAAAACTATTGGACCGATTTGAAAAATTCTTTCAGTGTAAGATAGTCTATTTATCGAGGAAGGCTATAGGCTATATTATAACATCACGCTAAGATTAATGAAATGAAGATTTTTAATAAGAAGACGAAAACGGCAAAATCACAAAGCTTTCCTTGCGTGCGCTGAGTAAACGGTAATAGATATTAAAAAATCATGTATTACAAAATTGTTCCCCTCTAAAAGTTCTAAATAAAAGCGCGCGCATAAGTCTAGCTTTTAGGGTTAACCCAAATTAACCATTTTTATGGTTATCAAAATACTATATTACAGTTTTAATCTTTACACGCGGGCGGAGCATAAAAGGCGGAGAGTAAAATATAAGCACAGCGGCCGAGCAAGTCTATTAATATAATTAAGAATTATTATGAATTCGATTCTACCACCAATTTGGAATGCTGTCATCCACTGAGTCAAACAGAGGAGTAAGTTACATACATATAGGTAAAACTAATATAAAGTGTGTAAGGAATTTATGTACCTTCTGACCTAGCGTTGGTCTCTTCTGTTTGATCGTATCCACCTGGTTCCTCTGGATGTAGGCGGTTTGGTTGTCCACGACGTGACCCTCGATGCCGTTATCCAGGGGCTGTAAGTTCCGGATTAAATCAAAGCGGTGCTTCAAGTTAATTTTATCAAGGGAACCTTTTTTGCTTTAGGTTAACACTAATTAACGTGCAAAAGTTGTTCGTGTATACGAACAACTTTTGCATCTCAAGTATATATCTCTCTATATCTCAAGTATTTGAGATATAGAGTTCAAAATCCCTTGCTCACCACTGTATTAAAGACTAAATTTATATGAGAAATCAATAATAATAAATAAAATAAATAAATATATGGGACACTTACGCACACGGTTGTCCGTCCCCAAAGTAAGTAACTTAATACTCGTGATATGGTAGACAGACAACTAGTGAATATATACTTATATATATTTTTAAATACATACTTAAATACAAATATACACCCAGACTCAAAGACCAACAAATTCATTTATAGAAAATTTTGGCCCTCGGCGGGAATCGAACCCGCGACCCGCGAAGCTGAAGGTAGGGTCACTACCCACTGCTCCAAGGGGCCAGTCAAAAAGAACTTTCTGGATGTTTGCTATGTGTGCGCTATGTCACATTTACACTATGCCGGTCACTCTTCGGCACCGGAAAACTCTGACGTATGCGAGCTGCACACGTAAGATTCGTGGAATTCTTGCGCGGGGTGCGAGGGGCGAGGGGAGGTTACACAAAGAGTCACAGTCAATATACACTGTTTATTACACACACTTCACTATAGTCTAATACACAAATAAATCACTACTGTCTATTGTCTACTATAAAATAATTAAACTTAAAAACACTTACAATTTTCTTCAGGCTTACTATTTATTTATTACCGCTTCTGCCGGCCGCCGAATGTAGACTGACTATTTCGGGCCTTTTTTTTTTTTTTTTCGAATATGACTAATGCTGTTAGCCCTAATGGCTTTGACAGCGTCACCGATAAGACGGGCGAGCGCTGAAGCATCGCCGAGAAGAAATGGATGATACATGCGGGTGCATTACAAGCACCCGCCCTACAGGGGGCGTCGCCTTAAGGGTGTCTCCTGCGAGACCGAACCTCGGCTTAAGGCGGCGCGTTTTTGGAGGGCTGCATCTAATAAATGACTTGGAAGAAGTCTGCGTCACGGCGGCCGCGGCAGAGGGCTGCGGCCGCTTGACACAAGCAAGCGGGGACCTCGTCTTCGCCGGCGAAGACGCTGTTTGTGTAAATGTAGTGTGTGTGTCTTGTTGGATGCTGTTATAGCATCGTCGGGGTCGTTAAGGACGCTCTTCGGGCGCCTGTGAATCTTATTGGGGTGCCTGAACACCTTATAGTTGGACGCGGCCACTATAAGGGGGTTTGGGTGGATGGACGCTTTCTCGAAGTAAGTCTTCGAGAATCGTCTGAAGAGATCGGCTATCGTGGGTAGGTCGAGATCTCTATGGAGGTTCACGTTGCGCACGAACCACGGACAGCCAGTGGCTGTACGCATGAATCGATTTTGAAGTGTCTGCAACGGACACAGTCGTGATTTCGGAACGTGCGCGAACGCGACGCTCGCATAGGTCATAATGGGTCTGATACAAGTTTTGTAAAGTGTCACTTTGTTGCGAAGTGACAGTTTACTTGCCTTGCACAGTATCGGATTGAGGCGTCCCAAGGCGAACGCTGCCCGGTTACGGACAACGCGGATGTGTCGGATGAAGGATAGGGTAGGTTCGAGGATGACACCTAAGTATTTGACTTCCTTTTGCCAATCTATGTATTTGTTGTAAATGGAGACTCTAGGGGGCGTCCGGATGAAGTCCATGGCTCTCCTAGATCTCACAAAGAACATTGCTGCGCTTTTATCGGGATTTATTTCGATTCTCCACCGGCGGAACCAGCTTCCGAGCTGGCTATTTCGGGCCAAAATGGCCCGTATTTATACAACTTTCTCTCCCTATAATTACGGGGGTCTTTATGATTCCGGTCATACCGTAGGGAGAGCCGCACCCTAACGGGTCTTTAAAACTCGGGCTATACCGTAGGGAGAGCCGCGCCGCTAACGAGTAAAAATCTATTACGCGACCTCCTAAACGTTTTCTATTTACTGTATACTATAACTATTAATGCTTTCCTATATAATTTACAAATATTCCTAGCCTATTATCTTATTACTATAAATTATACAAACTATATATCTATTTAAAACTATATTGTCCGCACATAAACTATACTGTCCCGTACACTATGTATAGGAAAGTATAGTGAGCCTCTGGGATTCAGTTTTCGAACAGCGAACAGTAAAGAACTCCGAAGTTATACAACATAAATATACATATATGCATTTCTTAGGTCTAAGAATACACCAGTCAAAAAAAACAATGCTCCTTAAGCCTAATAACGCGTCATACAGAAATTCTAAGTTTAGAAACACACCAGGAAAACATACAGGATAAAATAATTGTAAGTTTCCCTTCATGAACATAACAATACATAGTGGATAATTGAAGGTATTTTAACACGTAACCCCTGGTTTAGTGTCTTTGAATGAAAGTCTGAATTAATTGAATCAAAATTCATAACTAATGAGAATATTATTTTACTATAATCTGCGATAAAATCAAGTATGAGAACAAATAGTACACTCCACATTTACATATATTTTATTTTAGCGTGGATTATAGCAAAATAATATTTGCATTACTTTGTATTATGAACCTCCGCATAGTAACGCCTAATTCTATAAATTATGAATTATCATACCTTGTCGATGGTGAACTCCAGAGCTGTCCCTGGCAATAAAGCAGTGGTCTTGTTGCGCTGCACCGCTTTCTGCAGCGCTGACAGTTCGTTGCTAAGCGTTACGACACTGTTGGTCGCGGACAATGTGAGTGATTTTATGCTGACCCATGTCACCATTCCGATATCTGTAGGCGACGGAATTAAAATGTACAATAATACAAAAGTAATGAGAATATTATTTTGCTATAATCCGCGATAGTGTATTATGGACCTCCGCAAAGTAACGCCTAATTCTATAAATTATGTAAAATAACTTTATTAGCTGTAAATAATAGTACACTGTTAACCCAGTCTTATATAAAGAAAATTGCTGTAATCTGCGTTTTTGTTAAGAGAATACGTGCAATGCTAAGTGTATGAAGCGATTACGATAGTAATCGTAAATTGCTTTCTGTATCAACCTCTTTTTAACTCTTTTTATCCTCCTGATAATGCTTCAGTTTTGGGGTGAAACGATTATAGAGATTGTGTTAGTGAGTGTGTGTAGTGTTGGTGTTGGCGGCGTCTTGTTATATATATGGCGGCTTGTTCTGCGTATATGTGGTATGTGATTGTTGCCTGTTTTATACACTTAGCATTGCATGTATTTTCTTAACAAACGCGGATTACAGCAAAGTAATTTTATTGTAACTTATCTACTATGGAGTTCCGCAAACTAACGCCTGCTTCTATAAATAATTTAAATGATATAAAAAAGCAATAAAAAAATACTAAAAGAAAAAAGCGCCGGGTAACATGTAGGATTTGATCCCAGATTTCAAACTTTCTGGTCTGCACGTTATCACATATCACAGCTTCACATTTGACAGCTAAAATATCATTTACTTTCAATTCTACATTTTAGTATTTATTTAATGCCTTAAATGTATTATAAAGCTCCATAATTTCACACCCAATATTTATGTCTTATATAGTGTATTTATTAGACCATTAAAATTCAATGGACAAATAAATTTTAGACATCACATAATGAATCTGGATGCAAAAAAAATTCAAAGGTGTGTCAAGTAAAACCAGGGCAAGTCACAAGTTAAGCATAAAAGGTATTAAAAAAAATTACCTAGCTCTATCTCAGGATTGGCAGAATCTTTAGGTAGGAATGCTCTTGTATTAGGTATTCCTATGTCTATAACATAACCATGGTCTTCTATCGACGATACAGCTGCTTGGAGTAGAGCTCCTAGAAATATTAAAAAAGTTTATTATAATTAATGTCTAGAAATGGGCTATACTCACGTTATATTCTAATGGGTCAGCCTCACTAGTTTCTAGCCTATCCTCATCATCCATTAAATGTTTAAATAAATTTCATGATGTAAAATGATGTGTGTGGTCATCAATAAGTCAAGTGGGTAGTGACCCTGCCTTCAGCTCTACGGGTCGCGGGTTCGATTCCCGCCGAGGGCCAACATTTTCTATAAATGAATTTGTTGACTTTCGAGTCTGGGTGCATATTTGTATTTATGTATTTGAAAAATATATATAAAAAATAAATAAAAAATTAAGAAATAAATATATATATATAAGTATATATTCACCAGTCGCCTGTCTACCATAACACAAGTATTATATATTATATATATATATTATAAGTGTCCCATATATTTAATAAAATGAATGAAATTAAATGAAAAACTTAAAAAGTAACTATGAAATTATTTTGATACAAAAACACATTAAGTAAAAACAAAAAATATATAATGCTAAATGTAGAGTTGACTATCCATTTACATATCTGATACAAGCAGGATTCGTAAAAACACATAGACAAGGCTTTACCACCGCCACCACAATACACAAGCATTACACATATTCACTATCACAAACTCAACAATTGTTTCGGCTCACAACCAAAAAATCATCAGGAGATAGGTATTATTTATTTATTTATGAAAACTTTATTGTTAACAATGCAAATCAAGATAATGTTTTTTTAAAACTCAAAATAAACAAAGGGTGGCCTTATCACTTAAAGTGATCTCTTCCAGGCAACCATAACATTAAGGAACTTAAAACAAATAATAAATAAAATTGATATGGATTACTTATGTAAGTCAAATAACAGTGTATATGAGATACCCTTGTGCAAGTCAGTATGTATTCGTCCACTGTTGACATGTTGCGGCATCATGGAAAGAATTAATTTGTTGCTCCCCGCTTCCAGGACTTTCACAGCTACGTACTGTCCAAGTCGGAACATTTGTGGCAGCTCGGAAACTTTTTCCACCTGCAAAGAAAAGATAATTATGGTTGCTTGTTGAAACCTCATTGTTTCAAATTCATAATAAATGATAAATGTCGTTGTAAATTTTGAATTATACAAAAAATACCAATCGCCAGCGGCTCCGCCCGTGTTGAAAGATTAGAACCGTAACATTTTGATAACCATAAAAATGGTTAAAGTGAGTTAACCTTAATAGCTAGACATATGCTGTCACAGACTTTTATTTAGAACTTTTAGAGGGAAACAATTTTGTAGTACATGATTTGTGAATAACTATCACCGTTTACTCAGCCCACACAAGCTTTCAATATTTTTATATTTGGTGTCAGTCAGTCAGTTTATACTATTTGTTCGTGAATAAGCATGGAGTTGAAAATAATACATACATATATGTTATGTAAAAATGGCAATTTCTATGAGGTTTAGTTTACAGAAAAAATTCAGTCATTTCTTTTGTTTTAAAGAGTTTACAGTTTCTATATCAATGTGATTTTCAATGATAATTATGTTTAAATGCAGATATATCATTCTAACTGCCACTTCCAGTCGTTTTAAGGGACCTTTTTGAAAAATTAGGTGAACATGTGCAAGTAATAACTTCTGAGTTCTTTTTATTTTGCACATTCCGTTCAAAATTACTGGAATTGGCAGATAGTTTAAGTTGAACGAGTGTTTCGAAACATTTCTATATAAGTTAACTTATTGAGGGTCTTAAGAATTATATTGATGTTATAGAAGGTTTTGGGGTCTGAGGGGAAGAGAGTAGATTATTTTTTTAGAGGTTTTTAGTTTATCGAGGTTTAAGTTATCAAGGTTCTACTATGAATTATCAATTCATAATATTACCTGATCATTCACATAGGCTTCCAATATCTTGGTATATGCTTCACTTATATGGCATGCCATGATGACACCTCGCATACGACAAGGGAGACTGACTTGAATTCTGGTTTCTTGGATTTTTTCGATCCTACCAAGCAGTAACTGTCCCTGTTTCACAACCTAGAACACAGTATTCATTTTATATTTCAGGAATATCCATCAACAGCCAATGGCTTACTTACTTAAGGAATTAACAGTTGACTTTTGTTATGTTATAATGCCCTTAATGCATTTTTATAATGCACAATCAAAATACTAGCATTAAACAATAGATCCAAGGAACATAAATTATATTTAATCTCATGCCAAATACCATGATATGGCATTGATATTGGCATTGTATATAGTAAAAAATTACATTAAAGAAATTACAAAAAATTACACAAAGAAGTGTAAATAGTGTAAATGAAGTCCTATTTTAAATTAAATTACTTTGAATAAAGAGGGATAATTTCATATTCGATAACTGATTGTTACGAACCTTATAATTTAACCAAATGCTACAGTTTTTATAAGACTGATCTATATCTTGGACCAATTCGTCCGTTAAATATCCATCATCTTCTTCAGGTTTTTTCTTTGATTTCGCCTTTTTCTTCTGTCTTTTCTCGGTAGCTCCTAAAAACTGCAAAAAAAATATATGAAAAGAGAATTACAAAATATAGCGCGTAATTTTGCAGTTATACCAAATATAACTTACATTTTCATTTTGTTTGAAATAGGTCGTAGCTGGTTTCTTACCCCCGCGGGGAAAATATTCTTCGGTGTTTACCATATTTTTTATTACTTATATTGATTAAAAACACATTCTCATACAGTAAACACAACCACAAAATGCATGAAAAATTAAGGTTATGTTTTTGACAAATGACATGTTAGCATTATAAAAAGTAACAACGTTCCGTTTTACTGCAGCAGAGGGTTCCATTTAACTAGATATGATAATAATGATACTAACGCTGTTATTATTATTTTCCAAGAATTAAATAGCTTATTTACCTCCTATTTCTATAATTTCATTAAATCCCTAAACTCTATCCATTATATGTATTTAATTCTACTTACGGTTATATAAATATTACGTTAAGATTATTTCTACATTCTGTCTACGTTGATAATGAAGCAAATATAGGATGTCATTATTACGAAATTGTAGCTGAGTGTTACGGAATCTGTCTCTTTTTCTCTTATGTAATTTTGTATTATAGAATTATAACGTGACACAAATCTAACATTTAACATTTGTTTCAACTGTCGATTTAAACTGTTTTCATATAATTTTTTCTACCGCTCGACTGTACTCTTTACTTCACTTTGTAGTTTAAATAATTCTATTAGCGGCAAATACAATATAAAATTTAATAGATTATTGTAAATTTACTCATTGAAATATTTTGAACAACATATTTAGTTTTTAACTAAGTTTGATGCAGATAACTATAATCTAATCGTTTCCAATAATCTTGCTCTTACCGTTTTAACGCAGACGGTAATCGGTATACGATACTCAGTTGCCGGTGGTTGTGCGAAACGTATAAACGTATATTAATTATGAAAAAAATTGTGGTATTTGGATCTACCGGCACGACCGGAATATGTGTTGTAGAGGCAGCGTTGAAAAAGGGTAAATATATCAATAGAATAATTTGCAATTATAATATTTAATATGCCTTTTCCCGTAATTCTATATTCCTCTTACAATAGTCGTATGTGCTTTTGATTGATGTCTATAAAAAATACTTCTAATTTATCTCATTTCGTGAATTGGTGATTACATTTACAATACGGTGATTACATTTTGAAATTCTTTTCGAATTGAATTTTGAGGCTTAAGTGTTTATTTTAATATATGAAATATTATATACTATATATACATATACTGGTTTATTTAAAAATAATATCAATATAGCATTAAATTTACATTACAAGTCACATACTTTGGTTGTGATATACTTATGAAATTATTTAGCTATTTATGGACTTTAAATACCTACTAGATATGATAATTTTTTTAATTCATAAAAATAATAATATTCATGGAAAGTGGTTAATTATTATTAAAATATACATATGCTGCTGAAGAACATTGCAATTTGTTTACAATAAATAATATATTTATTCTATAAGAAATTTTTAATTCCTATTATAATTGATTTGAATAAATAAGTGATATGTATCATAGTGTATGATATGAGAGTATATATTAATGAAGTGACAGTCAATTTTGAATTTTGTATGTGGAAAAAAGAAACTATCACAATTACAAATTAATGTCAACAGTTCAATGTAGTGACGTTTTAGCATAAATAATTTCATTCTGACGGTTTATTGTTTTTTTATAACTCGTAAGCAATTGACCTGAAATCAAACAAAATTGTTATATTTTATTTGTTTGATTTGAAATTTTTGTACCCGAACTTGGTGTAACTTATAATTTTATCATCATATTGCTATTATTTTTAACAAAAAGTAGTTAATTTCTATATATGTAATTAATGAAATAAATATTTGATTACAAATATTTCCGTTCAAGACATATCCAACATTCTTAAAAATGATTGTCATTATTCAATCGATTACACAAAATCATAACAAATTCTTTTAATATTACAGTATAATCAAAATATGTAATGTGGGATCTGAATAAGTAAAATAGACCACCCTCATTTCTTACCGTAGTGTCGCAAAAGACGAACTAAGGTAAGTCAACCTGCTGTGTGGTGTCCGGCTGAGTGGAATAGACCACCCTCATTTGTTACTGAGCTGTTGTAAGAGGCGACTAAGTAAAAATTGTGGCATTGTTCTTGTTTATTTAATCTGACACTAAAACAATAAAAACAGTGTATCACAAAAGTATTGTACTTTATCTATGAGATGTATTTATCTTTTCTGACAACTGATTAGGGATGATGGATATCGGATTTGTATTCTGAATGGTTACATCATCCACCTGTTCTTATCCCACTACAAGTGGGGTCAGCACAACATGTAATAAACTTGTTGTCATATGGTCGTAAAGTAACTAGACTTTACGACGATCCGCCTGCCTGACGTCAACTTACCTAAGTCGCATTTTAAGACACCTCGGTAAGAAAGAGGGTAGTCTATTCTAATCAGCCAGATACCACACGGCAGATCAACTTACCTTAGTCGCCTTTTGCGACACCTCGATAAGAAATTAGGGGTGGTCTATTCTACTCAGCCGGACACCATACGGCGTGTCAACTTACCTTAGTCGCCTTTTACGATATTTTAAAAAGAAAGAGGTTGGTCTATTCTATCAGCTGGATACCACATGGCGGCGTATTGTGAATTGCTACATACTCATTCAATTGATTTTTTCATTAAGGTCTAGAAGTCAGAGCCTTTTTAAGAGACCCATCAAAATTACCAGATGACCTCAAGAGCAAAGTTGAAGTGTTCAAAGGTGATATACTTGAGCCGGACTCCGTCATAAATGCCATCGAAGGTACAGATGGAGTTGTTGTCGCGATAGGTACGAGAGGATCTTTGGACCCAACCTCAGACATGTCAGAGGGGACCAAGAATATCATAGAAGGCATGAAGTCGAAAAACGTCAAGAATGTAACGGCTTGTATATCTGCATTTTTGTTCTACGAGGAGGACAAGGTACCACCTAGGTTCGTGGACGTAACGAAAGATCACAGAAGGATGTACGAGGAGTTGAGGGACAGTGGTTTGAATTGGGTCGCTGTTTTCTCGCCGCATATTTCTGGTAAGTCATATTGTATCGTTATGGTAACTTATATATTAGGTCCTTACATATGAAATTGGCGTTTTGTCGTACTGGCCACTTTGATCTCAAATATTACCTTTATGGTTAGGAATTCGAAATTAAAATTCATACAGCTATTTACTCATGCATTTGTGTTTCAAACCCCCTAATTCATTTGTTTTTTCTTCTTTTGTTTTTTTCTTTGTGTCACTCTGTTTACAAAATGGAAAACATGAAATATCGCGTTATTTACGAGTTTGAGTTCCACCGTGGCACCAGTGCTGCAGAAACGGTTCGAAGGATTAATGATGTGTATGGTGACGGTGTCGCAAAAGAAAACACAGTGCGTTTTTGGTTCCAACGTTTTCGTTCTGGAAATTTCGACCTGCAGAACAAGCCTCGTGGATGGCCGGAGACCAAAGTTGATAATGAAGAATTGAAGGCTATTGTGGAAGCGGATCCATCGCAAACCACGTCCGAGTCAGCTCCAGGCTCCGGTGTTAGTGATAAAACTATTCTAATCCACTTGAAGCAAATTGGGAAGGTGAAAAAGCTTGAAAGGTGGGTACCTCATGAATTGAGTGAAGCAAACCGACAAAAACGCGTCGACTGCTGCGTTACGTTACTCAACCGGCACAATAATGAAGGAATTTTAAATCGAATAACCTGTGATGAAAAGTGGATCCTCTACGATAATCGGAAGCGTTCATCACAATGGCTGAACCCTGGCGAACCAGCCAAATCCTGTCCTAAGCGAAAATTGACTAAAAAAAAGTTGCTTGTAAGTGTTTGGTGGACTAGTGCCGGTGTCGTTCACTACAGCTTTCTTAAATCTGGCCAGACGATTACGGCAGATATCTATTGTCAGCAACTGCAAACCATGATGGAAAAGCTAGTTGCTAAACAACTGAGGCTGGTCAATCGCTCTAGGCCACTGCTGCTTCAGGACAACGCTAGACCACACACTGCACAACAGACGGCTACCAAATCAGAGGAGCTTCAATTAGTATGTCTTAGACATCCACCGTACTCTCCGGACCTTGCTCCAACAGATTACCATTTTTTTTCGCAATTTGGATAACTACTTGCAAGGAAAAAAATTCAACTCCGATGGGGCAGTCCAAACCGCCTTCAAAGATTTTATTGATTCCCGGCCGAATGGTTTTTTTAGTAAGGGGATCAATGAACTACCTATGAGATGGCAAAAGTGCATACATAGCAATGGTACATACTTTGATTAATTAAATATATTTCATTAAAAAAAAACGACTTTATGTTCCTCCCATAGAAAACGTCAATTTCATATGTAAGGACCTAATATATTAATTAGTTCCTGGGTCACCGAGCCTTGCTCGATAATTTTTTAAAAACATGTAAAATTTTTTTTTAAAAACTGATAAGAAAAATGAAAAAATAATAGGGCAGGTGGGGCTCGATCCTAGGTATTTTCACCTCTCTAGACCGCCCGTTCTCCAAATTAACTACCATGACTTTACGTTTGACAGCGAAATATTGTGATTGTATTCAAAGTAAATTTCAAAAAAATTTTAGAGCCCGAAAACAACTTTTTTAATAGTTTTTTAAATAAAACTTATCTAGATCGATTTTTCTCCCCCAAAACCAAATTCAAAAATGTTGAATTCAGGAAATTCGTCGAAGCCGTTTCCGAGATTACGAAAATATATTTATACAAGATTAACTCATTTAAATGGTCCTCCTGCCCTTATCCCACTCTAAGTGGGGTCGGCACAACATGTTGTAAGATGATTTGGCCGCCTGCCTGACGTCAACTTACCTTAGTCGCCTTTTACGACACCTCGGTAAGAAATGAGGGTGGCACTATTCTACTTAGCCAGATACCACACGGCTAAAAAGATTAACTCATTTAAATATTTAAGATATTCTAAGAATTAGGATGCTATGTTAGTGTGTGGATATTATGAAATTCCCTAATAGGGCTTGCTGCCTACGTTCAGTTTTACGAACAGAATCAGAAGTGTGCAAAGTGAAGCATGCAAGTGTGAATTTGGTTTCTGTGTTAATACGCATATTTCTAAATAATTTATAGAATTAGGCGTTACTTTGCGGAGATCCATAATACAAAAGTATTAAAAAAATTATTTTGCTATAATCCGCGATGAAGTAAAATAGAAAATATATATAATGCTAAGTGGACAATCGGTTATCATACCTGATACATGCATATTTTATGCATATTTCTGGTAAGCAGTAAGTTTATGGATGTTATAAAAATCAAAGGGGTCTTTTGATGATACTTCAGTTGCAGGACGAAACGATTGTTGAGTTTGTGATTGTTGATAGTGAACGTGTGTAGTGCTTGTGTATTGTGGTGGAGATTTGTGCATGTGTTTTTACGAATCCTGCATATATCAGGTATGAAAACGGATAATCCACTCTACATTTAGTATTATACATATTTTCTATATTACATCGCGGATTATAGCATAATAATTTTATAATTACTATTTAATTATGGATCTCCGCAAAGTTACGCCTAATTCTATAAATTATTTAATATATATTTAATCCGAATCGAATTCTGCATGTATCAGGTACGAAAACAGATAGTCTATTCTATATCTAGCATTATATGTTCCTTTATAGCAAATTATAGCAAAGTAATTAACAATTACTTTTTTATTATGTATCTCCGCAAAGTAACGCCTGATTCTATAAATTATTTAAACGTTCTACATTAAATTGTGTGCCACCTCGGTTTATGACGAAACATCTCAATACTGTCAATCGAGTTGTAAAGAGGTCGGTATTGAGTCACATTGATCACTCCACTGCATTGTTTCGACACCCATCAGTATAATTTAGTATTTTATAGGAGAATATCTGAAATCCGTTGTACAAAGGTCATAACGATTTTGTTATAATCCACATTTTAAGAAAATCTATGTAGGTAATGCTCAATATATAAGAAATATAATCTGTTCTCACCATCATCATCCTCCTGCCCTTATCCCACTCTAAGTGGGGTCGGCACAACATGCTATGAAGATGCTGTCACATGATTTGGCTGCGTTTTTACGACCGGCCGCCTGCCTGACGTCAACTTACCTTAGTCGTATTTTACGACACCTCGGTACTTTACTAAACCGAAATGAGGTTAATCAATTCTACTCAGCCGGATACCACACGGCGGGTCGACTTACCTTAGTCGCCTTTTACACCTCGGTAAGAAACGAGGGTGGTACTATTCTATTCAGCCGGATACCACTCGGCGTGAAATATAATCTGTTCTCATCTTCAATATTATTATAAACTATAGCTGTGCTTGCGGCATCGTTCGCGAGGAAATCAGTTATACACTGTCCATTATATTAACCATCTTTTGACAGATTGACGATTTACATATTTATACACTGTCCATTATATTAACCATCTTTTGACAGATTGACGATTTACATATTTAGTGATGTCCTAAAGATTCTCGTATGCGATACCATTCCGATTATAGTACCTACTATCATTAATCGAATTACGTACCTAAGTAATTCGATTAATGATAACCTACGTAAACTAATAACAGATATAGAAATCAACATTTTGATTTAATATTGCCTTAGTTTTTTGAAAATAAATGTTAATCCGTGTGTATTTATTATAATCATAAAAAATATATTATACATCAACTGACAACATCAACAGACCTTCCGCTCGGCCGCCATTTTGACGTGATCTGTCACTCTCAACGAAACGCCCGTGATAGTCACACGCATTTACGTTCGCTGAGTGTTCTCTCGCATCTGTTACACCTTGAGTTAAGTAGCTTTATTCCTCGGAAAAACTTTTGTGAAACTTATATTAATTGATCGTGAAAATGCCGAAAGGACGTGTGTTGAAAGCACAATCGAGACAGTTAGTGTTAAAACTTCATGAGTATTTTGAGCAAGAAAATCAAAATGGCGGACCTCTTATACCTATCACGCAAGTCCGAAACCGTGTTGCAGCCGCGTTGGGGATCAGTCTATCAACTGTGACTAAAATCACAACTGATGCCTACGGCAGGAGCGGCTTGGAGCAAAACAAACCATCTACACCAAAAAGAAAGCGCCGGGCTCATAAGGTGACAGCTGTTGATGACTTTGACGCTGACGCTATTCGTCGTCATGTATATGATTACTACTTGAGAAAAGAAATTCCAACTTTGAGAAAACTTATTGTTTGTTTGAAAAGAAGTGGTCTATTTCATGGTGAAAAATCTTCTTTGGTCAAAGTTTTGAACACAATTGGCTTTTCATATAAAAAGTTAAATAAAAGAAAATTATTAATGGAACGCACAGATATAGCTATAGCACGTTGTGATTTTTTAAGAGAGGCAAAGAAAATACAAGATTGGGCAAATATTGTTTTCACGGATGAAACATGGCTCAACGCTAACCACACACTATCTCGTTTCTGGACTGATGATACTGCTGATTCCACTTCCTCAGTACCAATGGGAAAAGGTGAGCGCCTAATCATTTGCCATGCAGGTACAGCAAAAGGATTTGTACAAGACGCACTGTTGGCATTTAAATCGAAGAAATCAAATGACTACCACGAAGAGATGAATGCAAATGTGTATGAAGAGTGGTTCAAAAAAATGCTCATTTCATTGGAAGAACCATCAATAATTTTTATTGATAATGCGCCCTACCACTCCCGTCAAATTGACAAAATGCCAACACAGGCTAATAAAAAGCATGAAATAATTAATTGGCTTCGGGACAATGGAGAAAATGTGGACGACTC
This sequence comes from Morpho achilles, assembly GCA_947086495.1. Lineage (NCBI taxonomy): Eukaryota > Metazoa > Arthropoda > Insecta > Lepidoptera > Nymphalidae > Morpho > Morpho achilles. The sequence continues at coordinate 14,795,405 of CAMTZB010000001.1, read as the reverse complement.
AATGTTAAAAGTTGAATTAATAAAAATATTAAAAACCAAAAAGAGAGCAAAGTGTTAAAACGCTATGTAATCAATGAAATGGCAGCAGAATATGGCCATACTGTTCTTCGGATTCCTCCATACCACTGCCAGTACAACGCAATAGAACTTATATGGGCACAAGTAAAAGGGCATGCTGCGAGATGCAATACAAGCCCCCCATTCACAGCGAATAAAATGTTGCAATTGCTAAAAAATGCTTGCACCCACGTAACGGCCGAGAACTGGGCGAGTGTGGTGGAAAGAACTAAAAGAGTAATATTCTCTGATTGGGAACGTGATATTGCGTTTGATAATATATTATCTACACAAGAGCTAATAATAACTGCTACTGAAGACTCCTCATCGGAGGAGTCTAGTGTTAATTATCATTCCGACGACTCGTGCTAATAAAATAAATTAAAATATCCTGATTGTTTTATTTGTATTCATGTATTAACTAAGAAGAAAGTAAAACTTTATATAATGTTATTAAATGTCTTTTAATACTCGTAACATCGATTTCTACCGATTATTTTTAATCTGTGGCATAATCGTAGTAACCATTATGTGTGACATCACTAAGTGGGCGGTACCCATCCATAAAGTACAAATATTATTTGTATGATATTTGTACGTAAGCAATACAAAACTTAATGAGCGTGAGCTGTCAAAAGACTGATAATATGATGGACGCAGTATAGTAACAATATTGACTGGCCCGTTGGCGCAGTGGGTAGTGACCCTGCCTTTAGCTCCGCTGGTCGCGGGTTCGATTTCCGCCGAGGGCCAACATTTTCTATAAATGAATTTGTTGGTCTTTGATCCTGGGAGTATATTTGTATTTAAGTATATATTTAAAAAAATAAATAAGTATATTTATTCACCAGTTGTCTGTCTACCATAACACAAGTATTAAGTAAATTACTTTGGGGACGGACGACCGTATATGTGTCACATATATTTATTTATTTCAGTCAATTGACATAAAATTGTAATTCGATTGGGAATTTGTCACTAAAGATGTTTGAATTAGGTCACTTTAATACTAAGCATCCGAAATTCGTAGCCTTCAAATTGTTTTGCCACGAACGACATTCTGTATATTTTGGTTCTATATTCAAGGTTTATGTTGATAAGGTATAGTTTGCCGGAAACGGTTATTGCGTTATCTTGTAGTTTTATAGAAAATATTTTCTATTCTATATCATTAGTGATAGGCAACGGAAATATTACTTTTGATGGGATTAAATTTTTATCAAATTTTCAAAATCTACACTAATATATGAATAAAGCTGAAGAGTTTGTTTGTAACCGAGGAAGGCTATAGACTGTATAACATCACGCTAAGATGAATAGGAGAGGAGTAGCATTAAAAAATATCGCGAATACAGCATCATTTAAAGCTTTCCTTACGCGCTCTGAGTAACTGGTAGTAGTTATTCAAAAATCATGTACTACAAAATTGTTCCCCTCTAAAAGTTTTTAATAAAAGTCCGCGACAGCGTACCTCTAGTTCTTAAGGTTAACCCACTTTAACCATTTTTATGGTTACTAAAAGACTATTGCGGTTTTAATATTTCCACGCAGGCGGAGCCGCTGGCGGTTGCTACTTAAAAATAATTTATAAAAGATGGCTTTACTTTACGAAATACCATAGTTACCACCATATATCTAGCTTTAAGTTTAGCCCAGTTTAACCATTTTTGTTGATATCAAAATACTATATTACGGTTTTAATCTTTGCACGCGGGCGGTGCCGCTTGTTAGTGGCTTGTTATTTAATGTGTATAAAGCTGAAGATTTTTTATATTTTTTTGGACGCGCTTATCTCAGGAACTACTCGACCGATTTAAAAAAATTGAGTGTAAGATCCATATCAAGTAAGTCCATTTATCGAGGAAGGCTATAAGCTATATAACATCACGCTAAGATGAATAGGAGAGGAGCAGCAGTAAAAAATATCGCGAGGGCGGTACGGAAAACTTACGATAACTATTTTTATGTTCAAAATTTCAATTCGGGAAAAAAATTGTGACAATGATTTTCATGCGGGCGAAACTTCTGGCACCGTTAGTGATGTTATATAACTTACCACACATTACACTTTAAACACACTTCTTCCTGCCCTTATCCCACTCTAAGTGGGGTCGGCACAACATGTTATAAACATGCTGTCACATGATTTGGCTACGTATTTTACGACCGGCCACGTGCCTGACGTCAACTTATCTTAGTCGTATTTTACGACACCGATAAGAAAGAGGGTGGTCTATTCTACTTAACCGGATACCACACGGTGAGTTACTTACCTTTGTCGCCTTTTACGACACCTCGGTAAGAAATGAGGGTGGTCTATTCTACTCAGCCGGATATCACACGGCGGGTCGAATTACCTTAGTTGCCTTTTACGACAGCTCGGTAAGAAAAGAGAATGATAATATTCTATTCAGCCGGATACCACACGGCGTATTACACTTTAAACACACATACACATAAAAAGCTACTACTAGCTATACTACACAAAGAAGACCGCCGTGTGGTATCCGTCTGAGTGGAATAGACATCCCTTATTTCTTACCGAGTTGTCGTAAAAGGCGACTAATGTAAGTTGACCCGCCGTGTAGTATCCGGCTGAGTAGAATCTATTCTACTCCCACCCTGATTTCTTACAGAGTTGTCGTTATATTAAATCATTTGTTGGGTCTTCTCGATAGGACCAATTATCTGATTTAAAAGTAGAGTTGACTTTTCAAAAATCCTTGTTTATTATGGCTTTACTTAGGTGAATAAAAATGTAATCTTAATATTTAAATGAGTTAATCTTGTATATATATATATTTTCCGAATCTCGGAAACGGCTCCAACGATTTTCCTGAAATTCAGCATGTAGGAGGTTTTAGGGGAGAAAAATTGATCTAGCTAGGTTTTATGTAAAAAAAATATTGTTTTATCCCTATTTTTGGGCATTAAAAAACACTAACATTTATATTGAATTGAATTTTCGCCATTAACTGTCAAGTCGACGTAGCATATTCGGTTAGCGGGCAGCCTCGAGAAATATGAGTGCCAAGGATCGATCCCAACTAAATAATTGTTTTTTTCTTTTTTTAAAGTTTTTTTTTGTAAAAAATTACCGAGCGAAGCTCGGTCACCCAGATATTAAAGAATAGTATGAATTTAATAGAAAAGCTAACAGAGGATGTCAAATAATAACCGTACATATGCCAGTCAAATCTTCTAATGAAATACGATTTTGTAATTGGTAAATTGTTCTCCCGGCATATGAAATCATCCACTTCCGTTTCCGCCATTTATCGGCGGCAAGACTGTGCGTGTGGCGATAGCTGATATAAAGGGATCACGAATCGCCACTATATAAAACTAGCTATGGAACAAAGTCCATCTGTCTGTTTGTCAGTTCCTGATAAACTTAAAAACGATCGAATGTAGCTTTCTCCAATAGAGAGAATAATTGAAAACGTAAATACAAATTTTTCCTCTTTAATATTAGTATAGAAGTATAAATAAATAAATATATGGGACATCACACACGGTCGTCCATCCCCAAAGTAAGTAACTTAATACTTGTGTTATGGTAGACAGACAACTAGTGAATATATACTTATATATTTTTAAATACCTGAAATACAAATATACACCCAGGCTCCAAGACCAACAAATTGATTTACAGAAAATGTTGGTTCTTTGCGGAAATCGAATCGACCTGCGGAGCTGTAGACAGGGTCACTTCCCACTGCGCCAACGGGCCAGTCAAGTATAGATTTTTTTTTAAAGTAAAGTATTTTCTCCCACAGAGGATCCGAGTCGGGATATCATCGTGCAGGTGAATCCAGAGAAATCTCCAGGCCGTTGCATATCCAAATACGATCTGGGAATGTTCCTAGTGGACGCCCTCACTAATCAGGAGTATTTTAAGTCTGTTATAGGCCTATGTAATGTACCTCAACAATGATTTTTAGTAGTTTTTCAAGGTTGTGGATGCGAAAAAGTGATGTTTCTTAAAGGTTGTAGGAATATTGTTTAGTGAATTTTTTTAAATTCTTTATTTGAAATCAATTACAGAATGTTATTAAAAGTATTTTTCAATTAATTGTTGAGCTTAACATGATAACACTACAAGATATGATCATAACGTGCAGTCGAACGGATTTCACAAAAAAAATAAAAGTAAATAAATAAATATGTAAAATACAAAAATTAAAGATATCCATTGTTATATTGACAGTTCTTTTTGACGTGACAACGTCTTAAATTAGGTTGCGGCTTGGAGTCAATCATGAAAAAGTGTATCGCCCGCTCACGTCTGTTACGATGAGTCACCGAACGAAAGAGAGGCCACTCCCACTCCAATCCATCACATTTAAAAAGACGTTGTCACATAAAATCTTTGCCCGTAAAACCGACTTTACAGGCAACCGTTTTTTTTTTGGAATACTACGGAAATGGCTGATTCTTCTTGAATTGTAGATACTAGTAATCTCCCGCGGTTTGCACCCGCGTGATTTTTTTTTTTTACACCTTATTACATTTTTATAACTGATCACAATTTTTTCAAAATGTAATATAGCCTATGTTTCTATAAAGATCCAGCTTTCCAATGATGAAAGAATTGAAATCGGTTCAGTAGTTTTTGTGTGAAAACATTACAAACATACGAATTTTTCCTCTTTATAATATTAGTATAGATTGTGAACTTATGTGCCCTATTACATTTAATATAGCTTAAGATTGCGCTGAATTTTATTTTCACTATTAAAATCCTTATATTATTTGAAACGCTAAATAGTGCCTTTATTTTTTTTTCTTTAATTTTTTTATATTGAAAGGTCGCTCCGATCCTAGTTAAATATCACTCGCACCTGAAGCTGTAAAGAAGCTCAATAGACAATTACCATTTTGATTGATAAAAGAACACCTGCTTTTATCAATCAAAATGGTAATTACTACTTTGCAAAATTCCATAGTACAAAAGTTCCATCAAGAGAATCCATGGTAATGCTAAGTGTATGAAGCAGGCAATTAACATACCTTATACATGTACAAGTTGCCATACATATCACAAAATGCCGCCAATACCAACATTCTCACTATGCAGATTGTGGTAGTGCGTGTGTGTAGTGCTTATGTGGAGTGTTGTGTTAGCGGCGTTTTGTGATACATGTGGTGACTTGTCCTGCATGTATAATACTATTTCATACACTTAGCATTACATATATTGTGTAAACAAACGCGGATTTTAGCAGATCCATCCTATCTACAAAGCCACACCGTCACTTATTACTCTGGTGCTATGGTCTGTAGAAACCGTAAAGGCAGATCACAAGTCAGGAAACTTGGGTAATATCGTAGTAATCGCTTTTGCATGGGTAAAAATATACATTGATGAAATATTGTGAATAGTTATTAAGCCATAAGTCGGTCGCCAAAACCTTGTCGGTTCATCGCACGCGTTTAGCACAGACGAGTTAGATGAGCAATCGGGGAGACTGAAACTTTATTACACTCTCTGCATGTTTAATAATAATTATTTAAAGCAGATATTCCATAAATAACTAATTAAGAAGTAGGGTGTAACTCGAGTGCTGTATTAAAATATAAAATTGTTTAGTATCTTTGATTTGTAAGAAATAAATTTTATTACAAATTCTTAATGAAGCGTGATTATTTGTTTTATTTTTCCCAAATAAATCTATATTAGTAAAACAGCGGTCTGTTAATATTATAATTTAAAAGCCAGGGCTTCATTAAGTGTAGCATTTAAATGATTAAACAATAAAGAATTTATTTATTTTTTGCACATAAAAATATAAAGAATTTTAAAACGATAGATGATGTATATAATTGACAAAGTATATATTGTACTTAAAACTTTGATAATTAAAAGAAAGCGCTGAACATTTTTTTCACCACTGCTCATCATTATGAATATTAATTGAATTGATTATGAAATTCTTGTTCAGTAGAGCAAAAGATTAAAATTATATGAAGAAAAAGAATTTTAAAATTTCCATATAATCATATTGTCATTTCATTATTTGCCTCTCGTGCTCATTTTCAAAAAGTAGGTATGTTATGATATAAAAAATGTATTTTTCTAATTCCAATAAAGATCCATGTCGTAATTTTATGGCGTCTAGCATGGTCAGCAAACTTAAAATAATGAACTGCAATGACATTATTCATTAGGATAATTGTGGCTCCATTCCATACACTTAAAGATTACATCATAGTAATTCATAGAAAAAACGTATTTGGTCATATAGCTGACATAGTAAACAAACTAAGACGGTGAACGTTGAGTTATGCAAATAAGTTACAGCGAACGGTCAATGCCAGTAAATTTACGTTATAAAACGTAAATTTAAATTAGTTCGGTTATACCTATGATATTTTATGGCAACTCGCTAAACTGGTTTGTTTGAGTAGCATTAAATATTTATAATAGATTACTTGCAAAAAGACTACAGTGTGTGTTACGTAATTTGGGCCTAGAATGTGCTATTTTAGTATTTTATCATTCCATATAAGGATCTGAAGTTGTTATAGCCAATTTAACTCAACATCTTCCTCCTGCCCTTATCCCACTCTAAGTGGGGTCGGCACAACATGTTATAAACATGTTGTCATATGATTTGGCTGCGTTTTTATGACCGGCCGCCTGCCTGACATCAACTTACCTTAGTCGTATTTTACGACACCTCGGTAAGAGAGAGTGGTCTATTCTACTAAACCGGATACCACACGGTGGGTCAACTTACCTTAGTCGCCTTTTACGACACCTCGGTAAGAAATGAGGTTGGTCTATTCTACTCAGCCGGGTACCACACGGCGGGTCGTCTTACCTTAGTCGCCTTTTACGACACCTCGGTAAGAAAAGAGGGTGGTACTATTCTATTCAGCCGGATACCACACGGCGTAGCCAATTTAACTCAACATCAACTCGAAAAAAAAAAGTTATTTAGCCTTCAGCCCTTGGCTGAACCATTATTACAGCCCGTTATTGTAATTATTAACGCTTAAAGTTTCCCGTTACTTTGGCTACTTGAAATACAACTTTGCGTAAAAATTAGAAAACAATTAACTAACTTTGCGATTTTGTCGTGGAGTCTATCTCCTGACAATGCTTCGGTTACGGGGCGAAACAATTGTTGAGATTGTGGTGGTGAATGTGTGCCGTGCTTGTGTATTGTTGTGTCATCGGTGTCGGGTAGTGCATGAGTTCTTATAAATTCTGCATGTATCAGGTATGAGAACGAATAGTACACTCTACATTTGCATTACATATATATTCTTTTATCGCGGATTATAGCAAAATAATATTCTCATTACTATTTTATTATGGACCTCCGCAAAGTAACGCCTAATTCTATAAATTAAATGAACTAACTATTTTTGACTTTCACGGAACCTTTACGGACTTTTTATGGGTTAGCGCTAAGTCATTTTGATAAGTTAGTTTGTAGTGCAAGATAAACCAAATAATCAGTTTGAATATGATAAAAATAACAAGTGTTGGGCGGCATAATACTGAAAGCAAAGGACGGCTTGAAATTTATCTAGAAAAATTGAATTTATTGGTTAAAATGTCTCCGTGTTCCTCGGCGTCAATTGAATGAAGTGTTCAAAATAAATCAGTTACTTCCTTAATATTAACTTTTTTTTTTAATTTAATGACTATTTGGATGGTAGAGATTCCAATTCTAGAATAAGCCCGCCATTTTGTTTTGTTTTTTTAAAATCATTATTAGGTATATTAACTTAAATTCTTGCAGTACAGAGATGACAAACAAACTGTTATAGCCGAACGGGTTTATAAAGTCGAAAAATTAAACAGTTTTTTTTCCTAAACTAACCCGTTTTTTCCGAACGGCGTACGCACGTGTTCATTTAATTGGCTTACCAAAAATACTAATATAACCGAAACTTAATAAAACGGATACTAGTGTGTTTAGTGCGAGTATATTTAACCTATTGGCGTCACGCTAACGCCATCCAGTACGTTAAAAAAACGCGCACTAAGCACACTGATTGAATTCTTTTAGGTTTACAAGCCCTGCATCAAACTGATATGAGATTAGAATTTGTTATTATTAGAGATCATCTTCCTGCCCTTATCCTACTCTAAGTGGGGTCGGCACAACATGTTATAAACATGTTGTCACATGATTTGGCTGCGTGTTTATGACCGGCCGCCTGCGTGACATCAACTTACCTCAGTTGTATTTTGCGACACCTCGGTAAGAAAGAGGGTGGTCTATTCTACTAAACTGGATACCACACGGCGAGTCGACTTACCTTAGTCGCCATTTACGACACCTCGGTAAGGAATGAGGTTGGTTTATTGTACTCAGCCGGATACCACACGGCGGGTCGTCATACCTTAGTCGCCTTTTACGACACCTCGGTAAGAAATGAGGGTGGTACTATTCTATCCGGATACCACACGGCAGAATTTGTAATAATTAGAGAACTATAAAAGGATTATTAATCAAGGCTTTATCCCCATTTGTAAAGCACTCCATATATGTACAAAAAGGTAAACTGGACTGAATAATGCAGATAAAAAATAAATGAACGAAGAATGTAAATAAAATGTAAATTTTTAGCATTGTCAAGTCTCATATTCCGTAAGCCAATCAGCTGTAGGGAAATAAATAGCATTTTAAACTGTTGACTAATATCCTTTGCCTCAATTAACTTTGTGACTGACGCTTAACTAGATCAAGGTATTATGTTAACTACATGCAATACAAATGCGTAATAGACATAAAATATCATAGCATAAGGTAAATTTAATTTATCTACATAAGATTAATCTCTTGGATTGGTTTAAGTAAATGCTGTAAAATAAATAAAGATGCTTGTATGTACATTAATTTTTTCTATACTTAACCCATAATTGTTATTTATGCGCGAATAACTTTGATAAAATCTGTGGCGTAATGAGAACGTATGAATTTAACTAGATTTATTTGCATACCAACTTTTTCTTAACTATAAATTGTCTCACTTCGTAGGTTAGCTGGCAGAGATCTCTGCCAGCGATAATAGGGATAAGTGGACCTTTGTACACTTTTTTTTTAACAATAATGTTTTTTCCAACATTTTTTATGATACATAAATAAATAAATAGATGATCACGGGTTCAAACCCTTGTTAGGCACCAATTAGTTTTCTGTATAAACCTTTGTGGCTAATTTATACATACAATTTATTTCGCGCTTTTCGGTGAACACAAAAAAACACCATATCTTATCACGGCCTCATTTCATAGAATCGCGTGTATTCTTTTGAATTTGATATGATTAGTTACGAAATATCAAATGTACGTTTCCTGGCAATATAAATAAATATATAATCATAAATATCTGAGGTAAACTTTCTTACTACTAGGCAAAATTGGAGCTAAAATCAACGACGCTTCCCCTATATGACTTGGAAAGTTACATATATCTCAAGAACAAGTTGTGATATTCAAACGGATATGTCTTGTAAGCTTAACGATGAGATCTAACCAGGGGAACCGATCAGAAGGTCGCAGGTTCAATCTCCCGGCAGGCACTAATTAGTTTTGTTCTAATATGCCTTTAAAAATCGCGTTTTCTTTCGTATGCACTTATTTTCTTACTTTAATTTCATTTTTGTATATTTATTATAAATCAGGGGTATATCAATGGATGTACCATCCTGCCCTTATCCCACTCTAAGTGGGGTCGGCACAACATGTTATAAACATGTTGTCAAATGTTTTGGCTACTTATTTAACGACCGGCGGCCTGCCTGACGTCAAATTACCTTAGTCGCCTTTTACGACACCTTGGTCCTTACCTAAGTCGGATACCACACGGCGGGTCGACTTACATTAGTCGCCTTTTAGGACACTTCGGTGAGAAATGAGGGTGCTCTATTCCACTCAGCCGAATACCACACAGCATCAGTGGATGTACCATATAAAAACTTAAAATAAAACCTTTAAAAAAAAGTATTTTTTTATTTGCCTAATTTTTCACTATGTACTGTCGATTGTTGGAGTAGTGGGTAAACTGGCAACACTATTTGGCAAGGTGTCCATCGAGCTTGGATAAACGTCTGTTCCGCTTACATATGTACAAGGACTCCAGGGATATCGGATCTTTACAATATCCGAACGGGAGTATTCCACAGGGCTTGTGAACGACTCAACTGTCCACGAACTGAACGTCTCTGATTCTGAATCATATACGGTTAAATCGTGGATGTTAAATGAGAAACATGACCTCGCTTCATTCACGTCGAGTAGCGTAATCGTGTTCACACTTTGCGAGTTTAATTCTGGACTCACTCCGCCGTAGGAGGTTGTGGATTCCGGGTTAATTGTCGATGAAGTTATCGTTTTGACGTGTGAAAATTCACAATTGGTTTCATAATCATCGGTATCATACCAGGATTCTGTGGACCATGGCGTAGTAATCATACTAAGGGTGTCGTCTGTAGAGTATGTACTTACATACGTTGATGTTTCGCTTGTGGAAGAGAGAGATTCACTGACTGTTAGTGAGTCTAAACTTTTATAAGAACTTGTAATAGATGAGTTGAATTCTGGTAAACTCTTTGATTGGCTTAAACTAGCCAAGTTAATAGGTAAAGATAGAATATTTGTCAAATAAGTGCAGTATATCTCAATGCTAATATTCGATTTGTGGATTAGACATTCTCTTATCATCTTACGTTAAGCTGTATGGATTCTTGACATCATAGCAATTGGGTAGCACGCGGTCGCAGCATCTACAATCCATCTGAAGTCTTCTAGAATCTCAACGAACATTTGCAGGTAATCTAATGGGTTCATTTTGAGGATGGACACCTACCAAAACTCTATTATATATTTAGCATATTTTTTTAAATTTGGTTTTTAAGTTTCAACAAACTATGTAGAGGTCATTGACGTTTGCATCTCGTGACATTGATGACATTTTTTAGACATATTTTAGAGATGATACCGGTTTATTATCTAGAAACAAGTTTAACATAGTTATATTTAGTTGAAATTATTTATTATATTATGTATATTGACCAATCTCATTTCTTACCGAGGTGTCGTAAAAGGAGACTAAGGTAAGTTGACCCACCGTGTGGTATCCGGTTTAGTAAAATAGACCACCCTCTTTCTTACCGAGGTGTCGTAAAATACGACAGAGGTAAGTTGACGTCAGGCAGGCGGCCGGTCGTAAAAACGCAGCCAAATCATGTGACAGCATGTTTATAACATGTTGTGCCGATCCCACTTAGAGTGGGATAAGGGCAGGAAGATGATGATATGTATATTGAATCAAATATTTATTGAAAAAATATGATAAAGATAACTTTCTGTTCATTTCAAGCTATTGAAGTTAAGGATAAGTTATAGGTCATTTCACAGGATTTCGACCCAAACTTTTTGACTTGGAGTGTGGTATCCGGCCGAGTAGAATAGGCCACCCTCATTTCTTACCGAGGGCTCGTAAAAGGCGAATAACGTAAATTGAAGGCAAGCTGGCGGCCGGTCGTAAAAAAAGTAACCAAAACACTTTCCCGACCCCATTTAGAGTGGAATAAGAGCAGGAGAATAATGACTATCCTTTCTTTCTTAGAACCTGTGACCTTTTCTAGCTCTTCTTGTCTATTTTATTACTTTGGGAGGTACATCAACTATTCGCCAAGAGCGGTAGGAGACCTTACTTTAGGTCTCATCTATACTAATATTATAAAGATGAAACATTTGTATGTATGTTTGTAATACTTTCACACAAAAACTACTGAACCGATTTCAAAAATTCTTTCACCATTGGAAAGCTGCATCTTTAATGAGCAACATAGGTTATATTACATTTAAAAAATAGGGATCCGTAATATAAATCTAATAAGGTGTAAGAAATTAGTCATAAAAATCTGTCATCTTTTTTTTTTTTTTTTTCGGACACTAACTAAGGCTGTTAGCCATGAAGGCTTTGACAGCGTCACCGGGAGAGTGGGCGAGCGCAGAAGCATCGCCGGGAGTGAAGTGCTAGGAGAGCGGGTCTCGAAAGAGGCCCGCAGCATCCTGGGAGCGTCGCCTTAAGGGTGCCTCCCGTGAGGCCGAACCTCGGCTTAAAGCGACGCGCTGTGGAGGACTATTGTCGGATTGTGGAAGAGTCCTATTGTCATAACGGTCGGGGCTGGACGCCCCTTCCGCTAGACGTGAGAAATCGGGGACCTCGCCTTCGCCGGCGAAGGCGCTATCTGTCATCGCATACGCTACGGAAATTATTGGTATATTTAACAAAAATAAATCTACAGTCCGACTTAGTATGCTTTCAACTGCTATGAGATCAGTATGTACGCGGGTGAAACCGCGGAATATTACTAGTATAATGTAATTTCAAGTTTTCATCGATTCCCGCCAAATAGGATCAATTATTTCCAAACACAACACAAGTTAATTAACCTTCTTTGATTTAACCAGGTACATAGAATATTTATTCTTGCAATATTATAAATGCTAAAGAAGTGTAGAAATAATAAATTTGTACGAAACTTGTGTTTTCTTTGGGTTCTATGTAATAACATAAAGGCTATTTTCTTATTTCGGTAAAATCCTGATCCTTCCGGAGAAGATAAAGAATAAAAATCGAAATTTATTTATTAAACTTGTATTTAAATCTAAAATTACACAATATTTACAATTTAATTATAATGTTCATTATATTTATAGTTGCTCGAAACAAGTTGGCTTTATTTTTTTTACGTCATGACTTGGGTAGCCATCTGACTTATATTATTTAAGCGAGATTTTGGTGATCGTTTCGGTTCACATTTAAAATATCAATATCCAGTAAGGTTTTCCCCAGTTCGCCGGTCCGGAAAGCACGGATCATCTGCCGGGCGACTTCCGTCACGTCGGGCACCTCGCGGTTGCTATTATCGAAGTCCCGAATCCGTCGCACCCGGTTGAATTTTAATGCGCCTGTTATCAGCACCTGGAACAACATGTATGACGATTTCCTTCGTCCACTAATTCAGTGTTCAGAAGTACAGAAGAAAGAATTTATGGTTATTGTTCTGTAAAAATAGTGTCTTAGCACAAAATACTTTACTTTACTCTTTCTTTTTCATTTCTAATCTATACTAATATATAAACCTGGAGAGTTTGTTTGTTTGAGCGCGCTTATCTCAGGATATAACATCACGCTAAGATAAATAGGAGAGGAGCGGCAATAAAATGAATTACGAAAACGGCAAAGTTAAAATCTTAATTTCTCGCGTGCGCTAATTCAAAACTCATGTAGTGCAAACTTGATCCTCTTTTAAAGTTTTAAATAAAAGTCCGCGACAGTATGTCTAGCTTTTAAGGTTAACCAATTTTGTGGTTATCAAAATACTATATTATGGTTTTAATCTATCCACGCGGGCGGGGCCGCTGGGGATTGCTAGTACTAATACAATAAAGAAGAGTTTACAAAAGTAATGAGAATATTGTTTTGCTATAATCCGCGATAAAGATGCTGATCCGCGATGCTGAAGAGTTTTTACTGGACCGATTTGAAAAATTCTTTCAGTGTAAGACATTCCATTATTGGGGAAGGCTATATAACATCACGCTAAGATGAATAGGGAGGACCAATAATAAAAAAATATTTAGACAAAAGCAGAAATTTAATGCTTTCCTTGCGTGCACTAAGTAAACGGTGAAAGTTATTCAAAAATCTCTTATAATCTTTTATGTTAAATATTTCATTTCGGGAAATAATTTTTGACAATAATTTCCATTGTCATAGAATAATATAAGCAAGGTGTGCGAGTGTGTCTTGTCATGTACGTGTAAAGAACTGAAGCAGTTTTACTTTAAGCAGTTTAAGTTTAATAGTTAAAAGGTTTTTTTTTTAACTCTCCATTAAAATCCACAATCCATTCCATTGTGTCAGCGTACACTTTAAACAATAACACGATATAATAGAAATACCACAATTCGTATTCCGAGATGCACTTCTCTTGAATGACGAACAAAGACTAAATGTCACTGAAATGTTCTATCAATAGGAAGACTCCACCGGAAACAACAGCACAGTGTTGCCATTATTTTAATCAAAAGGGGCGCGAAACTCTTGTTTCATGGTTGTGTTGCTATAAAATACAAAGCGGAAGTCATGGGCAACAATTGTGAAGGTGACAGAATAGCAGCTTCTAATTTTAACCTTGTTAATATTTTCTTTTCCGCTCTATTTATATACATAAATTATTTGAAAACGTTTTATAATGGTGTATACAATGACAGTTAACTAAATCAAAAAATGCTAATTATATGTGACCTTCCAGATACGTGAATTTTAAACACTCGCAAAAAAAAATTACAATAGTGCGTCACATGATTTTCAAAATAAATTAATAATAGGCAACACACGACAAAAATAATATTACTTTTGTTCAATTCAGAGTGTCAATCGTACCAAAGAAATAATATTTTTTTGCTATAACATAATCCGCGATAAAATAAATATAAAATACTAGCTATGCCATGTTGCCATGCTATGCTATGCCATGTATGCCATGCTATGCTATGTTGCTTGTTATCGACATTTTTCAATAACTATAATATCATATCACCGTTTACTCAGCGCCGCAAGGAAAGTCAAAATTTTGCCGTTATCGCGATTCATCTTGTGCATTCATCATTCATCGCGTGGTGTTATATAGTCTATAACCTTTCTCGATAAATCTTACACTCAAAGAATTTTTCACATTCTACTATTTCATATTGGTCCAGTAGTTCCTTAAATTTGCGAGTTCAAACAATCCAACAAACTCTTAATATATTAATCCGCTATATATATATATATATATATATATATATATATATATATATATATATATATATATATATATATATATATATATATATATATATATATATATATATATATATATATATATATATATATATATATATATATATATATATATATATATATATATATATATATATATATATACATCTTGCACATCATGTTGCGTCCTACATGGCACTTTTTACCGATCTTGTTGCGTCCAACCGACTTGTTGCATCCAGTATACGGACGCAGGATAAACCAACCCTAAAAATTTGTCAGGAGCCGTGTTTTTATATGTATAATGCGTGGGCAAAAAATTGGATGGGACGTTATTTTATCGCGGGAATGAATTCCGATGTATTTATTAGTTCAGCGAGTTGCCGCGCACAATTTGGAGGTCGCTACGTGCTCGCGTATATTTGGGCACGTATATTATATTTCTGATGCTAGCATTCTATTGCCTCCGACGTATATTTTAAAAAGTTTTTTTCAATTTTTATTTAGCATTATCTTGCGTCCAAATTTCTTCCCAATTTAATCGATTTTATAAGTGATGCGGGGGCCCAAGGGGTGCGCGCGCGAGTCCTACGTTTTGTTAATAAACAAACATTGAGCCGTTAGGACGCGTTTTAATTTGCAAAGTGATTGTACTCATAATTGCGTATATTATTATTATTGTAAAACTGTAAATATGAAGAGAGCGGATAAGACATCGCTAGTTGCTAAATCAGATCTTCTTATTTGTGCTTAAGGATCCCAATATTAAAAAGTCATTCGGAAAAACATTTTATTAATGTGGTTTCAAAAAAAGTAAGAGAGTTAGCAAAATTATTAATCGAAATTTAAAAAATTAACAACTCTATAATAAATTTATTGAGTGCCTTAAAGCCATTCAGTTAAGATCTTATGGCGGAGGCAACTAAAGTTGTAGATAACTGTGATGCCAAAAAGGATAGATTCGAAACCTTCTTTTGCTATGAATGTTTCAACTACTTTTAAACAATGCTGCAATATAGCCATTATGTTTGCATTGAAAAAACAAGGTCCTTACAATGAAATCAATACCGCAGAAACAGAAGCAGATCTTAAGACATTATTGCATCTTATAGATGCAATTTTGCGACATGTCATCTCCAGTCAAGCTGCAACAGATTTAAACAAAAAGAAGTGGAATAAAGTCACTATAGTCCCGTTAGCCAATGAAGCTGCAGCCAAAATCAAATCAGGGTACTACTGTTGCAACGTATATTCAGTTATTAGATAACATTTATTGCAAAGTTTTATTATTATTACAAAGTTCTCGAGGGATACCCAAGATTATCTGGACTCAAAAACCCAAAATCAATTTCGTCTACGCGACTCAGAAAACATTTAGCAACCTTTTTACAAATATTTAGCATAACTGAGAATGATATGAAACATTTAACTACGTTTATGGGCCATACCGGTGACGTGCATAAAAAGGCATATAGATTGCCGGATTACGTGGCATCATCACTATCAGCCCATTTTCGTCAATTGCTGGACATAGGCCTCTCCAATTATTCGCCACTTAGTCTGATCCTTGGCTTTCTGCTTCCATCCACTGCCCGCTGTCCTACGTATATCGTCAGTCTATCGAGTCTCAGGGTGTCCTACACTACGTTTCCCGATTTGTGGTCTCCACTCCAGAACACGTCTACCCCAACAGTCATCCCCCAACTGTATCCTTCTTATAATCTCACACTCGAAATTGTTGTTTTCTAGTTCGTGCGTCTGTCCTAGGTAAATGTACTTATCAACAATTTCGAGAGTGACCCCATCTAAGGAAATCGGTCCCGGAGCAACGTGCTCGTTGCACATGATTTTGGTTTTACTCAAGTTCATCCGGAGAGCGATCCTATGAGAAGAAACAGCCGGTCCATGCAACATCCATTGCAAATCCTCTATGGATTCAGTCGTTAAAACCATATCATCTTACGCAAAACTGAGATGAGCGCCATTGATGTTTATGCCATGACCAGTCCAATTCAGCGTCTTAAACATATCCTCTAGTGCGTTTGAAAACAATTTCGAGGAAATGACGTCCCCTTGTCTTACGCCTCGCTGAAGATGGCTATGCCTTATCTGCTGGTTTTGGACTCGGACTGCCTTTCTTGCGTTTTCATACAGACATCTCAGCATCTCAATATATCACTAATCGACTTGGCATCTCTGTAAAGACTCTAGAACAGCCCAGGTATCGACCGAGTGAAAAGCTTTTTCATAATCCACAAAAGCTAGGCATAGTGGTTGATTGTACTCTTTAGTTTTTTGTACAATTTGCCGCACGGTGTGGATATGATCTATCGTGCTGTACCCGCATAGAAACCCGGCTTGTTCGGGGGATGGAACTCGTCGAATCATCATGCGAGGCGGTTTGTGATAACCCTTGAAAACAGCTCATAGACATGGCTCAGAAGAGATATTGGCCTATAGTTATTTAAGAGTGTTATATCTCCTTTTTTGTATAACAATACTTCTGTGCCATGCCTTTGGAGTTCTCCCGGCAAAGAGAAGGGCATTAAACAGCTCTTGAAGCTCTGTTACCAATAGAATTCCACCAGCTTTTAACAGCCCTGTTGTAGTACCATCCTCACCCGTGACTTTTCTATTTTTAAGCTGTCCAAGGGCTAAAACAATTTCATTTAGATGGATATCAGGCAGTTTTTCCGTATAGTGGCGGCTTAATTTGTCCTCTGTGTGCAGTGGTAGCATGCGATGCGTAAAATTCGGCGTAGTGGCTTTTCACTTCCGAGAGAATTTCCGGTTTGGACGAGTAACGACTTTCCCTTTAATGTGGTTAACTTCGTCAGGTGACTTTTTCCAAGAGGCTTAATAAACACTTTTAGACCCCGATTCTGCTCAATTGATTTTTGAGCGTATTAGCTAATCGGAGGTCGCGTCGTTAACCATCTTGGTTATTATTTTGTTTAAAGCCTCTACTTCTCACGAAGTTAGCATAGGGTTCGTCCCTCTGCCATTAATAGCAGAGTATCTCCCGAAATCTTTGACTTCATGCCCTTACGTTGGCTTTCGCAAATTTTTGTGCCCTCATTTCGAAGGACTTCTGCTACTCGGTCGAGTTTTTGCCCTACGTTATCCGTGGTTTCCAGAGTAGTGAATTGGTTTTAAGTTGTTTCTAGAATGTTACAGATCCAATTACGGTTTGGAGAACATTCAGACGGACTGTTGATTTCATCAAACGGACCCGTTCCAGCTTTAGATAAATATTCAGAGTGCCTCGTACCAACCTATGGTTGTTAATAGTCGGTGGTAAGCACCGAGACATCCCTAAATATATGCTTCTTGTCCGTAATAATAGAATCAATCTCATTTTTCGTCCGCCCACCGAGACTTCGCCAAGTCCACCTACTTTGGGGCTGTTTCTTGAAAAAAGAATTCATCAAAAACAACTCCTGCTTCTCGAGAAAGTCGACAAGCATTTTTCCGCACTCGTTTTTTCGACCCAAACCAAAAGGTCCTACAACTAATTCAACACACAACACAATTTTACTCCCACTTTAGACTTAAAGTCCCCCATAACAACGTTGAAGTGGGCTCTAGAGGTATGGCGTAAGGCTTAAGTTATATCCTCATATAGAGTTTCCACTTCCGAATCCGATTATGACTCCGTGAGCGCGTACGCTAATACCACCTTAAGGGTATAACCATGCAGATATTTTCAGCACGAGATACGCAACCCACGGAGACACACTGGTAGTTTCTAAAACGTTGTTACAAAGGCAGGGTATTTATAGCTGAAACACATACACGCGCACACACGCAGCAAGCAAATCAACAAAAATGCACACACACACACACACACACCACATGGACTCCACGCGCCTGCGCATGCACGTACGCACACACGCATACAATACACACATTCACCTAATAATCTCAACTACTTCCCTGCAGTTCAAGTTTTTTCTGGGTTAGTAACATCACTTACCTGCCTATAAAAGCTTTCTTTATTAGTTAACTGAATGACGATGATAATAAATTACTTACCTGTTCATAAAAGCTCACTTAGTAATAAGTAAACGACTATAAAAAAAATTATTTAATAATATGACTCACGTGCCATATTTAAGTATTAGAAATCTGATGAAGTCAATGGAAGCCGTTAAGTCAATGTTACGCATAGGTTCATACAGCAGCAATATTCGGAAGCATTTTAGTTGAAACAAAGAATGGATGTAATAATGTCAATGTAATATCAATAACATATATTGAATAATATACAGAATCAAGTTAGATATAAATTAATTAGGAAGCGTGAAAGCCTAAACAGTGTACGAAGTATATACAAAAAAATACAATGTGCCACATTATTTCGACGATGAACGGAACCGCTAAGTGATTGAGAAATTTTTAAAATTGAATATCGGTATAAAACTTATTAATGGAATTTAAAGTTGTATACTGAAATAATACAGATTTAAAGGTATAGTATACGCTTTAATTTAGTTAAAAATCCCTTCAGAAATGGTAGACGCAACAGGGTTCGAGTTTAAAATGACGCAAGAAGACTTCTGCGATTTAAATATATATATATATATATATATATATATATATATATATATATATATATATATATATATATATATATATATATATATATATATATATATATATATATATATATATATATACACGCCGTGTGGTATCCGGCTGAATAGAATAGTACCACCCTCATTTCTTACCGAGGTGTCGTAAAAGGCGACTAAGGTAAGTCGACCCGCCGTGTGGTATCTGGCTGAGTAGAATAGACCAACCTCATTTCTTACCGAGGTGTCGTAAAAGGCGACTAAGGTAAGTTGACCCACCGTGTGGTATCTGGTTGAGTAAAATAGACCACCCTCTTTCTTACCGAGGAGTCGTAAAATACGACTAAGGTATGTTGACGTCAGGCAGGCGGCCGGTCGTAAAATACGTAGCCAAATCATATGACAACATGTTTGTAACATGTTGTGCCGACCCCACTTAGAGTGGGATAAGGGCAGGAGGATGATGATGATATATATATATATATATATATATATATCCGCTAAACCAATACCGATGAAATTTGGCACAATTATTCGTTATACACCGGGGTAATTCTACAGGAATATGAAAAGCGTCATCTATTATCAACCTATCACGTGACAACAGTCCACGCGAAAGAAGTTGGTTAAAAGCGCTAGTATAAAATATATACCTTATAAATATCATCACAAGGCTCTTCCAAGCCCATGTACTCCACATATTTGAAGTTGCCGTGGCTGTTCAACCAGTATAGGAGATAGTCTGCAATAATGTCCTCACCCACCAAATGATCTTGTAGTGATGCGCACAATGCTAACTTGAGACCCATTTCTATATTTTTAACTGAAGGTTCTAGAATGCCTGTAGAAAAATATAAATAGTTCTATTCAAAACATTGTTATTCAATTCAAGTATTAAAATTCCTTATGAATCATGAACTCTATTGCTGATTTGGTTTTTCCTGCAGAGGAGAGCCAGTAAGAAAATATGCTCACCCTCTTTAAAAATATCAGTCTCAAGAACAAATTTGCTTTGCTTTTAATAAAGTTTATCTTGACCATGTGTGCTGTGGTAACCCAGCAGTAACACCGTCCGACTCTTTCGAGGAGCTCATGGGTTCAAACCCAGGCAGACACCAATGAGTTTTTCTGTTAAAACTTATGTGTCTCATTGATAATTGCATTTATCACACACTTTTCAGTGAAGGAAAACATCGTGAGGAAACCTGCATATCTCTAGAGAATTCTGGAGAAATGCGTAACCTACCACTCCGCATTGGAGCAGCGTGGTAGGATTTAGCTCCAATCCTTCTCTCCAAAAACGGAGAGAGGAGGCCTATTCTCAGCAGTGGGATAGTAGCTTCTTACTATCTTGACCATTTCAATACTGTCAAATATTAGCTTTAGAAAGTTAAATGTAAGCAATATATATTTTTCAATTACCTAGGACAATGTCTTATCAGATCCTAGAACAGCGTGTAACTCAATTATCTATATATATAAATAAGAAATTATGTATGTATGCTTCTTATAAACTCAGAAAACGGGTGTACATATTTTAATGAAATTTTAATGGCAATCTTTACATTGACTTTACATTGATAGGGGATTATTTTGTAAGTTTATCAAGGACAATTGTGTTTCAAAGTAAGTTGAACACAGACTAAGCCCCAGTAACACATAAATGACTCTCCTAGGGTCGCATAATCTACGCCCAAAAGAGGTGAAAGATCTCGCTGCCAAATAGATCCTTGAATTCTTGGAGGACACCTGCATTGGCAGCGAACTGCAGTCAGTGGCGATCACAATAGATCAGTACTGGGCCCTCAGGCCCTGCAAAGCCACTACCCCAAGAAGACGAAGAAGAGCAAATAGATGAACCGCCAGTAATAAATATAGGTAATATTTTCATATTTTCTATTTTCTTACCAGGTGTGTCAAACATAAATATTTTAGGGTCATTATTTATCCTCATCTTAGTCATCAGGCTTTTGGTGACTCCAGCCACAGCACCAACTGGTAAGGCATGTTTTATATGCATATAAGTACTCCTCAACATGTTTATTAATGATGATTTACCAACATTTGGAACTCCAATAATCATTACATTGTAGTCTAATTCTTCACTCCGATTGTACCTGTTATAGATAAGATTACTTGCAATTTACAAACATAAATTCTTTTTTAAAGTGCAACCACATATATACATTATAGTAAATAAAAAAATTCAATGCATTATGTCATATGGAATACTGTTATGGGGAAAATAAATAGTTGCCATTCCATTGTTTTTGGGTTTTAGCATACAATTTTATAATAAACTTTCACATTCGTTTTTTATTCTAATAAAAATATAAAGATTCTTATACATACAGCTTACTGGGGATGACATAAACATAAAAATGTGTCTCACTGTGGAAATGAGTGTGTCACAAATATGTTTTTTACTTCAGTCAACTTTCATAAATCATAATGTACTATAAACTTAAACAATTCTCAAGGATTAAACTATCCCTATATAAAAACCTATATTAAAATCAGTTCAGTAGATTTTTATAAATATCTATCTCATACATATAGACTTTAAGGACTTGCATTTTTTAAAGAAGCATATAAAGAGCGTATTTTGCAATCACTTAAATAAAACAAATATAATAAAAAACATCAAATATGTACAGAACAATAAAGTAGAAAATTCATTATATTTCTTGTCATTTATTACTATGGTATTTGGCGAACAAATATTTACCTATTAGAATTCTTTATAAGATCAACCATAAGGGGTTTTAAATTTTTCAGACCTCGACAATGCTGGTCTTTACTATTAGTAAATACTATATTCTGTACACCTTCTTCATTGATCAACTGCTGGGTTACTTTCGGTATTAACGACTGTATAGTCAAGTCTTTCTTATTAAGCACTAGTATATGAGGCTTAGCACCGGTTAGCGTGTTTGTAAATATAGGGTTTCGGCCTGTGAACGGTATCCTAGCATCATGTACTTCGATTACACAATCAACCAACTTTAACTTGCGTTGCATCTGCTTTAACCCTTTGTTCATATGGCCCGGGAACCAGCGTAGAAGATCTTTGCTCACATAAGGGCATTTTTTTCGAAAATTATACGCGGAAGCGTTAAATTTCGCAGCCATTTCAAGCTGTTATGATTTGATTTCGAGGTTATGCCTAACTACATATAAAAACAAACATTTGTATATATTACTAGACTGTGGTTAAATACAAGATTAAAAATTAATATTGCATTTTACAAATACGTCCAAGTTTATTAAGTAAATTCATAAATAAATACAATTATGTATTATTTACAATTTTAGTTTGTTTTGTCTAAATGACAAATGTCATAATACATGCGTTCAGAATCTGCAAATTTATATTTATCTTGAAATTATTAATTGTTTTCTATAAGTCAAATTTGAGTGAAGTATAAAAGACATTGATATATAAAAAATAAGTTAATTTTCAACAAACGATAATCTTAGTTTTAATAATAAAATATGTCACAAACGTTTATGTTAGAACCGGATATTATAGCAGCAGCAGAGAATGTTATGCCAGATCTCAATAATGACTTGGTGTTAGCGAAAAATTTTCTTAAACAACAATGTGCAGCCACTGGAGATACATTGTAAATAAATGAATTTTAGATTTGTTTAATGAATTTGTTTAAAATAAATGTTCATCATGTTAAAACGTTGACTTTATATGTATTTGGATCCTATACCTATGGAATTTAAAAAGATCCCTCTCAATATAGATATTTCAACTTCTAGTGGATGTATTATATATTTTTTTTAGAAAAAACTATACTACAGATGCCCTGTTTCGTTATTCCGTGTAGTCCGTTTTAAAGTGCAGATGTTACAAATATATAAAATTAATGTATCAAAATATATTGGTATATTATTTATGTGCCAGGTATGATCATCTTGTAGACGTGATCCATAAGATTCTATCCCAGAAGCCGCCGGATGTCGTGGACCAGTTCGAGCAGTACTCGTGGGAGGTCAAACAGGAGAAGTTCCGCCCTAACTTCGACCTGCTCAATGATATATACTTATCGCCGCCACAATTGTCGCTCGTTAGACGGATGGAGGAAATGTTTCAGGTTACAGTACCTGTTTTGTTTAGTAATATAACGCGTACAGTGATCTCAAATATTTTTTTGGAATCTCAAATGTAAAACGAAGTCAGCAGATTCTATTCAATCAATTTTAACTTTGCCATTACAGCAGTTTACATAAAACCGTTAAAGGGAGGCTGATACAAAAATCCTACTTTACTGTTAAGGATTATTTCGATAAAAAATACATAGATATAGCTACTGTTTGACCTTGTTGATAAGTTATAAGTATTATTTTGAAAAGAAAAACCGCCGAGATTCGTGGTGGCTCTTTTCGGTAGGAACAGGTTTCCGAACCAGCAGTAGAGTTGACCAAAACACTTATTTACAAGTTTAATTAAAAAAAAATTTTTTCTTTTTATCTATTCTTTTATTATGAGGACTTAAAATCACAAGCTATAAACGTGCAAAGTTGCGTAATCTATAACTGTGGAACTGAATTGTGTTGTCCGATGCAGTTAGTGGCGAGTAAATCTCAAAGAATGGAGGATATGGGTGAAGAGGAACAGGAGTTGGATTTGGAGGAGGATTCCCTGAAGCCCAGGATTGCGGACCTAATCGAGCATAACCACTACTTCAGAGAGGTCAGGTCAAGAATAGTCTGAAGTAACCTTCGCTTCTAGTTACTCTCGAATTGAATTTTTTTTCTTGTTAGTAAGGAAAAATGTATTATTGAGTGTAACTTAATGGAGTTAATTACATTAAAAATTTATCAAGTTTTTTTTGGTCTTCGAAATCCTCGCAAAGGAAATCTACATATCTACTATATCTATATACTTAACTATTAA
Source organism: Morpho achilles (assembly GCA_947086495.1). NCBI lineage: Eukaryota > Metazoa > Arthropoda > Insecta > Lepidoptera > Nymphalidae > Morpho > Morpho achilles. Next base: position 14,771,061 of record CAMTZB010000001.1, on the reverse strand, counting down.
CTTATAACTCTCATTCGAGTAGTAGTCTGAGGTCTTCTTATCTAATCTTTCAAGCACCCTCAGGCACCCCGCCTGTCGGTACAGGACGGTTGGAATAGAAGGGTGGCCTCTCGGTATGGAATGGTTAGCTCTTATCCTGGACTATTCCAAAGTCTGGGACAACAATCCTTTTCTTCAAAGGACAGAAGTCTTTACCTAGCTGCGGGATAGCAAGGGGCTGGTAACGGAAGTTATGCTCGTCTTTGTTGGTGGTGGGCTAATTATTTCGTGGCAATCAAGAAAAAAGATGTACAATCTTTTTAACCGAATACAAAAACCTACGTAGTTCAGCATTTGTCGAGTACAAAGTAGATAATATTCATTTTGTAGCACCGTACTTGCCATATTTCTCTTATTTCGTTCACAGGGTGGTTACGGGTTGCCCGAGAGCGAGTGTTACGCTGTCTATATCGCCCTCAACATGCTGGCCATCAAAGAGCCCGTCGCTACAGTGAGGTAAGACCCACAGTATTGCGCACCAAAAATAGCTACTTTGAAGAAAAGCGGATTAATTTGGATTGGATAGTATAAAAGAATTTATATTTACAATTCACCACGTACTATTTATTAAAGAACATACCTACATATCTCTGGAGAATTTCTAGCATATGTGGTGGAAATTCTCCATTGCTGCGGATTGGTAAGTTACACATATGGACCTTACCAACCCGCATTAGATTAACGTGGTCAATACGCGTCCATTCTTTTTCGTTAAGGAGTTAGATGGGTCCACCAAACTTTAGGATTTTTAAATGCATATTAGCTGTTTTGATTATTTCATCTGTTTCAATCCTTTATTGTAAATCACTTGCATTAAACAGATTCTTCGGCAAGATTTTTGGCACAAAATCAAATTACTATGTGGCTGAAGTAGACCTTACTATAGAAGAGTTGGATAGAAGAATCAGGGTACTGATTTTGTTGTTATCTTTATCAAAATATATTTAATTAATGTCTAAAAAGAAAGTATACAATAGTTTATAAAATTTAGCATTAGTCTTAGGATACCACGACCGCGACCCCTAAATCATCAAGCATCATCATCATGTTTGTGTGAAGTAGTGTGGTTGTGCTGATATCACCTGCAGAAGGATTTAGTCATCGTTTTAGAATTCGTGGAATTATCGTGGAAAGTATCAGGTGATTGTCTTGGTTTACAGTGATTCAAGTCGGTAATTGTATGGGTGATATTTGGACTTTCACCATGCTCCTGCCCTTATCCCACTCTAAGTGGTGTCGGCTAAACAACTTTGTTTCATAATTAATTTGGCCATTCAACTATCAGCTCCTTGGAGCACGGAAGATAGGTGAATAGCCGAGGTTGGTTTATCAAAACCAGAGATCGACTTCGAGATTTTCTATATTTAGAAGTTGTAGGTAGCTGTTATATAGTTACATTTTAACAAAATACTCACTCTAGTGTTACATGTTTTTTCTATATACTTTATTCAGACCATATTAATATAGTTGAGTTGTATTTTTAAGGAGTTCGAAATGAAAGACATGCCTGGTGAAGGAGAAGCTGTAGATGAGGATCGCGCCCAGGAGTTAGAGGAGCAGAAGGAGATGAGTTAGTTGCATGGATTATACACAAACATTAAATTAAGACGTATTACAAAACAAATTCCCCCGCTGCTTCTATCTGTTTGCGATAAATTCAAAAAACTGCGGATATATAATTTGTTAAGATTTTGTGTAAATTGGTTAAATATCTGCCTCGGATATATTGTGTGGACCGCAAAAAAGTTCATCTTGGGCAACGACTTGCACTGGATTACTGTAAATGTTTTAGGATTTACATAAGAAAAGGTTATGCGCAAGAAAATTAATGGCCTATGTCAATCAGGACATAATGTTCTGCTTGGAGTACACGCGAAGCCCGGTCGTCGGCTAGTAATATAGTAACGCACGACACTAAATAATATGATTGCTTTAAAACTTTTCACCTGATGATAAATGAACCTGCATTCATGAGAAACGCTAAAGAGATTTCTGATATTAATTTTTCTATAGTGGGCGAAGGAGAAGTAAAAGAGGAAAAACCAAAGGAGCCCGTTCCCCCAAAGCTGCCACCTATTCCTGTATCCACGTGGCAACCACCAACACCCATTCCTGTCGAGAGACCTGGACAAGGGGTCAACAAAAAGGTTAGCTTTGGAGACCCTTCATGGTGATTTGCGTAGTTGTCTACGAACGTTGCCTTCTGAACGTTCTGAACGTTGTCTCGTTCAATTAATCATTATTCTCTAGCCCTTATCCCATTTTAAGTGTAGTGGGAACAACATCCATGCAACTCCTTTTAAAAAAAGCATGTCATACTTCACACAATTCAATCTTCAATCAATTCAATGTTTTTCGGCCTCCTTCTAGTCACATCTCGATCCACATTCATATTTAACACTCATTTGATCAAAGGATTTTTATCCCTGCTATAGTAGGCGCAACTTTCATCCCCTTATAACGGCTCATACGATTAATATTCTAATAAATGATGAAAATTTCGAGCAGTATTGTAGAATACTTTGTATCTATCAGGTGTACTACGTGTGTAACCAACCAGGCGAGCCCTGGACCTGCCTTCCCGACGTCACTCCGGATCAGATCAGGGTCGCCAGGCTATCAGTACGATGCATGACTGGCGATCTAGATGCTGAGGTTGTTACCCTAATTTAAGTATTTTGGTCCATTAGCAACTGTAAGTTGTAATAGTTCTCAGAAATCCCATGTTTCGCTTGGGAGCTTGATTAAAACACAAAGTATATAATTGAGGGTATTTTAACGTTATGCGCACGAAGTCCAGCTTGTTATTAATATATGTAAAGTGATAACCACAGGAAACCGCACGTTATGAAATTGTGAAAATCTTTAAAAGATCTCGAAATTGTGGCAATCTTCAGAAGATCTAGAAATTGTGGCAATCTTTAGATGATAGAAATTGTGGCAATCTTTAAAGTACCCAATGCCCATACGTATATGCCCATGCCAAACGTATATAGTGCTTGTGTATTGTGGTGGCGGTGGTGGAGGTTTGTGCATGTGTTTTTACGAATCCTGCATGTATCAGGTATGATAACCGATTGTCCACTTACATTTAGCATTATATATATTTTCTATTTTACTTCTTCGCGGATTATAGCAAAATAATTTTATTATTACTTTTGTACCCAATGCCCATTGATTCGAAATCCTGCACACCTTTAATAATAGCCTTCGACTTAACATCTTAGAGCAACTTGAGATTATTAAAAATAATAATTGCAACCACATTAACGATCATATAAATGTTTCTGGTTCAAGCTTGTTGTGCACACATATTCGGTGGCACAATAAATGGTGGTGGATGAACCAATTAGTATATAACTATGTTCTTTTGGGTGATGCGTGCTTTGCGCTTTTGTCATGGGAGTCTATTTCCTGGTTGCGGGGCGAATTGTTGAGTTTGTGATAGTGAAGTGTGTTCGGTGCATATTAGCACCTTACACATAACATTATAACAGCATATATACGGACGCGCGTAGTGCGTGTGTATGTAGATTAAGGATTATTTCTGCTAACTTAATCGCAACTTATAGCTAAATAATTTCATTATTACTTTATAGTCTTTAGAAGCTTGTTAGTTTACATTCACTATCGATAAATAGATATATATGACATTACTATTTATATCAGGTGTTAACCTTCCCTCCGTTCGAGGGAACGGAGCGTCACTACCTGCGAGCCCAAGTCGGCCGTATCCAGGCAGCCACTTCCGTGTCACCTCAAGGGTTCTACACCTTTGGATCTGGAGAGGAAGAAGAGGATATCGATTTGGAAGAAGGAGCAGGTATAGGTTTCTGCAGGTAGTATACCAAAGGAACAAAGTGTTAAGGAAAAGCCTAACCTTTCATTTCATTTGGAGAGAGGAGGCGCTTAAATCCATCACAATACTCTTTTACGGGTTGATAGATTCATCGTCATATTCCTGCCCTTATCCCACTCTAAGTGGGGTCGGCACAACATGTTAAACACACATGATTTGGCTGCGTTTTTACGACCGGCCTGCCTAACGTCAACTTACCTCTGTCGTATTTTACGACACCTTGGTAAGAAATAGGGCGGTCTATTCTACTGAACCGGATACCACACAGAGGTTCAAAATTACCTTAGTCGCCTTTTACGACACCTCGGTAAGAAATGAGGTTGGTTAATTGCACTCAGCCGGATACCACACGAGGGGTCGACTTACCTTAGTCGCCTTTTACGACACCTCGGCAAGAAATGAGGGTGGTACTATTCTATTCAGCCGGATACCACACAGCGTATACGGATTGATAGATTCCTGGAATATATTACAAATATCTTCAGAAATATGTAGGTTTACATACGACGTTTATCCTGACCAAAAAGTTTGTTACAAATTGCTAATACCCGATCATCGTCAGTTTTTATAGATAACTTAAAAGAGTCTACCTGTTACATAGTACCAACGTTCGGCTATCAACGGCTTCTTAATCGAATCTTTCCTAATTTCTAGGAGACTTGGCCTTTAATCCGAACCCGTTCTACCAGGGGCACTCGCTAAAGGACCTTCTCGACCCCAACCTGACTTACTGGGTCCATCACGGGAGGCACATCCTCAAGCAAGGCAGAACTATCTGGTGGAACCCTAACGCTGGAATGGTTAGATGTTGAAACAATCGGTGTATAGTATAGCAACCCTATCCAAATAAAATGTTTGTTTGAAGGCAGCAAAGAATTATATAACCTATATAGTAACACAAAAATTAACTAAGTTTCTACTGATGTCGACGTTAGGAAGTGAAAAGAGAAATAAAATGAGATTGTAGATGATTAACAGTAACCAAATTAATAAATTTTCTTAATGTTTACTATTTCGTGCCTCTTACATTAATTTTTACATTATTTAATGTATATCCGGCATGCATAATAAAATGTATTACTTCTATACTGTGTGTACGTCGTAATTCTTTAAAATTAAACTACGCTTAATTATGTATTTTGTTTTCTGTGACCGAAAGAAAAACTGAATTTTTCATCCTATATGTTCTCTCGGTATATAACTGTAAGTTGCACTTACAAAATTTCATATTGGTCCAGTGGACTAGCTATGAAAATGTTACATACAGACAGTGTAGTGTATGCCGGTTGAGACGTGTGTAACGTACTTTTTACATTTATATTCAAGACACATATATGTAATACATACATGGACATAGTCACACTAACTCACACTAGTACAAAGGTACACGGTCTCAGGATGCACCACGACAGTAACCGAGAGCCTTTGGTGAGAGTGGTCGTGAAGTGGCATGTTGTTACTTGTTAGTGTGTGTTTGAGCCTGTGCTATATTCATACAACATTAGTTTATAAACACTTATCTTCCTGCCCTTATCCCACCCTAAGTGGGGTCGGCACAGCATGTTATAAACATGTTGTCACATGATTTGGCTACGTATTCTACGACCTGCCTGACGTCAACTTATCTTAGTCGTATTTTACGTCACCTCGATAAGAAAGAGGGTGGTCTATTCTACTTAACCGGATACCACACGGTGAGTCACTTACCTAAGTCGCCTTTTACGACACCTCGGTAAGAAAAGAGGGTGGTAATATTGTATTCAGCCGGATACCACACGGCGGATTAGTTTATAAACACTACAGACAGAATTACGCATTTGCATACAGGATGAAGCAGTTGAAGAAGAGGAGGACGAAGGTCTCCCTCCAATGGAGCCGGAGTCAGGGCCACCACTGTTCTCACCACTGTCGGAGGATGGTCGGCTTGAGGGTTTGAACGCGTGGATACCCAGGGTCAGCTCCACGCTGGTCCCGGACCGCGCCATCGCAGTCCTCAGGAGCACGATATGGCCTGGTGCCGTGGCTTATTCTACTGTTGGCAAGTAGGTCGATTCTGCTTTTTTGGGTGCAGACGTGTTACTTTCAAATCAAAAACCTTTAATTGACTGCCACACTTACCCTACACATGAACACTTATCGAATAGATAATATAAAATAAAAATTTCTACCTATGCAGAGAAACGTGATCAAATCAGAAATGAGGAGATCCAGAAGAACCAGAGTCACTGACATAGCTCGGCATGTCGCGAAGCTGAAGTGGAGATGGGCGGGGTACATAGTGCGGAGAACCGATGGGCGTTGGGGTTTAAGGTGCTGGAATGGCGATCCCGCACCGGAAAACGCACACATTGTTGGTAGATGTAGACCCCCCACGAGATGGACTGACGACCTCAAAAAGGTCGCGGGGAGTCGCTGGGTCAAAGCGGCACAAGATCGTGTATGGTGGAGATCCTATGAAGAGACCTATGTCCAGGAGTGGCCGTCCATCGGTTGAGAAAGAAGAGAAGATGCAGAGAAATGTGACGTTGCAAAAAAGAACACTACGTTGAGCCCCCAACACTGGTTTTCAGTTGCGACCATACCCTGAACTAGACTAATCCGCCACTAACGCCAGCGACAGCTTAACGGTTACAATGAAATGTAACTCTGAACATCTATTGTTTACCTATTTACATAAACCTACAATAATAATTACAGTAAGTACTAACAATTGACAAAAAGAAAGTTAATTAATAAATAAATGCGCAGATTCAAACATTGACATTATTTGGGCGCCAGCGTATGTGGCGCCATCTTAAAGTTGTTACAAATGGAAATAGGCAAATGTCTTCTCTTCAGTTATTTTATACGAAAAACCCGGTAATCAAGTGACCAAGCACTTGGCTGGACAATTGTTTATAAAATAGTCGAGCGTCTTAGCGTCTAGCGTCGAGAGTCGTGCTGTGAAATTTTACTTTCAGTATTCCTGTTCCTTTATCATTAGTAGGTAACTTGGAACACAATCGAGGTTTTAAGCGATAAGAAACCGGCACAATTGCAATACTGCCCTTCTTTTTTCTTCTAGGAAGTCTGAGTGTTTATACGTGGGTTGGGGTCTTAAAACACAACCACCGAACTATTCACCGCTGCAGCTGGCGCGACCCCAGGACGAATATGTCATTGGGCCTGAGGTCATGGAAATTGCGGACCCTACATTCGCTGATGAGGAGGTGAATTTGATTATTTTAATCAAGCGCACATTTTTAGGTTGTAAGCACGGTAATTATTAAACTATTCTTAACATGACATCTCCCAAAAAATTTAGTGACAAAAAGGGGATTTACTTTTTTATAAAAAGTCATTACGCTGGAAAAGGTCGAAAGATCGTCTTAGATTAAAAATAAACTACTTCTTCAAATGCATATTATACTTCCTAGAATTTATGTAATACGGCAATCCACATTAAAGCAGTCGAAGATCTACTCTTGACTTAAGGTCAGGGCTTTACCCATGTATATAGTTAATAATAGTCATTTATTTATAATAATTCATACCATTTTTTCATTCTTACGCTTATGTCAAGTTATACTTATGTCCAGGCTTACCGCATCGCGCATCTCCCTCCACCACCACCCCCTGAGCTACCCGGTGAAGGGGAAGGATTCCCCATTGAAGAAGAAGAGGAGGATTAAATTTAATTTATGTTCTAATGTATGTAACCGTTATATTTGTTCAATAAAATTTGTATCGATTTTCTTTTATATTTGATTACATTTTGCAATTAATTACCTGAAATTAAAGTGCGGTTTAGAGTCAACAAGCGACAGATAAACAATCATATTCAAATATACAAACTTTTTAAGTGGCTTAGTGTTATATGAAATTCTGTACCAAATTGACTAAGTAACTTAAAAAATACACATTTGTTTTGGGGTATTAAGGTTATCAAATGGCAACCCTGCCTGATGTGTCGGGAGAAACCATAGAGTTACCATAGTTGAGTGGGAGAGTCTTAGGCAGGTCTGGGAGTGTGCGATCTTTGTCTAATCATGCACAGAAATAAGAGAGATATTAAGTGTCATTTGCTTTCTATTTATTGTCGATGGACACATTTTAGGCTGCCTCTACTACTCTAGAAACTCTATGGTAGTCTAATAACTCTATGGTAGAAACCTCCTCACTAGATGGACAGAGACGTCAAAAAAGTCGTAAGCATTCTAAAACTGGTTAAAGATTTAATTGTGTGTATTAATAAAAAGCAATAATCAATAATAAATTTTATTAAATTTCTTATGTACATATAACGATAATATCACTCAAGGCATATTCTGATGAACGGTTTTTCTTCGTGAGTATAGCCGGTTTCCATGAAGAGAAGACGGCAAGAATCGTCATCTCTTGGACATTATGAGGACGGGAAGAATCGTCGATACTCATACGGAGGTAATGGCTTAGGCTCTTATGCTTCTTATGTATATATATTGCGATTTCTACTTCCGCTTCTTGTGAAGTTGTGGCGCCGAGAGTTTGACCTTCCCGGGGAAGTTCCGGGCGATGTTCTCCTCTTTGACCGCCTTCAGCAGATCCCTCTCCCGGGGGGATGCGGCCTTGTCCTTGAGGAACACTTGCACCGCCGTCTTGGCCGCTTTACCACGCTTGTTCGTTCCAGGTGTCAACTTGACTTTGTATCTAAAAGGAACAATCTGTTACTATCTCGCTGTAGAGCTGTGATAGCTCAGCTGTGAGACTGTGCGACTCTTTTCAGAGGGTCATGGGATCAACTCCAGGACGCCGTGTGGTGTCCGGCTGAATAGAATAGTACCACCCTCATTTCTTACCGAGGTGTCGTTAAAGGCGACTAAGGTAAGTCGAGCCGCCGTGTGGTATCCAGTTGAGTAAAATAGACCACCCACTTTCTTACCAAGGTGTCGTAAAATACGACAAAAGTAAGTTGACGTCAGGCCGGTCGTAAAATACGTAGCCAAATCATGCGACAACATGTTTATAACATGTTGGGCCAACTCCACTTAGAGTGGGATAAGGACAAGAGGATAATAATAGGATCAACTCCAGGCAGTTTTACTGTGTTCTGAGTTTTTCTGTTAAAACTTATGTCTATATTTATACTGCGTCCATCATATTATCAGTCTTTTGACAGCTCACGCTCATTAAGTTTTGTATTGCTTACGTACAAATATCATACAAATAATATTTGTACTTTATGGATGGGTACCGCCCACTTAGTGATGTCACACATAATGGTTACTACGATTATGCCACAGATTAAAAATAATCGGTAGAAATCGATGTTACGAGTATTAAAAGACATTTAATAACATTATATAAAGTTTTACTTTCTTCTTAGTTAATACATGAATACAAATAAAACAATCAGGATATTTTAATTTATTTTATTAGCACGAGTCGTCGGAATGATAATCAACACTAGACTCCTCCGATGAGGAGTCTTCAGTAGCAGTTATTATTAGCTCTTGTGTAGATAATATATTATCAAACGCAATATCACGTTCCCAATCAGAGAATATTACTCTTTTAGTTCTTTCCACCACACTTGCCCAGTTCTCGGCCGTTACGTGGGTGCAAGCATTTTTTAGCAATTGCAACAATTTATTCGCTGTGAATGGGGGGCTTGTATTGCATCTCGCAGCATGCCCTTTTACTTGTGCCCATATAAGTTCTATTGCGTTGTACTGGCAGTGGTATGGAGGAATCCGAAGAACAGTATGGCCATATTCTGCTGCCATTTCATTGATTACATAGCGTTTTGCTCTCTTTTTGGTTTTTAATATTTTTATTAATTTAACTTTTAACATTGAGTCGTCCACATTTTCTCCATTGTCCCGAAGCCAATTAATTATTTCATGCTTTTTATTAGCCTGTGTTGGCATTTTGTCAATTTGACGGGAGTGGTAGGGCGCATTATCAATAAAAATTATTGATGGTTCTTCCAATGAAATGAGCATTTTTTTGAACCACTCTTCATACACATTTGCATTCATCTCTTCGTGGTAGTCATTTGATTTCTTCGATTTAAATGCCAACAGTGCGTCTTGTACAAATCCTTTTGCTGTACCTGCATGGCAAATGATTAGGCGCTCACCTTTTCCCATTGGTACTGAGGAAGTGGAATCAGCAGTATCATCAGTCCAGAAACGAGATAGTGTGTGGTTAGCGTTGAGCCATGTTTCATCCGTGAAAACAATATTTGCCCAATCTTGTATTTTCTTTGCCTCTCTTAAAAAATCACAACGTGCTATAGCTATATCTGTGCGTTCCATTAATAATTTTCTTTTATTTTACTTTTTATATGAAAAGCCAATTGTGTTCAAAACTTTGACCAAAGAAGATTTTTCACCATGAAATAGACCACTTCTTTTCAAAGAAACAATAAGTTTTCTCAAAGTTGGAATTTCTTTTCTCAAGTAGTAATCATATACATGACGACGAATAGCGTCAGCGTCAAAGTCATCAACAGCTGTCACCTTATGAGCCCGGCGCTTTCTTTTTGGTGTAGATGGTTTGTTTTGCTCCAAGCCGCTCCTGCCGTAGGCATCAGTAGTGATTTTAGTCACAGTTGATAGACTGATCCCCAACGCGGCTGCAACACGGTTTCGGACTTGCGTGATAGGTATAAGAGGTCCGCCATTTTGATTTTCTTGCTCAAAATACTCATGAAGTTTTAACACTAACTGTCTCGATTGTGCTTTCAACACACGTCCTTTCGGCATTTTCACGATCAATTAATATAAGTTTCACAAAAGTTTTTCCGAGGAATAAAGCTACTTAACTCAAGGTGTAACAGATGCGAGAGAACACTCAGCGAACGTAAATGCGTGTGACTATCACGGGCGTTTCGTTGAGAGTGACAGATCACGTCAAAATGGCGGCCGAGCGGAACTTGGATAAAGAATACACTGGATGCCGCCTTAGCTATATTTGTGTGTCCGTTTTATGCTTGTGTGAACTTTTAGAACTGCATTAGTGTGCGTGATTAGGGAAGTACTTAGCTTATCGATAAGCTAAACTAGGCGTCGATAATTATCGAAGCCTAGCTCAGGTACTGTAAAGTTAATATACAGATGTAACCAACCTAGTTGGTTTACTGTTTAGAATAGATGTAAACATTTGAATAGATTGACATAATTTCCTAAGTGTACAGTCTGCAGTGTAATGTCATGAATTATCCGATGCACATCTTTACTGCATATCTTACTGTGATGGGTGGTTCTCAAAAATGGTATCAGTCAATTGACTGTGAGCCTAGATTTTCCAAAGAATCCTTTGAAGCGTTAAAAATAAAGTCGAAGGTGCACCCATACTCGGTGCTTTATGTATAGATGAAATGTTAACATAAATGTTAGTGCTTCAGTGGCCAATTGCACAATATCATGATCCACATTATTCCCAACATTTACATATCCGTGAGACCGGTGACAGCTTTTATCCACTGTTCTCTTATATATGGGCATTTAGGAAACCCAAGAAAATAATCTAAAATTAGAGAATTCGCATTTACTAGGCTAGTAAATATAACTTTGACTGATATTTATCGATACATAATAATTCGTTAGTGTGTACATCACTACGTAGGTAACACAATTCAATCGAATATTTAATGATTAATTTCTATGTTTTATCAGTATCCCACACTCGTGCCGGCTAGAGAATATCAAACTGTACTGATACATTATAATCTGAAACGCTTTAACTGAATAAAACGCTTTAATTTAGCACGCAAATGAGAGTCAAAGATTTACTTATGAAATGGTAATTCCGTGTTTTTAACTCCTCCTTTCGTTGTTCTTGATGGTCACGTTAAGGCAGCACACGACATGTTCCACCTTTTTTGAAAAAATATATCAGTAACACTCGTATTTGCTTTAGATTTCAAGAAATAATCTTCAACAAACTCAATGTTATGGCCTCATTTGGTGTCACCAACTGGACACATTTTTAGCGACGTTGCCAAACTTCATCACAATCTCTTTCACTCTTATGTATAGTTCGCGATAAGAACAGAGACAAACGATAAATCGCTTACACACAGACGCAAGATCGGCAACGTCTTTTGGCGCCGTCCAGTATATACTACGTCCATGGAGCGGAAGGTCTGTTGATGTTGCCAGTTGATGTATAATATATTTTTTATGATTATAATAAATACACACGGATTAACATTTATTTTCAAAAAACTAAGGCAATATTAAATCAAAATGTTGATTTCTATATCTGTTATTAGTTTACGTAGGTTATCATTAATCGAATTACTTAGGTACGTAATTCGATTAATGATAGTAGGTACTATAATCGGAATGGTATCGCATACGAGAATCTTTAGGACATCACTAAATATGTAAATCGTCAATCTGTCAAAAGATGGTTAATATAATGGACAGTGTATAATATTTAATATTAATATTTGCAATTTGCCACACGCAAAGGAATAAAGCGTGAGGAAACCTACAAACTGGAGCATACAATCGACCCAAAAAAAAAAAAAAAACGAAGAAAAAGCCTACTTGTAAGCGTGTAGCGAGGAGTATGGCGCCACAACCGGCATAGCGAATAGCAGCTCGTCCTCTGAGAGCGGACCCCCGGTCAGCTGGCACAACATCTCAGTGTCCGCATCCGCTCCAGGCTCCACCTGCGACCAACAGAGATCATATATTAACTAGCAACATAGCCCGGCTTCCCGTGGGTAAATGGGTGCAGTTGCATCAAAAGACCAGGTGTGAATACCGCGCTAATTAAATAAATATAAAAATAATAACAATAATAAATATATGGGACACACACACACACGGTCGTCCGCCCCCAAAGTACCGGTGAATATATACATCATAATCCTCCTGCCCTTATCCCACTCTAAGTGGGGTCGGCACAACATGTTATAAACATGTTGTCACATGATTTGGCTGCGTTTTTACGACCGGCCAACTGCCTGACGTCAACTTACCATAGTCGCCTTTTACAACACCTCGGTTGTACTATTCTAGTCAGCCGGATACCACACGGCTATAATGAATATATACATATATGATATTAAATAAATACTTAAATACACCCAGGATCAATAAATTGTTCTTAAAAAATGTTGGCCCTTGGAAGGAATCCAACCCTTGATCCGCGGAGTAGAGGCAGGGTTACTGCCACCTTTGCTGATAGACAAACTAAGACCCAGCTTCTAATTTTGTCTTGCAAAAGAAGCGGCCCATTCCCAGCAGTGGGATATAAACAGCTGATACTTTACAGTCCAAACTAACGTACCTCGGGTTCCGGGTCCAACTCTTCACCGTCAGACTCTGCTTCCAATATGACGGGCGCTGGCTGAGGGATCTTGGGCTGTTTGGGACCGGATTTGCTTTTCGCCTTGTTCGCTTGTTTCTGCGCCTTTTTAGACTCTTTAGGTGGTTTTGCCGGCTGTCATATAAAACAACACGTCAAATTTATAAGTTACATTACTGGGAACATTCTCGATGTTTCAAAACTTTGAGCGTAGCAAAATTATTGCAAGTAAAATTCCATAAACGCTAATTGACACAAAATATATGTCTTTCTTCAAACAATGTGCATAAACACGCTAGCTACGTCCACATTAGTATTTTTGGAATCATGTATCAAAAGCAGAATATAATTAAATGAGAAAATGTTATGTTTTACAACAAACATTTGAAAACCCATTATGCGCCGCTCAAAGTGTTATTGGCTTTGGTGGAGTATCAAATAATAAGTTGTGAAATTTGTACGAATGGGTTAAATTATAATCCTCTATAAAAAAGGGAAATATTTAAAGTGGGGAAGAGATATAGATAAATATTACGAGTCTGTTGTAAAAGGAGTTGTTCCTATTTTTCAATAGACCGCTAGATTGTCCACTTCTGAACAGATTTTTTTTTATTTTGGCGTGCTCCACGAGCTTATTGCACTTATTTACACAATTGAGGACTATTCAAAAGATAAGGTATTTCGTACCATTCCGGAAATCAACTGCAGAAGAGAGATCGTTTGATAAAATGGTGGTGCGCGGAATGAAATTATTTGAAAACCGCACTGTAATGGATCGCCACGCATCCAGATGGTAAGGATGATATTTTAACCTGTGATATATAGTGCGGTTATGGATTTTAGCAGCAATAATCAAGTCATGCAGTTTATGGCTTAATGTAACTAGTTATAAGTATTATTTTGAAAAGGGCAACCGCCGAGTTTCTTGGATCTTCTCGGTAGGAACAGCTTTCCGAACCAGCAGTAGAGTTGACGATTCAAAAGCACTTGTTTACAAGTTTACTTGAATAAAGAAAATTTTCAATTGGAATATTTCTATTTTTCTATTCTTTTATTATGAGGATTTAAAATTATTAGCTATAAATGTGCAAAGCTGTGTAAACTATAACTCTGGACCTAATTTTCTGACCAGAAAATTAAAAATCAGTTCAAAAAAGAAAATTTTGAATTTGAATGGGTACCCTCCCCGTGAGAGAAGAGGGGTAGAAAACGCACAATGGTGATACGTTTCAACGCATCACCATTGTGCCATCCCCAGAGGGTCCAGCTGTTTTCTAATAATAGAAATTCTAGCTGCTCTGCGCTATATGCTGATCGAATGGCTTAAACTAGCACCACCCCAGAACCTATATAAAGCCAAATTATACCAATACCTGTAACATCTCCATCATAAAAGCTCGATCCTCTTCATCCTGGTCCTTGTACTTCTCCTTTATCTTTCTCAACTTGCTCTTCTGCCCTCGCTTCACTGTCGGCTTGTCGTCCTTCTTCTCCTCCTTTTTATTTTGCTTTTCTTTCTGAGGCTTTTTACCCTTCTTGGGAAGAGCCGGGAATGTGGATGGTTTGTCATCGCCTAGAACATGTATTAGTTTCATTATAACTATACCACCAAAATCGAATCCGCGTCGTCTGGATTCTCGACTCACATACTTTCTATTTCTAAATCGTTTGATTTAGAAGTCGATTAACTTCCATATGCTATTTTTACCACCTTAGTAGAGAAACTTAAAGTATATAATTTGCTCATCACAAATCACTTACACTTAAATCACTTTAACTTTCGATTTTTGTGTAAATTTATTGAATTATGGTAAATACCAGAAAATTTAATCTACATAGAAACTTTTCATCAAAAACACTGCTTAATCCCTTTCCGATATTAGTATTAGTGAAAATTCAATTTGTACAACTTACTTCTATCAGATACTTCAGACACTGTTCTTGTTTTGGACTCAATGTACACTTGTCCAGTTCCATGGTCTACCTGAAAATATTAAATCATAAATCCATATGTTCATGGATAGAAATGGACTTTATAAAAAGTTATACTATATAATATATATCTATACTAATATATAAAGCTGAAGAGTTTGTTTGTTTGATTGTTTGAACGCGCTAATCTCAAAAACTACTGGATCGAATTATAAAATTCTTTGAATGAAAGATAGTCCATTTATCGTAGAAGACTATAGGCTATATAAAATCACGCTAAGATGAATAGGAGACGAGAAGCAGTTAAAAATATTGTGAAAACGGCAAAAATTTAAACCTTTCCTTGCTTGCGCTGAGTAAACGGTGAAAGTTATTCAAAAAAATCTTATAATTGACTCATGATATCTACTTTAAAAATATCATTAACTTACAGCAAAAATGTACAAGTTTTATCTATCTAAACTATTTATTTATTTATTTATGTACATGTTGGAAAAAAAACATTAATGATAAAAAAGTGTACAAAGGTCAAGTTATCCCTGTGACAGAGATCTCTGCCAGCTAACCTACGAAGTGAGACAATTTATATTAAAGAAAAAGGTATGCAAATATCAAACATTATGAATTAGAATTACCTACTAATAATTTCCTAAACTACTTACACGCTAGGACTATACAAATCATGCCCACGTGGAATGGTCCCAAGAATGCTGGCAGCGTTTCCGCGCTGAATCGCTAAGCTGATACTTTGTGCTATGTTTTATGTACAAAATTTCAATTGGGGAAAAAAATGTGACACACTGATTTCCAAGCAGGCGAAGCTGCTGGCACAACTAGTGTATTATAAATGTATAGTTACAGAATAAGCAGTGTTGCCATTAATTGACAGAACAATATGCGATAATAGTAAATTTTATTAGTTTTAGTCTTGGCACAATACTATAAAATGCCTTTTCGCAATTACTACGATAAGAGGTAAATACTGCATTTAAAGTTCTTGTATATTTAACAAAATTATTACCTTGATATGAGTATCAAAAACTCCATCCTCAGAACTGTCACTATCTGACTCGTTCTCCTTTCCATTCTCCACTTCGTTCTCATGTGAATCTTCTTCTTTGCTGTTCCGTTCTTCTGATTTATCTATTGCATTATTTTTCTTATCATCGTTTTCATTAATTACTAATTTATTTGTTTCTTCAGATATAGTTTCTAGGGAATGTTTCTGTTTCGACTCATCTCTGTCGGAATTTTCATCTGTAAGTGTTTATTCATTTAAAACATTTTACAGTATTTTTACCAACAATATCGACATACGAATTGTGTAGGGGATATAATTAAAGACATTTAATAAAATTGTGTGTTCAAGCCCGCCGAATGTAAAAGTGTGGTCAAAGTTTTCTCTTTTAGGGTCTCAAGGTGTTTTAATGCCTGAATGCTGGTAGAACCTCCTTTAGATACGATCTCAAAAAGGTCATAAAGGACCGTTGGATAAAATTATTTCAATCATCAAGAAGTATAAGTACGAACATCATTTGACGTGCAAAGGCCTCGAAGAAAAAATTCACTAGATTCAAAACTGCCTGCCCTTATCCCACTCTTAAGAAGGGTCGGCACAACATGTTGTCATATGATTTGGCTACGTATTTTACGACCGGCCGCCTGCCTGACGTCAAACTACCTTAGTCGCAATCTACGACACCTCGTTAAGAAAGAGGGTGGTCTATTTTACTCAATCGGATACCACACGGTGGGTCAACTTATCTAGTTGCTTTTTACGACATCTCGGTAAGAAATGACGGTGGTCTATATACCCTGTTTCTTACCGAGTTGTCGTAAAATACGACTAAGGTAAGTTGATGTCAGGCAGGCGGCCGGTCTTAAAATAAGCAGCCAAATCATGCGACAACATATTTATAACATGTGCCGACCCTACTTAGAGTGGGATAAGGGCAGGAAGAAAATGTAAGTTTAAATTCAGATCATAATTCTCACCATCGCCATCATCAGAGACTATAATTTCCTGTTCCTCTTCAGTATCCTGGACGGATGTCACTTCAGAGCTGGTGTCTTCGGAAGCTAAGCACTTCCTTTCATCGCGATGTCTCTCCATACAGCTGTCTTCCAACTAGTAAATTATAAGACTCTTAGGGCCTGTTTCACAATTTACTGATAAAGTGTCGGATAGTTAACCAATAAATAAACTAAGTAGCAGATAAATGTCTCCAAAAAGAGACTAAAAAGTTAGAAATTAAAAAAAATCGCGGTCATTTTGAAATAGGTATTTGCTATCCAGCAGATAATCAAAATAATAACCACATGATCTACCTGTTGCTTGCTCATCAAGCTGTGATGGGCTAGCGGTGCGACCGTGTGAATCTCTAGAGATGATCATTGGTTCAAACCCGGGCAGACACCAATGAGTTTTTCTAATAAAACTTATGTGTCTAATTGATAATTGCAATTTATCACACGCTTTTCGGTGAAGGAAAACATCGTGAGGAAACCTGCATATCTCTAGAGAATCCTAGGGATATGTGTAACCTATCAATCCGCATTGGAGCAGCGTGGTAGGTCTTAGCTCCAACCCTTCTCTCCAAAAATGGAGAGAGGAGGCCTATGCCCAGCAGTGGGATAGTAACAGGCCGTTACTTACTTACTTACTACCTGTTAACTTATTAGGGACTTTAAGTGCTGAATAAGCCAATCAGATACCTGAGAAACGCAAAATTCCGAGATATGTATCGGATATGTTCCAAATAAGCTATCTGACATTTTATAGGTAACTTGTGAAACAGGTTAATGTAATGTTCCTACATTACGTTTTATTTATTTAATACCTTTTGCACAAAAAAACATATAAATAACTGGTTAAAGGTAGGTTTACACTGTAAAAAAGCGGTGTTATCGCTGTAAAAAATTTCTTACAGACAACATTTGATGAACGGAATTATAGCAAAAAAAATATTATAGCTGTTCCACTTAAAATAGAAAATAACTGCCTATACTCCACTATTGTATAATTGACATACTCACTCTGAACATAAAACTGAAGCCGAACTGCAAATGTTCCGGCACCAGATAGTTTTTCTTCCCGCGGATCATGAACGATCCTGTGGTCAGATACTCTCCCGTGGGCGCTGACTTCGACACCTGGCTCCCGAACACCCACCAAGCACGCGTCAGCACTTTGGCTTCCCAAGCCACACTAAAAAAAAATATTACAAAAATCCGGCTTGAGGGACCATTTTCCTACGTTTATGGGAGACATGTTGTACGTAAATGTGTAATTGATTATTGCATTTATCGCGTTTTTCGTTGAAGGAGAACATCGTGAGAAAACTTGTATAACTTTAGAGCAGTGTTTCCCGACCTTTTTTGGTCCATGTCCCACGTGATAAAATTATTTTGCCCCCCTAAGTAACATACATAAATTTTATTACAAAAAATTGAATTGTCCACTTAAATAATATGTTTTAGGAAAAATTGCTTTTTTTGTTAAATTTGCCACCGAAATCTAGCATTGCATTATCCGCATTGGAGCAGTGGGTTTTAGCTCCTACCCATCTTTCCAAAAATGGAAAGAGGATGTCTATGGTTAGCAGGGGGATAATAACAGGCTTTTGCCTTACTTTCTTTTTACACAATTCAGAGAAACTAATAAATAATACAAAATCCGGCTCGTAGGACCATGTACGACATATCGAAAACTATGAATTTAAAATCTTAATGGCTGGACGGACGATCTCAAAAAGGTAGCGAGGAGCCGCTGGTTCCAAGCGGCAAAAAATCCTGGATTGTGGAGATCCCTTAAGGAGACCTATGTTCAGCAGTGGGCGTCCATTGGTTGAGAAAGAAGAAGAAGAATGGCCGTTCTCGGTAGTCGCTTCTACGCTGCCAGTTATAGCTTCATTAATCCTCCTTGACGATTCAAAAGTGCTTGAAAGAGCTTATTTGAATAAAGATTATTTTGATTTGGTTGGAATTGATTTGAAAATTTGCTGTCTAACACGAACGTAAATTGAATATTAGCTTTAATTTCCATAGACAATCCTATGTCCATTATTATGGCTCACAATTCTCCCTCTTTGTCGTGCTTCTATAGTGTTGTACCTGTAAGCCACGGCAGCCTGGCCCGCTTCGCTGAGCGTCCTCGGAGGGGGAGGTCCGGTGGGACATTTGATGACGATTGACGATGCACCAGTGACTTCCGCATGCACGTAAATATCGGTAGACCGCATATAGCGTTTTACTAATAACTCGTTTTGCTGCTGGTCGCGACCGCCTATCACCTGATGAATATTAAAGAGAGAGGGAGATAAAGAGAGATTATTAAAGAGAGGCTGGTACAAATATCGTAACCAACCAAACTAACCAACCAAATAATCCTCAACAGAATAGTAAGCTTCTACTATACTGTTGAGGATTATTTGGACGATACGACTGCGTGGAAATAGCTACTGCCCGACCCTGTACAAGATAGTAATGACTTAATGTAACTAGTTATAAGTATTATGTTGAAAAGAGCAATCGCCGAGTTTGCTGACTCTTCTTGAAACAGCTTTCCGAACCAGCAGCAGAATTGACGATTCAAAAGTAGTTATTTACAAGTTTATTTGAATAAAGAAAAATTAGAATATAATTTTTTGATTTAGACGCTTTGCGGAGAATTTTTTGTGGAGACACTGTAGATGAACTAAATCCAAAGCGTCTGCAAACATGACTGAGTTATCTTCTCTCCCGCATCTATTGTACGTATCAGTAAAACTTTTAGTCAATACACAGAGATTTTCTCTTACTTGAGATGTTTACAGTTTGAAAGTTCGTGAGCAACTAAGAATATGACAACGTATAGCTAATCCATGACTCCTACTAACAACAGTCAATACGTGCAAGCAATCCCAATTTGTAAACAAAAGAACGGATTTCTTAGAAAATTCAATAAACATTGAAAAGATTTAGTTCATTGAAAAGATTCAATAAACTTACCAAGAAATTGTCAGATGTAATAAACCAGTAGAATTTTTCAAACCAATAAGTTTTCCTGGCCTTAGTTATGCTACTGATAGTGTTAGCCTCTTTCAATGTTTGTTTGGTTTTCCGTTCAGCGCTTTTAAGCGCTTTATCGGCAGATTCAACTGTTTTCTGTTGCTTTTTAGCTGCACTACGTTTTTGGTCGTAGTATCTGTAAACAATGTGAATGTAATATTTGTTTGAATTTAGGGAGTACAAACTCTAATGAAATGAAATATTCAATATATATCTTTGTGAAAATGTATTTATTTAAATAATTATTTATGTTATTAACTTTAGTATTAATATCAATAAAATCTTCAGGTCGATTTTCAAAAACAAGGAAGAAAATAATACCCAATAGAATACCTTGTGATACACCTACGTAATATATACTTTCTGTTGGTTTTTTTATTATATACGGTTATATTATGAAATACAAATACGTCTCATATAAACAATTTTCATATTAAACACCATATTATTTGTTAAGTTACAGTATATGGTATACACATTCTATTGCTTTTTAAAAATACCTTATTTTATGACTGTTAAGTAAAACTGCTAAAAGTGTTCAAAGGCAAAATAAATGGTGGTGGTTGAACTTATTATTATATAACTCTGCTTGCTTGTGGGTGACTCTTTGCAATATCTTCCGATGATACTTCGGCTACAGAGCGAAATAATTGTTGAGCTCGTAGTATTAAATATGTCGCCAAGACTTTATCTTTTTTCTTACCTCCTAGCGTTAGCGAATGCAGTTAGCGATAGATCGATATCAACCAACATGGGTTTAAGAGGTTCTTGTCTGTTATTTTCATCATTATCATCATCACCTAAATCATCATAAGGATCTTTGAGCAATAAGGTGATGTGGTTGGTGTTTAATTTTAGTTGCTTGATTGATGAGGCTATTGGATCGTTATTATCCTGCGCAGTTTTCACTAATACTTGTATATCATCCCAGGACATCTGAAAGTGATCCTATTTTTTATTTCTTAACAACTTGCATTCATATCCTTATACAAATTAGGGAAGAGCTTTAGATCTCTTTAATTTCTTGTTTTAAATATATGAAAACAAAAACTCAATGGCCAACCAAGTTTGATAAACGTTTGAAACGATGTATTACGAAAACAATTGTGATATGTAAGCATATTATCTTATAACATAAGCTGAAAAAATAAATACAAATTATTCCTAAACTATTGACTTTTTTTTATATATAAATCAATATATATTTTTGTCAAACCACAAACCAACTTATCCTTAAGTTAAACATAAACTTTTAAACATTTTCACACATCTCTGAAAAAAAAAGATTTAAATAAATTTTTATACAGATACTTAATTTTAATCGCTTTCAATATTTTACTTAAAAAAATGTAAAAAGAATTGTGCATTTGCTTTTAAGTGAGTTAGTAATGCAGTGGTATTTAAAGTATTTATTTATTACCATAATTTACCTGATTAGCGATTGCTGTCTGTATCGCCAGCCGAGCCTGTTCCACCAGGGGCTCGTTCCTGGCTATCATCTCCGCAGCCTTCTTATCATCAAGCTGGACCTTTCCCAGCTCGGTGATTCTCTTTTCGTGATCTTTTTTTACATTTTGCAGTTTTTTCATGGCCTCCCGCTCTATTTGTATAGTCTGTTATAATTTGAAATCAATTATTTTATTCAAATAAGTTAATAGGTACATACACTTCAAAGACAATATTTAAATCAACATTCTCCTGCCCTTATCCCTACTCTTAGTGGTGTCGGCATAACAATAAAACTGAGCAATAAGTAACTTAACTCGACATCTCATTCGCACCTATCTGTGTGTATACCTCGCGCTTGCGCCTATAGCTACCCTACATGGTTGTCTGGAAGGGGTTGGAACTGTCAAAAATGTTTGGCTAGTGAGGAAACATCATCTTATTATTATCCTTATTATAAATAATAAAATCTGTTTTTATACTATGATGTAAATACAATTATATAAACTTAAGGGTGTCTGGCCAAGGGCTTGCCACGATGCAAAGTGTCTGGCATTGACTGACGTGATTTTTAATATTAATCTGATGGTTATACCATAAAATCTGCCTTTATACTTTGAAAAAAGATTGGTATTTTACACATGTAGAGTACCGTTTATCTCCCAAAGCCACGATGATCCAAATTCCATAACGTACCATCGTTCTTACCTGAATTGGGAGCACGCGCTGACAAACTTTCAGCTTTTATAAAATGACGAAGGTCAGGGGTTCACGGGCTCTTAGTCCATATGAATTGAATCAACAATTCAAAATTACTTATTTACATGTTTATTTGAATAAAGAATAATTTGAATTTGGGTTCTATAATTTAGGTATGATTTAACGCCGTGTGGTATCCGGCTGGAATAGTACCACCCTCATTTCTTACCGAGGTATCGTAAAAGGCGACTAAGGTAAGTCGACCCGCTGTGTGGTATCCGGCTGAGTAGAATAGACCAACCTCATTTCTTACCGAGCCATGTAAAAGGCGACTAAGGTAAGTTGACCCACCGGTATCCGGTTTAGTAGAATAGAACAACCTCTTTCTTACTGAGGTGTCGTAAAATACGTCAGAGGTAAGTTGACGTCAGGCAGGCGGCCGGTCGTAAAAACGCAGCCAAACCCCACTTAGAGTGGGATAAGGACAGGAAGAATGTTCAGATTTTTTGTTACGAATTTTTAATACTATTGTTTTTACTATTATATACCAAGACTAAGTTACTCACCTTAAGGTCAATCTTCTGACCTTCCAATGCTGAGTAGAACTCGTCAACAGCCCTGTCAAAAGTCTCATATTCTGTATAGTGCTGATCTTTATTCTGCCGGTACAGCATTGGGTGGAACTCCAGATTAGTGATGAGGTATGTAACCCCGCCACCTTCAGGGTTTGGACGGTCTTCTTTCTTTTGGATTATGTAGCCCTTAGAACAAGAATCTATATACTAATATATAAAGCTGAAGAGTTTGTTTGTTTGATTGATTGTTTGAACGCACTAATTTTAGGAGCTACTGGCCCGACTTGAGAAATTCTTTCAAGCTTTAGACTATATAATATTACGCTAAGACGAATAAAAGAGGAGCAGCAATAAAAACAGTACGAAAACGGCAAAATAGAAAGCTTTCCTTGCGTGCGCTGAGTATACGGTAATAGTTATTCAAAAATCATGTATTACGAAATTGTTACCCTCTAAGGCTGGATTCATACTATGATGCCGTTCTCGGTACGATCTCGCTTCGTTCTCGGTCCGGTCAAATCTCACTGTGTCTACACTACTCGATGCCGTTCTCGGTTCGATCTCGATTCATGGTCGACATACGATGTTTAAAAAAAGAATCATATTAATTTTATTCGCCAGAAAATGGAATTCAATTTTTCTATTGAAGAATTAGCAACAATAGCATTTTGGATAAACAAGATATAAATTTAAAAAAAATTATAACAAAAAGAAAAGAAAAAAAGGGGACAAGAAAATATGGGTTTTAGTAAAAGTAAAAGTTTATTACCGAGAAAAGAGGAAGACGAATATTATACTTTATTTCGTCATTTGGTAAATAATGAAGAATAATGTTCATTATATTGATTTAGGATTGTATTCAGGAATATTTGAAATGATTTTTAAAATAATTGAGCGCAAATTTTAAAAAGAAACACCTCTTTTTGTCAGGTTACTAATGGTTTGGATAAGGTAAGTAATAAAATATCATATTTTATAAAATTTGTATATTTAAATTATAACAACCATTTACATGCATGAATATTACATAATATGTATATAGCGGTGATGGTGTTGGTTGATAATGCATTTTCCTGTTGAGGTCCTGTTTGTTTTCTGTTCATATTTTTTTGTTTATTCCAGAGGTACATTACTAGCGAAAGTATTGACGGAATAAATTTCTAATTAAGCTCCTTCATTGACATCAATTTATCTTATCATAGTCGTTGGTTCATGTGTCTCTTCAATATCCATATCAAGAATATTGTAATTGTTAACTTCATCATCGGCAATAATGGATATTCGTAGTCTATTACAGTTATGTACTCATTAATAAATTACATTTGGTCGTGATATCGCCATTTGCAAACTTTGTAAGCTGCTTGGCCACTTTTGGCCACTTTTTAATTTAGAGAGGTATTTTCGATATTGAGCTCTTAGTCGCTCTCATCGATTCCTTGCTCCTATAATAGAAATATAACGTTTATAAATAAGGATATGTAACAACATGCATTCTGCATAATATTATTAGAAATTCTGGAATTCGATGAATTTCGAGGGTAATTTGTATTACATTAATAATAATCACGTGCAAAATCTAAAAAGACAAAGAGGAAATGCATAGGCCTATAGGCATAAGTGAAATAAAAATCAACTCTCCTGAAGTATCAGTGCCATGGCAAGAAAAACTTGCGATATAATTACAATAAAGCAATTAAATGAATATCACTTTGTTACGTTTGTGTTTTATTCACCAGGTAATCCTATTGCGTCTTCAATCTCGTTCCATATTTTCCTTTTGTAAATAATTTCACTGTAGTAGTGTGACTGCAAATCATACAGGCTGCGTCTACTTTTCACAAATTCAATATGTCTTTCATCTGCAAATAATAAATATTCAATTTATTTTTTATTTTTTGTAAAACAGTCGACCATTTATTTATTAATTTAACTCTATGCACTTTTCTCAAAAAAAAGGCACATAGAAAGACTGGTAAAATAATTATAGCAGAATTATTCTTTATCTATAACAAATGTTATAAACCACATAAGAAATAGTTAACTTTTTCTGAACTCTACGATTTATTACCAGACATATCAGCATCTTCCTGCCCTTATCCCACTCTAAGTGGGGTTGGCACAACATGTTATAAACTTGTTGTCACATGATATGGCTACGTATTTTACGACCGGCCGCCTGCCTGACGTCAACTTATCTTAGTAGTATTTTACGACACCTCGATAAGAAAAAGGGTGGTCTATTCTACTCAGCCGGATACCACACGGCGGGTCGACTTACCTTAGTCGCCTTTTACGACACCTCGGTAAGAAATGAGGGTGGTCTATTCTACTCAGCCGGATACCACACGGTGTGTCAACTTACCTTAGTCGCCTTTTACGACACCTCGGTAAGAAATGAGGGTGGTCTATTCTACTCAGCCGGATACCACACGGCGGGTCGACTTACCTTAGTCGCCTTTTACGACACCTCGGTAAGAAATGAGGGTGGTCTATTCTACTCAGCCGGATACCACACGGCGGGTCGACTTACCTTAGTCGCCTTTTACGACACCTCGGTAAGAAATGAGGGTGGTCTATTCTACTCAGCCGGATACCACACGGCGGGTCGACTTACCTTAGTCGCCTTTTACGACACCTCGGTAAGAAATGAGGGTGGTCTATTCTACTCAGCCGGATACCACACGGCGGGTCGACTTACCTTAGTCGCCTTTTACGACACCTCGGTAAGAAATGAGGGTGGTCTATTCTACTTAGCCGGATACCACACGGCGGGTCGACTTACCTTAGTCGCCTTTTACGACACCTCGGTAAGAAATGAGGGTGGTCTATTCTACTCAGCCGGATACCACACGGCGGATTTATTACGAGACATAATTATTTAATTAATTTTATTTAACATAAATGCTAAACACATGCGGCGCGACTGATGAAAGACTGCAGTTGAAACAAAAGAAGCGAGTTCAGGTCGAGACAGGTCCGATCTCACTTCAGTCAAATTTTCTTGTCGACGAACCGACGCTCGACCGATATCGGATCGGTACTGGCCCGATACTATAGTGTGAATACTCTGATTCTTTTTTATTTAAGAATATTTTACCGGACCGAGAGCGGAGCGAGATCGAACCGAGAACGGCATCATAGTCTGAATCATGCCAAAAGTTCAATTCAGACTATGATGCCGTTCTCGGTTCGTTCTCGCTTTGTAGTTGACATAAGACGTTTTGGAAAATCACTACATATTATAAAACAAAGTCCATATTTCCGTATGTACGCATAAAACTTTAAAACTACGCAACATTTTGATGCGGTTTTTTTTAATAGATAGAGTGATTCCAGAGGAAGGTTTGTACGTATAATAACATTCAATACGAAGTAGAGAAATACTGTAATTTTTGAGGTTTCTGTAAATAATTACATTTTTTTCCGCTTACATTGCAAACGCAGGCTAAACCCTACGAGATTTATCAAAATGATGTACTAAGTATTTGCACACCTTAAAAAGGTCTACAGAAAAGTCCGCGATGGTATATATCTATCTCTTATGGATAACCCACAATAGCAGTTTTTTTTATTAACTTTTTACGAAAAATGATGCCTTATGTTCAAAGCAATTTTTATACAATACAGCATTAATCCTTATCCAATTGAGTACCTTAAATAAATTGTTTATTTAATAAAGATCAATATTGCCCTTTACAGCATGTAATTTAAGTGAACATTTTCGGAGATATTACAGATTTAAAATCCCGCGAGGAGGCCGCGCTTAGACCTATAAGCACTTCGACTTTAGCAGCGATGTCGCTCTTTCAAGAGTTTGTTTAAAGACATTCTGTAATTAATTGTAAAAATAAAATAGATAGGGAAAATATAAAAGTAAATAAGTAATAATGTACTATATGAATTTAGATATTCCAAAGATAGCAGGAAATCTTCTTGGTATAGGGAAAGGAAATTGTTTTTCTCCAAATTTAACGCTACGGCCACGGGCAGTATTGAATAAATCAAAACAACTGGATCAATTTTAATCATTTTTTTTACACTGACTGACATGGGATATGTATTTTATACCCGTGCGAAGCAGGGGCAGGCCGCTAGTAACTATATAAATTTAATTCAACAGCATTTAGTATTTCAATATAAAAATCAGAAAAGAAAAGCAAGAAAAAATAAAAAGAAAAGAATAACCGAATAATAAAAAAGGCTAAAAGAAAATTAAAAGAAAAGTCAAGAAAAATCAAAAGAATAGCACAAAAAGAAAAAGAATGACAGAAAAGAAGATTCAAAAGAATAGAAGAAAAGGAATAAGAAAGAAAGAAAAGCTGATAAAAAATTATAATAATACAATCACTTATAACAAATTTTATAAAGTACATGATAAATACTTACCTAATTCAGATTCCCACTATTTATTACCTTTAACTTAATTTGATTTAATTAAAACACACTAGCGGCACGACTGATGAAAGTCTGGAGTTAAAACAGAAGCGTGTTCATATTGTCGATGTCGGTACAACGCCGAGACCGGTTCGATCTCGCTCCAGTCAAAATATTCTTTTTGACGAACCGGTGCTGGAGCGATATCGGACCGGGACCGGAGCGATACGATAGTGTGAACACTCTGACTGTTTGTTGTTTAACAATATTTTACCGGACCGAGAACGGAGCGAGATCGTACCGAGAACGGCATCATAGTCTGAATCCAGCCTTAAGGTTCTGAATAAGAGTCCGCGACAGCATGTCTAGCTTTTAAGGTTAACCCGCTCCAACTATTTTTATGTAATGAAAAGACTATTACGGTTTTAATATTTCCACAGGCGGAGCCGCTGGCGATTGTTAGTTAAGAATATGCTTACAGGAATCCAACTTAAGTCTCTTATGATCTAAAACTACCTCCTCCTGCCCTTATCCCACTCTAAGTGGGGTCGGCGCAACATGTTACAAACATGTTGTCATATGATTTGGCTACGTATTTTACGACCGGCCGCCTGCCTGACGTCAACATACCTTAGTCGTATTTTACTACTCCTCGGTAAGAAAGAGGGTGGTCTATTCTACTCAGCCGGATACCACACGGCGGGTCGACTTACCTTAGTCGCCTTTTACGACACCTCGGTAAGAAATGAGGGTGGTCTATTCTACTCAGCCGGATACCACACGGCGGGTCGACTTACCTTAGTCGCCTTTTACGACACCTCGGTAAGAAATGAGGGTGGTACTATTCTATTCAGCCGGATACCCATCTAAAACTACCGTTTTCGTTAAATGAAGAATAAACTTAACACTTCATGAATGAATGAATTAACCTAACCTAACAATGTTATAATCGAAACTGTTAAAATGCGATATATTATCACATTTTAAGGAGCTTAACTTTTTTTTTCCTATACCTATTTGTAATATAAAACTTTGTAATTGATATATAGTTTTATATTATAGCATCATTGTTACAATTTTTTTCTAATAATATAAAAACTAGGGACAAATTATGTACCGCATTGTCATAATATCGGTCTGTGACAGACTAAATGTGACTGTCTTAATATATGTCTGTGACAGACGCAATTTGTAATGTGTTATTCAGTCGCTAATAAATATTTTATTTATTTATTTATTTATTTATTTATTTATTTATTTATTTATTTATTTATTTATTTATTTATTTATTGGAACACCAACAAGAATGCACTTAAACTAAACATAAACATAAACATTATTGTGTCCTGCTACAAGTACATCCTCACTTACAGGTGTACACAGCATGCGTACTTATGGTGCTATACGCGCTTAACAATTTGAACGAAAACTAAATGTGTAAATTTATATTTAAAAAAGTTACAATAAATAAAAAAAGAGAAAGAAAAAGGCTTAAGCTAAAAATAAAAATATAAGTATAAAAAGTAACACCTTAACAAATTAACGATTCACGCAGTAAACATTTAATGGTTGGTAAATTATTTCTGTAGATGTCACCCTTAAAATCACCAGTAGATAGTGTGTTGTACTGTCGCTTCATCCTATTAATGGGGGGCGAAAAACCCTAGATTAGTACGGCTAAATTTAGGTTTGGAGAGTTTACGCTTTTCATTTCTTGGTACTCTAGAAGGGATGCTAAAATTAATATTTTCCAGATGTTGCGGACAGTCCAACACACCATTCACCAATTTAAACAGAAACAAGACATCATTTGCATCTCTACGCTTTATCAATGACTGCATATGAAAGTGTTCTAGCTTTTTCTGATACCCATCGACACGCCCTATTTTGAATCGGTAACTTAAGGATCGAACATGCAAACGTGTAAGACATATCATAATAAATATATCTCCATTTCTTATCTAATCCATACAAGAGTAGACCACAACGCCGTGTGGTATCCGGCTGAATAGAATAGTACCACCCTCATTTCTTACCGAGGTGTCGTAAAAGGCGACTTAGGTAAGTCGACCCGCCGTGTGGTATCCGGCTGAGTAGAATAGACCACCCTCATTTCTTACCGAGGTGTCGTAAAAGGCGCCTAAGGTAAGTTGACCCATCGGTATCCGGTTTAGTAGAATAGAACAACCTCATTTCTTACCGAGGAGTCGTAAAATACGACTAAGGTATGTTGACGTCAGGCAGGCGGCCGGTCGTAAAAACGCAGCCAAATCATGTAACAGCGTGTTTATAACATGTTGTGCCGACCCCACTTAGAGTGGGATAAGGGCAGGAGGATGATGGTTATATTGACGAAGCTATTAACCTTTTTATTTTAAATTATAGTTTACAATCTATTCGTGCTTTGTGTAGTCAATTACATCATCATAATAAAATTTCAATTGTTCTGTAATATGTAAATCTAGCATGGTGGGTCTAAGCTCCAATCTTTAATAAGAAAAAGGACAACTTTGCCCAGTAGTTGTATATTATATTTACAGGTTTCTATTTTATCATAATCATAAATAACGTAGCTTGACATTATTGTTTTTCATTTACAACAACAGAATTTTTTAGAATGCTCTGACTCGGATTTTTCAAAAATTATTAATGTAGCTTACTTTTGCAATTTGCATTTTTCCACTTTCCATAAGCGTTTCAGCTTGTTTCAAAGCCGTCACCAACTTGTCCAAGTGCTGTTCTACATGGAACCCTTTCTGGTCCTGGCTGATCTTCATATTGCCCGTCAAGCCGTTATCTTGTAATACATGATCTATCACAGCTGCACCATACTCTGCAAGAAATGAAGAATATCTTAAGTATTTTTTACCTTTTGCATAATTTTTTTGAAACATTGTTTAAAGAATCCGCCGTGTGGTATCCGGCTGAATAGAATAGTACCACCCTCATTCCTTACTGAGGTGTTGTAAAACGCGACTAAGGTAAGTCGACCAGCCGTGTGGTATCCCGCTGAGTAGAATTGACCATCCCCTTTCTTACCGAGGTATCGTAAAATAAGACTAAGGTAAGTTGACGTCAGGCAGGCGGCCGGTCGTAAAAACGCAGCCAAATCATGTAACAGCATGTTAATAACATGTTGTGCCGACCCCACTTAGAGTGGGATAAGGGTAGGAGGATGATGATCATTACTTTATTTCACAATGATTTCATAGTACCAATGTAAAATAACAAAAAAAAGTCACAAATGATGATGGTTTGAAGTATATACAGTCTGTTTAGTTAGCAATGGTGCCATAACTGTTTTCCAATTGTTAGTTTATAGAATAAATCATTAATTAATTTATAATTGTAGTTTTCATAATACATGTACATGTATGACTTTCAGTAAAAGTAGAGTGAAAGTAGAGTGAACTATCCTTACTGTTAGAAACCATAGGAAAACAATAGTTATAGACAATATACATCCACCTTAGCTATAAGTCAGGCCAAGAGATTTCCCAACTTGGTTACAGCGATTCACCGTAACAAACATATCTGTTGGGGGTTTACCTATATTCAAATGTTTCTTTATGGAAGTTGACTGTTTACAGTACTTTTAAATCGTTAAATGATTTTAAAGGAGCTACCACTGATAGTTTGCTCCTACCGAGAAGAATCAGCAAGAAACTCGGCGGATATACTGCATTTATTTTGCAGTATAATTACTTAATAATGTGAATTAAAAAAATTATAATTAAATACTCCTGTTTTTCTTTATAATATCTTTAAGGAATATTGTCAAATTTTATGTAGGCTATTAGTACGTTTGAAGCAGGTTTCAGATTAATGCGCATATTTAGTATGCGGCTATATCTAAATTTACCACCAAACAAGATATTAGTCCTGTAACCTATGACCAGTATAAAAAAACATTTAAATAACTTACCCAAGTTAGGGTTAAGGATCTTCTTAAGATTGTCACCAGGTTTGCTATTCTCAATAATTTCCTTTAATTTATCAGCACAGGGCGGTGCATAGCTAGTTTTGGCTCTATCCAATGGGTATTTCTCCTTAACAGCAAATCTATAAAAATAGACATATTATTTTATGATTATATATGTATTTATAAAAAAGTAATAATAAAATTATTTTGCTATAATCTGCAATGAAGCAAAATAGAATATAAATATAATGCTAAATGTAGAATGGACAATCCGTTTTCATACCTAATACATGCAGGATTCGTAAAAACACATGCCCAAACCTCCACCACTGCCACCACAATACTCAAGCACTACATATGTTCACTATCACAAACTCAACAATTTATCGCCTCACATTTTTACATTACATATCACCATGTATCCAAAGAATTAAGTCACATTTCCTGTGCTTGTATATGAGACACGTGAGTTTGTTGTTCGGAATGGGGTGATATGTATGTTTTTTTATGTAACCAATTCTTACTTCAAACTTAAGTTTGACTCAAATTTGAATGGACAAATTTAATAAATAAATTAAATTTAAGTAAAGTAATGAAAATAAATTACTTATATTAAGAATTTTTTTTTTACAATTAATAGGACTATTACACATGTATGAGGATTTTTTTAAAACTATATACTTATATTTTATATTTGTTATCTGAGGTTTTGAATCATACTGTACATACCTAACTTTATCACCCTCCACATGTGGTCTTAGGACATTTAGGATGGTCCACTCGTAATCTGTTAGAACAATGTTGCCCCTATCATACAGTTCCAGTATAACATGGTATGCCGCCTCCCCACTGCCAAACTGAAGGTCCACAATTCTATCAATACCAAGCTGAGTTAACTTCTCCAAACGTTTGTTCTTCAAATGTTTTCTGAGCTGGAAATTAGTGGAATAGAATTGATGAGGTTAAAAAGTACATACTATGTCAATTTTATATATTTCTAGCAATTGCCAGTAGCTTCACCTGCATGGAAAAATTAAAACCGTAATAGTGTTTTGATAAACATAAAAATGGTTAAAGTGGGTAACCTTAAAAGCTAGACATAGCTGTTGCAGACTTCTATTTAGAACTTTTCGAGGGGAACAAATTTGTTCTACATAATTTTTTTATAATTATTATTAAGTGAGTAAACGGTTACTCAGCGCACACAAGAAAAGCTTTAAATTTTGCTGTTTTTTTACTATTTTTTATTGCTGCTACTCTCCTATTTATTAGCGTGATGTTATATAGCCTATAGCCTTCCTCAATAAATGTACTATCTTACACTGAAGAATATTTTCAAATCAATCCAGCAGTTCCTGAGATTAGCACTTTCAATCAAACAAACAAACAAACAAACAAACTCTACAGCTTTATATGTAAGTATAGATTGTAAAAAAATAGTATGCCACAAAGAAGTCTGACAAAATAGTTAACTTATGAACACTTTAAATAAAGACAATCTAATATTAGTGATTGTATTTTTGACACAAATAAAAAAATTAATAAAACATACACAAGCAACTATTGGATTGTTATCTATTCTATTATGTGCGGTAAAAATAAGAATCACTGTTATAAATATAAATTAGTATTGTATAGGATACAATTGTATATATTGACTGGCCCATTGTCGCATTGGGTAGTGACCCTGCCTTCAGCTCTGCAGGTGGCGGATTGGATTCCTGCAGAGGGCTAACATTTTCTATTAATGAATTTGTTGGTCTTTGAGTCTGGGTGTATATTTGTATTTAAATATGTATTTACGAATTATATATGTATATGTATACTTTCTTTATAAAATTCAAGAAGTTTGACTCAAGAGGAATTATCATTTTGTAGAAAATGCAAGGGTATTTACATCCTATGAGTTAGTGCTCTCAGTTTTCAGAGATAATGTTAATAATAATAAATGTAATAAGTTAACACTGAATTCAAACCTTCATAGTAAAACCTGATGGTGCTACATTCTTAGGCCACTCAAATTGTGTTGTATGAAATCTATTGCCTGATTCCAACAGCAATACAGACTTCTCTTCAGATCTCTGTAGACGTATAACATATGTTTTGTTATCTATGTCATAAACTTGGTTCACTCTCATGCCTATCAATCTATAAAAAAAGGAAATATTATCAATGAAATAAACACAAAGAAAAGCACCTTAATTCATCCTCATTTGAAACGACAGATTATTAAATCTTTTAATTATAAAACTTTGTACATTTATCTAGAACTGGTGATCTTGAATTGAATTTTTTTACAATCAAAAAATGGAAAATACAATTAAAAAACTAAAAAATACATTTTTATATCTTATAGAACTACAAAGCGAAAAATAATTTTGAAAATAGTTTTCTAATGTCGTTTCAGCTGAACATTTCTTATTCAGAACATTTTTTACCATTTTAGATATGTTAGTATACAAAAAAAAAGAACTTGGTAACCTATCCTGATAGAATAAAAAGTAGTTTAAAGATTTTACATCTTTTAATTTATGTATTGGTTTTTTAAAAGTAAATGAAGTAAAGATTATTAATAAAACTACTTCTGATTACCTTTGTAATTCTGCGACCATGCATACTATGTCATAAGTATTGAATCGTGTCTTCATTTTGGATAATCTTTACTTTTTAGTTTACTGCTAGAATTCTACAATTATATTTACAAACACAAGTATATTTACTAATAAAAGATTAATAGATATTCAAAATTGATTAATTTTATTTATACAATTGTACTAATAAAAATTCATAAATTGAACAATCTAGGAATAAAAAATAAATATCGCCGCAGACAAATTTCAAAATCTGTCACCAATGTTGCCAGGTAAGATATATAAAAATATTGTGTTCTGTTCAGTGTTCTGATCTAAAAATAGGATTTTGTATAAAATCACAGTGTATTCAATCAGGTCATCATGTACAAATAATACCCGGTCATCATGTACAAATAATACCCAGTGAACCGTTAGCTAGTCAACACAGGTTGCTTTTACTTGAAATAAACCTTTTAGTAAAAGTGAACAGATACAAGCCAAAGCCCCTACCCAAGATTAAATGGTATATGCTTGATAAAGAGGATTGTGCAAGAGAATTTCATAGAAGAGTGGCAGGCAAAATGAAAGATATTCGAATCGATTTTCGAATTCGAAATCGAATTCGAAAATCGAAATTGTGCAAAACGCTTTGAAAGAAAAGAAGAATGCTTTTAAAGAATGGACAAGTGTAAATGTGAGTGACATTGAATTAAGAGAGGTTAAGCGTAAAGCTTATATTGAGAAAAAGAAGATAGGAAAGAAAGCACTCGCTATCTTTAAGGGCAAAATACAGAACAATCTATACAGAACCTTAGAAAGCCCCCAAGGACAAAAAGAACTGTATCGGATAGCGAACATGAGAAAAAGGAATGTAAAGGACATTATGCATGTTAAATGTATGAAAGCTAAGAGCGGAAAGATTTTGACGAATAATGAGGATATAAAAGGACGTTGAAAGGATTATTTTAAAACATTAATGAACGAAGAGAATGATTGGAGTAGAATGTTAGAAAATATACCTATTAATTTAGGCATTGTGAGGGAAGTGAATGAAGATGAAGTTAGAATAGCAGTACAGAGCATGAAAAGTGGGAGAGCGATCGGGCCGGATGGTATTCCGGCTGAAGCGTGGAAGTGCTTGAAAGTGAATGGATGGAAATGGCTTACTTTATTCTTTAATAAATTGTTACATGAAGAAGCGATCCCCGACGAGTGGTGGTGGGTGATGTGCAAGAATGTAACAACTACCGAGGGATAAAGCTAATGTCGCACAGTATGAAAGTTTGGGAGAAAGTAATTGAGCGAAGAATGAGAGAGGAGTGTAAGGTAACCAGGAATCAGTTCGGTTTTATGCCAGGGTCGAGTACGACGGATGCTATTTTCGCCTTACGCCAGTTGTGTGAGAAATACCGGCGTGCGCGTAAGGACTTACATATGGTCTTCATAGACTTGGAAAAAGCATACGACCGTGTTCCCCGTAACGTTCTTTGGTGGA
Source organism: Morpho achilles (assembly GCA_947086495.1). Classification (NCBI taxonomy): domain Eukaryota; kingdom Metazoa; phylum Arthropoda; class Insecta; order Lepidoptera; family Nymphalidae; genus Morpho; species Morpho achilles. Next base: position 14,735,813 of record CAMTZB010000001.1, on the reverse strand, counting down.
GTCTGAAAGAGAAAGGAGTGCCTGGAAAGTATGTACGAATTGTAAGATCTATGGATGATAGAGCTAGAACTCATGTCCAATCTGAAGCCGGAGTAACTGACAATTTCGATGTGGCCGTAGGCTTACACCAAGGATCGGCTTTAAGTCCCTTCTTATTCGTCCATGTGATGGACGCACTTACAGCTGACATTCAAGAGGAGGCTCCTTGGTGTATGCTGCAGCTATTTGCCGATGATATTGTAATTGTCGGTGGAAATGCAACCGAGGTCCAGAACAGATTTGTAAAATGGCAAGAAAAATTGGTGAAATACGGTTTAAAAATCAATCTGGCCAAAACCGAACACATGCACTGTGATTTTAGTGGTACCTCCAATTTTTCACCAATTACCTTAAATGGTGTTGTTTTGCCAGTCTGCTCCGACTTTCGGTACCTTGGTTCGCTTTTCCAGAAGAACGGTGAAGTAGATCGCGATGTGAGAAATAGAATGAATGCGGGATGGATGAAGTGGCGACAGGTCTCAGGAACAATATGTGACCCCCGAATGCCCCTTAAACTAAAGGGGAAAATTTATAAAACGGTCATTAGACCTGTCGTAATGTATGGATCAGAATGTTGGGCAATAAAAGGAAAGGATGAAAGAAATGTGCATGCGAATGAGATGAGAATGTTAAGGATGTGTGGTGTGACAAAACTTGATAGAATACGTAATGAGTATGTTAGAGGAAGTCTGAAAGTTGCGCCCATTACAGAAAAGATGAGAAGTGCGAGACTAAATTGGCACGGTCATGTAATGAGGAGGGATGAAAATCATGTGACCAAAAGAGTTTTAAATATGAATGTGGATGGATGTATGGCTAAAGGAAGGCCGAAAAAAAGATGGTTGGATTGTGTGAAAAATGATATGCATGTTAGAGGAGATGGAAAAAGAAGACATATTGTGCCGACCCCACTTAGAGTGGGATAAGGGTAGGAGATTGATGAATCAGGTCATCATGTATGTATCATACAATATACAATTAACGCGATAACTAAAGTGGATATGTACGAATAAAAGTAACATGTTTACATTGGTTCATCTAAAAACATATATCTTATCAGAAAAAAGAGGATGTTGAGTGTACAATCGATATAATCGATCAAGTATACAATCGATTTTATATTTAGGCATAATAAATCATCATCGATTGATTTATTATTATAAAAATCGATAATAATAATAAAATAATCGATTAATATAAAAATCAGTGTTTTTACGTTATTAATGTGTTGCCATCTTAGTGGATTTTCCACTAAAACTGGTGGTTTTAACTACCCACTTAGTGGCCAAATATTGCTTTTAGTGGCTAGTGGTTTTTTTTGGTGGTCTTGGTAAAATATATTAGCAATTAAAAAGTTAGATTTACTTCCATTTTACGATGATTTTTATATCTGTTCGTTTTCCTTTTTGAATATGCATATATACATTGGTGTACAAGCTTAAATCCACTGTTTGCTCATGGTTAGTGTTAAATTTTAATGAACATATGAATCGGATATGACCATGCCATATTTTTATTTTTAAAAGTACGACCTCGGTTAACAATATTGAGTCAACATTATTTTGTCATTTCATACTAAATCCTAATTCATGAGAATCCTAAACAAAAAAACCGTGGTTTCATCCCGGCCGACCTTCAACATCCACTCCAAGACGGAATCACTTCGGGCGGAGGACTATGCTAGCCGTATGGTGCCATCAGCGGGGCATAATTATCTATTATAAAGTGCTGAAATCTGTTGAAACTATCGAAGTGCACCGTTACCACCGATAGATAATAAAATTGTGAGGTGCAAATGAAGGAAATAAGGCCAGAATATAAGCTAATTTTCCATGACAATGCTCCGTCACACACATCAAAAAAGGTTCAAAATTACTTAGAGACGCTCAACTGTTAGATGCTACTCCATACCGTTTATTCACCAGAACTGGCCCCATTCGACTATCATCTGAATTCGTCGGTGTGCCATTTGCTCGCTGAGCAGCAGTTCGATTCTTACGCGAAACGTCCAAAATTGGCTGGAAAATGGTTTGCCTCGAAAAACGAACAATTTTTTTTGGTATTTTATCCATATATTACCTGAGAGATGACAAAAATGTATATTTTGAATGAAGTCATATTTTTTCCTTCCTATGAAAAAATAGTTTTTTTAGAAAAAAAAGCGGATTTTAGCTTGTTTATTGGTAGATATTTACTTTGCTTGAGTATGCATAACTGATCGACAAGAATTAGTCATCTACGTTTCTCTACACGCGAGGATTTTCCACCTAATATTTTTCTAAACTTTATACGCGGGGATTTCTGACTTCATATTTTTTTCTGAATACTTATACTGAGAAGTTAGAAGGCTTCATCGTTCAGTAACGCTCATGGGCTCATAATTATTAATTTTGGTTTGTATTAACTGAGCGAATTTATTAACGCGTAACTATGCAAAAATCACAATATACGCTACGGGATTCTTGGCTCGTAGGTATCAGAATTACTACGGGTCGAGTAGCGAAATGTAAATTTTGTGATATTTAATTTGTTAATTTTTTAATAAGTAATAATAAAGGAAACGAATTATTTGTATATTTATTTTCTTTCATAAAACAAAAATTGTTTTAGTGGAAAATTTAGCGGTTAGCGGTTATTTAGAGTGTAAAATTTCTGTTTGTTAGTGGTTTTCTGGTGGTTTTTAAAGTTGAATCTAGTGGGAAGCTTATTGAACTATTGGCAACACTGGTTATTATAAATTTTGAGGTTATCGGTTATTGAGGTAAAGTGGTAAACTTTAAATTTTTGTTCCGAATCCGAGAAAGTTTATCGTTATTTTTTTGGAGATCAGATTCAGGCAACTTCAATTAAAAAACGATATGTCGAATATATGACATATTTATATTTGTGTATTTTCAAATTATTGTGTATCAAAGTGCTTCTTGTAAAAATTTAAAATTTGAATTCCTCCTTAACACAAAAGACTTAAAAATGGGAGTGGGAGAAGAATTTAAGTTAAAACCCATGAAATGTGAACTTAATTATCTTAGTAAATCAGATGGATCGGCAATTTTAGCTCAAGGTGATTTAAAACTTTTTTTTACATTTTCATGCTTTTGGCTAGGTTAGATTCAGTAAGTACATATGAATAAGAATTTACAACCATTAAATTCAAAATTTTCAAGTGAATCAATTTTTATTTATTTGTTTATTGGACAACCAAAAATATATACATTCTATTTACTTAAATTAAATTATTCTGATCTCATTGTAAATGTTCTATTACTTAAAGGTTATCTCGTAATTCGTAAAAATAATTAAAGCTACCTTATAGCTATAATATATTATATATAAGGTCAATCTCAATGTCAATACGAAGTCATAAAGTAATACTTAACAATAGTTTTATCTTATAATATTATACATTTTAGTAATTAAAATAATTATAATAATTTTATTAATTTAAATTTAAATAACTTTTATAATTTCTCCTATGGTAATAATTATTGTTAGCATGCATGACCCTTATCCATGACCCATCTTATCTTATATTTAAATATCTTTCACATTTCAGGTGAGACAGTGGTATTAACCAGTGTTAATGGCCCTCTCGATATCAAGACTACAAGCCAGAACATAGATAAAGCTACTCTAGAAGTACTATTCTGCAGTAAAGAGGGGAAATCATCTGTGGCTGACAGGTATCTTTAGAACTTTGGAGCAATTACTTAGATATTAGCAAATTATCACATGCTTTTCAGTGAAGGAAAAGTTTGTAAGGAAACCAGCATATCTCTAAAGAATTCAGAGGATTTGGGTAACCTACCAATTATTGGAGCAGTGTGGTCAGTCTAAGCTCCAATCTCAAGCAATAGGAGATAAGCAACAGGCTGTTACTCTTTACTTTTTATGTTCCAAGCATGTGCCACATTATATTCCTAAACTATTAATAAAAAAGTTACATCCTGATTTAAAATATTTATATACTGGCTTATTATTTTGAAACCAGGCAGTGTGGTATCCGGCTGAATAGAACAGACCATCCTCTTTCTTGCCAAGGTTTCATAAAAGGTGACTAAGGTAAGTTGACCTGCTGTATGGTATCTTATTGAGTAGAATAGACCACCTTCTTTTTTACTGGGGTGACTAATAGGCGACTAAATCATGTTACATGTTTATAATATTTTGTGCCGATCCTACTTAGTGTGGGATAAAGGCTGGAGGATGATATTTTGAAACTAGGCAAATCTCTAAAACTTTACTGAGTATTTTTCTTATAAAAGAGATTGTTCCTGTTGGCAAGAGTATAATAATTTATATTGTGAAAACATTACAGATATAAGGAGAATGTAATAAGAAAGACCTGTGAGACTGCAATACTGAGCTGCCTATATCCTAGAACCGGTATCAATCTGACTATACAAGAGTTAGAAAATTATGGTGGGGTGAGTTTCTTTTTTATATCACACTGGCCAATGTATCCTGATTTTCTGAAGGTAGTAGAACATGTCGCACACTTCTCTATCTATCTAATTGCGGGGCACGCCTATTGTTGCAGGACGGGTGGTCAGCTCCCATCCTGGACTATTTCACTCATTTCCACATGTTGGGACACAGGTTTCGCTACTGTCCCAAAAGTGTCACCTGTTTTAACCAACCTGTTGCTTTTACAAACCTAATAATATCCCTGAAGGGGATGAAGGGGGGAACGGGAAGATATCTGTTAGGTCGTCAACTTCAATTTCATCCTTTCCTATGTCGCACACTTAATATTACAGTGGCCAAATTCAAAATTAGCCTTAATCGAGTTAGATACATTGTAGGATACAATAAGGATTTTTTTTCATAACCATCTATGATACATTATGAACTAATAAAACTAAAACTAATTAGAACAAGTGTTTTCTTGGTCTTCAAAGTCTTCTCTTTATCAATTACGAATTTTGTAGGTGTCACTCTCGCTTTATTGCAATTTGTCACAAAATGTTTTTAAATCAGTCACCTCTACTATCGTTTCTTACGTAACCAAAGCATCATCAGGATAGGCTCCAAGACAACATTTTAATGCATTACTACACACTACACTTAGCATTACATAGATTTTCTTCACAGGTTTAGGCTAGCGGTTACCAACCTGCATGCCAAGCGTGGTGATTATTGGCATATACCTTCATGGACACACACACTAAGCCACAGCCCGTAGTCCCCAACAGGTCCGCTATTCCCAGCTCTGGATGCAGATTATAGCATAATTTCTGTAAAATAATATTTGTTATAATAAACTTTTTCAAACACATTTGAATCATCAAGGATCATATGATTTCAAGTTACTAACGTGCGCCATAAACTGCGCCTGCTTGGCGCTTCTCAACTCGGGCGTGGCGATGCACCATGTGGTGGCGGCGTTGGGCTGCGCCGTGGACGAAGTGGGCAACCTGATATTGGAGCCCACGTGTGGTCAGGTGCAGAGCGCGAGGGCTCTCCTATACTTCGTGTTCGACAGTCGTGAAAAACACCTTGTGACTGGTAAGTAAAAAAAGTAACATCTTCAAGCGCACTTCGTCAGTAACACCAGAGCCGCGGGCGAGAGTGAACGTGTAGTGGTATATTGTTGGTGCATATTTGAGCAGTACTAATTTTTAATGGATATGCATTCTTTATTTTCTAGGGTTCACGGAGGGTAGTTTCAGTGAAGACACGTATGAAGAAGCCTTGGCGCGGTGCCGTATAGCAAGCGACCTTGTGTTTGACTTCTACAGGGATATCGTCAGGAAATATTCTTCTGTTATATGACATTGAGATCAGCTCCGCTCGTTAGGAGTAGCATATTATTGGTCACTGAACACTTAGTTGGATAGACCATCTTTGGCCGTTTCGTAGTGGAGAGAAGGATTAAGACCTACCACGCTGTTCCAATGCGGAATGGTAGGTTACACATATCAGAATGCTCTAGAGATATGCGGGTTTACTCACGATGTGTTTCTCCACGGAAAAGCGTGCGATAAATTGTAATTAATAATTAGATAGATAAGTTTTATCAGAAAAACTCATTGATGTCAAACTAACCGGGGTTTAATGAATTTTTTATTTACTATTTACTACGTATATTTCATAAGTTTTATTGTAATATAACATATACATATAACTTCAAATAAATAAAATATCACTAAGCAACACTTGAATTTGTTTTTTTTTAATGAAGCTTAATATTTTGAATTAGAATAAACTTAATACTTTAATTTGACATTTTAAAGGTTTTAATGTGAAAGTTTATCTATCATCGTCCTCCGGCCCTTACCCCACTCTAAGAAAGTTCGGCACATGTTATAAAAATGTTGTCACGTATTTTAAGACCGGCCGCCTGCCTGACATCAATTTACCCTAGTCGTATTTTAGAACACCTCGGTAAGAAAGAGGGTAGTCTAATCTACTGAACCGGATACCACGCGGTGGGTCAACTTACCTTAGTCGCCTTTTACGACACCTCGGTAAGAAAGAGGGTGGTCTATTCTACTCAACCGGATACCACACGGTGGGTTAACTTACATTAGATGCCTTTTACGATACCTCGGTAAGGGAGAGGGTGGACTATTTTACTTAATCGGATACTACGGGTGGGTCAACTTACCTTAGTCGCCTTTTACGACAGGTCTGTAAGAAATGGGGGTGGTCTATTCTACTCAGCCGGATACCACACGGCATAAGAAAAAAATAAATAAATAAATATATAAATATAAATAAATATATAAATATATAAATATATATATATATATATATATATATATACATCTTGCACATCATGTTGCGTCCTACATGGCACTTTTTACCGATCTTGTTGCGTCCAACCGACTTGTTGCATCCAGTATACGGACGCAGGATAAACCAACCCTAAAAATTTGTCAGGAGCCGTGTTTTTATATGTATAATGCGTGGGCAAAAAATTGGATGGGACGTTATTTTATCGCGGGAATGAATTCCGATGTATTTATTAGTTCAGCGAGTTGCCGCGCACAATTTGGAGGTCGCTACGTGCTCGCGTATATTTGGGCACGTATATTATATTTCTGATGCTAGCATTCTATTGCCTCCGACGTATATTTTAAAAAGTTTTTTTCAATTTTTATTTAGCATTATCTTGCGTCCAAATTTCTTCCCAATTTAATCGATTTTATAAGTGATGCGGGGGCCCAAGGGGTGCGCGCGCGAGTCCTACGTTTTGTTAATAAACAAACATTGAGCCGTTAGGACGCGTTTTAATTTGCAAAGTGATTGTACTCATAATTGCGTATATTATTATTATTGTAAAACTGTAAATATGAAGAGAGCGGATAAGACATCGCTATTTGCTAAATCAGATCTTCTTATTTGTGCTTAAGGATCCCAATATTAAAAAAGTCATTCGGAAAAACATTTTATTAATGTGGTTTCAAGAAAAGTAAGAGAGTTAGCAAAATTATTAATCGAAATTTAAAAAATTAATAATTCTATAATAAATTTATTGAGTGCCTTAAAACCATTCAGTTAAGATCTTATGGCAGAGGCAACTAAAGTTGTAGATAACTGTGATGCCAAAAAGTATAGATTCGAAACCTTCTTTTGCTATGAATGTTTCAACTACTTTTCAAACTTACTCAACAATGCTGCAATATAGCCATTATGTTTGCATTGAAAAAACAAGGTCCTTACAATGAAATCAATAGCGCAGAAACAGAAGCAGATCTTAAGACATTAATGCATCTTATAGATGCAATTTTGCGACATGTCATCTCCAGTCAAGCTGCAACAGATTTAAACAAAAAGAAGTGGAATAATGTCACTATAGTCCCGTTAGCCAATGAAGCTGCAGCCAAAATCAAATCAGGGTACTACTGTTGCAACGTATATTCAGTTATTAGATAACATTTATTGCAAAGTTTTATTATTATTACAAAGTTCTCGAGGGATAACCAAGATTATCTGGACCCAAAAACCCAAAATCAATTTCGTCTACGCGACTCTAGCAACCTTTATACAAATATTTAGCATAACTGAGAATGATATGAAACATTTAGCTACGTTTATGGGCCATACCGGTGACGTGCATAAAAAGGCATATAGATTGCCGGATTACGTGGCATCATCACTATCAGCCCATTTTCGTCAATTGCTGGACATAGGCCTCTCTAATTATTCGCCACTTAGTCTGATCCTTGGCTTTCTACTTCCATCCACTGCCCGCTGTCCTACGTATATCGTCACTGGTCTCCACTCCAGAACACGTCTACCCCAACGGTCATCGGTTCTGCGACAGGTATGGCCGGCCCATTGTCACTTCAGCTTGCTTATGCGCTTAGCTATGTCGGTGACCCTAGTTCTCCGACGGATTACTTAGTTGCGAATACGATCCCTCAGAGAAACCCCGAGCATAGCTCTTGCCATAGTCTGCTGAGCGTCTTTAAGCTTGTGGACCGCCTTAGCTGTTAGTGTCCACATTTCGGCACTGTAAGTCAAGACAGCTAGGACACACTGGTTAAATACTTTAGTCTTTAAACTCTGCGGGATGGGTGACGAGAAGACTCAACGTAGATTGCGGAATGCTGCCCAGCCTAGCTGTATCCTTCTCATAATCTCACACTCGAAATTGTTGTTTTCTAGTTCGTGCGTCTGTCCTAGGTAAATGTAGTTATCAACAATTTCGAGAGTGACCCCATCTAAGGAAATCGGTCCCGGAGCAACGTGCTCGTTGCACATGATTTTGGTTTTACTCAAGTTCATCCGGAGAGCGATCCTATGAGAAGAAACAGCCGGTCCATGCAACATCCATTGCAAATCCTCTATGGATTCAGTCGTTAAAACCATATCATCGCGAATCTGAGATGAGCGCCATTGATGTTTATGCCATGACCAGTCCAATTCAGCGTCTTAAACATATCCTCTAGTGCGTTTGAAAACAATTTCGAGGAAATGACGTCCCCTTGTCTTACGCCTCGCTGAAGATGGATATGTCTTGTCTACTGGTTTTGGACTCGGACTGCCTTTCTTGGCTTTTCATACAGACATCTCAGCATCTCAATATATCACTAATCGACTTGGCATAGAGATGCCAAGTCGATTAGTGATATATTGAGGTCGAAACCTGGGCTGTTCTGGAGTCTTTACTAACGACTAAGACTCCAGAACAGCCCAGGTTTCGACCGAGTGAAAAGCTTTTTCATAATCCACAAAAGCTTGGCATAGTGGTTGATTGTACTCTTTACTTTTTTGTACAATTTGCCGCACGGTGTGGATATGATCTATCGTGCTGTACCCGCATAGAAACCCGGCTTGTTCGGGGGATGGAACTCGTCGAATCATCATGCGAGGCGGTTTGTGATAACCCTTGAAAACAGCTCATAGACATGGCTCAGAAGAAATATTGGCCTATAGTTAGTTAAGAGTGTTATATCTCCTTTTTTGTATAACACTATACTTCTGTGCCATGCCTTTGGAGTTCTCCCGGCAAAGAGAAGGGTATTAAACAGCTCTTGAAGCTCTGTTACCAATAGAATTCCACCAGCTTTTAACAGCCCTGTTGTAATACCATCCTCACCCGTGACTTTTCTATTTTTAAGCTGTCCAAGGGCTAAAACAATTTCATTTAGATGGATATCAGGCAGTTTTTCCGTATAGTGGCGGCTTAATTTGTCCTCTGTGTGCAGCGGTAGCATGCGATGCGTAAAATTCGGCGTAGTGGCTTTCCACTTCCGAGAGGATTTCCGGTTTGGACGAGTAACGACTTTCCCTTTAATGTGGTTAACTTCGTCAGGTGACTTTTTCCAAGAGGCTTAATAAACACTTTTGGAGCCCGATTCTGCTCAATTGATTTTTGAGCGTATTAGCTAATCGGAGGTCGCGTCGTTAACCATCTTGGTAATTATTTTGTTTAAAGCCTCTACTTCTCACGAAGTTAGCATAGGGTTCGTCGCTCTGCCATTAATAGGAGAGTATCTCCCGAAAGCTTTGACTTCATGCCCTTACGTTGGCTTTCCCAAATTTTTGTGCCCTCATTTCGAAGGATTTCTGCTACTCGGTCGAGTTTTTGTCCTACGTTATCCGTGGTTTCCAGAGTAGTGAATTGGTTTTAAGTTGTTTCTAGAATGTTACAGATCCAATTACGGTTTACTGAACATTCAGACGGACTGTTGATTTCATCAAACGGATCCGTTCCAGCTTTAGATAAATATTCAGAGTGCCTCGTACCAACCTATGGTTGCTAATAGTCAGTGGTAAGCACCGAGACATCCCTAAATATACGCTTCTTGTCGCACGCACACATGCATACAATACGCACATTCACCTAATAATCTCAACTACTTCTGCAGTTCAAGTTTTTTCTGGGTTAGTAACATCACTTACCTGCCTATAAAAGCTTTCTTTATTAGTTAACTGAATGACGAGGATAATAAGTTCTATCTATCAATCTAATTTCGGGGACGCCTGTCAGTGCAGGACGGGTGACCAGCTCCTATTCCGAACTATTCCACCCATTTCCCCATGTTGGGACAAGGGTCTCACTGCTGTCCCGACAGTGTCACCTGCTCTAATCTACCCGTAGCTTTTACAAACCTGATAATATCCCTGAAGGAGATATTTGTCAGATCCTCAACTTCAATTTCATCCTTACCTAGTATCTCCCATCTTACCAGCGAGTACATAGGGCACTCAGCCATAAGGTGAAGACTCGTTTCTTCATCTCCACACTCTGGGCACGCAGCATCTTCTGTTATTCTCATTATTGACATATGTCTGTTTAACAGGCAGTGCCCAGTTGTAATGCCTGTTACAATTGCTACATTTTCCCTGCTCTGAGACATCAGCTGTTTAGACTTCCTTGTATCAAACGATTTGAGAAACAACTTTGCTTGTCTGAGCATTGTGTTTCTCCATCTTTTGTTAGATTTTGTTTCTATTCTTTTTTCAATCACACACTTTATTATATTATGTGCAATTGGGAGGAAGGGTTCTGGTCCTACGAATGTTTGACTAGCTCCCTTTCTTGCCAATTCGTCAGCTTTTTCGTTCCCTGCATGGCCACAGTGTCCCGGAACCCATACAATCGTTACTTCCCTCTTCTCAGCTAATTCGTTTATTTCACGCTTACATTCCTTCACGATAGCTGAGGTTGTTTCTATGCGGTCAAGTGCTTTTAAAGCTTCTTGACTATCGCTATATATGACTATATTATGTTCTAATGCTATTTGTGATTCTTTGAGTTTCCTAGCACACTCCATGATAGCTATCATTTCGGCCTAGAAGACACTTGTATATTTACCCAGATTTAGGACCTGGTGTAAATCTGACGAGGTGCCGTAGACAATTCCAGCTCCCGCCAGCTTCGCGGATTCTCGTCTAGACCCGTCCGTGTAGCAGATGGTCTGACTCTTCGCGCTGTTTTCCACTTCCCAGTTTTCTTTTACTCCTATGTGTATCCTATATTTTTTATCGAAGATTTTCTGTTTCTTGATCAAGTCACTTCTCCTGACGACCATAGACAGATTTTCTCCGTAAATCTTTTCTATATCTGTATGACCTTTATCTGTAAAGTTTCCTTTCCATTGTTGGAACACTTTCATCTTATACCATTGCTCTATAGCTTTTCTCTTAGCTGCTAGGTCTAGAGGATAGAGTCCCACCAGAACTTCTAGTGCAGCGGATGGGGTTGTTCTCACTGCACCTGTGATCATTAGTGTTGCTATCCTCTGTATCTTCATTAAGTCCTTGCTGTTGACTCCGATGTTGGCTCTGTGCCACCAAATCGAAGCGCCGTACAGTATTCTGGGTAGAATGATAGCCGTATATATCCACTTGGTAATTTTTGGCTTAGGATAATAAGTTACTTACCTGTTCATAAAAGCTCACTTAGTAATAAGTAAATGACTATAAAATTTTTTTTTTAATAATATGACTCACGTGCCATATTTAAGTATTAGAAATCTGATGAGGTCAATGGAAGCCGTTAAGTCAATGTTACGCATAGGTTCATACAGCAGCAATATTCGGAAGCATTTTAGTTGAAACAAAGAATGGATGTAATAATGTCAATGTAATATCAATAAAATATATTGCATAATATACAGAATCAAGTTAGATATAAATTAATTAGGAAGCGTGAAAGCCTAAACAGTGTACGAAGTATATACAAAAATATACAATGTGCCACATTATTTCGACGATGAACGGAACCGCTAAGTGATTGAGAAATTTTTAAAATTGAATATCGGTATAAAACTAATTAATGGAATTTAAAGTTGTATACTGAAATAATACAGATTTAAAGGTATAGTATACGCTTTAATTTAGTTAAAAATCCCTTCAGAAATGGTAGACGCAACAGGGTTCGAGTTTAAAATGACGCAAGAAGACTTCTGCGATTTAAATATATATATATATATATATATATATATATATATATATATATATATATATATATATATATATATATATATATATATATATATATATATATATATATATATATATATATCTAAATAAAATTGTTACCTGTTTCTTACACAACCTCCTTCATAGAGTTGGTCATTAATATGAAAAATATTGTGGCCCTCATTATGAGTCATTCCATAGATAATACACTATAGTCATTGAGTTTTTGAAAAAGAGTAAATGATTTGACTTTTGGAAAATTGCTTTTTATTTATTGAATCAGAATAAAGTAAAATATCGTCGCTTTATAATAGTTTAAATATATTTCACGTTTAAGTTCATAAGGCATACTTAAGTATTTTTAATGAGTATTATTATCGTAAAATCAGTATAATTGAAAGTCAGAATAGTGCAGTGAATAATTGACCGGCATCTTTGTGATGCTGATGCCGAATATAAGGGACGCGCCAGGGACTATTATAAATTGTTCTGGTGTAAGGCCGGTGGTACACTTGGCGTTTATTTATTTCTTTTATACATCATCATCATCTTCCTGCCCTTATCCCACTCTAAGTGGGGTCGGCACAACATGTTATAAACATGCTGTCACATGATTTGGCTGCGTTTTTACTGCCTGACGTCAACTTACCTCAGTCGTATTTTACGACACCTTAGTTTGAATGAGGGTGATCTATTCTACTAAACCGGAAACCACACGGTGGGTCAACTTACCTTAGTCGCCTTTTATGACACCTCGGTAAGAAATGAGGTTGGTTTAATCTACTCAGCTGATACCACACGGCGGGTCGACTTACCTTAGTCGCCTTTTACGACACCTCGGTAAGAAATGAGGGTAATATTATTCTATTCAGCCGGATATCACACGGCGTATTTCTTTTATACATATAGTTAGAAAACAGAAAGAAAGAGTAAAAGCACATGTATAAAGGCGGACTTATCTCTAAAAGGGATTTCTTCCAGTCAACCTTTGAGTAACAGGAGGAAAAGGACGAAGTGAAGAAGAAAGAGCATACGGGTAATATAGAGAAAAAGAAAAAGTTAATGATTCAATCTGTGGACTGGTGGGAATATGCAATTGTAGTAAATAGGTAAAATAATTAATTATTGCGCTTAAAGAGATTGCCCTCATCAGAATTTACAATATAGAACAACAAATTAAAGATGGAGTTACGGAGGTACGATTTTTGATTGCGGTTATGAATGTCCAGTATTTGTGTTGTGTGGTGGTGGTGATTGTTTGTACTCGATGCGTTTTAAGAATTCTACATGTATCAGGTTTGAAAACGGATATGACACTCCCAAAATATTTATACAAGTAGGAGTTACATTGTGGAATTCCATAGTAACAAAATTACGATAGAATTCTTTTTCTATAACCCGAGTTTGTCAAGAAAATGTATGTAATGTTAAGTGTAGGAAGAAAAATCATTCTCGCAAAACAAAATGCTTTGGCATTTTGTCGTGGAGCCTATCTTAGAAGAAAGGAAGATCTAGGAAGATACTTCGTTTACGGGACGAAAAAATTGTTAAGATTGTCGTAGTGAATGTGTGTAATGCTTGTGTAGAGTGCTGTTGGTGGTGGTGTATTATGATAAGCATGGTAATTAGTACTGTACGTATAAGGTATGAGAACGGTTTTGCTTCCTACACTTGGCATTACACAGATTTTCTTAAAAAAACGCGAATCATAGTAAGATTCTGTCAAAACTTTTGTACTTTTCAATCAAATATTCGATAAGAGTCGATTATATCAAAAAATTACTTTCAGTCCTTTTGTATTACGAATCTCCAAGTTATTAATTTGCCTAATTCTATAGATTATTTAATTTCCTAGTTCCGTGGCTTCAAACTTTCTTTTACATGACCTGAGCACGGTGTGCCCAAAGCTTATAAGTGGCAACGTATCGGCGGGAAAAAAACAAAGATGGCGGATCGACGCGATCTCATGCAAATGGCGAAGGCAAAAGCGCCGCCGGCACATTTAAATGTCGCTGATGCCGATTTCACGACGAGCATCACTTTTGCTCTATTTACGGAGGGCCAACATTGTCCCCAAGAATCAATTTCTTAAATCAAACGGACGACCATGAGATATTTTATCAAATAATCATTTATTGAATCACATAGAAATAGTATTTAGCTATTTAACGTAGTACTATCTGGCAACGCGTTGCTGTAGCTCATTTTTACCTCGATCCAACGATCAATCGAATTTCCCTCGAAACAAAACTATCCTTGACAGTTAAAAAAAATGGCCCGATCGCCAACAAACTTTTCTATCCTAATCTAAACTGTTTTAAAATTTAATTGAATTAAGTTCAATCGTTTCGCATTTTATAAGGAAACATATTTTTTTCTCTTATATTGTATTATAATCTAATAGATTTAATTAATTTGGAAGATTACTTCTAATGATATCGCGATCGAAATTAAATATTATGTATTTCCATGACAAATTTCAAACGCAATATAAATTTTTCAAACATTTTGACTTTCGAAACTACTGCCTATTTCACTACATCTATATTTTATAATATTATAAAAGCCAAAGTCTGTCTGTATTTAAGCTTTGACGGCTTATCTGTACTAACTGCATTAACAGTGATAAAAATGGAAATTTGTGCCAAAAGAAGCTAATACCTACCGGGGTAACATATAGGTTCCTTTCAGGAACGGGTAAAACCGTTGAATTAATCATGGTATTTAAATGCATGGTAATTAAATTGGTGCGAGCAAAGTTGCAGGTATATCTAGTTATTCCATAAATTGTACGTTTAGGTATTTATAAAGTCACAATCAAGTAAATTCCTAACGTAAATTCTACGGAGAATTATTTGCTTACATAATTTTACATAAACTCCAAGATCGTATCTAAAGGTTAACGAAGTGCGTAATAAATGCAAAACAACATCTTTGAAGGCTGAACTTATCTATGTAGGCCATTGGCCAGTCACCAGTTTAATAAAGATTCGAACGGGCAACACCGTGGGAATGACGGCGGACCAGAGACTAGAGGATTGCGCGTCTATGTTATGCTTAGTGTTACCAGTTACAACAAATTTATAGGACAAAAGTAGTATATTGATTTGATTATGTAGTTAAATAATCTTGGAATTGAATGCTGCAATAAAACTTATAGAGAACGAAAAAATTAATGTTTAAAAAAAATTAAATATACGTTCACATTTTCATTATGCATAATCATCATCTTCATCATCTTCCTGCCCTTATCCCACTAAGTGGGGTCGGCACAACATGTTATAAACATGTTGTCACATGATTTGGCTGCGTTTTAACGACCGGCCGCCTGCCTGACGTCAACTTATTTTAGGCGTATTTTACGACATCTCGGTAAGAAATGACGGAGGTCTATTCTACTGAGTCGAATACCACACGGCGGGTCGACTTACCTTAGTCGCCTTTTACGACACCGCAGTAAGAAATGAGGGTGGCACTATTATATTTAGCAGGATACCACATGGCGTTAACTTATTAATACTTTTTTTATGTCAGGAAAACCCATTATGGGTCGTCACCGTCCGATGGGGACGAGCGGTGGGTATGTCGGACTCTCATGGACTAAAAACCTGACAGTGCTCCACCACGCTACTGGTGGCGGGGACAGGGTACCGTTGTACACATTTACCCCATCCCCGCCAGCAACAACTCTGAACCCCAGAGTGCGCCACCTCTGGGTCGGGGCCTCTCTAAAAGTGGCCCCTCCCTACGCTGCATGATGCATCGGAAGCACCAGATGCATCGACCGCCTCGGGGACCTAACTCCAGCGAGCGTCCGATACCCCGTTCGGACCGCTCGGAGGTCCCCAACTACTTAATACTTATCCTAACTTAAGTTTAGACATGGTAACCCACGTCGTAGACCTGTCTCGATGCTTTATGTACCGCGTCCACTGCTATTAGGTACTCACCTGATTTATGTAGTGTTCGATTGAATTATATGAATATTTGAAACGTGTTTTGAGACAGAAAGGCGCGTTTTAACACTTATTATATGTAATAGTGGATATAGACGTGTGGTATCCGGCTGAGTAGAATAGCTTTCATTTCTTACCGAGATGTCGTAAAAGGCGACATAAGAAATTTTGAGATATAAGAAAACTATGTCTTGGGGATTATTTATCTTTAGGTCTGCAGCAAATTGACTGGCCCGTTGGTGCAGTAGGTAGTGACCCTGCCTGCAGCTCCGCGGGCTGTGGATTCGATTCCCGCCGAGGGCCAACATTTTCTACAAATGAATTTGTTGCTCTTTGAGCCTGGTTGTATTTAAGTATGTATTTAAAAAATATATAAGTATATATTCACCAGTTGTCTGTCACCCATAACACAAGTATTAAGTTACTTACTTTGGGGACGGACGAGCGTGTATGTAAGTGTCCCATATATTTATTTATTTAAAGTGTTGTTTATAAAATATGTGAGAGGGGTGTTTTTAAAAAATATGTTTATTTTTGAAAGTTCAATACTTTTCTTCGAAAATGTTAAACCGGACGTGCATGTTAACTATTTCTTATTGACTGGCTCTTTGGCGCAGTTGGCAGTAGCCCTGCCTTCAGCTCCGCGGGTCGTGGGTTATATGTTGGTCCCGCCGAAGACAGACATTATCTAAATACCATTAGTTGTTGGTGGTTAGCTTCTCATCTGGGTGTATATACGTATTTAAGTATGTATTTGAAATTATACATCTTTAATATTTAAATGAGTTAATCTTGTATGTATATATGTATATATACATATTTTCCAAATCTCGGAAACGGCTCTATAGAGAGCTGGATACGGCTCTATAGGGGGAAAATCCCACCTAGCTAGGTTTCATTATAAAAAACTCTATACCTGTTTTGCTAAAATTTACGTTAATTTAAAAGACATCATCATCCTCCTGTCCTTATCCCACTCTAAGTGGGGTCGGCACAACATGTTATAAACATGCTGTTACATGATTTGGCTGCGTTTTCACAAAGACAATTTTCGCAAATTGTCAATACTATTCATTTCACATTTCCACTCAGTATTTACTGAATGCATGCGGTGCATCTTTCCAATCAAATATTACGAAACGGTCAATTTGGCGTGACATTTAACGTTCGTTAACCGATTGAGGTCCTGTTAAAGGGCTATCTAGATTGGACCTTGTCATTAAATCCTTTCATTCTTGCCAAACCTGTCGCAATATCGTGTGAAATCATCTAGTATGTTGGATATTCGGAGTTAGTAAACTTGAAATGCCATGGTCGAGGATGGTTAGACCAAAAATGAATATGTAACAGTGCTATGAGGTTTCGGTTCAAATCCAATACAGGCTTGCCTATGGCAAGGCATGGAATTGTATATACATATATTTGCTTAATTGGTATTTACAAAAGAACAAAAGTAATAATAAAATTATTACTTTTGTAAATAACAATTAGGAGATATCTCTTGATGATGCTTCGGTTGCGGGGCGAAAAGATTGTTGAGTTTGTGATAGAGAACGTGTGTAGTGCTTGTGTATTGTGGTGGGGGTGGTGGAGGTTTGTGCATGTTTTTACGAATCCTGCATGTATCAGGTATGAAAACGGATTGTCCACTGTACATTAAGCAATATATATATTTTCTATTTTACTTCATTGCGGATTATAGCCAAATAATTTTAGTATTACTTTTGCATTATTATTATTGGATCTCCGCAAAGCAAAGCCTACTTCTATAAATTATTTACGAAAGTTATAATAATAATATTTTAAAATAAAATCAAATTTTTGTGATATCCTTGATCAGCTTAATAGGCTTTGTAGAATAGACCACCCTCATTTCTTACCAAGGTCTTGTAAAAGGCGACTAAGGTAAGTTGTGGCAGGCAGGCGACCGGTCGTAAAATATCTGGCTAAAACATTAACAGCATATTTCAAACATGTTGTACGACCCCACTTAGAGTGGGATAAGGGCAGGAGAATTATGATGTTGACATAAGTTCACCTCCTGTGACCAGACCTCAGCTTAGGCAAAGTGCGGTCCCTAAATAAGTAAGTAATATAATAAGGTTTTGGAACAGGCCGATGTAATAGCGGGGCGTGGCCGCGCGCCTACTGGTTTGCGCCTCGTAAATCTACCGCCTCGTTTTAATTCAAAATTATGTTTTACTGCGCCCAGCGTTCTTATAAGGCGATTTTTTTTATTTTTTTTTATTGTACATACTTCTTCTTCTTCTTTCTCAGCCGATTGAAGGCTGAAGGCTGGACATAGGTGTCCTCATGAGATCTCCACCACACACGATCTTGTGCTGCTTGGACCCAGCGGCTCCTCGCAACCTTTTTTGAGGTCGTCAGTCCATCTTGTGGGGGGTCTACCGATACTGCGTTTTACGGTGCGGGGTCGCCATTCCAACACCTATAGACCCCAACGCTCATCGTTTCTCCGCACTATGTGCCGCGCCCGTCGCCACTTCATTCTCGCGACACGCTGAGCTATGTCGGTGACTCTGGTTCTCCTCATTTCTGATTTGATCGCGTAGAGAAATTAGCTCGCTCCATCGCCCGCTGAGCGACTCTGAGCCTTCTTATGAGTTATCAGGCCCATGTTCAGCGACCACGATTGTACGTATTGTTAGCATAGAGAAAGAAAAAGGATCTCTAGGATCAAGATTTAGGAAAAATTATCTAAAAGGAATCTCTTCCAGTTGTAGGAGGTTTAGTCGAGGAGGACATCTCGGTACGAAAGAAGGTGGTCTATTCCCGGATACCACACGGTGCACTTAAGTCGACATTCCCAGATAATAGTAAATTCTATCCTTCCTACCAATATTATAAATCAGAAAATTTGTGAGTATGGATGTATGCTTGTTACTCTTTCACGGTCAAACCGCTGAGCCAATATCGATGTAATTAGGCACAATTATTTCTTACACACCAGGGTAACATATAGCCTATAGAAATCCTGTCAATTCTGCAGGAATAGAATGACGTTAAAAAGGGCCATCTATTACCAACCCATCATGAGACAATAGTCCGCGCAAACGAAGTTGCATTTAAAAGTTAGTATTTTATATATTTACATAAATATGTTATCCATTTAAGGTTATTTTTAAATTCAAGAGTCCGCGGGGTTGCCACAATTAAAAAGCGCATGCTATAATTAGCCGACCGGCTAAATATAGACCGTTTGTAATTATAACGAAATAACCCGTTCAACTCAATGGGGATACATAATTTTATAATTACGAACAGGATTTAATGGACGGAATTGGTTATAATTTTTGTTCAGATCGTGATCGTGGTAGTACCCGAAAAGATGAATTTAAAAGTGAAAATTGGATTGGTCGAAAATGTTCTGTTTTAATTTGGTACTTAATGACCCGGCTTTGGATTCATCGACATGAAAATGCTTACAAACAATACAACTGACTTGCACGTTGGCGCAATGGGTAGTAATCCTGCCTTGAGCTCGCAACGGGTCGCGTGTTCGTTTCCCGCCGACGGTCAACATTTTCTATAAATGAATTTGTTGGCCTTTGAGCCTGGGTGTTTATTTGTATTTAAGTATGTATTTAAAAAATATATAAGTATATATTCACCAGTTATCTGTCTACCATAACAAAAGTATTGAGTTACTTACTTTGGGGAAGGACGACCGTGTGTGTAAGTGTTCCGTATATATATATTTATTTATTTTTTATTGATTCATTTTAAAAATAGATTTTGCCAAGATGAAATCAATTTTGATAAAGTATTTTGGATGACATGCGATAGTGACCTCTTGCATAGTTATCATATATATGTGAAGAATTAAATGACAATATTAAAGGTGTTTTGGAATTTTAGTAGAAACTGTATTGAAGTTTCAAGGTCCGCATAGTATTATTGTATGTATGTGAACTCGGGTACCAGTTATAGTATTAGATATAGATTTGAGTAAAACGTCTATGGTATCCTGCTGAATAGAATATACCACCCTCATTCCTTACCGAGGTGACGTAAAAGGCGACTAAGGTAAGTTGACCTACCGTGTGGTATCCGGCTGAGTATAATATACCACCCTCTTTGTAACTGAGGTCTCGTAAAAGACGACTAATGAAAGTTAAAGATAATGCCATAAAATATGCGAGTTTTGGTTCGGCCTTTTAATATAGTAAATCTTATAAAGTGATTCAGCAATCTTAAGAGAAACAGTCCTGTAAATATATTATATATATTAACCAACATGTGTCTTTATTGCCAGAAATACATAAACTATTTTAATAACACGCAATTAAATAAGTTAGCTTTACTTATTATAAATTCTTACTGTTATGTTAGGTACTGTAAAGGTCATCAATGATTGACCCACAATTTATTATGCACGGACAATTTCTTTTCCAGGCCGTAATTCGTAATTCAAATGTCACCGGAAGTAATTTTGACTCGATAATAGCTGTAGGCGCGCGCGCGCGAAATGCACTCGTTCGAAATTTAAAATCTCCGCTTCGTGGAACATCGTGACATTTACCATTTCTTGAATAAATAAATTTATCGTATAATATTATTAAATCCTATCCTATCATATCCTACTTATATTATAAATGCAAAAGTTTATGAGTACGGATGTATGTTTGTTACTCTTTCATGGCGAATCCGCTGAACTAATGTCGATGAAATTTGGCACAATTTTCTTTATATACCGGAATAACATATAGGCTATAAAATACTGTTAATTCTATAGGCCTAAAAAGCGCCATCTATTCTAAACCTATTACGCGAACGAATTCGCGGGTAAAAAATAGTAGGAGTAGTCTTTACTAATATTATAAAAAGGATAAATTTGTAATGTTTTCACACAAAAACTACTGGACCGATTTCAAAAATTCTTTTAATTAGAATTAGTTTTAGTATTAGAATTAGAATCGTCAGCATCTTTACTGAGCAACATAGGCATTATAACATTTTGAAATAATAAGGATCCGTTATAAAAATGTTATAGGGTGTAAAAAAATAACGCGTGTGAAACCACGGGATATATCTAGTATTATAAATTTCAAATTTTATATCTAGCTATTTAACTGAATAAATGAGAGACTTGTATTAATTAAAGCCAGACTGTTTATTGATAAAATTTCTTGACTTAATGAATTTCTCTACGTTAAGGATGATAGTAAAACAAGTAAGTTTTTGTTAAAGATGTCGGTGATCATCACGCTCTGCGATATTATATCGATGGTAATCGCAAATGTGGGTTTGACTGTTACCTGAAGTCGGCTATTAGTACCCTCATTATTCAGTCACCAAAACCTTGTTGAGTCGTGCTATTTGCACAATTAGGTACCTACACAGTGACGAGTTTCTGTTTTTGTTGCTTATTTTTTGTTAATGTTAAACTATGGTAGATGAAATTTTATTTTTTATCTTAATTTTATAAATAAAGATAATATAATAAAAATTATTACAATTATAATTATTTTAGCTGGAAAAACTTGTACTAATATCGATATGGAGCACTTAAATACACATTTTACTACTTTCGATGCTATTGATAAAGCTGAAAAACTACGTACTATTAATCTTCTTTCATCCTTGCCCACTTCTAAACATCCACCGTTCATCTTTAGCCAATTTACAGAATGCGATGTTGAAAAGAGTGTATTGTCCATATCATCGAATGCGTCAGCCGCAACATGATCATACCTATCCTAGATATTATTTGTCCTATCCTAACACATATCCTAAATGATTCCATCTCTTGTAGTGAAGTTCCTAATACATGGAAACTAGCCCAAGTTATTCCTATCCCTAAAAGATCTAATGCCAATGACCTAAATCACTTCCGCCCAATATCCATTCGGCGGGTGTACCTCAAGGTGGCGTGTTGTCGCCTCTCCTGTTTGCACTCTTCATCAACTCGATAACTCTAAGACTCTTCTCTCTACCACATGTATGCAGATGATTTCCATATTTACAACCAGTCTTCTCTTGATGATCTCTTCACAGCTATTACTGCCAGTAATAATGACCTAATTGCAATCCACAGTTGGAGTAAGTCATTTGAGCTAAAAATTAATCCCGGTAAGTCGCAAGCGATTATTATTGGCAGTAGGAGTTTCATTTCAAGGATTGACTGGCTTAATATACCACCGATTGAATTTGATGGCGTCATAATTCCCTACTGTCCTACAGTCAAATGTCTTGGAATACATCTTGACGCAACTCTGTTTTGGTCACAGCAGATGAAAGAACTGAGTAAGAAAATGTTTGGGGCACTAAGTTCTCTTAGGCGGTTAGGCGCTTTTCTTCTTATTCCCACCAAAATTATGTTAGCACAATCCCTACTCTTATCAATTCTTGATTATGCCAGTGCAAGCTATCCTGACCTGACCGACGAACAATTTAATAAACTTGAGCGTTTACAAAATCTTGCTATTCGGTTCATATTTGGATTACGTAAATATGACCATGTTTCAGAATTTCGTGCTAAGCTCAAGTGGTTACCCATCCGCTTTCGCCGGGACATGCAAATACTCTCTCTTCTGTACTGTGTGTTATTCCACCAAACGACACCCTCCTACTTGAAATCGAAATTCCATCTTATAAAAAGTAATAATAATTTAATAAGGTCCTTTCGGAAGTATAACCTTGAGATGCCCTCACACAAGACATCGTTTTTTGGACGTTCTTTTAGTGTCAAAGCTATAACATTGTGGAATGCTCTACCGATAGCAATAAAGGAAGCGAAATCATTACGCAGTTTCAAGTTTAAGTTGAAACAATACTACATGTCACTATCTGGTTAGGACAAATATGGTTATATATATAATAAATATGGTTTATATATATAATATATATGGTTGATATATATATAGTATGGTAAATTTATTATATGTATGTATGTATATATGTATGTATGTATTAGAATATGTATACATTGCACCACCTACCTTATTACCCTAAATTTAATGTCTCTAGCCCTAAGGTTGCCTGGAAGAAATCGCTAGTTAGCGATAAGGCCGCCTTATTGTTACTGCATTAGATTATGTCGTTCTCTTAACTTTGTAAATTATCATTTTTATGTGGTGCAATAAAGAATGTTCTATTCTATTCTATTCTATAACTAAAAGAGTTCAAATTCCTTTAAGATCTTCCTTCCTTCCGGCTTAAATAGCAAAAGTGTAGCAAAAGGAGTCTTTATTAACAGTTCTTTGGATTATTTTAGTCTGTATTAACCACTTTCTTTATGTAAGACTATGCATATAAAAACTTAGAGTATTCTTTACTTCTTACATTTTTTTAAATAGGCTACCACAGAGTAAATTATACACTTATGACTATAAATATAGATACACATTGTAATTTGATCTAAGATTTGACAGAGTCAATTAGTTATTTAAAATAAATAATTTCTTTGATAATTTTATTTAAAATAAGTAATTTCAGAAATGTTTTTAAATAAAACATTTCACTTTTACGGCCATAAATTTTTGAAGGATACCAGAATATTAAGGTATGAAGCGACATTTAATAATTTTAGGTAAACAAACAATATAAAATTATAAATAAAACTTTTGTGTAAACGCAGATATATAAAAATCTTTCTTTAAAAAAAAGTAAGCTTACACCTTTTGCCATCAGTGGGATAGTAACAGGCCATTACTTTCTTATTACTTATTTAATATTGGTTCCAAATTAGTCGAGCTAGATCTCGTTGGGGTGGTCTGAGCATCGGGCACCGCGAAGAGTTGGACTGGCGCGAGGTGATCACAGAGGCAGAACAAATTGTGGGCTACCCTACCTCCTTCCTGAACCTTCGATGGCTTTTCAACGATGAAATAGCGAACACCGCCATCCATCTTAGGAAATTGGTAACGTAATTTAACTTACATACATTTTTTTTCTTGAGTATAAAGAAAGGTTTATAAATTTTTTATTATTTTTTTTTTAATTCATAATCTATTCCTTACTTTTTTTATATTTGTTCAAATTAGTCGTTACCTGGCATTAAGCAAAATAGAAATATTGTTGACTCTTGCTAGCCCTAGCACAGGCCTAGGTCTATTTGGGCTGCATATTGCTATACACCAACAACCAAATGACGCTAGTCTGGTGCTTTGTTCTCTATTTTAAGTGTAAAATGTACTTGCATAATTGTTCAAATAAAAATAAATAAATAAATACTTAAGCGGTCGATATACACATAAAGTGGGATATGGGATAACGGCGAACAATAAGCTGTGTTAGTCCAGGGGTATGATCGTGCGACTCTTTCGAGAGGGTCACGGTACAAAACCCGGCAGGCACCGATGAGTTTTTCTATTAAAACTTATGTGTCTAATTGATGATTGCAATTTATCACACGCTTTTCGGTGAAGGAAAACATCGTGAGGAAACCTGAGTATCTCTAGAGAATTCTGGGGATATGTGTAACCTACCAATCCGCATTAGAGCAGCGTGGAAGGTCTTAGCTCCCCTCTAGGAAACGGAGAGAGGAGGCCTATGCCCAGCAGTTGGATCGTAACAGGCCGTTACTCTACTTTTACTTAACCGCTTAAGTCGCAGTGATCAGTAGTTAATAATGTATGGATTTCCCTTAACAGGTTGGAACCAATCACCCTCTTTTGAAGTCAGCAAAGAATCTCTTAATCGGATCCAAAAGTAACCTCCAATCTGTGGGCCTCATAGTGCTTTTGATGTCCAAAGCAGCCGGCTTCGACGTCCAGGATTATACGAACGACCTCCACGCCTCAGGAGTCCTGCATTCTCAGCGGGCGCTCGCTGAAATCGTAGAGATGAAGAGAACCGGGCACCTGATACATAAAACGATGGCTAACCTACAGGACAAGGATAAACGTGGCGATAAATACAAAGATCTATTGTATGGAAATAAAATTGTATTGTTGACAGGTATTTTGTAAGATTTTATACTAAATATGGGCTCAAAAACCTCCACAGCAGTGGAGTTTTGCTCGAATTGCTTCAGCGTAGTCACGCCGTGTGGTATCCGGCTGAATAAAATAGTACCACCGCCATTTCTTACCTAGGTGTCGTAAAAGGCGACTTGGGTAAGACGACCCGCCGTGTGGTATCCGGCTGAGTAGAATAGACCAACCTCATTTCTTACCGAGGTGTCGCAAAAGGCGACTAAGGTAGTCGAAGGTACGACGTCAGGCAGGCGGCCGGTCGTAAAAACGCAGCCAAATCATGTAAAAACATGTTTATAACATGTTGTGCCGAGCCCACTTAGAGTGGGATTAACGGCAGGAGGTTGATGCTTCAGCGTAGTCACATAAGAAATTTGGAGGCAACAATGTGTTTTCTATTAAAACGTACAAGCTTTTTGGTAAAGAAAAACGAAAGAAAACCTGCATATATTTAGATAATATGGGGGAAATGTGTTGTCTACCAAACCAACCACCATGCCATAAAACTGCGGGTAGCTTAGTTAAACAGAAGTTACCGTTAGGCTTAAACTACTGACAGACATGATGAGACAGGATGAGATAGGTTAATTTGATATTTCATCGACTTGTCAGATTATGTATCTACCTACTTACATTACGTATGCTGGATTTTAAAGTTATTGGCGATAAAAAATTATACACTGATTTTCGGATGTTTGCGGCGAGACTAATGGGCATTGATTATTTTATGCGTTTATACGCTACACAGGCTTATAAAGTATAATTACTAATGTATAATTAGTACAATTGTAGGTGATCACCTTCTAGCCACATGCCTAAAACATTTGGGCGGGCTGCGAAATAATGAGGTCACGGAGTTGATATCGACTGGCCTGAGGGATTTGGTCGAAGGCGACTTCCTTGGAGAGCATGATGCCGATCATAACCCGATGCCGAGCAAACCGAAAGGTTGGTTCTTTTCATCATTTGAACCTATATGTGCATGGAGCTCAACCTTCCAGCCTCGTGGGTCATAGTACGCCATTACCCGATATTATTCAAAAAGTCGGGTAAGGTGACAAAGAAAATAAGATCCTTTTCGAACCATTGTCTGGATCCGAACCTCTCTTGCACGCGGTTCCCGCACGGTGTAGGATAGTTCTAGGCATCAAAGACCATTGTTTGTCGATTGATTATCACTTTATTTTACAGCTAGCAACGAAGTCAAGAGTCATTATTTATGGGAAAATGAGGATAACTTGGCCAAGCTTGGATCAAACGAATTCCTTGGCCAAGGCAAGGACGAATGGCTTTTACGTACCATGTTAACTTCGGGCAGCATTCTTGGTAAAGGTTGCCAAAGCGCTATGAAGTTGGCCGATC
The DNA here is from genome assembly GCA_947086495.1 of Morpho achilles. Lineage (NCBI taxonomy): Eukaryota > Metazoa > Arthropoda > Insecta > Lepidoptera > Nymphalidae > Morpho > Morpho achilles. The sequence goes on along the minus strand of CAMTZB010000001.1, from coordinate 14,709,139 downwards.
AGAAACACCTAGAACGTGACGCGTACATACTTGGCGGTCATTTGGCAATAATTTGGCAGCTTTACTTGGACGTGAAGGATTTCTTCACACATCCACATTCGTACTCTTTAGTCGGAGCCCCAGTCACTTGGGCTATATGGGAATATCCAACGGTCTACAGTTATATTATTGAGGCAAAATTGGAGAAGAAACCGATTGAATTCAAACAGTTGTATTACGCGGTGCGTGGAACTCGGTCTTTGGAGTATTTGACGACGTTTCTTGAAGAAGAGATGGCAGCCATTTTGAAATATACTACGAAATTTCCAGTGGAGGACGCTCGGTCTGCGATACAGAAGATGGCAATGACGGTTCATAGCGAAACGCTACAATATATTGAATAAAATTAAAATATAAATTTATTTTATTACCGATTTTTTTAAATTCGATTGGATATTTCATTAAATTGCAATTTATGTTATTTAATGAACTTAATATTATTGAAACTGACAAAAAATGTATTTATTTTTTTAAACTCGACCAAATTTCCGGTGTCGAGCCCGATGACGCGGAAATATGAGACGATGAAAATTTAAATGAATCTCAAATTTTCTGACCTACAAATAATAAACGCGGAAATGCGCGGGAAATTAATATAGGCGCTATGACAGTTAATAATCATGGACGATAGGTAAAATACTCACTTTGAATAAATTATTGAAGCAGACGTTACTTTGCAGAATCCAATAATACAGAAGTTATGATAGAATTATTTTGCTATAAGCCGCGTCTGTTAAGAAAATTTATGTGATGCTAAGTGTAGAAAGAAGAAGAACGCTCACATATCCTATACATGCAGGAACATTCACTACACATCACGAAACGCCACATATTAGCATTTCATTTCAATTGTACCTACCCGAACTTTGCGTCAGCTATTGAGTTAATACACTATTTTTCGGCACTTTCTATCTATTCCTATTTTTTTTTTTATTCTTTACTAGCGGCCTGCCCCTGCTTCGCAAGGGTATAAAATATATATCCCATGTCAGTCAGTGTAAAAAAATGATTAAAATCGATCCAGTAGTTTTGATTTATGTTATGATATATATATATATATATATATATATATATATATATATATATATATATATATATTTTTTTTTTTTTTTGGAGAAAAACAATTTCCTCTCCCTATACCAACAATTAATTACAGAATGTCTTTATAAACAACATTCACAGCTTTAAACAAACTCTTTCAAGAACGACACATAGCTGCTAAATGCGAAGTGCTATAAGGGTGAAGCGCGGCGTCCTCATGGCATTTTAAATCTGTAATATCTCCGAAAATGTTCACTTAAATTACATGCTGTAAACGGCCATATTGATCTATATTATATCAACAATTTATTTAAGGTACTTAATTGGATAAGGATGAATGCTGTATTGTATAAAAATTGCTTTGAACATAAGGCATTATTTTTCGTAAAAAGTAAATGACAAAAAGTGCTATTGTGGATTATCCATAAGAGATAGACATACACCATCACGGAATTTTCTGTAGATCATTTCAAGGTGTACAAATACTTAGTACATCATTTTGATAAATCTCGTAGGGTTTAGGCTGCGTTTGCAATGTAAGCGGAAAAAAATTTAATTATTTACAGAAACCTCAAAAATTACAGTATTTCTCTACTCCGTATTGAATGTTATTATACATATAAACCTTCCTCTTGAATCACTCTATCCATTAAAAAAACCGCATCAAAATCTGTTGCGTAGTTTTAAAGATTGAAGAATACATAGGGATATATGGACAAACAAAGAATGCGACTTTGTTTTATAATATGTAGTGATGATAGCCTGGTATATAAGTTTTAATTGTATCAAATTTTATATATATTGCTCCAGCGGATTAGCCATGATAGCGTTACAGACAGACATACTTTTGAATTTATAAACCTTGTATTGATATGTACCTATAATACATCATAATGTCCACTGCTAGACATAGCCCTATTAAAGGATTTCCACGAGACACAATCGTGTTCCTCTTGGATCCTTGTAAACTTTTTTGAATCGTCTGCCCACCTAGTTTATAGTTGATCTCGCAGGGTCATAATTAAAATAAAATTATAAAACATTTGATAGAATTTTATTATAAACACAACTTATTATAATAACATATATCACAAACTAATACAAAGAGTTATTTGGATTGATATAATTGTAACTTTGTTGTAAAACAGCTGTAAAAGAAACAGCCTCTAAAAATACATAAGGGAATGCGGCCTTAACATATGGCGGTATCACCAATCTGTCAAGCATAATATAGTAAAATTTTATTGTAACGGAAGGAAAATGAGGAGAGCGAAAGTTGCAGCATAGGGGCGTGAAGTTAACTGTGGCGAGGCGTGCTGGCGAGCGGTGAGGTACGGTGCGGAGAGGAGTGTGGTACCGCCATTTGACGTAGTTGTCACTTGTGCGCGGAGTTGACATTTTGTTAAAAAATAATCAATGGGTTGAATTTTGAGATTGTTTCTTATTTATCGAATAAATCTTATTTATTAAATAAATAAAAATTTTCTTTGTTAATTATGCTCAAATTTAAAAAAAATTAAGACGGAGTGCACGGAAACATAAATGGATTATTTTATTTGTCAAAAACTAAGCCGACGTTTACAAAAGACACGCAATACTGAGCCGACAGCCATGACGCGTTAATTACCATTTGGTGGTATTAGTTACTGCACTGCAAAGTTTTGTGATACGCGGATTATAGCAACATAATTATATCATAAAAATTTGTTATTAATTATTAATACTTAATCACGAGTCAGTTTTATTTACCGGTGAAAACTGTTTTAAAATTTCTTTAAGTTTTGAGTTTATAGCGAACAAACATACATACATCATTTCGTAACATGTAAGGACAAAACTCAAAACTAAAACAACATCGCATGCCCACATTGAAGTGCATTGGAACTTTAAAAATCGTTAGTTTTTTTTGATCTGAGGTAAAAGTACTCATAGATATATGTTCTGATCTTTGGTTAGGCGCGAATATCTTGATTTATCCACTTATTCTATATAATACTATCATCCTCCTGCCCTTATCCCACTCTAAGTGGGGTCGGCACAACATGTTACAAACATGTTGTCATATGATTTGGCTACGTATTTTACGACCGGCCGCCTGTCTGACGTCAACATACCTTAGTCGTATTTTACGACTCCTCGGTAAGAAAGAGGGTGGTCTATTTTACTCAACCGGATACCACACGGTGGGTCAACTTACCTTAGTCGCCTTCTACGACACCTCGGTAAGAAATGAGGGTGGTCTATTCTACCCAGCCGGATACCACACGGGGGGTCGACTTACCTTAGTCGCCTTCTACGACACCTCGGTAAGAAATGAGGGTGGTCTATTCTACCCAGCCGGATACCACACGGGGGGTCGACTTACCTTAGTCGCCTTTTACGACACCTCGGTAAGAAATGAGGGTGGTCTATTCTACTCAGCCGGACACCACGCGGTGGGTCGACTTACCTTAGTCGCCTTTTACGACACCTCGGTAAGAAATGAGGGTGGTCTATTCTACTCAGCCGGATACCACACGGCGGGTCGACTTACCTTAGTCGCCTTTTACGACACCTCGGTAAGAAATGAGGGTGGTCTATTCTACTCAGCCGGATACCACACGGCGGGTCGACTTACCTTAGTCGCCTTTTACGACACCTCGGTAAGAAATGAGGGTGGTACTATTCTATTCAGCCGGACCCCACACGGCGTCAGCCGGATACCACACGGCGTTATTCTATATAATACTATATAAAATTTTAATATCATACTAAATTATATTCATTCCTACAACTAAATAAAACTTAAAGTTAACATATATTTGAAAGGAACTTGATGGTGCTTAATTTACTTGCAATTAACAAATGTTGGGTAGCATTGCTATTTTGTCGTGGAGTGTATCTCCTGATGATGCTTCGGTTACAAGACAAAATAATCATTGAGATTATCATAGTGAATGTGTGTATTGCTTGTGTGCTGAATGTAGAACATCCTCACACTTCCTACACTTAGCTAATATAATATTAGATTAAAGTAATATAATTCTATCATAGCTTTTTAACATATCAAAAACACATTCATAGAATTAATTAATAGACTGAAACAAGTTTTCAAAGGTATTAAGCCAAAAAATAACCAACAGTATTTATATATATTAAATAACAGTAGAACATCACCCACTCTGCATTATACTTTGAGGTAAGGTTTTTTGAAAGAGGCGACCCTTTTCCTACTTATAAGATATTATTAAACAAAAGTAATAATAAAATTATTTTGCTATAATCCGCGAAGAAGTAAAATAGAAAATATATATAATGCTTAATGTAAGTGGACAATCGGTTATCATACCTGATACATGCAGGATTCGTAAAAACACATGCACAAACCTCCACCACCGCCACTGCAATACACAACGACACGTCGTGGAGTCTATCTCCTGACGATGCTTCGGTTGCGGGGCGAAACGATTGTTGAGTTTGTGATAGTGAACATATATAGTGCTTGTGTATTGTGGTGGCGGTGGTGGAGGTTTGTGCATGTGTTTTTACGAATCCTGCATGTATCAGGTATGATAACCGATTGTCCACTTACATTAAGCATTATATATATTTTCTATTTTACTTCTTCTTGGATTATAGCAAAATAATTTTATTATTACTTTTGTATTATGGATCTCCGCAAAGTAACGCCTAATTCTATAAATTATATTATTAAACTATTCAAAATTCTCTATCAACAAGTTTTTATTAACTTTTTTATAGTAGTCACTGATTCATTATCACCGAACATTTCAATATAACTTTTGGCCTTGTCAGAGTGTTCTAAATACAATAATTTTGTTTGCTCCAATGCATCTGTTTTCATTATATTCAATTTTAACACATCAAAGTCTATATTGGAAACATTTTTAGTACTGTGTAAAGCATCATAAATGTCTGGAGAATCATTTAAAGCGAACAGAACCGGCGCACTGACTAATGAAAAGGATTCCTTATTATTAGACGTGATTTTCTCTAGTTCGCTTGCAGCCTGCCACGCTAAGCACAAGTGACAACCAAATAGGTATGCTTTCTTTTGCTCAGACACACATTTACCAGCTAATAACACAGCACCTTCACACCCTCTACCAAATAACGAGCCCCCATTATACAGTGTTCTTAATGTCCACTCACGATTTGGAGAACCTAGCGTATCCTTAACATCCAGTGGTATTGTGTCACCGTTAATTTTGAAACTGTCGTTGTCTCCTTGTACAGGTTTTCCTGGTAATGGGATGTTCTGACTATCACGAGGTCCAAAGAACTCACCCTCACTCAAGTCACGTAATGCTGTCGATATTAGATATGAAAGATCCTGATTCTTTAAGCGGGCAAGCATACCGTTAGCTGTCACTAGTAAATAATCACCAATCAGTATAGCAATTTTATTAGCAAATATTGATGTTTCTTTAGTATTGTCTCGTTGCTCAACAGGTATGTTCAGCAGGCCTCTGTGAATGTAGTGGCCTGTACGTATCATTTCCGTTAACTCTGCAAGCATGCGTTGTCGTTCTGTTAAAGTTGTGGCTTCTATTGAATATGTCGAGGGAGCAATGGCTTTTGATAGTAATAATATGATAAGACCCCACGGCTGTAAATTATTGTGTTCGTTGTAGAGCACAGTTTTTGCTGTCTTCATTATGGGATGGTTACTGCCCACCTAAAGCAAGTCAAAGAATTAGGAAATATATCATTTGTAATTAATAATCCTAATATACTAGGTTCTGCCTGCAAGTTTGTGGATGACTGTACCCAGATAAAAAAAATTAAAAAATCACTATAAATAATTATAATGATCCATAACACCTTACAGCAAAAACAAATAACTAACATTAAAAATGTCTAAATTAAGCTTTTTATAATATTTCAATAAATAATTTATAACATTAGGAGTTACTTTGCAGAGATTTGTAAGACAATTTTTTACCATGATTTCCTGTCCTTATCCCACTCTAAGTGGGGTCGGCACAACATGTTTTTCTCTTCCATTCTGTCCTATCTTTCGTCAAATCTGGCGCCACTCCTTTTTATATGCATATCATACTTCACACAATCCAACCATCTCTTTTTAGGCCTCCCTCTAGGCACATATCCATCCACATTCAAATTTAACACACGTTTGGTCACATGATTTTCATCCCTCCTCATTACATGTCCGTACCATCTCAATCTTGCACTTCTCGACTTTTCTATAATGGGCGCAACTTTCAGACTTCCCCTAATATACTCGTTTCGTATTTTATCCAGTTTTGTCACACCACACATCCACCTTAACATTCTCATCTCATTTGCATGTACTCTTCTTTCATCCCTCCTTTTCATTGCCCAACATTCTGATCCATACAATACGACAGGTCTTATGACTTTTATAAATTTTTCCCTTAACTTTAAGGGGCATTCGCGGGTCACATATTGTGCCTGAGACCTGCCGCCACTTCATCCTTCCTGCATTCATTCTTTTACCCACATCTCGATCTATTTCACCGTCGTTTTGAAAAAGCGAACCAAGGTACCGAAACAGAGCATCAGAGCAGACTGGCAAAATGTTCCCATCCAAACCGATCGGGGAGAAATTGGAGGTCCCACTAAATTACCATGATTTATTGCAGATTAATATAAATCAATATTTTCATCACTTGTATATTACTAATATTAAGACTTCTTATGTTTCTATAATGATCTCTTCATATTAAACAATCTGCTGTGTATATCAAGAATCGAAAATATAATATAATGACAATAAATTATTGGCATTAAATTATATTTTTAATGTTTGAAATATATAGCTAGTAATAGTTAAAACTTATAAAAGACACGAAGGTCATGACCAATTATATAAACAAATAAATATAATAATATTGGCACTTCAAACTGCTTCTAATTAACAAGGTTTAGAGAAAAGTTCGAACAAAATATTTTTTTATGGGAAATAAATTATAAACTTTGAATACGAAATTAAAATAGAATAAACGTTAATAGAATTTAAATAAATTTACTTGCCTTAACACTATTAGATAACACGTAGATAAAGGTACTCACAATTTTTCGCAAGTGCATGGCTAAGTTGGCGAATTCATCACTTAACAGCCATCGCAAATTCATGAAAGAGGTTGGATATCCGACCATCTTTTCTGCTTCTCTTATAACTTTGCCCCATTGTGCTACTGGAGGTCGAAACAGAAACTCTTCCTGAGTGAGATTAGTCATGGTGCTCTCGGTTCTAATTTGTTCATAGAGTAACCTGGTTCGACGTAAATGTCGGATCGTAGCATATGACATATTGTTTTATTTAATTTTAAATTATTTGTTTTAAATCTTGCAATAAGTTTTAGTCACACTTTTACGTTTTTAAAAAAGAATACTACGCGCCTTGTGCCTGATTATGTCATTCTTTATTTTGACACACAGTTGTTGCGTTTAGAAACAGAATAACGTCTATGTACGAAATGTATGCACAAATTGAAATGAAATGTTTTGTACGAATTATTAATAATAATGTTATATAAAAAATCTATTAATTGTTCCAAATATTTATTTCACGCTAGATTGGGTAAGTCTCTTATTTAACATACTCAACTCTGTGGTAATGATGGTGACGTATTTATAGCGCGTAATTCAAATTTCGATTGTAATCGTTTTGAAAATTAGAAGGCACTAAAGATAAAATAAAGATTAAAGTGGACTTTAACGTTTAAACTAAAGATGTTTGTGATTTGGTATATATGAAGATTACATTTGAGATAAGAGGATTAATTTAGGTTAAAGCTGATAAGAGAACAGTTGTAACAATTTAAAATGGGTTAGTTAACTTTTTCACACAATTATCTAACCTTAATACTGGTATTACACCACACCGATTAGGACCTTGAATTCAGGATGGGCGTGGCCCCTAATCAGTGACGTAATTATTATACTGATACTCATACTTTTACTAGTAAAAAATTGAATCTGGGAGCGGTTGGACATCGATTTACATAGAATTTAGAATTTTAAGATCCTGGATATAGCCAGATAAGCTATGGTCAGGCAGACTATTGGCTTATTCATTTCAATATTATAAATGCCTGGTCTACAATTCTGTGACGCTTTCCCGGATATACCGTTCGAGCAATATTGCGTGTAGTATCCGGCTGAATAGAATAGTACTACCTTCATTTCTTACCGAGGTGTCATAAAAGGCGATTAAGGTAAGTCGACCTGCCGTGTGATGTCCGGCCGAGGAGAATAGACTACCCTCATTTCTTACCGAGGTTGTTGTAAGTTGACGTCAGGCAGGCGGCCGGTCGTAAAATACGTAGTCAAATCATGTGACAACATGTTTGTAACATGTTTTGCCGACCCCACTTAGAGTGGGATAAGGTCAGGAGGATGGTGAAGATGACTATTCGAGCAATATTGATGAATTTTGGTATATTTGCAGCATATCGAGGATTTTGAACCTTCCAGTACAAGGTGGCAGTACAAAGGCAACGAAAGTTGGATGGTGCTAAGTTGTTACTACGTATCGGTACTGAATTATGCATTAAATATAGAAAGATAGCCAAAATCCCTGAACCCCTCTATACAGTCCACTTAAATTACCTACCAGAAAACTAGGTTCCTTTAGTTACGGAACATTTCCCTACAACTTATATAAAAAAATTCCTCAAAAGCTATCTGTAGGTATGTGATCGATTTTCACAAAATCTTCCAAAGGGATTTTGTACGGTTTTTAATATTACATTACATTTCCTGTGCGGTCGGGATTTACGCGGGAAAAACTTAGCTCCACACAAATTACAAAACAGGCAAAGCTGTGGGCACACTTTTTGTTAATAAGGCACAAAAGTTTTTGGTTCGGGATCGGAAAAAAACACTGGATAATTGACGGTATAAATTATAGTTAACGAGAATGCAAACTAAATAATATAATGTACAATATGAGTAGTATAAATTTGATTTGCATTTGTACAAAGTTATTTAAATTGTCATAAATAAAATGTGTACGTGTTCTTTGTTTCTTTGTTCTTTGTGGACTCATTCAAAAGCAAAATGTGTAAATGCCTGCGTAACTCTGAGTAATTCAAAAGAGTAATTTACTTTAAGTGAACTATGTATACTAATACTTGCATGTTGTGTTCATTTCCAGTAGGTTATAATCTTGTGTATTTGTTATTACTTCTGCTTTTATACATCAAAATTGAATATATCCAGTTTAATGAACCAAAAAAAAAATGTATACATAAATATAAATTCGTATGTAAAAAATGTGCATAACAAAATTGATATTTCCGCCCCATCGCCCGTAAGGAAGTTTTGCTTCGAAAATAAATTATTTTTTTTGCTAAATAGTCTTTAATTATTATTAATTATTTTTCTCTAGTACTTAATTATTATTATGACTAGCCCGTTGGCGTAGTGGGTAGTGACCCTGCCTTCAGCTCCGCGGGTCGCGGGTTTGATTCCCGCCAAGGCCAACAGATTCTATAAATGAATTTGTTGGTCTTTGAGCCTGGGTGTATATTTGTATTTAAGTATGTATTTAGAAAGAAAGAAATTTAGAATAAATATTTTTCTTTCTTTCTTTCTTTCTATTTAAAAATATATAAGTATATATTGGAGATCCCATGAAGAGACTTATGTCCAGCAGTGGACGTCCATCGGTTGAAGGAGAAGAAGAAGAAGAAGAAGTATATATTTACCAGTTGTCTGTCTACCATAACACAAGTATTAACTTACTTTGGGGACGGACGACCGTGTGTGTAACTGTCCCGTATATTTATATATTTATTTATTTATTAGTTATTTTTGCATTCGTGAACTCAGGCCTTCACTCAATCAGAATTGCGCCGATCAAAATGCAAATCCAAGCATGTTATTCGTTTTGCGGCCGACGCGGGCCAACATAAACTGGCAACAAATTACACACCGCGTTTATTTTTAATTGCTACGGACGAGCCACCGTCTTCGCCAGGGGCCCCTTGACCCTTCTATTTTTGAATTATGGCGCGCAGACACGTGATTGGCCGGCGTGGAAGCGTTAACGTTCAGTACCCGGTATTTATTAGCATACGTTTAAAGGGAGATAAAATCTAAAATAAAATACCTAATTGCTGCTAAGTTTTCTTGGTAAATGCTTTTGGTTGTTTTTTTTTTATATTGTAAATGCCAAAGAAACTATTTGCTTTATCTAATCAAGATATTTAATCTAGATGGTTATCGTTAAATGCCATATTGAATTTTCGAATGGATAAATAGCAACATACTTCTTGTATTAATCTGGAATAATTATTTTGATGTAATATTTTATTTTGATGAAATCTTCGTATGCCATTGATTTAATTATACAATTAGTTAAACGCTTATAAAACAACGGGATTCTGGTTATTATCTAATTTATTTTACGGTGTTGGTAGTGGTTTGTGCAAGTACTTGAACATTTATAATTCACAGCTACGCCCGAATGAAAATCTGTGTCACAATTTTATTCCCAAATTTAAATTTTGAACTTAAAAGTAGTTATCGTGAGTTTATATACCTTAGTGATTTTTAAATAACTTTCACCGTTTACTTAGCGCTTGCAAGAAAACCCTTAAATTTCGTTTCGCAATATTTATTGCTGCTCCTCTCCTATTCATCTTAGCGTGATGTTATGTAGTAATTTTTCAAATCGGTCCAGTAGTTCCTGAGATTAAAACAAACAAACTCTTCAGCATTATATATTAGTATAAATATAGATAACATTTATAATGTTATCTGTAATAATCATTAATTTAGACGTAAATAGTTTTTTTTTAACGTATTATTGCATATTATTTTATATTTCTTGACATATAGTATAATTTTTATTGGACGTATTTTTTATTAATTTGACATTAATATCTGTATATTTTCATATCTATCTAATAAATAGTGAAAATTTAAATTTGATTTCGCATGCTCATTAATGGCGAAACAAGTAGCTTTGTATTATTCGTACAATAATTATTGTAATCTTTTTAATGCAAATAAATGATTTGATTTATTTCGTATATATATATAATGTTATTTTTAAAGAAAAATATAATAAGACTACATTGGATGTGAATCAAACAAAACACGAGAATTTTTACAAATTAGTTCTAGCACCTAGTTATAACAATTATATTTTGAAAAGAGCAACCGCTGAGTTTCTTGCTGGATCTTTTCGGTTGGAACAGCTTTCTATACCAGCAGTAGAGTTGATTCAAAAGCACTTGTTTCCTTGAATAAAGACAATTTTGAATTTGAATTTGAATTTAACGTTGAGCTATAAATAAAGCCAATCCACAAGCCAAGCCATGGAACTCTAAACAAATTTTCTTTACTATAATTACCAGGAGTTCAGAACTGAGAGCGGATCAAAAGTAATTACCGGCTAATTGCTGTCTGCGTTTTGCGTAATTTTCTGTTACGCTATCATATATTATTACCTGCCTATCATCATTCTTTTGCCCTTATCCCACTCTAAGTGGTGTCAGCACAACATGTTATAAACATGTAACATGATTTGGCTACGGATTTTAGGACCGGCCTGACGTCAACTTACCTTAGTTCGCCTTTTGCGACACCTCAAACGAACGACAATAAATTGATGGCGAGTTCATTGAGGGCATAATATTTCTCCATTCCAGTAGAACAATGTTATGGCGGTCGACTAGTAAATAATATAATCGATATATTGTATATCTAAATATCAATAATCCGTTGGGTATAAACAAAAACTAATTGATTCGTAAAATATGCATAGAGAGTTTTTGAAAGGGTTTTTAAACGTTAGGTGGATACGCTTCACCGTCGGACGGCAAATTGCTTCTTGAGTCATTATTCTCGATCGCCAATCCTGTCCATTTAAAACCAATTACGTTTTATTACAGCCCTCGGAGAGAGAACACATATAACTTACATGGTATTAGAAAGGGACAGACGGTGCTGACCACAGACAATCCTAATCATAGATTTAAATCGCATTTGTACTGAAATGTAATCAAAAATTTTTTAAATTATTTTAGAAAACCCAACAATCTGATGATTCTTATGTCATATTCAAATTTGTTTCTTTTAAATTTTGTGTAGATTAGAATCAGAATTATTGCGTTGGTAAAGGCGCTAAAAAAATTCGTTGTCCTAAATTATTACGACAGATTATCGCATATAATATTAATAAATGCGATAATTAACAGACAGATTATCGCATTTATATTAATAAATGCGATAATCTATCTGTTACGTTTTCAAAGCTACTTCCCTATACCAATATTGATGTTTTGCCTACTTCCATGTTTTGTTTAATAATGTTTATTTTGCCTACTTCCATAGCATTATGTCTTATGGAATATTGCTATGGGGTAAATGCGCGGATAGTGAAAAAATTTTTGTTTTACAAAAAAGAGCTATACGTGGCATTTATAATTTAAGACCGCGTGATTCCCTGCGAGAGAAGTTTAAGGAAACAGGTATTCTTACATTTGCTTCACAATATATTTTAAGCAATCTAATTCATGTACATAAAAATATAAAGAATTATAAAACGATAGGTGATGTGTACAATAGACAAAGCAGGAACCGACATAAGCTCGCGGTTCCTGCTTTGCGCCTTGCAAAAGTGCGTAACTCGTTTGTGGGTTTTGGTATAAGATTCTATAATAAAATTCCGCAATCAATTTCATCACTGCCATTACAGCAGTTTAAGAACACTGTTAAAAAGAGGCTGATACAGAAAGCCCTTGAATACTCTTGAAGATTATTTAGAAGATAAGAATGTGTGGATATAGCTCTCTTTGAACCTGTACAAGACAGTAACGACTTAATGTAAATAATATTAAGAATTATATTTTTAAAAGAGCAACCGCCGAGTTTCTTGCTGGCTCTTCTCGGTATGAATAGCTTTCCGAACCAGCAGTAGAGTTGACGATTCAAAAGCACTTGTTTACAAGTTTATTTGAATAAAGAATATTTTGAATTTGAATTTGAATTTGAATTTGATGAAATTGAGTACAATTAAAGCTTACACATTGGGGTAACGTATAGGATAAAAAATCTCGTTTTATTTCAGGAACGGGGGAAAAATACATATTGAAATTAAAGGTACTTAAAAGTTTCAGTCGACGGGAACCACTAGTTGCATATAATCACATAGAAAACAATTAAACGATAAAACATTTTTACATAAAGCTTTTTTGCATAAAGCTATGACCGTAAGTTTAATTTATGGTCACAGGGAGATAATACATTGCATCTAGAAGGTTCTCGAAATTCTATATTTTACGAGTCATTAATTTATTAGAGACGTCATATACAAACAAAATGCAAAATGACTGGGTAGACGTTTGACCACAATACATACCTACATAGTTTAAGAGTCATTATTTCTGTGAAATAGATGGGTTTTATATTAATAATGGTGAAAAAATTGCACATGGACATATACTTCTTACTTCAGAACAGCATGTCTTAGATAGCAGTTCACTACTCCTATTGAAGACACAGAGTGGAATGAAGTATAGATTATTATGATATATTAATTAAGACGACACGACTAAGATAATATAAGATGAGAGAAGGTGAAAATGGCCAGATAAATACACTCAAACATATACACACTCATTTATTCGTTATTGTTTTGTTTATTATTAAGATATGGAAGAGCGGAACCTTCTGACCCGATTATACTTGAGTTACTCACTAGATAGGGCTTCTTAAACTGTGGGTCGCGACCCCCAGGGGATTCGCGAGACTACTGAAAGGGGCGTCGCAAAGATCTGATACTTTTCAATCATTATTGATACAACTACATGGCTGCACTGTCCTTTAAAGAACTTTTCTAACAAAGATTTATTGATATTTCTCTTCCTAAGTTCCTTCATTACCCCTTTTCATTAAATTTAATTAAATAGATTTTATTAAATTTATGATTGGTTAGTTAACAACAATTATTAATAAAATTTTAAAATTAGTATACACACTACGTACAAATATGAATACAAATAAAAATCATACAAAATACTATTGTAGTTTTATTATAACTATTTTTTGAAAAAGTGGCAATGCAAAACTGTTATTTACATTGTAAAATGGTGCGATATTACATCTACATCTACGGTTAATATATATTTCATAATATGGAGGAGGGGGTCGTTTAAAATATCCTAAGCTTGAAGAGGATCGCTATATAAAAAAGTTTAAGAAGCCCTGCACTAGGAGGTTCCTGCCTTTATATAGTAATGCAGAATTCTGGTAATGAATAAATGAATTTAGATTTTTTTTTAAATACATTTTCGTCATTTCATTCAACAGTCCAACTCTTCTGAAATATAGGTACTCAATTTGTGATATTAGTCTGTGTTTGGTTATGTGCTATTCGCGCGTTTTTTGTATTTTTTTGTACAAAATTCATAATACACGCAAAGGCACGAGCGCGCGGTCATCATACCGGCTTGTGAATGGAGGTCTAATGGATGCTTGGAAATATAAAATTAAAACGGGCATAATGAGTTACATAGGCTATCACGATCGAAGGTTCGACGGGTCGCGGAAGGCTTTTGTTCTCGAGGTCGTCGAACCACGCCGTTTTAGTAATTAAAATGAACTTTTGTTCTTGTTTCTAAAAAAAGTTTAGCCTAATGGAACATTAATGCAATCCGTCGAAAGTTATTTTTTAATAAAAGTCATCAGTCATTCTCTATTAGACGGTCTTCATTTTCGAGGTATTAGAGGGTCTGATTTTTATTTTAAATACATTCGGGGCTGGTTTTATACCGATATAAAATAAGTAAAACGTATATAAAATAAGGTAAATCATATCTTCATAATAATTTATAGAAGTAGGAGTTACTTTGCGGAGATCCATAATACAAAATATTTAATAATTGAATTAATTTGCTATTATTCGCGATTAAGTACATAGAAGATATTATATAGCATTATATAAATACTATGTACCACGAAGCCTTTTTGCAAGCTGAGAGGAGGACTAGTGGAACCTTCTTGCCTTTTGTTTTGATTATTTCCACAGCATTATGTCATACGGAATAATTCTGTGGGTAAAGCGGTAGATATTAGAAAGATTTTTGCCGGTCAATATATATATATATATATATATATATATATATATATATATATATATATATATATATATTATAAAGATCATAAAAATCATGTGATTCCAGCATCGAGACTCAGTAGAGTCAGCAACTTTCGTTGGTTCACAAGAGTTTAAATTAACTATGCTTATACGTAAAACATATTACACATTTGAAGTTTATTAAAATGATAAAAATGCTTGAATTTGGAAGTGCTTTCAGCTTCAATCAAGATTACTTTTTAATGATGTAAATTAAAAACTGTTAAAAGATTGACCATTCATACATTGGTACATTCCGTACCAGTTCTAGCTTCATTAAATCTAATTGATCCTTGACGATTTGTAAGTGCTTGTAAAAAGCTTATTTGAATAAAGATCATTTTCATTTAGTGGTTAGTGAAAATACATAACAAATAGACAACGATCAGGTAAAAATAAGTTCAAAATGGCGGTCACAATTAAGCAAACGCCGCGGGCGTTTCGTAATAAGACATTTGGCTTTTAAATTACAGCTTGAGGCAATACGATAATCGTTTTACATTAATGAAGTATCAGTATTATTTAGGTAACATTTTGTTTGTTATTTCTGTGTTCAATTCAAATTATTCCAATATCTTTCATAGTCGTTTTAAATAGCGAAAATACATAAATGATTAATTCATTGCATTGCAAAGTATACAATGATGTTTATTTTACAATTTTAATTTTTAAAGTCTTAAATTTTTTAATATTTTTGAAACATATATTGGCGTCGGCGAATGTCTTAATTCTAGATTGTTGGCTTAAAATTTCTGTATATTGTATCAAAAGGACTGTTATTGTTGAAGTGTATTTTTAGTACAAAATTTCTGGACAACCTATTGCCGGTTAGGCCTTCTCCCGTTTAGACCTTGGACAGAAAGATTGGACAGAAGAATGGTAGAAACTACCATTTCACTTGTATTTTGACTTAAAGGTTGCCTTTAGAATCTCTATCGTGTTATTTTTTGTACTTATATGTTGATACTGCTGTGGTAAAGTTATGAAAGTTACCGAAATTATCAAATTAAAATTCAAAATATTCTTAGCTCAAGTAAATTTGTAAACAAAGTGTTGGGCTTTATGTTTAAATATAATAATAGTTATATAATTTCAGTATGTTACGCCGTGTGGTATCCGGCTGAATAGAATAGTACCACCCTCATTTTTTACCGAGGTGTCGTAAAAGGCGACTAAGGTAAGTTGACCCACCGTGTGGTATCCGGTTTAGTAAAATAGACCACCGAGGTGTCGTAAAATCCGACTAAGGTAAGTTGACGTCAGGCAGGCGGCCGGTCGTAAAAACGCAGCCAAATCATGTGACAGCATGTTTGTAACATTTTGTGCCGACCCCACTTAGAGTGGGATAAGAGCATAATGATAATAATTTCAGTATATTAAGTGATTGAATCCAGACGCGTCAAAATAAAAAAAATGAATGTTTATGTCAGCTTAAACGATTGTTTTGGTCCGCGTTATCAGTGAAGTTATTATACTGATGAAGCGGGGCTACATCTTGCATATGTCCCACTATACCCTACATATCGTGGTTATATTAGCACGACACAATGGCACAGATCGGGCCGACTCCTCACCGGTCTGAATGGCACATTAGCTTACAATGTACAATGAGATGGGCCTTTGATCATTCACCGCCAGGGCCGGATCTTCTATAGGCTAACTAGGCTTCAGTAAGAAATCAATGTCTAGATATAATAAGTAGTATTGCTGTTGTATATGCAGGTTAAGATGTGACGAAAAGAGTGGTAAATATGAATGTGGATGGGTGGATGGGAGGACAAAAAAAAGACAAAAAAAGATGGATGGATTGAGTGAAAAATGATATGCATATTAAAGAAGTGGCACCAGACTTGACGAATGATAGAGGAGAATGGAAGACATATTGTGCCGACCCCACTTAGAGTGGGATAAGGGTAAGAGAATGATGATGATGATGCGGGTGGAGATGGTAAATCATTATTTATTTATTATTATAAAACTTTACACGTACACTAACAGATCTAACCAAAACGGATATATGATTTATATAAAAACATAAAAGAAACATTTATAATACAAATTAATTATCATTATTTTCTAAAATACAATAACACATTATATTGGAAATGTCGTCATCAGGAAATGATATCTTATATATTCATATACAAAACACATACATGTAATACATACATGAATATACTCAAACTACAACTAGCATTAATGTACAAAGGAAAGATTACAATGCCTCAGAATGAACCATGTCAGTAATACAACGCCCTTGGTTCGAGTGGACGTATAGTGTCATATGTTACTTATTAGCGCGTGTTTGAGCCTGTGCTATATTCATACAATATTAGTCTATATTAGTACAATGCAAGTGAACACATGCACCACACACTTCATTGTTAATCTCTGGTGATGGACGTGGGCTGAGTTTAGCCACATATTTTGGCAATTCTCAGGAGCGTTCAAAATAAACCAAGTCGACAAACAAAAAAACTGGAAAAGACTTGGCTTCGCTTTAACCGCTAGGCCCGGATTTTACTACAGACATATTAGGCTTCGAGTCACCTAACAGGGCCACACTTTCGTATAGGCCAGTTTAGTTTCAATTCACCTGACAGGACCGCACTTTCGTATAGGCTAACTAGGCTTCAATTCACCTGACAGGGCCGCAATTTCGTATAGGCTAACAAGACTTCAAATTACCTGACAGGGTCGTACTTTCGCATAGACTACCTAGGCTTTAATTCACCTGACAGGACCGCACCTTCGTATAGGCCACCTAAGCTTCAATTGACCTGACAGGGCTGGATTTTCTTATAGACTTACTAGGCTTCGGTTCGACCAACGAGGACTGAATTTTCCTATCAACTTACCAGCCCTCAGTTCAACCACCAGAGCTGGAGTTTTCTTTAGATGTCTAGGCTTTACCTTAAACGCCAGGACCACATATTCTTATCTATTAAATAGGCTTGTGCTGATCAGCCGGGCCGTATTTTTTATAGACTAACTAGCTTTCAGCTTAATTTCCAGGCCCTTATACTCTCAAAGACTAACTAGTCTTCAACTCAATCCCAGGGCTGAGCTTTCTCATGCTGGGGCTTGTCCTTCCCCGCGCTGGTTCTTCGAATGACTTCAAAACCAATAGTTCGATAATGAACGAACTTAATTAAGTTGTGTCGACAGAAAGAGACTACGTGGATGTGGACGTAGCCCGAGACATTGGACGGAGGTCAAAGAGTCTCTCAACTCTCCCTACTATCGAGTTTTTCACGTAGCGCTTAATAAGGCCAGTTGGCGTGAAACCATTAACAGTACGCTATCGTCAAGGAGCTATGGTTGTCACCAAAGACAAGACGAAAAAGATTTGAAGAGAATTGTGCAGTGGTTTTAGTTGTCAGTGTGGTTTGAGTGACATTTTACAATGACTATAAAAGTGTGACGAATAGAATATCTCCAAAAACGTTTAGCCGATTGGAAATGTTACAACTTGTTCTGACTTCTAGCGCTAAGCACGAACCATTTGTGTTGCTGTAAGAACCATGCCGTCGAAGTCTAGCTACCAGATAAGAGATGTCGCTACGTATTTTTAGCTGTCACTCATGTATCAAATAGACGGTTATAATATCAATAGTAATAAACGCAAACGTGCTTTCTTTTTGTCCGAACAAAGCATCGTATATATATGAATTTTTAATGTAGTGATAATTGAACAACTGGAGACAGACTGACGTAAATTCAAACGAAGTCGCGCTTAATAGTTAACTTTTATAAATGTTTTAATTTTTAAAATTAGTGCGATGAATATGATTAATCTGATCATTAGACGAATGCTTCGTAATCAGGTAGGTAATTAAGATATATCTGGACACTATTGTTACTACTACGAATGGATTTGAGTAAATCATCTTTGATGGCGAGTTATTGTCAATATATTCATGATATTGTTTGGATCCTGGAAATCCTGGATCTTAAGCTAATGCCGGTTCAATTCTAACTTTTTTTATTTAAGACTAAAATAGAAGAAATACTTTTAGAGCGCCAAATTATTTGACAGTTAACAAATGCAACTCATTTGAAAGTTTGCTCCTATCGAGAAGAACCAGCAAGAATCTCGGCGGTTACTTAAAATAAATCAGCTAGCAGTGGAATCTGATCTTTTCAGTTAACAAAATAACATCGCGCTAGTGTGATCTGAAGAATATTTAACGCCGAAAAAAGCAACTTGTCACGTATACAGTACAGAAGACATTCGTTAATATTTGATGTGACAGGCAACACTGAAAATCTCGCGTGGTCTCACTTAGAGAGCGCGTTATAAATATTATATAAGCTATGTTCCTACAGAGTTCCTGCTTTATTATCGTCGACAAGAATTTGTTTATAAGCTGCTCTGTCTTACAAAATATACGAGGGTTTCTATCCGTGACTGATGAACAATTTTATTTTATTTATTTATTTATATACCATAAAAAATGTTGGAAAAACATTATCGGTCAAAAAAGTGTACAAAGGTCAACCTATCCCTATGAGAGAGATGTTAAAATTGTTAATTTTTTGTTAATGCTAAACAAAAATAGCGATAATCATAAAACAGGATACATATAATGCCGATTATCGATTATTTAAAACTTTCCCATATTCAAATTCAAAATATTCATTATTCAAATAAAGTTGTAAACAAGTGCTTTTGAATTGTCAACTCTACTGCTGGTTCGTAAAGAAGTTCCTACCGAGAAGAGCCAGCAAGACACTTGGCGGTTGCTCTTTTAAAAATATAATTCTTAATACTAGTTACATTTAGTTATTACTGTACAGGTTCGAAGAGAGGTATATATATATATTTACACATTCTAAGCATGTAAGTAATCTTCAGCAATATAGTATGCTTTCTGTGTGCTGGCTTTTAAGTGTTTTTAAATTGCTGGAATGGCAAAGCTAAAATCGAATGCGCGAATTTGTTATATAATCTTATACCCAAACCCACAAACGACTTACGTACTTTTGCAAGGCGCAAAGCAGGAGCCGCACGCTTATGTCGGTTCCTACTTTGTCTATTATATACATCAGCAATCGTTTTATATTTTTTTTATTATTATAAATATGGCCGCGGTAAATAAATACCTTCGCCGAAAAAATCAACATGATTTAAAAAAATAAACAATTCTATATTTAATATACAATCTGCACCAAAGACAGAAATTCCTTATTCAAAATTAGAATTTTGTTTTGATTAAGAAAGTTTTACATATTTGTAGCATAAATTATTAATTTTTAACATTGACATTAAAAAAATTGTCCGTCTTTGAATTTTTGGTCTTTTTACTTGAAATCGTATGAATCTTTAATTAATTTGCTACATGGTCGAAAAAACAGCGTTAAGGTATCGTTTTTAAGTTTATAGATTCATATTAATTAAAAATGATTTCGATAAAATCTTAAATTACATCATAAAAATCAAAATAAAAAACAACAATTTGCAATGGCGGGCTTATTCCGGAATCGCAATCTATTCCAGCCAACCAGTCTAAAATAAAAAAGAGTTTAATATATGTAAGTACAGTGAATTAAATTTAAAATTAAATTAGTTTTGACCCTATTGATAAAAAAATTCATGGTCTTAAGTTAGACGTCCATAGACTAAACCTAGAATATCATGAAAGAAGGTTAAGCTAAAGTACGTTAGCTATCGTTCAGAATAATTTATTACAATTTAACGCCCCTTCCAAACTTTATAGTGGAAACAATATTCATTTTCCATGAATAAATAAATGTTTCAAAAGATACAAGCACTCGCACACATGCATGCATATCACGGATGGATGTAACGCACACGAGCGTACCGAAACTAAAGTTAAATTTGCAAGTGATAGATATGCGAGGCGCTCCTGGAATGTAATTTTCACACGCTGAGCGACGTCACTGAACCCCTCTCAACCCTCACTGCACCCCCAAACCCCCCGTGTGTAGGCAGAGAGATAGTAGCAGAACAGCCATGCTTAAATTATAAATACGAAACAGACTGTCTATCTGTTACGCTTTCACGGATAAACTACTAGACCTACTGATGAAATTTGGCACTATCAAAACTTATACATCGGAGTAGCATATAGGAAAAATTCCCGATTATCTTTCGGGAATAGGAAAAAACACTTATTGCATTATTGAGCTACCCTCAACTTAAGCATATAAGTCACGGGTACCTGTAGTCTAAAACATGGAGAACATATGTGTAACGTATTATATGAGGTAAGACAAAAGTCAAATTATGAAAAATAGAATAAAATTTTAAAAATAATGTCAAAAAATGAAAGTTTAATTGTCGAAATCATTTAGGAATTTTATGACATTTTTGTTGTATTTAATGATCCCATATTTGATATAGATTTGTTATATACTTGTAACTTAATACTTAATATTTAATTGAATTAATCTTGTATGTATAAATTTTCCAATGTCGGAAACTGCACCAAATGATTTTCATGAAATTCCGCATGTGCTTTTGGCTGGGAAAAATCGATCTAGTTAGGTTTCATTTAAAAAAGTCGTTTTATATCTGTTTTTGGGAATTAAAAAATGCTAAAATGTAGAATTGAATGCAAATGATATTCGAGCTGTCAAATGCAAAGCCACGATAGCCTTATGGGTAACGGGCGGACCAAAAAAGATCAAAGCCTGGTATCAATTCCCAAATGTCACCCGGCGCTTTCTTTCCTTTTTTTTTCATTGCATTTTTTATATCTTTTAAAAATTAACGATCAAGGCTCGGTCATCCAAGTACTAACGTTATTCACACCAATTTCCATCAATATTGGTCTTTGGGTTAGCCTCTAAAGCGTGACAGACGGACTTTCATATTTTAAATATTAAGTACGGATGTATGCACTGGGATGTATGCACGGGGACTCCTGCACTATCAGCCCCGGTCTCTCACGACGGATGCCCCGGAAAATTGCTACAATGATTGTAAGCGGGAATTCCGAAATGAAGGAAATGTACTTAAGCCGGCCCGCGCTCTGACACAGCCGTTGACTTACTCTCATTGTAATTGCTTTTGGATAAGGTCCATTATGGTATGATATGCTGAGGAAATATGACAATTTTCCGTTACACATCCGATTGTATGAAAGTTTTTATTAATATATTGCGAGCTAGCTTCTGTTCAATCAAAAGTAGCTTATAGTCTCATTGTATAGTCTTCAACTATCTCCAGACTATTAGGATGTGAGTAAGGATTGTTCAAATTCCAATTCAAGATATTCTTTATTTATAACTTTGATAGCACAACAGTTTAAAAACACTGTTAAAGAGAGGCTGATTCAGAAAGCCTACTTACTATACTGTTAAGGATTACTTAGAAGATATGAATACGTGGATATAGCTCGCTTCAACCCTGTACAAGACAGTAACGACTAAATGTAACTATTAATAAGAATTATATTTTACAAAGAGCAACCCCCGAAATTGTTGCTGTCTCTTCTTGGTAGGAACCGCTTTCTGCACCAGTAGAAGAGTTGACGATTCAAAGCACTTGTTTACAAGTTTATTTGAATAAAAATATTTTGAATTTGAATTCAACACTACTCTTTATTCAGAAAATTGTATTAAAGAAACTAAATGATGCTTATTGCTTGTTACATTTCATCATTGCAATTTCACAGTGTCTTAGATTTAAAAATAAGTCCATCTATGAAATTCATATGATCCTCAATGGTACAAATAGGCTTTCTGTATTAGGCTCCTTGGAAATAGCTCTAATCGCATAGCTAAATTAGATTGTGGAATTTTATGATAGAATCTTATTTCTAATGCCATAAAATTTGTATTTCTTTAAGGTGCAAATCAGAAGATGCTTTCGGGGCCATTGTTATGTCCAAAATTAATGCTAATTCACATTGGCTACCACGCGGTCATAAATCACACGAAGTCCATCTTTCAATAATCCAATCAAAGGCTCCCTATCTGAACTAATGTTATTGTCAAATCCAGCTATTATCCGACTTCAAGCGAACATCGGAATGTCCAGTCACGTACGAGAAAACGAGACAACAATACACACTTTCCACGAGATTGAGAGAGACAGAACACGTCATGTAAACAACGTGCAAATTTGAAAATCGAATAGCCGTATCTGGCACGATATGACACAGTATTGTTGACTTTATCGACTTGTAAAAAAAAAGTTTACATTAGCGTGGGATAAATGTTTTTATTCTGGAATACAAATTCGGCTGCGCTGTTACAGATTTTAATTGAAATAATTTGAACTCTGTACTTAAAGACATAAGGCTTAGATTGGATCCTTTTTGATTGACTTATGTTCTGATACTCATTACTTACCAGAACACAAGTGGCGACATCTATCTTGTTTTTCATATATCGACACAAGCTGAATCGGAATGAGGTAATAAAGAAATTGGAATTTCTTTTATGTATTCGATATGTGATCTGATGTAATGAATATATCTTAATTAAAGATGTTTTTGCAATGCCGCCATGTTTGTCGGTTTCCGACGTCGTAACCTTTTTCATGGATCAACGTATAAATATAGCTTAGCGTAAACTAATGTTAAAACAGAATAACGTGTTTTTTCATAACGATATGTCTTATGGAATATTGTTATGAAGTAAATAAGTGAATATTGAAAAGATTTTTTTATTTATTTCCATGATTTATTTTTATAAATTTCAATATAAATAAAAGCAGTACAATACAAATAAAATTTACCTATTGATCAGAATTATATTTTGTAAATTAACTGCCGAGTTTCTTTAGTGATAATATTTACCTATATTTTGTAAAGATTAACTGTCGAGTTTGGTGACAATTGTTCTTGGTAGAATTAAATCAGAAGAGTTAACTATTCAAAAGTAATTGTGTACAAGTTTAATGAAATAAAGAATATTTAACTGAAATTCTTTTATCTATTATGTCCAGTATATACAGCCGCGCCCACGTTACTGCGGCGGTCCGAGATTCATTGCTCGGTTAGAGTTTTCATTAACAACACGAACAGTAAGCTTGTACTGTTTTGTAATTAATTATACCTATTATTATTATACAGGATGCTCTATCTATAGTGATATTATAAAGAGAAAAAAATTGTATGTATGTTTGTAATGTTTTCACATAAATACTACTGGACCGATTTCCAACATTCTTTTATCATTAGAATACCATTACAATAGGGATCCGTAATAAAAATTGAATGAGGTGTAAAAAATTGGTTATAAAAATCTGACAACGCGTACACTGTGGAAACTATTGATGATAGATCAAAAAAATGTTCTACAGTATTATAGAACTGCCATGAGATCGGTATGTACGTGGGTAAAACCGAGGGATATTACTAGTACTTTTTAAATTAATTTGCGTAAAAGGACGTTTAAAAAGATCTTTTAAAGAATTACTATATGTTCTTCTTTTTCCGATGGACTGATATATCTACTGATTGACAATACTCAATGTATTCAGACGCCACACGATTTTGTGCACGATTTTGGTATTTGATTAATTATGGTAATCAAATTAACGTCTAACTGATATGATAAACATACGACAAACAGGATTATATTTGATTAAAATAGATATTTAGGTATACATGTGCTGCAGTTAATTATTTTGTTGCTAAGCAAAACCAAATTATTACGGACGCTACCTACTTAACTGCTCTAATCCTCCTCATAGTAAAAAAAAAGTAAGTAACGGCCTGTTACGGCATAGGCCTCTTTCCTCCTTTTTTTTGGAGAGCAGGGAAGGAGCTAAGACCTACCACGCTGTTCCAATGCGGATTGGTAGGTTACACATATCCCCAGAATTGTCTAGAAATATGCAGGTTTCCTCACGATGTTTTCCTTCAACAAAAAGCGTGTGATGCATGATGTGGTGTGTGATTGCAATTATCAATAAGACACATAAGTTTTACTAGAAAATTTAAAGATTAATTGTGCGAAAAAACACATTTCTTCCTATACAGTGTTTAAAGAGACTCTCGAAGGAGTCGCAAGGTCTCACCTCTGAGCTTGCATAACTCAAATTTGAATGAGTCAATTTATTAAATGTCGCTCTAAATCTAATTCTGGCCTATGATTCTCTTCTGACATTGTCGTTTCATTTTACACTACAGTGAGTTCTATTCCGTTTAAGTAATTACCTAAAGATTCTTTTTCGTAGGCAGCTTATAACACATTATATATTATTCTTATTTATTTACCTCAAAGCATTTAAAATTATCGCTTGTTTTTGCGCCAATTTATTATGGCACGATTGTTATCAATAATTTTTAAAACTTTGAAACATATAATAAAAAAATATTAATATTATTAAATGTAATATAAATATTAATATTGTAGTCTGTCTACTTAAAGAACTCACACACAGAAATTTTAACCTTTTCAAAATAAGACCGGAAATAATTAAATATAGGTACTATAATACTACAATATCACAGAGTGACTTCATAAAAGATTTATATTATGGTATATTAGATAATCTAATATAATCAATATTGCCAGAAAAACCTATAAGAATGGTTTAATGGTTGTAATCTACATCTGATAAATAAATTTTATGTGATTAAATGTTTATGTTTTTGATATTAAAAGCATATATATTAAATTTTAGAAAAGGAAATTATATATTTTATCAAAATTATTTTGATATATGCAGATTTATTTCAATGTCTTTATTTGTAAAACATATTATTGCAATAAATTGTTTGGCACAATGGTCATATGATTTTTTTACTTTACATTTAGTTAAGTACCTAAACCAATGGATGTAGTTACGGTATTTGATTGTTTGAAAAATTACCACCGTTAAGTTATATCGTTACCATTTTTTTACCGGCTCAAGTGGTTGCCGTTCATAAAAAAGGGTCATCGAAGTCTGTACTCCCCAAAGATAAGCTGTGGCGTGTCCACTATCCAGCTTGAAATGTAATGAGTTCTATTAATGTTTGCGATTAAAACGGGCATTAAGATTAAAGCACGGGAAGCGGCATAATAGTACAGCTTTTTACTTGTCCCATTATATTGACCATAATGTTATCTTCACATGAAATAAATTCCG
The DNA here is from genome assembly GCA_947086495.1 of Morpho achilles. Taxonomy (NCBI): domain Eukaryota; kingdom Metazoa; phylum Arthropoda; class Insecta; order Lepidoptera; family Nymphalidae; genus Morpho; species Morpho achilles. Next base: position 14,682,869 of record CAMTZB010000001.1, on the reverse strand, counting down.
AAACGCCATTAGTGGTTAATTTGCTATCCATTATGACGTGAATACACGTCGAATAAATCTTAAAAAAGATAAATCTAAATCATTTTCATATTGAAAATACACCCTGTACGTGTGGATGAATGTTTGTTGGTCGGGAATCGACGTCGGGTCTTGGCGTTCAAAGGTGCACCCCGCTGCGACTGAGCGTTCGCGACATGAGCCTACTAGGCGAACAACGCGTGAGTGCGCCTTTATATCGCACAGTAATAAATCGTATTTTAAAATCTCCCCGCGCTTCTGCGTTCCTAGTATATCCAGAGCAAGTATTTCACGTTAAATGGACCAAATAACTGCTTTGATGGCGTACGCTGGACTCTGTCCGCTATTTTAACGATTTTTCGCTAGGAGATTTCCGTTTTCGTTGAAATTATTGTTATTGTTTTGCGGCAGCCATGCGTTATAGTCGGTCTAATATCAACTTCCGCTCACAAGTCTCTTGGCGACTTTAGTTAATGGAAACAGGAAGGGAAATAACTTGAAAATTCATTATAACAAATAACTCAATTCCTAAAGAATATGATATAATAAATAAAAATTATATTGATATTTTTTCTAAAATCGCTGCGCTCCATGGATGGCCTCACCCGCAGTGTTTGAAGGCTTTGTAAAAAATAAAGTGGTTACCGGAAAGTAAATATACTTTTAACTATTTATTTATTTATTTATTTATTAACTATTGTACGGACATAAATTTTTTTGGTTCTTTTCAGGAATAACTTTATGTGTGGAAGTTGTATGTAAAATTTATACAAGGACCGATTTATTTATTTTTTAATTAACCAACCAGTTTTAACAATAGGTAGGTGTTGGTTAGATGTAAATAGTTACAACTAGTACCAGGGTATCAAGAGTTCACGGTAGTATTAGATGTGACTGACACGACGTGGTTTTGGAGCAAATTTTTCACTTGCCCGCGCGAAAAGCGATCGCGTTTGTCGCCTAGAGGTACTGTTAGCAAACAAAAATTGATTATAAAAAAAATCGACATCACTTTTTTCCTTAACTTAAGTCGCTTTCTGAAATGTGACTTGCGTATTTCAAACAGTAGTTGCCATGCACTAAGTCAAAATATTTGCTACACCTCGGAATATCCAATAATTTTTTTGAATTTTTATATTCACTTTATTGTACATGAAAAAAATTGAAACTGAAGACAACTCTAAAGGCACCTCTTCCAGACAACCTTTGAGTAACATAAAGAACACGACAAAAAGTGAAATTCGGGTGAAATAGAAAGATAACATTCATAGATTATTAAAGAGAACATTAATTAATTAATCCAACTATGTGTATTCCATAACGTTTTTGGCTTTGCGACACGATGACCTATAACTATAATTCGGGTTCCCTCATCGAATTATTGTATTAAAGTAGGGGGAGTCAACTTAAAATGTGTCCAAAGACAATAAAGACTCCAAATGAGGCTTATTATCTGTATCTGTTGTTTATGTGTGATAATTAAAAGATAAATATATAAGTTTTATTTTTCCTCTCATTATTTGTTGCGTCGCTTTCTTTCACTTACAGGCCCGTCTGCTTTAGTATAACCGAATTTATATTTGTTGATGTCATCATCCTCCTGCCCTTATCCCACTCTAGGCGGGGTCAGCACAATATGTTACAAGCATGTTGTCACATGAGTCGGCTAGGTATTTTACGACCGGCCGCCTGCCTGACATGAACTCACCTTAGTCATATTTTACGACACACCGGTAAGAAAAAGGGTGGTCTATTCTACTCAGCCGAATACCACACGGGCGTCTAGTTACTTTAGTCGACTTTTATGACAGCTCAGTAAGAAATGAGAGTAGTCTATTCTACTCAGCTAGATATTACACGGCAATTATATTTAGTGACGTATTATATTAAATTTTAATACCGCCGTGTGGTATCCGGCTGAATAGAATAGTATCACCCTCATTTCTTACCGAGGTGTCGTAAAAGGCGACTAAGGTAAGACAACCCGCCGTGTGGTATCCGGCTGAGTAGAATAGACCAACGTCATTTCTTACCGAGGTATCGTAAAAGGCGACTAAGATAAGTTGACCCATCGCGTGGTATCCGGTTTAGTAGAATAGACCACCCTCTTTCTTACCGAGGTGTCGTAAAATACGACTTACGCAAGTTGACGTCAGGCAGGCGGCCGGTCGTAAAGCGCAGCCAAATCATGTAACAACATGTTTGTAACATGTTGTGTCGATCCCACTTAGAATGGGATAAGGGCAGGAGGATGAGGATGATGATATATTAAATTTTAATAATAGATAGACTCCACGACCAAAATCGCAAAGCCTTTGCGATTTTGGTCGTGGAGTCTATCTCCTGATGATGCTTCGGTTGCGGGGCGAAACGATTGTTGAGTTTGTGATAGTGAACGTATATAGTGCTTATGTATTGTGGTGGCGGTGGTGGAGGTTTGTGTATGTGTGTTTTTACGAATCCTGCATGTATCAGGTATGATAACCGATTGTCCGCTTACTTTTAGCATTATATATATTCTCTTTTTTACTTCTTCGTGGATTATAGCAAAATAATTTTATTATTACTTTTGTATTATGGATCTCCGCAAAGTAACGCCAAATTCTATAAATTATTTAATAATGATTTGTTTTTTGCTGTCGGTCCAATGTTTCGCGACAATCGACACGGCCGTTAGCCGCCGCGTCGCGACGTTTTTCACGGAACCGCGTCGAGTCGCGTGATGGATCTGCAGCGTTGCGGGACATCGCGCGATTCTGCGCGCTGTTTGCGTAACTGGTGCTTGATTTACGCTGCGGCTGAGTGACGGAGCGTCGCACTAAACCTGCACTTTGTTAATTCTAATTTAATGTCTATGTTTTCATTGTTTACACTATAATTATAAACTGGGATATCCCAGCGGTATGACCGAGCGACTGTCTACAGACAATCATCCGTTCAAACCCCGGGCAGGCTTCTTGTTCTTCTTCTTCATAATTACAATTTATCACATGCTGTTAAGGAAACCTGCATCTCTGAAAAATACTTGGTATATTTGTAACCTACGAATCCGCATTGGAGCAGCGTGGTAAGTCTTAACTTCAACCCTTCTCTCCAAAAATGGAGAGAGGAGGCCTATGCCCAGCAGTGGGATAGTAACAGGCTGGTGCATTACATTACATTCTTCGCTTGTTTCTCTATTTTTACAATTAGATATTGACAAATTGAAAGTAAAAACACTTTAGAAATTTAGACTTTTCAAGTAGCAAGCACAATAACGTTCACTAAAATAACTTAATTAAGTTAAAAATGTTTCCATTAAAAGAAGACTTAAGTACCTTCTTGTGAACAAGTATACAATATTATTAACAGACATCATCTTCCTGCCCTTATCCCACTCTTGGTAGGGTAGGCACAACATGTTATAAACATGCTGTCACATGATTTGGCTGCGTTTTTACGACCGGCCGCCTGCCTGACGTCAACTTACCTCAGACGTATTTTACGACACCTCGGTAAGAAAGAGGGTGGTCTATTCTACTGAACCGGATACCACATGGTGGGTCAACTTATATTAGTCGCCTTTTACGACACCTCGGTAAGAAATGAGGGTGGTACTATTCTATTCAGCCGGATAACACACGGCGTACAATATTATTAACAGACATTATTAATATTACAGTTTCTTTTCAGATTTGCAAATTACAATACAAAAATGACGCTATAATTATTTTGCTGTTTTCCGTTGTAAATGAAAATCTCGACAGTAACGTAAAGCATTTTGCAATTTTCGTTTCGGATTTGTCTCTGGAGAACAATTCCACTACGAAACATGCGTTGATAATGTCTTAGAGAATTTGCTATTCTGCAGTGCCGGAGTAAAGAAAAACCTCGTGTCATGGATTATATAAAATACTTTTAAAAGTAAAAGTAAAGTAATGTTACCGTCCCACTGCTGGGCATAGACTTCCTATCTCCGGTTTTGGAGATAATGATTGGAGCTAAGACCTACCAAGCTGCTCCAAAGTAGGTCGGTAGGTTACACATATCCCAAGTATTCTCGTGGGATATGCAGGTTTCCTCATGATGTTTTCTATCACTAAAAAGCGTGTGATAATATGCAATTATCAATTAGACATAAGTTTTTAATAGAAAAACTCATTGGTGCCTGCCCGGGTTTGAACCCATGATGGTCTCAAGAGAGGGGCTATCACAGCTTAAAACAATTTAACGATTTTACAAATATCTTCATATTATTATGTGTAGATTTATTGCTAGCGTATTCGGCTGAGTCCCTTTGCAACTTATTTCGACGTGAAACTTTAATTAACTAATAAACATGTCGCGGCCACCTTTAATTCGATCCGCTTGTAAACTTCTCCATACCTATGTATCCCTAGTAATTGCTATGAATATTTTACATGGTATCCTAGTAAATCATGAGGTGTGTTTATTATTATTTATTCAATTGATGAATCACTAAAAAATATTTTAGTCCCAGCACTTTTCGAATCTTCACATAAAGCCCCTTAGTTTTTGACAATAAAAGTTACGATGCTATAATCTGCAAAATCGTTATGCATTACGATTTTGTCGTAAAGACTCTTGATGATGCTTCGGTTACGGGGCGAAACGATCATAGAGATTGTCGTGGTGATTGTGTGTAGTGCTTGTGTGGAGTGTTGCTGGTGGCGGCGTTTTGTGATACATGTAGTGACTAGTCCTTCATTTATAAGGAATGTAAACGTTCCCTGCTTCCTACGGTTAGTATTACAAACATTTTCTTAAAAACGCAAATTAATTCTATCAAAACGGAATTTGTTCTACGGAAAAAATAAGGTGTTTCTATTTAACACGCTCGATTGTGATGACTGATTTAGTATATTAGTACCACATTTTTTCTGTTTTAATACATCTTATTATCTCTTCTTACCTTTATGTATCTATGTCGTCTAAGTAAAGATGGAAGTGGATGTATGGATGGATGGTGGATGATTCCAAAGGTTCAGGATCCTTCCGTAATTAGTTAATCGACAGTCAACAATACAATTTAAAATACTAGAGCCACAGACGTCGCGCGGCGTTGGTTGCTACGCTCGTAGCGTCGTAGCGGCGTAGCGGGCGGGGCTCGAAAATGGCGGCCGACAGTGAGTAATGGCGCGCCGGGACGGGTCCAGTGACGCGTGCCGCAGGGCTGCCACTATATCGCTAATCATTTTAATATTTCATAAGATGGACTCTCGTGGCAATAAGGAAATAGAAATTTGTGCGATGTTGTTACATTTTAAATATGTTGTCTTGTACTAGCATTGTTCGTGACATTGTTCATCTTGTGTAATGCTTAAAAATTATATTAGATCATTTATTATTTGAACAAACGAAAACTAACTTTTTCGTTTTGTTCTGTTTGCCCTCTGTATATCTCTTATTTATTCGAAGTATGTTTATAATCTTTGATTTGCTTTATACACGATTGCATCAGCTGATTCACTGGTGAGATTAAATTTCTGCTTAAGATGAAGGAAATGAGTTTCTTTAGATATGATTTTATGTCGCAATGAATAAAAAAAATAAAAAATTAAATGGTTCGATATTTATTTTTTATCATCACTAAAGTGTTGTAAATGCCAAAGTCCACTAGAAGATTTTTATAATATTTAATTATATTACTGCAGTAAAAGGCTACATTTTGTGATTTAGCGACAAACAACACTATGTCAATTTGTTGTAATATACGCTTTTTATTATCCCAATAAATGCTTCTGGGGTCATCCTTTAAAGTAAAAATCTAAAGTAACGGTTTGGGCCTCGTTTGTCCTTTTTTCGAGAGAAGGGTTGGAGCCTGGACCCACTTGCTCAGTCATAAATTATTTAAAAAAACAATTTCTAATGCCGATAATACACAACCCTAGTTTTTTCCTACAACGGAGCACTGTAAGCAACGCACCGATTGTATCGCTCGCGGATGCTCGGAGCGGCACATTTGTCAACCTTAGCCCCCCTAGCCCCCTCCACCCTCGCTCCTAGCGACAAAAGAAACGCGAGATGCCAATTTATGTCGGCCTGGTAGCTATGTCATGCGTATACAGCTGATGCCCTGGTAAGGAATAATAAAAAAAATAAAAAGATTCGTTTCTGGTTCGAAGGATATTATTAGTACAATGATACGTGTTGGTATGGTTAAGGTATCGTATGACTGTTCGTTTCACGAGCCTATGATTGTGTTCATTCATTCAATTGTTCATTCGTTCATTTCACAATTGAGAAAAATAAAATATTTTAAAAGTTTGAAGGAACGAGATCTTCAAAAGTAATAATAAAATTATTTTGCTATAATCCGCGAAGAAGTAAAATAGAAAATATATATAATGCTAAATGTAAGTGGACAATCGGTAATCATCGGTCGGTAACGCCTAATTCTATAAATTATTCGAACGGGATCTGTTAGTTATTTCAATTATTTATTTGATTTTACTAACATATTGTTTGTTGGTTTTTATTTTGAAAAAACCTTGTTGCTTTTGTTTTTATTCTGTTATAATAAAAAAATTAATTTATCACATTGCAATCATCCGTATAAACTTTGCATTTTACTAACTACAACTACTTTGTATTAATAAAATTATTAGCTGTGTGTACACCTAATTTATAATAAGTTTCATAATTATAAAAATAAACTAGAAAATAAACATGATTACCCTTAAAAGTTTTAATTAATAAATTATTGTCTTCATTTATTTCAAATATGTCAAATGTCATAGGAGATAAAAAATACTATGGATTGACCTTAAAATGTAAGTAAGCTGGACTTAGTGAGCGTCAACTTATATTAATCTATCTACACTTCATGGTAAGTGGGAAATATTTCGATGAAAAAATCATAAAATATAAAAGACTTAATTTGAATCTAAATAAATTTGGTTAGCTTTGAATTAAATTAAATTACGATTGTTTTTTTGAGTGTTAAGTAATTCATTGTATGGGAATATTAGCTTTGTAACGAATTACTTTACTCGACTCATGTGCATATGGAATAAATACTATCTATATACTATGAAATATGTTAAAAAAAAATCTAGATTGAAGATATTTGAAGAGTGCTTGAAAAAAAAAGGTAATAAACTAATGAAATCAATCGTTTGATATTATTAAAGAAAGTCAGCAAATAGTTGTGTAGTGGATGTGAAATATGCCTTTTTATCTTGCTTGTATAAGGTATATAAACGGAAACCACACTGTACATTGTTAATTTATTAGTTAATTTATTAATTTTTTTTTATTAAAATATTTTTTAGATTTGAAAATTAAAATTAAAAATTCATTACTGTTCACTTTTGTTGTTAACTTTCACTTTTTTAAAATTATGTGCTGTTTTATGCTGTATGTAGTCAATAATAAATAAATAAATACATTAAGCACTATAAAGGTCGCAAATTTTTGACTATAAAATAATATTATTTATTTTTGTACAAAATAGGGTATGTGAAAATCAAACTAGATATATTTTTTTTTAGTTTTTTAATATTTTTTACACAATTCGTAGCATTCATAATGCCGACACGTTTCCTCCGACGTCCCGTCAGCGTTCAGAAACATCCTCAATGACCAAATATGTTCGTGTAAACTTTATTACAGTATCGTCAACTATAGTATACAAATATATATTTAGTAATTTCACTTTGGAGTCGTATTCCAGGCTTTATGTCGCTGCGAGACGCGTAAATTTATCCGTATTAGTTACTATATTTACATTTCGTGACTTCCAAACTCAAGTATAATGTACATATACATATAATAAAGAGAAAATCAAAATAAAATTTCTTCAATTAATACATTAATAGCTAATAACTACTATTTAAGACTTTCCTCTTAATAAAATATATTACACGTGTTGATTTTTAACAATAATATAAGGGTACGTCAGGATCGAATGCGGTACTCGGCCTTGCTTGTAGTGAGTACAGACAGCAAAAACAGGCTGACTGTTTATTTATTTTACAGAAGTAGTTAACTTTTTCTATTGAAGTAAAATAAGTGATGAAACGTAAGGGACAAAGTTTTGATTCCTATATTATAAACAAAATATAATTTAAAAAATCGTATAATAAAGTTTATAATTGGCGTTTTGATAAGATTGTGCTTGACATAGGAAAAAATATTTTAATATAAAATACTTGAAGTCATTTTTTGTATTAATCAGAGTAGTTTAAATCGTCTCATGGTATCGTACTCATATAAATAAATATAATGTATAAATATATATGAGACACTTACACACACGGTCGTCCCGTCCCCAAAGTAAGTAACTTAATACTTGTGTTATGGTAGACAGAAAACTGGTGAATATATACTTATATATTTTTAAATACACACTTAAATACAAATATACACCCAAGCTCAAAGGCCAACAAATTCATTTATAGAAAATGTTGGCCCTCGTCAGGAATCGAACCCGCGACACACGGAGCTGAAGGCAGCATCACTACTCATTGCGCCAACGGGCCAGACTCATAATACTCAGATATCAATAATTGCTTCATGTTTTTGCGAGTAACCCTTATCTAACAAAGATCTGTTAATACCCTATAATAAAATACTTATATGTGTGGTACCGAACATAAGACATTAATTTTTACTCCAGCTACCTTCACACCTTGGCAGCCTATATAAAAAATTTCAGTTAATTTAGTGAAGTAATTTAGCCACATTCATTAAATTACGTTTTGAATGAAAGATACATGATATAGAATGATAAATGACTGTACCCTACTCCACTCCATTTCGTATGTAATGCATTGCCTTGACCGATAGACTAGATATAAGTGCGAAGGACACAGCACTATAATATTATTGTTCCCTAGGTTTTGAACAAACTCTCCAGGCGAGTCCTGTCTAGAGACAAGCCTTGGCTTGGAAATAGAATTAATTTAATTAGAGATTGACTTTTACAGTCAAATGTTAGTAACAACAATAATCGGGTCCGACAGATTAACTTATTCTCCGATTATAGAACGGTACTTTCACATTTCAATTACCAGCTCAGTTACACGAGTTTATCGAAATAAACTGTCACTATAAAATCAGCCTACATACACAGCCTGTTACATAAAATTTATATCAGGAAAGTTTAAACTATGAAATCAGTTGCTAATGTATTGTGAGGCGAGCTGAGCTCTACTGCTAAAACTGAGTGACATAATTTAACATTGTCAAAAGTTTTATCAAATAATGGTAAGAAACATTTTGATCTTTATAATACAATTTTTCTTCTCAAGGCACAAGGGAAAGGAAAAGGAACGTCAATATTTTCGGTACAACGGTTGGTTAGTAATAAATAAAATCCCTCGCCATAACTGGAAGACTATCTATAAAAACATTAATTTGAGTAAACAAGGTTTGATTGCAATTTCACACTTCAGCTATATCGTGTATATTCAGAGAACAATATTATATTCTTCAAACACAGTTTAGAAGGCAAGCGCTTACTTAAACTAAATAAATTTCGTCAGTCATTAAATTACGAGTGTTTATTACAAATATTTTTGAATTGGCCACGAGCAATACCGCACGCAATTCCTGACGCAAATAGTCAATAACAAAGTCCGGGTGAGTTTTATTTTCATGTCAAAATCAATTTTAATACTGAATATTTATTGAAAACTAAACGGTTTATACATAGAACGATTTATTGTTATTTATTTACAAAAGTTAACAAATATATTTCTAAAACATTTCATGCGATGTGTTTGTTTCGTTGACGCTACTGGAAATTTGACAAATAATTTATGGTTCATTCAAAAATAAATATAAAAATTGTAAATTATTTTTCGTTTTTAAACGATAAATTTGAAATAAGAATGATTTTTAATTTTATATCTATGGATCTATGGATATATATATTTGAAAACAAGCACATCGCATTTACAAAAAATCGTGGTTACACTAGAATAAAGCTTGTCCCGGATAACTTTACCGATTACGAAGCTACCGTAGCTAATACCGATTTCATCAAATTTTAAAAGCTCCATTCGTATACTTGGCTTAAGGCTGGTAATTACAATATTACCCTTGAATTCACCAAAGGACTTAAATTATTTAATTTTTTTGGTTCCGTGGTACACGATCACACTATAGGTAAATACAAAATACAATAATAAAATAGTGAAAAGAAAACATCTGAATATTTAGTTATGACAACCCCACGGAACTTGAACGTTGAAAAACGCGCCAAATGGAATATAATGGCAATTCGTTTAAAAATAAATGAAATTGTCCATTACTGACTTGAAGAACTATGTTTCATAACGGCAAAAAATCTATTAATTTATTTATGGAATTTTTTAAGTTTCTTTTAAAGAGCGATATAATTAACATGTTTGACAGCATTTACGACTTTAGTTTAATTTAGGAATAATTAGACAACAATGCTTTAATAAGTCTGTACCAAAATGAGTCGATTGTTTGGCGCGTTTTTGAACGATCTTCATTTCGTATCACTTTAATTGTATACATCGATTCGTTTAAAGCCTACCCACATTAGTAGGTTCCATTTTTTCAACATTAATGTTCTCGTTTAAATTAGAAGGCAATGTTAGGTATCAAGACAAAATAGAGCTAAAAATCTCATCGCATTTAACAGTGTAAAATATTATTTAATTCATCGTATACATCGGTTACAAATTGTGCTATATTATGAACACCAAGGCAAGGTGACACTATATATTAAATACGATACCCAATAATAAATATATATACTATACATGTTATTCAAAGATATGTACGTTACCTGTAAAGCAAAATTGCAAAACTGTTTAATTAATAGATTAATCGTGAAATTGACATTTACTTATACGTACGTTTTGAGCTTTCCTTTCGAAGTGTAATAAATTATAGCAATTTGAAAGAAAAACCAAAAATGGTTGATAATTTCGAAATTAACGAGATAGAAGCCGAAATATATACCGAAAAATTTCGACTTTAGCTTTCGGCTAGTGATCCGTTTTGATCTATAACAATATAAATTTCGTTCGTTATATGCCTCAATAACAAAAATCACAACTATTACTTAGACATCGTCTTTACAAAAGAAATAATTTGTATTCATCCGCCGTCTGCTCTCCCAGTACTTCCAGTGATAGTTACAACTTACAACTAATCAATTATTTATTTATATTTACGTAATAACAATACACAATTAGCTATAAATATTTATACGATAACTATCAAACCATTTTTTTATTGTTACATTCATCAACTTTGCTCCTATTGTTCCGAGTGATAACCGCTTCATTATTTATATAGGGTGATTGCACCAGTTCTATTATACAGCGTCCATAGTCACTTCGTTAATTTACATTTAATTTAACCATTAGTTGACTTTATATCTTAATTTAGGAGATCGTATACTGTTTCAAATATTACAAAATGTTTCGCGTTTATGTACATTTAGCATCGTTCTCCTTTTTGTTCGTATCACGTGTGCGCTAGCGCGAGATGCCGCGGTGGTCGGCGGCGCGGAGCCTGTCTTCGCGTCTTTAGCCTCGGCTATCGCGAGGTGAGGCCTAGTGATGGTTTATTCATATCTGAAAGAGGAATTGACATTGTTTAATATCTTATCCCATCTAGCATATTAGAGGAATTCACATTGTTAAATATCTTATGCCATCTAGCATATTAGAGAAATTGACATTGTTAAATATCTTATGCCATCTAGCATATTAGAAAAATTGATATTGTTAAATATTTTATCCCATCTAGCGTATTGGAGGAATATACATTGTTAAATATTTTATTCCATCTAGCGTGTTTAAGGAATTGATATTATTAAATGTGTTCTCCGGTCTAGCATATTTAAGATACATCACGGTTTGTTTATTAATCTTAAGGCGTGATGTGATAGTGCGTGACTCTTGCGGGGGTCGCAAGATTCCCTGCTTAGAATTTTTTATTAAGAACTTCTTTTTAATTGATTGTGAACAAGTCATAATTTTCTTTATAATGTAGGGAAACCTGTATATACCCAAAGAATTCATAATTTGTGGTAAGACCATTCCTCTCTCAGTAGACCTTCGACCAACTAATTTAAGGTATAGTTATGTTACTTAAAATAATAAAAAAAAGATAGCGAACCGATGATAGTAATAGGTGAGGTAATAGGTGAAGCGATGTAACAGTTGTATATCTGCTTAAGTAATACTACCACGCCCCCGACGCTAGAGCACCTAATAATTGTAAATAGTCAACAATTAGTGGTTCAAAAAGAACGCCTGAATTCAATTCACAGTGTTTTCAGAGGTGTCTTAGTTAAGGTTTTGTGTTAATAACGTTTTGCCTTCAGGACACCTACTTTTGAAAACGGCAATATTGCATTTACTCTTCATTTTAGTTCGAAATGAAGTTTTAGAATCTCTAATTCGAGTGAATCTCTTTATTTAAATGAACTAATCTTATATAAATATTTATGTGAAATTTGGAAATGGCTCCAACGATTTTCAGTTGAAATTCAAACAAATTTTTCACACAGTTTTATACTATCGCAATGCCATCCTTGCAAATGTAGCATATATGTATATATAAATAAATAAATTAACAAATAAATAAAATAAATATATATTTTAAATAAATAAATTGAAGTTCAACGATGAAATTCAGTTTCGGGGGGAAAATCGATCTAGACCAAGACCAAGGCTCGGTCGGTACAAACAAAAAAGGTACATAATACTTACATGTACAAGTGCATGGATTAAAGATGGTGGCCGTAGTACTCGGCGGGGTAGTGCGCGTAGCCCTGGTGGAAGGCGGGGTCCGTGGGGGGCCTGTGCATCATCTGCTGGCCGTCCATCATGTAGCCCATGGTCGCCTCGGGGCTGTACGCGCCGCTGGGCCCGGCGTGCGGGAACACTGCGGGGTAGAACACTGCACGGTTAATTAGGACTGCTCTTGGTGGCCGAGGGTCTGCTCCCTTATATTGACTAATACGTGGAGGGTAGTGTCCCGGGTTTGGTTCCAGGTGTGAGATACTAACTGCCAATATTATAGACCCTTTCGACACAATATCTTCGATTATGTTAAACTATCTATGTGAGATTAAAATAATTTATAACTAATATACACTAACATTATAAATTAAAAAGTCTGTTTGTCTGACACGCTTTTACAGCCAATCCGCTGGATTAATATTGAAGACATTTGGCAGTTTTAAAGCTTATATTCCGCAACATAGAGGATAAAGAAATAAGTTTTGGATACAAAAAAACAATATTTCATTGTTGAATACTTAAACGCATAAGTTGGCGCGAAGAAAGTCGCAGATATTACTAACAATATATAAAATATTATATATTCCGTTTTTAAGCCTTTTTAAGCCTTTTTTAAGATGTTTAAAAAATGCAATAAAAAGAAAAGAAAGGGCTGGTGATATCCGGGACTTGCTCCGAGATATTTTTACCACTTTACTATTCCCAACTAATACAACTTTACAAATGACAGCAAACTTTTGTAATATATATATATATATATATATTTTAGCAGTTTTTCCACCAACGACATTTTTTAAAATAAAACCTACCCAGATCGATTTATAGCCTTTAAAGCCCTCTACATACTGAATATCATGAAAGTGTTGGAGACGTTTCCGAAATTCAGATTATGTTCATATACAAGATTAGGTCATTTAATTATTAAAGATAATAAAGCATAACAAAGTAGAAGAAATTTTAATATAAATGTCTATTTATCTATCGAATAAGACGTCTTTATGTACAACTTCCTAATACACGAGCGAAGTTAACAAAACTTGCTCTTCAGCCATAATGCTGACAGCTAAATAACTTTTCACGTAAAAAAAGACCTAAAAAATGACGCTCTCCATTGTGAACTTGGGCATAGAGTTCGCTCAATTTTACCACAGAACTGTTATGCCTTCCGATGGCAATATATCCACGGGCATTATCAATCGTAAACTAATGGTGTTCGCCCATTATTGACGCCGATTTCCGTCTTCCTCGTGGGGCCTTTATGGTGGCACGCGCCATTGCACCGTTCGGCACAAACACGGACTAATGTCGTGATCGGAATGAGTTTTCAGAATAAGCGCTTTTTTTTTCAGAAACTAATGGTCTGAGTTCGACAATGTTGTAACTCGGTATTGTTAGGCTTTATCTTGGTTTTAAAACTATCTTTACCTATCTTACAGTTGATCCTTTGACGTGTGATATTATAATAAATAATTATTTATTTAATTATCTAAGATATGTTTTTTTCAAATTAATTACTACTATTATGGCCTAGATAATATTAGAGATTAATTGTTTTCAAGCAGTTTTAAATCTCTTTTTTTTCGGTGAAAATTTGTATAAACAGTGTATAATACATCATTAAATTAAAAGAAAAAACTTTGGTTTATGACAATAGTCCATGGATAGTCCAATAGACAATGAACTATCTAGTTTTAATATAGTAACATGTGAAATGTTACATATCTACCAAGTTTAATACAAAATAATCTAACAAATGATCGCTTTCAGTACTTTATATATCTACCTGAACAGCCCTTAAATAATTGTGAGAATATCTAAGAAGGAAGAATCTCGTCGTCGAGTCTAGGAATCTACGTTTTATTTGTTGATAAAAGTTTTGGTTAAAAGCAAATATATCCTATTATTCTGTCTAAAATTAGCATTAAAATTACTTACAAATAAAAAGGGGTCAATCTAGAGTTTATAAATCATATTTGTCAATATTGGTTCTACGCCGTGTGGTATCCAGCTGAATGGAATAGTACCACTCTCATTTCTTACCGAGGTGTCGTAAAAGGCGACTAAGGTAAGTTGACCCACCGTGTGGTATCCGGTTTAGTAAAATAGACTACGCTCTTTCTTACCGAGGTGTCGTAAAATACGGCTAAGGTAAGTTGACGTCAGGCAGGCGGCCGGTCGTAACAACGCAGCCAAATCATGAGACAGCAACATGACATGTTTTTATAACATGTTGTGCCGACCCCACCTAAGTGGGGTCCCCACTCTATAGTGGGATAAGGGCAGGAGGATGATGATTGCTACTGTAAATTTGAAATACTTAAATACAACTATTTCGAAGAATGGATCGCATAAAATCATAAGGCTTGTTTGAAAGCGGTATAGAAATAATACAAAAATTATGTATTTGATGTCGCGTGTCAGCCCATTTATTAATAAAATATAGTTTCACATCCATTTGAGCATTATATTGCACATAATAAGGCAAGCGAGAACAAAATATTCAGATAAGGAAGCGAAATAGAATAAACAATCAGTCTAATAAACACGGCATTACGTTTTTTGCCGATAAAACACAATACCTCATCCGAGGCGAAACATTTAGAAAAAGTGGCACTTTTTTATCTTTTAACAGAGCTACAACGCTTTTCCACTGCAGCGGAATATTAATGCGTTCTGCACAACAATCGCCGAGAGCTTTACGGAATCTTATTTTTTTAGGGTTCCCTTGTGAAAAGGTAAAAATAGTAGTGTCTAGTCGCTCGGACGATTACTGTTTTAACCTTATTTTATGTGAGACGTCGAGATATAAATTTCATAAATTTGAATTCAATGTATGTTGAGCTTTAAATGTCCACGTTGTCTTAATTTGTGTATACATATGGGGTACAATTCCATCATATTAGTATATGATGGGATTGATAAGATAAGACGGTATTTCTATATTCGATATTCACGTGCAAATTACAAATGAAAGAATTAGCCGTGTGATATTCGGCTGAGTAAAATAGACCACTTTACTTTCCTACCAAGGTGTCCTAAAAGGCGACTAAGGTAAGTTGACCCGCTGATATCCGGCTAAGTAGAATAGACCACCATCTTTCTTACCGCGGTTTCGTATAAGGCGACAAGGTAAGTATAATCACCGTGTGGTATCCGGCTGAATAGAATAGACTATCCTCTTTCTTGCGGAGGTGTAGCAAAAGGTGACTAAGATAAATCGACCCGCCGTGTGGTATCCGGTTAAGTAGACTAGACCACCCTCTTTCTTACTGAGTTATCGTAAAAGGCGACTAAGGTAAATCGACCCACCGTGTAGTGTCCGGCTGAGTAGAAAAGCCCACCTTTATTTCCTACCGAGGTGTCCTAAAAGGCCACTAAAGTAAGTTGACCCGCCGAGTGGTATCCGGCTGAATAGAATAGACCACCCTCATTTCTTACTGAGGTGGCGTAAAAGGCGACTAAGGTAATAAATACATAGTCAAATCATGTAACAAGATGTTAATAACATGTTGTGCCGACCCAATTTAAAGTGGGACAAGGGCAGGAGAATGTTGATGAATTTGGGCAGTATACGGAATAAGTACGTTTGTCTATTGATTTACAAAATATAATTTCACGCTTGGCTTATATAAAATATTACCGCATACAAGTGTTCTCAGGTTTTGAACAGTTGCATCTCCCTAGTCACGCGATTCGTTCCGTGTTCTGATTATTTATAAAAAAAATTTAGCGCTACGTTTTATATCCCGGAACTCTCACTATTGTGTTAAATACTTTTCGTTTTTTATATCACTGGAAATATATTTAAAGTCAAAAGTGATTTGGTATAGGATAGAATAAACTATAATAATTATTAATTGAGAGGAAAATTAAAATAAACTAAATCCGATGGGAGTTGTATTGAAACATATTGAATTACTAATAAATAATTTCTTACTGCGGTTTAAATTTTATATGTTAGCCTGTAATATAAGCACTAATTGTATTAAAGTTCATAAATATTGTTCCAGTTCATTAGCTATGCAAGCAAAGTAAATAAGACAGACAGACTTTCGAGTGTATTAGTATGGAACTAATCGGGAGGTAAAAAATTAAAAATAAAATTATTTTGCTATTATCCGCGATATTATATTGTATTTTTTTAAAGAAATTGTATAATAAATTATATATTCTATTAATTTGTATTACGGACCTCCGCAAAGTAACGGCCTGTTACTATCCCACTGCTGGGCATAGGACTCTACTCTCCGTTTTTTTTTTTGGAGAGGAGGATTGGAGCTAAGACCTACCACGCTGCTCCAATGCGGATTGGTAGGTTACACATATCCCCAGAATTCTCTAGAGATATGCAGGTTTCCTCACGATGTTGTCCTTCACCAAAAAGCGTGTGATAAATTGCAATTATCAATTAGACACGTAAGTTTTACTAGAAAACTCATTTATGCCCGGGGTTTGAACCCTTGACCTTTTCGAAAGAGGCGTACGGTGTTACCGCTGGGCTACCACAGCTTCCACAGCTACCACAACAGATCTCCGCAAAGTAGCTCCTAATTCTATAAATTAGGTAAAAAATTGGTGTCGGGTAGTGCATGAGTTCTTACTAATTCTGCATGTATCAGGTATGAGAACGTACACTACACATTTAGCATTACATACACTTTATTTTATCGTGGATTATATCAATATAATATTCTCATTAGTTTTAGGTAAAAAATTATTAAAACAACTCTTCCCACATCAATATAGGAGAAAAATCCCATTGTCGTGGCAAGTGGTCCGTGTCGCCGGCGCTCCAAGTCCCGAGCAGGAGAACAGGAAGCAATAACAAGTCCCGGCTATGGGGCTGCGGTACCAGGAAACTATGATTTAGTGAGCGGTAATGTTCCTATGGGTTTGTACTTGTGTAGTGATATTAAGACTATGGTTTTGCGATATACGATTTTCGTAGCAGAAATATTGTTTTGTTTATTATAATTTTTTACTTTGATTCCGAAGGAAAAATTTGAATGCGATCCATAGACACACCGAGACACCATAGCATATTTTCATCTATGCATCATAGTCATTATGATGGTACATTTTTTACATCATACAGTAACGCATGGAGTTTTTTTTTAAAATACAGGATCCAATTATTTTTGAATAAAAAAAAACAATTAACCTAATTTACCTACTCGTAATTATTTTATACAACTTTATTTATTGAAATCGTAAGTAAAATATTACTATAGGTACATCTCAATAAACAAAAACTTTCTTTACTGTTAGAGAAGGTAACTTATTTTTCCAGCTCTAAACCTTTTAAATTCTTGATCAAAACATTTTAAAATCCAAATTCAAGTACCTATTCACCGATCTAGTTTAGCAATAATTTAAAAACTTTGTTAGCATATTTTTTTCTATACGTAAAGTGAAACTAAAAATATTAGTTATCTAAAAGAATATAAGTTATTGATAGTGTACAATATTTAATTATAACAAATGCTACCATAAATAACGACATAAAACCATAGAGACTGTATAAGATTACACTGCACAAAATTGTTTCGCTTATTGTCTTAAGTACTGTGTAGACTTTTGGCCGCGTCGCCGACTCTAAAACAGGCACGTAAAGTAGGGGCAGAGTTTAAAATATTCCCGCCGGATGCCGCCAAGTTTGCCGACGACGTAAAATCGCAAAAGGGTGGGTAGATGGTGAAATTGTTTTGGCAATCGGCTGAAGAAAATGGCCACCGCATTTCCTGTGGTCAAGCGAGCCAACAGCTTTTCCAATCGCCCGCTGTTTATGTATTCCTGGTGTGTACATCTTTTCGACGTAACACTACTTTTTTTAATGCCGCCTACTTTTTCGTGGGAAAATTTCGAAATGTTCCTTCCTAAAAAGATACTAAAGCTTGACCTACAACTTCGTTCACATAATAAATATTAAAACTATTTTAATGATCTATATGTTAATAATTAATGTAGATTTGATGATTAGTCTATCAATTAATCTAATCACTCTAAAATTTATGTTCGCGTTCGTTTCGTTTGCACTCTCCGCCAATCATTGTTAGGAGTTCTAATGATGATTGAGTGAAAGACATTAATGATTAAAATGTAAAAGGTGATAAACATTATTTCGTATTTAAATAAAGTATTATATGACTTACTAGTCTAGAATATATTCGCGTCGAATGTATTAAAATACCCTCTATTATGTAAAAGTAATAATAAAACTATTTCACTATAATTCGCGATAATTTTTTGAGAATTTTTTAATATCTTTATCGCGAATTGTAGCAAAATAATTTTTATTATTACTCTTAAATAAATATAAATATATGGTACACTTACACACACGGTCGACCGTCCCCAAAGTAACTTAATACTTGTGTTATGGGTGACAGACAACTGTAAATATACATATATAATACATATATAACTAATTCATAGAATTAGGCGTTACTTTGCGGAGATCCATAATACAATAGTAACAATAAAATTATTTTTCTATGATAAATAAATTCCGTGATAAATCGATTTGATAAATTGAGCACGATTTATCGCGGGCAAAATAAATTTATTATTACTTTAGTTCAAGTTATTAAAGATCAAATTCAAATTCCAAATTTTCTTTATTCAAATAAACTTGTAAACAAGTAATTTTGAATCGTCAATTCTACTGCTGGTTCGGAAAGCTGTTCCTACCGAGAAGAGCCAGCAAGAAACTCGGCGGTTGCTCTTTTCAACATAATACTTATAACTAGTTACATTAAGTCATTACTATCTTGTACAGGGTCGGACAGTAGCTATATCCACGCATTCTTATCGTCCAATTAATCCTCAACAATTCACAAGTTAAAACTAAAGCCTCTCGTGGAAAGGTATGGGCGTACTTATTTTTATTGTTTGAAAATTACCCAAAATTAACGGTTTCTCCCTCAAATTGTGTTTTCGAACAGATTCCCTCTGATGCGCTCTCAGCCAGTCGTCATCACGATAATGAGCCAATAACACACTGTTTTACGTTTTTAATAAACTGCAAGCCGTCAGTTTAATCCGCGAAAAGCCGGATAAACGATTGGTCGGAAATAGTCTGCAGCACGAATTGTAATTTACAGTCTCGCACGGTAATGGCGTCGCATCAGAGAACAATTTATGCTCTTATAATAAATTCATTAGTGGGTTGCGCGTGTGCTCTGTGCGCGCCGACAGGTGACGCGGCTGAGTGTACCGTGATTGTATAAGTACAATAGAGTACAATATCCAATTGGACCTTTTTTTTATCAATTTTAATATGAATGAATAATCGATCATTTATGTAAGATAAAAAAAGAGCAGTGTGTAAAAGAAAAGTGAGGTCCAATACTAAAAACTAGCTCAGTTTAACCACAGGAACAGAACTCCCTCACACATGTAACATGGCTTAGACACGTTGGTGTTTAATAATCGTACAATGATGACACAATCTAGCAGCGTAACAGTATAATAACCGTTCTACTTAAATATTACAGCGAGACTCCTTCGTAATTTTTTTTTTCGAACACTAACTAAGCTGTTAGCCCTGAGGTTTTTTTAACGTCACCGAGGGAGTGGGCGAGCGTAGAAGCATCGCCGGACTGAAAACTGGGAGAACGAGTCTCGAGCGAGAATCGCAGCATCCTGGAGAACGCTCTTAGGGCGTCTACGATGTTTGGATTTAAACTCTTCATCATAGCAGGTTTCTTCGCTTGCTCAGCTATTTTATAGACGATTGTCAAGCCCCTCCCTTGCTTTGTCACGTGATTACCGCGTTTTTGGTATAAAATAACTAAAGAGATGACATTTGACTATTTCCATTTCTAACAACTTTAAGATGCAGCCACTATCGCTGGCACCTAAATAATTATGTCAAAAGAGTATTTTATTTACTTATTTAAAGATGCAATAACTATAACACTTGATATAGATATTGATTATTAATTATTATACATCACTAGATGTGACCTTCCTTAGCCTCCTATTAATCGTGCAGTAACAAGTGATAGTCCAGCGGTGAGATTGTGCTCTTACTAGGTTCACAGGTTCAAACAGGGCAGGCCAATAAGTTGTTCTGTTAAAACCTTATGTGTCTAATTGATATTTGCAATTTTCGACCTAAATAAATTTGTATCTTAAGAATTCTGGTCTAACCTACCAATCTGCTTGGATCAGTGTGGTAGGTCTTAGCTCCAATCTTTCTTTCCAAAAACAGAGAAACCTATACCCAGCAGTGGGATAATAAGAGATCCTTTAGATAATTTACATAGCATATAATTGTAGGTATTTGAACACTGTCATTGACGGAAATGAAGTTACGGGTATAGTTACTTATAATTATTTATACGGTGAACTATACATATACCTATATATGACGTTAATTCGACAGGGTTCACAAACTAACGAAAATTTAGAAATGTTACTTTGATAAATTAACTTCGCCGTATTTTCTATAAAAACAAACACGAGATAACAGCAAACACAGCCAAGTTCCGTTTAGTAATTGTAACAGTACATAAAACGTAAAAATTCCAGGGGAAAAAAGGACGTCGCAAAAAGGGCTTACTCTCGCAAACGGACGCAAGAAGGGTAAAAAAGAATAATGTAGGAATTCGTTGACCCGTCCCGGGCCATCCATCACGACCCCCGACAATCGGCCCCTATCTGATATGTGGTACTTGCCTACGCGGGATTAGATCGCCTTTGTCTCCGCGAGATCTCCGAATTGGAGCAGTCTGACGTATTAATGTAGGCCGCAGGGAAAGATTTTGATGTACTTCTATGATTAATGTAAAGAAACCGGCTATACTCATGTCTTATTCTATCGGGTTAGACCGACTAGTTTCGAACCCATCCGGGGCACTTTTTTTTTATATAAATACATTAATAGTTATTACAATTTTAGTTTTAGTTTTTTAGTATCCTTAAACCTTGACGACTTGTCTGGATATTGCACATTCCTCTTACACAAATAATCTGAATACAAACTTAGATAAAATAACAAAATTCATCATCCTCCTGCCCTTATCCCACTCTAAGTGGGGTCGGCACAACATGTTATAAACACGCTGTTACATGATTTGGCTGCGTTTTTACGACCGGCCGCCTGCCTGACGTCAACTTACCTCTGTCGTATTTTACGACACCTCGGTAAGTAAGAGGGTGGTCTATTCTACTAAACCGGATACCACACGGTGGGTCAACTTACCTTAGTCGCCTTTTACGACACCTCGGTAAGAAATGAGGTTGGTCCATTCTACTCAGCCGGATACCACACGGCGGGTCGACTTACCTTAGTCGCCTTTTACGACAACTCGGTAAGAAATGAGGGTGGTCCATTCTACTCAGCCGGATACCACACGGCGTATTTAAATTATAACTAAGTATTCTTAATAATATGTAGTGCGGGTAGTTTTTACAATTTCCGCGAGCGAAACAGAAAAATAATGTTGGAGATCAGGATCGAGACATTTATTTCTATACATATTCATTTTCGGTTTCGGTTTTTATTAATTAACTATGAATACTACTCACGATAGTTTAAATTTAAAACTTACTTCTATGGTATAGTTGCATTGAATTATCTTCAAATCGAGTTTTAAGTACCCTCAAATACAATCTCGTTGCACTTATCCCACTCTATGTGGGGTTGGCACAACATATTTTAAACATATTGTTACATTATTTTACTACGTATTTAAAGATCAGCCGCCTGCCTGACGTCAACTTTATTTAGTCGGCTTTCGCGACACCTCGGTAACAATGAGGGTGGTCTATTCTGCTTAACTTAGTCGCCTTTTACGACACCGCGACATGAAATGAGGGTGATCTATTCTACTCAGCCGGATACCACACTGCGGGTCAACTTTCCTTTTACGACACCTCTGTAAGAAATGAGGGTGGTTTCTTCTACTCGGCCGGATACCAAATTCAAATTATTCTTTATTCAAATCGTCAAATGTTTTTTATTAAGAAGGTACCAGTGATTCGGAAGTTTACTCCTACTATGAAGAACCAGTTAAAAACTCGGCGGATAATCTTGCCAACAAAATCTGCCTACTAAAAATAATCTTTTATGAAATGTTTACATTTAGTTAAGTACCTAACCCTATGGGACTATAGCAATGAAAATATAACCATTTCGCTTTGTGACTGAAGAATCATCAGGAGTTAACTCCACTACAAAATCGCATTTTTTTTACAGTTTTGATGTTTCTTACAGCGCTGTTATCTAACACGTTTCGCCCATTTCCAATGCTCTTTACTTGGGTCCAAAACGTTCAAACACATTCCTTTTGCGGGCGCCGGTCAGAAATTCGTTTAGGAGGCGGTCAGCGGTCTCTTGGGACGTTGCATCCTGCATACTGTATGAAGGTGTGCAACTGGATTGTGGACTTCAAAGTTGTGCTGAATTTCAATGGACCACGTAGACCCGGTGAATACATTTGCGATAATGTAACGTTTTCGGAGAAATGTCTTAGTAGCTTTAGACGCTCAATAAGAACTGTTTATTTATTACTTTGTGACGTCACAAAATTTATGTGTCCGTTTTATTACGCCTTACGTATTTGTAACCTCAAAATTTATATGTGAACTAATTATTTATATTATTATCATACAAGCTCTGGTTGCGGCCTCGCCTGTTCAGAAATGAGTGTATTAAACGTAAAAGTATTTATTGTGAGTTTAGTATAAGAGATAGAGAATTTTTTTGCAGTATTTTTGTAGATCTACAAAAAAACTTACAGTGTGTCTTTGTTGGTTTACGGGAGGTACGCGTATAAAGCTCAACAACCGTCAGTGTTTAAATACCCTAAATGAACTGTATTCATACCAGTTCATGAAAAACGGGAATCTTTTATGTTAGCCCAGTATAAGTTTCAATTATACAAAATCTCATCAATATAGGTCGAGCGGTTCAGCTATTAAAGCGTAACAGACAAAGATTAAATATTGAGTTCACTGAAGGGTTACAGGTACGCCGTGTGGTATCCGGCTGAAAAGAATAGACCACCCTCATTTCTTACCGAGGTGTCGTAAGAGGCGACTATGGTAAGTTGACCCACCGTGTGGTATCCAGCTGAGTAGAATAGACCAGCCTCGTTTCTTACCGAGGTGTTGTAAAAGGCGACTAAGATAAGTTGAAGTGGCAGGCAGGTGGCCGGTCGTAAAATACGTAACCAAATCATGTGACAACATGATTATAATAGGAGCATGTTGGGACCCCACTTAGAGTGGGATAAGGGCAGGAGGATGATGTCTAACGTGTTACAGGTGCTATAAAATATTTGTATAAGAAAAATGTTACCTGCTCTATTCGACTGGTCTATCATTGGCTGGACTATCCTGCGTCTCGCGTTGATAAACCTGGAAAGAGAAAATAACGTTACAAACGTTAACACCATAATAGATTTAATAAATATAACAAATATATGGGAAAATTACACATAGACGTCCGTCCCCGAAAAAAGTAAGTCAATACTTGTGTTATAGGTGACAGATAACTGGTAAATATATACATATGTATATAATTTTAAATAAGTCTATTGGATATTACACAATTGAAAATTATTTGAATGATAAAAAATACTTGGATTTTAAAATCAACAATCAGACTGTGGTTAAATATTATAATATTAAATTGTATAATATTAAAAGATTGACCGCCTAGTCTCTTGCTGGTTCTTCTCGGTAAGAGCAACATTCGGAATCAGTTGTAGCTAATTGATCTAACTGATCCTTGACGATTCAAAAGTGCTTGTAAAAAGCTTACTTGAAATAATTTATAAAATTAGGCGTTACTTTGCGGAGATCCATAATACAAAAGTAATAATAAAATTATTTTCCTATAATCCGCGATGAAGTAAAATAGAAAATATATATAATGCTAAATGTAGAGTGGACAATGGGTTATCATACCTGATACATGCAGGAGTCGAAAAAGTTTTCGTAATAATTACAGGATTCGTCAATTCCTAAAATTCGTATGAGGTATGTCCACTCTACATTTAGCATTATATATATTTTCTATTTTACTTCATCGCGGATTATTACAAATAATTTTATTATTACTTTTGTAAGCTTACTTGAATTAAGATTGTTTTGATTTGAATTGATTTGATGTGACTTAAATATATATTAATTATGGTCATCAAAAACAAATTTAAGAAAACGGTACAAGGAGTTCATAAATTCGCTTAAATGAACCTTGGTTACAGTTTGGTTGTATAGCAGTCAGTCAGCTGCAAGGGCTTGCAACAAAGTTTGATTACAGACAGGTTTTGGCTTTTTAATATTGTTCGATTACGGGTAGATTCTGTCTTTAAAATAAAGATACAGGCAGTTACTAGCTTTCAAAGAAAGCTTGGTGGCAGCCGTGATCTGGCTTTACCAGAAAGTTTTAATTTCACAAGCTTTGAAATTGCTATCAAAAATTGTCAACACCCACAAACAATAAACGTCGAAAAGTTATATAACAGTACGATTATTCGCTGATTCATATTATGTATTTTTAACAAAATATAATTATTAATAAATAATTAAGTATTAATTTATTAATTAAGGAAAGATTTTAAATCAACGACCTAAAAAAATTAACAATACGTTGTCCAAGTGCTTTAAATCATACTGCCAGGTGTTGGAATTTAATAATTAAGCTATCAAGAACCACCAAGCCACAATAGGCGTTTATAAACGTGGAAAATTAAAAAAAAGATAATTATTTATTAACGTAACGCGATTAAAGAAACCGCATCGCGTATTTTATACATTATTAATTAATTAATTATTATTTATAGTGTCCGCCATGTGTAAAGCGTAACGGAGCAGTATTTCAATTTTCTTTCATGGAGCTTTTATTGAAATAAAATTTATTTCACTCTTCCCTCTTATAAATTGCTGGCAGTTTTTGTTTGTGTTATGACTGAATCCGATTCCAATGTTTTTGGAATTAAATAAAATCAGCTGTCAATTTGTTATTTATGTTTTGACACCTTTAATATAACAAAGTAGGAGCGTATATTTTTGTATTAATGTGATACGATAAAATTAAAATTGATAGTTAAAGTTCACAATTCTAGAAACATTCACGTAAACCATTAAGTAGACTGACGACCTGGAATAGGTGAGCTACGAGATTTATCAGATAATTTAATAACCAGACAATCAGAGTCTTAAGTATGATGTGACAAGTTGAAATCTGATGTCGAATATCTGATACGAAATTATGAGAAAGAAGAAAACATCAGTTGTGTTTTGGATATGGCATATTATGGGCTTAATGTGTTAACATCTCATATATTTAATAATTCTAAGCAAATCACTATACTATATTTACTTAGCCGTGTGGTATTCGGCTGAGTAGAATAGATCACCCTCATTTCTTACCGGGGTGTCGTAAAAGAGCGACTAAGGTAATTTGACCCACCGTGTGGTATCAGTTTGAGTAGAATAGACCACCTTCTTTGTTACCGAGGTGTCGTAAAATACGACAAAGGTAAGTTGACTTCAGACATGTTGCAACATGTTTAAAGCATGTTGTGCCAACCCCTCTCAGGGACAGGAGGATCCATTACAGTAAGGTAACTGTAATAATTTGCTTACCCATTAAATTATATTAGTTATTATAGTAGCTTCAAATATTCTGATATTAGACTTACTTGCCCAAAAATATATCAAGGTAATGCGTCTGGTTGAATTCCAACCTGATATTTACTGAAGCAAGTAATCTTACCAGCGCGCCAAAATTATTATATTGAGGTGCAATTCCCATTTATAAAACCGTAATGAACGTAAAAACAACTTTATGTTTTACCGATTTATTGCCAAATACCATCTCAGCGTAAACCCTTAATAAATTACTGGAGCACTCGCTTCGCAAAGTCTTAGAATTCGAGGTATTCTACAGAACCCCCTTATTTAATTTGCTTTCAGGTAATTAAAATCCAAAAACTTTGAGACGAAATTAAATTTTATTCTCTCTGCCCCAGAATCCGCCCCTTGCTTGAGACGAGACGTTTTACATTTAATAAAATTATACCTATTACAATTGCTTGTATAGTTTGCATGCTTTTGTACTTCTGTGCGCGATGTTTTCAAATTTTCAAAATTTTCTACAAAAGGTATTTTTCTAATGAATACATATCACAAATACGAAAGTCTGACCGTCTATCTTTCTAGCTTGCTAATCGGCTTGAAGCATATATTATAGAAAAAAACCTTTTTCTTTCATTTTTATTACACCACTTATTTTACATGGCTACAATGGCATAATTGAGGCTATTTTTAAGCTTCATTTAATGCGAACGAAGTCGCGAATATAACTACTGGACAAAAAAAATCAAGGCGTTATTTGATGTATAAAACGTATTTATTATAAGGTTGGTAGTTCCAGATCTACGAGTAACACCTTATTAATATTTTGAACAGTTATTTTTAACCAAGTGATGGACAAATGACTATTTAAAACATTTTCCAATCAATTCATACTAATGTACTTGGTCAGATAACACAATATAAGCATATTATTGATAAATAATTAAATAATAGATTGCGAATTATTCTTTCTTTTTTTTATTATAATCTGGGATCACACTGAAATCTGTTAGTTTACAAAATGTATCATCATCATCAAAATATCAATCTAGATTTTAACGTTATTATTTTATACCTTTAGAAAACATAAACAAGAACCCTAAATTATTCAAAACAGGACGCGTGATATTACTGCGGTAAGTATAACTGGTTTTTAAGCACAAAGGTTAAGTAAAGTATATATGAATGAATATTAACTTTAATTTTATTACTTCTTGCTTGTTTTTTAATATAAATAATGGATAAATATCAAAGACGTATCCTAATACAATCGCGTTCACATTCGCTTGTATTAGAAACATGTCCCAAGTTGTATTTCACGGTTTCGATCCCCGAACCCCGGGCCGCCAAACTGCCTGGCGGACGTGTCCCAAGAACTAAATGGGCCCTTTAACTTTTCCTATTTAGGGAAAGCCGGGGAAATCTCACAATAATAATAATAGATACCAGGATATCATGAGCTTCGAGGACCTATTAACATAACGCATTTGTCGCAACACCCCGGTCGGTGATAAAAATAATGAACACGGCAATACCATTTAGGAATATTGACCATGGATTAGTGGAGTATTTTACTTATCATCTAAATTTTAGTAGGATATGTCAATTCTTAATGTATCTTCAAAACTCATGATACCCTGGTATTTTTAATTGTTACAAATATTTGATTGATACTGTAAACTCGTGCAGTTTGTTGTTTGTTCTCTACAAGCGAACGTTATCTATTCATATACCTCGACTGCTCCTGTGTCATGTCCTAAAAATAAGCAGTAGTGTTGTTATCATTGTGATATAATCAAGCAATAAAGGAATCCTAAATCCGTTTGATTAGATTACATTGTAAAGAACACCAGAAAAAAATTATTAACCGGTACGTCATCTTCAGTATTATATTATATCATAATATTAAAAGAAACATTAAAAGCAAAACAGAAAGAAAAAACCCAAAATTAAAAAAAATTGAAAAGGATTTTTTTGGAACAGTTACGAAAAATTTATACATTATAATTAAAAATTATATGCAGCTCGACCGTACCTATAAGATCAATAGAATAGGTGTCCAAATACAACTTATTCTATTATCTAGTAAAACTATATTCATATTAACAATAATTTTTAATAATAATGTTAATATTTATGCTTGAGAAGAAATTTCAGTTGCAGATTGTACATTAAGTGTATTTACGTACTTAAATTAATGGGACGCCTATATATTTATCTGTCTTAAGTACCAAATTAAAAAATAAATAACATAAATAACGAATACGAAGATTTAGTAGCTTTTTACGAACTCGTCAGTAATAAAATTAAACGTATCTTTCGTGACGCCAAACTAAGATAACACACATAATTCACCCTCGCAAGGGTCCTTGACACTTTAACTCTTAAATCTTATTACAATTTGTCTCATTTGCATTCGAAATAAATAAATCATGGCATGTGCGCATTTTTGCATCGGACAGATAGCTACAAGGAATTAGACATCGCCATTTTGAAATTCAACCCTTCGCGCGCCGATGTTATTAACACGACCAGATGAGTGTTATGATTTAGTAGACCCCATCTGGGGTTCGTGTAATGTATTATAAAATAATACGCATAAACAAATGCAAATTTCGCGTCCCATTTGTTGCGTTCGGATGCACCTCATTGTTGTACTGTCTTTTCAATTATTATACGCTCGTTGAAATTATATATTTTTTAAAAATGGAAAAAGAAAAAAATAAGAGATATTAATATTTCAGAGCTGGTCAAATGATTCGGGTAATTCCAAAGAACAAGCTAGGAACTATATAATTTCCAGAATTCTTTCTGAGATAGAGTTGTAGGTTGTCTTAAAAGCTCTCTCTCAAGCGTCGGACATTTGTGACAGACCTTAAGATTTGACTGCAAAAATAACTCGAATCCGCAAATAATTGTTTTTTAGCAAACGTTTTGACCACTACAATTATGTTATATTTACACCGAACAGTTTTAAACTACTAAATTAATACTTTAAGCTTCTTTTAAATACTTACATAAGAGATTTGTATTCTTATAAGTTTCAAATTTTATCTCGGACGTGTTTAACTTCACTAACCTAAAATTATTTTAAGGATAAGGTTAATATAATCATTTAAAATAATATAATTATTGTTTATATTTTTTTAATTTCCTATATCAATACACCAGATTATCAACAAAAATTCTTAAAAGTCATATAGTCATAAAATGTTAGTAGATTATTATACAATTTTTATAATATTGACATGTTTATTATAAGCAGCTAACATATTTTTCGTTTAATATGATTCCGGTCAGAGTTCAAACAATCAGTTTTGTAAAAATTATCTCAGCTCCACGATGGCCAAATTAGCGTCACGCAATAAATCTCCGAACCTCGAGCCGTCAGAGTAACATATTGCAAATATACGAGTAGAAACACAGTAATAACAATTTCAGCCGTCAAAATTAATACAAGGAATTGCTCCCGCGTCGCGCGTAAAACTTGCGTTTTTCGTTCCCCCTGAGTATGAATAGACATAGAGACAGTCACAAGATTCATTCAATCAATTGGATATAAAGTAAAATGTGTAATGATATAATAATGTGAAAGTGTAGTAGTTTAGGTAAGATTTTTTAAAGTTCATGTTCAAAATATGGTTTATTTAAATGAGTCTTCAGTGCGGTTTCAGAATCATTAGATTCTCCAAAGTTTCAATTCAAAATAAGTCTTAAAAGCGCTTTTGATAAGCTGTATATTGTTAATTTTACAAAAATGGCACAAAATTTTAAATAATAATAAATTTAGTTCATTCCTGTTTTATGTTTGATTTAGTGTATATCATTTAAAATTACTAAAACGAAAGTTATAAGTTGGTATTGCTAGATGAATAATATTTAAGTAACAGCCTGTCTCACAACTGGGTAAAGGTCTCATCTCTTCGTTTCTGGAGAGAAGGGTTGGAGCTAAGATCTTCCATGCTGTAACAATGCGGAGATTACACATATCCCTAGATTTTTTTTAGAGATATGCAGGTATCGTCAGGATGTATTAATTTACCAAAAAGCGTGTGATAAACTGCAGTTATAGACACATAATTTTTTTATAGAAAAACTCATGGTGCCTGCCAGGGTTAGAACACATTGTCTTGTCAAAAAAGTCACACGGTCACACCGCTGGTCTATCACAGCTTAAATATTTTATGTATAGAATATAAACATAAATTTAAAGTCGTCTCTCACGCTAGGGGTATTTTAGACCGGGTCGGGCAGATGAAGAGTTAATTAACTAATTTTGATATTAACAATACATTAGTCGCATCGGACGCTAGCCATGTTTCGTAGTAATTACGCTCCCGGAAGGGTCCGGGGGTTACGCTTTCGAGTTTAAATTGGAGATAATTTTCCGATGTTCATTATGTTAGTTGATGTCTCTGCCTTCCGTAGCACACATTCTGGCGTCCTTTTAAAGTTTAATATTTATTAGTGCCCTATATTTGTACATTAACTATTTTCAAATTAAGATGCGTATACATTTATATACAAAGGACTATGTAGAGCTGTGTAAACTATTCTTTATTCGAGAAGACTGTTTTCAGATCTTTTGAATCGCCAAATAATTTTAAAAAGATTTTTATATATAAAAACTTTATGCTAATATACTGTGACTGGAGAAAAACATCGTAACGAAACCTGCACATCTTTAGTGACTTTGTGGGATAGGTGTAACCTACAAATCCAAATGAGAGCAGAGTGATGGGTCTAAAATACAACCCTTCTATCCAAAAGGAAGAGGAATCCTTTGCCAATACTGAAATAGGCTTCTAGTTTGCTTTTTTTAAACATTTACATAGTGTAAAGCTGATTTTGTGTCTATTAAATAAAATACGTGGATGTTAGGCTTAAAATGGATTACTGCCTAATTATTGAATTTTATTGAATAAAATATGGAATTACCGATAAGTTTTAAGAGACTAATAACCTTTATATTCACCCAGTTTAAGATTAAGATAACTCCGCTTGTCGATAAAATGCGTTTTCACAATAATGTTTTGCATTTTATCATTCTACACTGAGGAGAGGCCATGTTTGATTTAAATTAAGCGTATCTATTACGATAAGACACGTGTGGATTATGCGAGAAATGTAAGAAAGATGTTGATATAGATAAAACATATTTTCCACACATAATTTATACGATGGTCTGTTTATTTTGGAATTTCGAAACTAAAATCAGATAGCACAGAAAACTTATACGCCAATAAAATATAATTTCGATAAAATTACACGAAAAACTAATCGAATCACAAAGCAATCGGCGGGCGGGCGGCGGCGGGTTTATCTCGACAATTCATGCTGACAGTTAATTTGGGAATGCACCCGCGCCGTTACTTATTCACCTCGTAACCTATGTGCTCCTGGTATTTTACGATATTATTTTTCACATTTCACAATTTTCTTTTTTATTTTCCGAGTTTTCTGAAAACCTTTTCTCCCCATCTTTTCTTTTGGGAAAAGAAGCTTTTAAACTTTTATGCTAGATAGAGCTTTATTTGTTGGTGTGCTTTGAAATAAATCTATATTTATTTTCTTTATACGTAAAAATAAAAGTAACGGCCTCTTATTTTCCCACTGCCTGGGCCTGGGCTTGTTCCTCTCCGATTCTAGAGAGAAGTTTTGGAGCTATGGCCCACGACGCTGTTCTATTGTGAATTGGTAGGTTGCAATCCTCAAAGTTCCTAGAGATATGCAAGTTTCCTCACAACGTTCCACCTAAAAAGCGTGTAATAAATTATAATAATTAATTAAACACATAAGTGGTGACACGAAAACTCATTGATAACTGAAATTTAACCCGTGAATCCCTTGAAAAGGGAACGCGGTTTAACCATTCGGCTTTCACAGATTATCTTTATTAACTTACAGTTATTTATTTTATAGATCTAAGGATTGCGTAGAAGTACATAAAACTGGAAGATGTAGGAGATGGTAACCAGC
Organism: Morpho achilles; assembly: GCA_947086495.1. Taxonomy (NCBI): domain Eukaryota; kingdom Metazoa; phylum Arthropoda; class Insecta; order Lepidoptera; family Nymphalidae; genus Morpho; species Morpho achilles. Next base: position 14,650,542 of record CAMTZB010000001.1, on the reverse strand, counting down.
CAAGGTGAACAAGCTAAAATGACTTCAAAAGTTTATGTGGTCCAACGACATTTGAGGAGAATAGACAAACATTTAATTAATTAATAAATATATTTTCAGAATATCCAACACCTTAAAAATAAAGCATTTTCAAAGTCCAAGCAAGTTCCGCATCTTAAGTAAAACAAACAGGGGAAAACAGGTGAGCGGGAGGTATTGCCCGCGCAATAAATTCTGTTTTTCCCTAATTAAGGCTTAATTCCGGGAGGACCGCCCCGGCACGTCGCTCTCTACCTCTCTAGAATAGTTATATTGCTTATAACTTTATTAACACTTGTATCTGTTAATTACGGATAGAATCCGTGGAGAATTAGTATTATATCTGGCAGAATCTGTGACCCTAGCTAAGCAGGGTCACTACTGATTTTGTTTTTCAGTTTTGTATTGTATATTCGGTATTATGTTTTACGTATGCGGGACGCTATACCGAAGGAAAGTTTTATTGGTCTGGATCCAATGTCCAGTAATCCCTACAGGCTGGTGGCTTATCTGAGTCGCCAAACGAATGCATTAGTTTTCATAAGCCCACTGTAACTGGCACTATCGCTAAAATCCTTTGGTACTATCGCACTTTATCGATCTATAGCGATCTATTCATTTTTTAGCATACCATTTAGAGTGTATGTCAGAATGTTTGGCAATGAAAAAGACAGATACAATAAGAGTGCATGCAAATGAGATGAGAATGTATGAGAAGACCTGAAATATGAAATGATATACGGGGAAGTCTGAAAGTTGCGCCCGTTTTAGGAAAAGACGAGAAGTGTGAAAGATTAAGTTGGTATAGATATATAATGAGGCGGGATAAATGAAGGGAGGAATGATATGACGGAGACCGAAAAAGAGATGATTGGATTGTGTCATCTATGGCGTGCTTATAAAGGAGTAGCGACAGAGTTGACGAAGGGAAACGAAAAAAATGTGCCGATTTCACTTAGAGTGGGATAAGAATGTTAACTTTTTATAGAATTATGCGTTACTTTGTTGATATGGAGATATATCATGGAGATATTGGACATTTTAGTATCAACTTGATAAATTGCTCTCTTGAAGTAAAGTATTATCCTTTTTTATTTTTTGCAATTCATGGTAACATTATATTTTACTCTCCGTCTTATCCTCGTCACTTAATCTTTACTTCTTATTCTTTTTCTTCAACCTATGAACGTTGCTGCTGGACATAGTTCTTTTCACGCGATCTCCACACCACATTACCATACACTATATCTACTACATTCAGCAACTCCCGCCACCTTTTGAAGGTCGTCCTGCACTTTCCAGTGCGTGGTCGCCATTCCAGAACATTAACATCCCAATGCTTATCGATTCTCAGTGGTAAAAAACTGAAGAAAAACAACAAAGAGCAGTACAAAGCGATCTTTATCGGCGTCACAAGCACAAGCCAGCCTCCGTGCGATTATTGAAATAGTGGAAATGAGGGAAAAACAAAACGTAACATAAAAAGTTACGACATATTAGCGGAGTAACGAAATACGGTTACCGCAATGGGTCGGGATCGGCCGCCGGCAAAACATCTACGGTCCCTATAATTCATTATTAGCAAGTTGTTTTTCCCACATCCGTTTGCGGGTGGCTCGCAAACTGTCGACTATTTCAACGAGAGTTACGGCGTCTAATTTGGTATGGTTCTTTTATGTTGGCATCGCTGACGTGCGCTTTTTTTAAAACTTGAAAACATTTTATAAAACACGATATTTCTCCTTTATCATCATCATCTTCCTGCCCTTATCCTACTCTAAGTGGGGTGGGCACAACATGATATTAACATGTTGTCACATGAGTTGGCTACTTATTTAACGATCAGCCGGGATAAGGGAAGGAAGATGATCTTATCCTATAGATTACTAACTTTGTTGGTGGACTGTTTTCTTCTGAGGATATCAGTTTTTCTTGATGTGCTTAAGGCGATTTTATATCATGTTTGACAAGCGAAGTAGACGTTTACTTTACGATTACTCTGCTTTATATTACAGCCTTATTTACATAAAGTAAAACGTGACTGTAATTTTGTCATTTAGTTTTTCGACCTTCGACCGCTGTTTTTAGACCGCCTCGAAAGAGTCGCACAGTCTCACCCCTCGGCTAACACAGCTTTTATTGGGATATTCAAAATACCTCTTAATTCTATAAATTATACGTCGCACCTCTCGTTTAATTCCACTGACATATTAGTTTCTCAATAAAAGTCTGACAAAGATTAAATTGCGTGTAGATAATTTTGGAAAGTGGTTATTTTAGTGGGCCGCGTTGCAAAATTTAGATAAATAATGTCGCTATTAATTTTATAAATAATAATATATCATGGCTTGGATCAGGTCCATGTAATGTTGGCCAGTGTCACTGTTAATTTATTACCGGCGATATATCACATTAAAAACATATTTCTTTGTAAACAAATAAACCCGGTACGCTGTGCGTGGACCATTTTGCCATGCCTGCCTGTTTATGTTTGCCGGGTACTTATCAAACGCATATCGTAATCCAACAGGAGGAAAATTTATATCGGGTTCAGTATAGAAGCAATCCTTGAAGAACCCTCTTAGGTTTTTCTGTAAGATAGATACTGCCCCTAACGTCTCAGCTTGAAGTACCGCCTACCTGCAGTTCCGTCGTGACCACGATCAATGCAACTGGGTCGAAATATCGGCGAATCAAAACAAATTACCGTGGTATGTTACCCGAAACTAATACTTTTTAATTTTCTGTAAGGGTTACCAGCTTACAACGTGTTAGCAGGAGTAACCAACTTTTTACCATCACGTCCAATTTTCACCTGATTGTTTGCTAAATACGCGAAACAGCTCGCTAAAAGAAGAAGAATAGAGGGAATACATAATGTATTAAAGGGTTAACTAAACTGAGCCAGGTCACACCATAATAAGTACAAGTCAATTATAAATATTTTTAAAAGACTGGACCAGTCTCTAAAATTTCAGTTCAATCGGACACCGGGAAGTGGGTTAAATTTAACTTGCAAGTCCTCACATACATTCGAGAACACGATAAGTTAATAAAAGCTTTGAATAAAAGTATTGTTGATTAACTACCCCACAGCTGAACAAAAGCTTGCGATTTCCAAGAGTAGAGCTTTTTATTTTATTGAGGATAACCAACAAGATATATTATAAATATTATCAAGTACTCTAGCTTAGACGTACCATGTTTTTCCACGTTATTGTAATTTGTACTTAGTTTTTTTAGATACTTTAGGCATTTGGAAATCATATGTGAAATGTAGCCACATCGACGTCATATTTTCGCTTATATTTCGTTTCAGTCTCCCTAACGAATCGCAAATCGCTGCCTACTGTGTAGCTTGATAAATTTTCCTAAAGATAAAAAAGATTTTTTAATTTAAAATATCGTGAGTGTTATTCATAATTAATGTATAGAATTCGGCTATACTCACGTCTTATTTTATCGGATGAGCCCGACTTGTTTCAAGCCCATACGGGGCTCTTATTCATGAGCTCTTTTTAATGATAAAAAAGATTGTGGATACTTTAAAAAATGTCTTTCTTTATAATCTATTGCAACATCAAATAAGGAAGAGGATAATCAAATTACCAAATTCATTAATAACACTGACCTAAACAGTTCTAGACCGATAGACTCGTGTCAGACATAAGATACCCCTGAAGCCATCAAAACGCCATCCGTCCAACTGTCCGGAGTGGATTTATGGGATTTCAACGGCGTTTGTACTGAATTATTCACCCTTTATTTGCGAACCGTACCGGCTCGATAACAAATCTTGGAGATTTAGTCATTTCCCTTTGTAATACTAGAACTTTATGTAGTAAATTTAAAACTCGCGATGGTAAACATACGTATTAAATATCGTACGAGTGTTAAATTTCACCCCAAGACTCTCTTTCCAGCGTACCGTATATTACCATAAGTTATATGTCACGTAAAATTTCTATTTTAACTAAAAATAACTACAGGGGTATTAATTACAAAAATATAAATATAGAATTAGGTATTAGTTTGCGGAGCTCAGGTGGTCGCGGAGCTGATGTGGTGATGGGTCTTAAAGTGGTGGAATGGCAACTTGGCACTGGAAAACGGTTCATCGGTAGACCTCCTACAAGGTGGACTGACCAGCTCAAAAAGATCGCTGGGAGCGGCTGGATCCAAGCGGCACAAGATCTTGTGGTGTGGAAATCCCAACAAACCTATGTCCAGCAGTGAACGTCCATCGATTGATGAAGAAGAATAAGAACCTTAAAAACCGGACTAACATATATGCTATATGTTATTCCGGTTGTTAGCCCATATATCAGATCGAAAGGCAGACTATAGTATTTTAATAACACTAGTACGGGGATTTTACTTAGCCAAAATGAAATCGAAGTCGGGCCGATGATTTACTGGCCCCGACGATATCAGCGCGAAAACAAAGCGGCATCACGTACAAATTGTTCTAATCCGTAGGCGGCCCCACGGGCGATAAATTTTTTTCATGAAATCCGCCGGCCGCGGCGTCGCATAGAAAGTGGCCTAAATCAGGCAATTATAGGTGTGACCAGTAAATTATTATAACCAGGGGATCAGGAGTGGACGCTACTATTGCCTATTGGAATCTTATTTCGCCATTTCACGTCATTGTTATGTCTTTGTATTGAGTTCTAGGCGTGTTTTATTTAAGACTGAATTTTCAAAAATAGAATTAATATTTATTTAGTTTTATTATTGTCCAATTTTAGGTGTGACAAATATAATTGTATTAGAAAAATTTATCTAAACTAATTTGTCTTAAATTGTAAGTTCATATCATCATAAAGAAGTGCGTGTAGAGAAAATAAATATGTAATATTTTTTTCTTATCACAAATTTAAGGTTTTGTAATCAGGATAAATATATTTATATTATGTATAAACAAAAAAGTCTCCCTGGCACGATTACAAGTAATATTTCAAATTCCAATTAAAATTATTCTTTATTCAATTAAACTTGTAAATAATAGCTTTTAAATTGTCAAGTCTACTGCTAGTTCGGAACAGGTTTCCAAATTTAAAAACAAAATATTGATGAATTTGGTTACATTTAAAACATTATCTACCAGTCTTACGTAAAGGAAAAAAACATTTTTCTTTCAGGAAACAGGCAACACGAATGAAATAATAGACACCGAAACAGATATTCTTCAAAAATACTAAGTAATCCATCCAAGTTTATTAACTATAAGAAGTGTCATTGCATAGTTACAATTACAAGTTAAACGTAAAATAGAACCTATCAAATAATTAATTGAAATTGTATCGTGTAATACAGCTTTACGCATTACAGTATTAAGAATGTTAAGGAGAACGCCTTAATCCGCTGCGCGCCTGGTGGTGGTAATTACCGCTATATATCCTGACCCTAAACCTTCGACCTTCGCTCCTCATCACGGCAACACATGGTGTGCTAATTGAGGGGACCCTTGTAGTTCCACTGTTTTTATGTTCAATTTAGGGTGTTCGATCGTTTTGACCTTGTATTGACGTTCACGTAAACAACTTTACTCAATTTATTTTGATAATGTGATATCGTGAAATCAAACTTCTATAGAATTTATATTACATAATTGTGTAAGAATAGTAGAAGCTTTGTATAAATAGAGAAAACACCAAAAACGAAAGACTACTTAATGATGTTGAATAGCTTTCTATCCGAGGTGTTGTAAAAGGCGACTTAACTTGACCCGTCGTATGGTATCCGACTGAGTAGAATAGGACATCCTCATTTCTATATATATGCATAGATATCATAATCATAAAAATGCTTAGAGTTGATTAACCTTAAAAGCTAGACATATGCTTTCGCGGATTTTTATTTAGAACTTTTACAGGGGAACAATTTTGTAATACATGATTTTTGAATAACTATTACCGTTTACTCAGCAAGGAAAGCTTTAATTTATGCTGTATTAATACTTTTTTTTATTGCTGCTCCTCGTTTATTCATCTTAGCGTGATGTGATATATAGCCTTCCTCAATAAATGGACTATCTTACACTGAAAGAATTTTTCAAATCGGTCCAGTAGTTTCTGAGTTAATCTCGTTCAAACAATCAAACAAACAAACAAACTCTTTAGCTTTATATATTAGTATAGATTAGTGTAATGATAAAAATGGTATCTCAGTAATGTACAAAATGTTATTTATATATTTGGGTTTAGTGCATCACATCATACAAACAGCCAGAAATAATATATTTACTGTACTTATTATACAAATTGTATGTATGTATGTATTGAAACAGTTTAGATATAGCAATTAGCGAAGTAACAGGGCAACAAGACACTAGAGGAGTTGTGGCAGTGGAGGCAATCCATCACCGCTGCGAATTAGTTCGCGCGACCGCCGCAGCGGCCGCACCGTGCTGCCGTCGCAATCATTAGTGGTCGCTGTTTGCTACACATTTATCCTACCCTAGTATTTAAATACTCTTCGAGCTGCCATGTTCTTAAAACTAGCTTAAATAAATGATGATAAATAATAATTTATGTTAGTTAGTTAATTAGCGATTGCGTGGTAAATAAATATTAAGTGAAAAAATGATAGATGATAAAAAAACAAAATTTTCTCGAATTAAATTGAATTTATTTCAAGATAATTTTACAAAGGATTTGATTGGATGCAAATGTGTACTATTCACAGAATTTAAATTCATATAAAGTATTTTATCTAACAATAATTTTATTTCTTGTTCCTTGTCCGATGCATCAATAATTGCATCAAACGTCAAATCATAAAAGAAAAACAATTCCATATCTGATATTAACAGTACGTAAACAATGATAATTTATTTCATTTAGGTTTTATTATGCAAAATCTGATACTTCTCCGTAATGTGCTTGTAACAGGGTAAAAATCTTTATTAATTCACTTCTAGAAGCATAGTTAACGTTTATAATCTTATAATGTGTTAAATATTCTAAAATTCAATATTTTAATTTTGTATTTATTAATCGTATAATGTAATATATCGAAAAATAAGATTGAATTGACTGATTGAAGAGGCTGATACAGAAAGCCTACTATACTCTTGAAGATTATTTGGAAGATAGGAATGTGTGGATATAGCTCTCTTTGAACCTGTACAAGACACTAACGACTTAATGTAAATAGTATTAAGAATTATATTTTTAAAAGAGCAACCGCCGAGTTTCTTGCTGGATCTTCTCGGTAGGAACAGCTTTCCGAACCAGCAGTAGAGTTGACGATTCAAAAGCACTTGTTTACAAGTTTATTTGAATAAAGAATATTCTGAATTTCAATTTGAATTTGAATTGTATAAAAATATTTATAGAGATTAATAGTGTATGTAAGAAGTACTAGTATTTAAGAAAAGATGGAAGTAAATTTTATAAATTTAAAAGGGTATGAAGAATTGTAAAAAAGGAACAATGAGTGTATATAAAACGTGTTTTAAAAATAAAACCCACACCATAGTATGAATATTATTTTATCAAATGATGATAATATGAATCAGTAGATTGCATTGTTTCTTGAAAGAAAATAATCACGGATTTCTCATTTGAAAGTTCGAGACGAACCACATATATTCAAATCATTTATAAAAGTTTCATTGTTTATTATATACAAAAACCTCACTTTTAAGTTTTTTAATGGTCCTTTTAACTCACAAAGGGATATCATCGCACAGTTTAGGCAGATTGGGCTTAAATTGATGTATAACCACTGTTGGCCTTCGTCTTTCGTTGTTCTATGCACATTGGGCTTTATGCGTATCTATTGTCATTTTGCGACATGGGACAATTATTTTGGTTATGCCAATGTCGGTCGCCTAGTGGCAGTACGTATCTACTAAGCTTCCCTCTTACGCCTCCATTGTAATATAGTAACGGCCTGTTACTATCCCACTGCTGGGCATAGGCCTCCTCTCTCCATTTTTGGAGAGAAGGGTTGGAGCTAAGACCTACCACGCTGCTCCAATGCGGATTGGTAGGTTACACAAATCCCTAGGATTCTCTAGAGATATGCAGGTTTCCTCACGATGTTTTCCTTCACCGAAAAGCGTGTGATAAATTGCAATTATCAATTAGACACATAAGTTTTATTAGAAAAACTCATTGGTGTCTGCCCGGGTTTGAACCCATGATCGTCTCTAGAGATTCACACGGTCGCACCGCTAGGCCATCACAGCTTTGTTGTTTGTAATATTTGTTCTGTATTAAACATGTAACTTATAGTGTAATAAAGGTCTTTGATATTTATTATTATTCCCGTAACAGTATCTTGTATATAATACGAACTACATCTGTCGCCAATAATATTTCGCACCTCAACCCTTTCGCTATATTTAATGTGGAATAAATTCGGCGCACTCGTCAAGCGATCAAGTCAACATGGCGCCGGGTCGGCCTATTACCGCGATTGTAGGGTATACGCGAACCCGGCATTTTGGGGCCACTAGATTTGAGACTGTTGCCTATTCTCCTTTTATTCTCAATATAACATTTTATACTGGGTTTATTTGTAAGGCTGCTTGAGTATAAGTATTTCACTAAGCCCAAAATCACGATGTACATCTAATTTATTAACCCAAGATTCATTTGGGGTCTTAAAAATTATAATTTTCTACTTGAGAAATACAGTTGTTATAATTTCAGTGATGCCACCGTGTGGAATCCGGCTAAGTAGAATAGACCACCTTGTTTCTTACCGAATTGTCTTAAAATACTAGTAAGGTAATTTGACGTCAGGCAGGCGGCCAATCGTAAAAAATTGTCGCCAACTCATGTGACAAAATGTTTATGACATGCTATGCAGACCCTATCGTATTTTACGACTCCTCGGTAAGAAATGGGGTTTGTCTATTCTACTCAGCCGTATATCACATGGCGGGTCGACTTACCTTAGTCACCATTTACGATACCTCGGTAAGAAATGATGGTGGTACTATTCTATTTCGCCGGATACCACACGGCGGAATCTTTATAGGTACTTAAAGAATAAACTTTAAAAAATATTAATTGACATTATATTAAGCCTTGATAACGATTCGTTTCCTTAATTTCCAAATGTAAACGTGTAGTTATTTATTTTGAAAATGCATACCTCGTTTCATTTTTCAAATCTCCAAAATAAAACATAATGTAACATCGATTTCACGTATTCCATCTGAAAGTTTTGACGCAACTTTTCTTTAACTTGTCAAACAGAACACATTTGATTACAATCTTATGGATTTGCCGCGGAACCGATTTTATATTTGTCGGAAATAACAATAAATAATACTAAAAGGTTGAACGTTTGTTTACGCTCGCGTCAAACGATTTACGGATGGCTGTCAAAATAAAATTGTAGAGGCGTGAAAGCGGCGCGGGCGGCCATCGGGATAGCCGACGATTAAGCTCGCAAACAGACTTAGATTTCAATCCCAGTATAAACAAGATTGATGAATATTTTGACATCTCACATTGAAGCCCTACAAGTTGCACGCTAACCATTTGTTTTGAGTTTAATTTTAACTGTTCCAGTGTGCGTTGATGGATTAAAGTTAATTTCTCTTAAAGTGTTGACAGAGTAAACTTCATTTGTACAAGGAAATGAAAGAACATTAGTTTCAAAATGCATTACGGCGTACAAAACTGTTCAAAAGTTTTGGTATAGGATTCTATAATTCAACAATGGATAAAACTAAAATTTAAAATTTAGTTAACATAAACAAGTTTAAAACAAATATTACAAATTTGCTTAGGGGAAGGCGATTTTACTATTAACAGAGAAGAATTAAACTAAATATTAAAAAGATGAACTAATAGTACTCCGACCTTATACTATAGTAGTAAAATATAACTTAGGGTAGATTTTAAACTTTCGCGATTCATAGTAATTATTGAATAAACAACAGCAATATTACCCGTTTGTTTATATAATAAAATATAACTTAATTAAGTTATAGGACTTATTATCAACCATGAAACTTGCATATAGAAATAAGACAATTTCCAAAATATGTGTGCAATTTAAAACACTCGATAGTAATCTTCAAAGAGAGAACCTTTTTCTCTCTTTTTCGCCTAGCCATGTGATTGCTGTCAAGTTTTACTTTACTCTTTACTTTAAATTTAATTGAGATAGAACAACATTATTAACTTAAATAACTTTTAACACTAAAAGTAATGTATATTCAAGAATATAAATGAAGTCTGTCGGTCTCACAACAGATGACATTCTAATAGCGGATGATGTATGGCGGTCGAGGAACGCGATCTGGCGATAAGGCGTTGACAACCGTTGATATGAATCATGGTGCAATTAAACGTGTAAAAGTACAGGATTTATAGTCCCCGACAATTAATGGCTGGCGGCCTCTTACAGGGTCTTAAGGACATGTTTCTGTATATTTACCTTCTGAACCTAACCAAAAGACGAGGCTCTGGCGACCGAGTAACTGTGTTAAATTCCTGAGTCGTAAATATTGTTCTGATAGTCTTTTTGCATTACTGCTTGTAACAAGACTAATGTCTCCAACAGCTATTGCCATCTATGATACTTTGCTCTGAAATAAGATTGATTAAAGGTACCCGTATGTCAAAATACAGAAAGGGATAGAGAGGGAGAAAGAAAATATTTCTGTTTGGTTGGTGGAAATATTTGTTTGCGTTGTCATCATTTTAACAGAGATATTTGTATTAGCTTGCATGGAAAATGTGATATTTTGGAGGCAGGAGGCCAAAGACAGAGAAAATGGAAATGGCTCGTTGTTAGGCCGAGATCCATATAAAGTTGTAGTGCCGTTTGAAGTGATAAGTAAATACTTATTCATTCAAATGAATTATCTGGTATCTTATATGAAATAAAATTCTCGTGTCATGTCATATACCACACTCCCCCGAAACGGCGTGACCGAAGTATTTTACATTTTTATGTATATATGTATATTCAGTAGGTCTGAGAATCGGCTACTATCTTTTTTTCAAATCCAAAAGTGATAAGGCTTGTCCACCCCTAACATTTCTTTTTAAATTTTATGGACATTTGCCTGGTCAGCTAGTAAATAGATAAAAGTAAATGTGGAAAGTGAACGTAAAGGAAAGAGTGGAACGGAATGCATAGGAGGAAGTGAGCGAGATAGTATGACAGGAAGGAAGAGAAGGAAGGACTACAACGGAGGACGGTTAGAAGTTAGATGTGGAGTCAAAATAAACTAATTAAATTAAAGAAGTGTTTGCTTGATCCCGATTATCCCAAATACCACATAAATACATTACAGCTCTGATTGTTTGGCAGAATTTATCACGGGAATATATTTTGACTATATTGACACTGAATGTCACCGGAACGAGATTCCCATCCATATTTGGATTTTTATTTATCAAATTTCGCGCCACTTTTTTTTAATTTGCAAACTGGTGTAATTATTTACATATCAACTGAACTTTGATTCAAAACAAATTGTAAAGGCCTAATTTGATGGATATTTTGAATTTTAATTTGAATATATTACGGTCTTAGTGGTCTTGCTTGAGAGATAGTAATTTTTTTTATATTATCGTATCATATCGCTTGACAAATATTAATTGCTCGAGTTTCCGTTAAGAAATACCACACCTAGAATATATTTTCCGTTGGAATATTTAATCAGCGGCCATTAATCAGTTTTGTATCGGAATCATAACATTATCATATACAATTAAATTCAGGCGTGAGTACATTGTGATTTAAGTCTATAAAATAATCAAGTCATGAACCTTGAGGTCTTAATTTAACTTCAGATAAAAAAGGGAGCGAAACATTAATCAAACTCTTACTTATGAATTAAGTTCATTGTAATGAATTTAATTCTGACACATATTATATTAAAATAAAGTCCTACGCCACATCTATCTGTTCGCGAACTCAACAACTACTTAACGGAATATTTAAATGTTTTTTGAAAATGTTGGAAAATGCCTCCTTACCTGTTTGAGATCTTTTTTAAAGGGCTATGAAATTCATCCAATATCATTTGGTTCACTGGTAAAAAGGGTTCCAGGCAAGATCCAATGAGCTTAAAAACTTTTGTGTCTAATTTATATTTAAAATTTATCACATGCTTTTTTGTAAAGGAAAATCATCGAAGGGAAACCTGCATATATATCTCTTGAGAATTCCTGTGAAATATGTAACCTATCAATCCACATTGGGGCAACGTGGTGAGTCTAAGCTTCAACCCTTCTCTCTAAATAAGGAGAGAGGAGGCCTATACCCAGTAGTAAGTAATAGGCCTGTACTTGACTTTTAGTTGAGAATTTATAATAATATAGATAAAGCTTATAAGTAAATGAATTTTAATTTTAAGAAATGCAGTTAATTAAAGCTATTCTAATACGCTAATTTCGTGGCCTTTTATTAAGGTATATTCACACACCATCTGTGACACTTTGAAATATTTACTGATACTTGACTCAGGTTCAATTAATCCAGATTAGAAATTATTTTCAGTAATGATTTTTTCTTTATCAGATAAAATATAAAAGTAGACATTTCCTGCTCGAACTTAAATGTAGCGAGATATTTACCGACGTTATACCCATACAAATATTCCGCCGTGTGGTATTCGGGTGAGTAGAATAGACCATCCTCATTCCTTACCGAGGTGTCGTAAAAGGCACTAAGGTAGGTTGACCCAGCGTGTGGTATCAAGTTGAGTAGAACAGACCACCCTCTTTTTTACCGAGGTTTCGTAACATACGAATAACGTAAGTTGACGTCAGGCAGGCGGCCGGTTGTAAAATACGAAGCCAATCACAGTTTGCACAACATGTTTTTATAACATGTTGTGCCGACCCCACTTATATCCTCTCTGTCTGTATTCACGGCTCATCGGATTAAGTAATAAACTCGTAGATAGAAATTAATACAGTTAATATTGATATACTGGGCAACATATAGGACCGATAGAAAAAATTTTATTTTCCCTTCTAAACTATGAAAGAACAATATCGTATATTGTTTATTGTGAGGGTATTGCAAAACTAAAGTTAAAAGTATAAAATAAATTAAAAAAATGCAAACTAAGCAGGTGGTATAGAAAACTCCACTGAAATTAATCCAATCTTACTAGTAATATTCGTATTATGAATGTGAAAGTTTGTGAGTATGGCTGTATGTTTGTTTGTCTCCCTTCACTCGCGAGTTTCTCGAAGTTCTATTTCACGGCGACTGCGCTGAACCAATATCGATGAAATTTGATATAAAGACAGGGAAGAAGAGAGTTCCATACTTGTCGTTGTCTAATCACATTTAAAAATTTAGACAGGTAATTAATTTGTTTCTTTATTTTGCGATAGACACTTAGGCTGGCGCCCCAACTCTAGTATAATAACTGTATGAAGATTTTCTCCCAATTTTCTGTTCGATAAAAGACATTTGCGACTTTAAAAATAAATAAAGTTGTATCGTGTGTAATAACACGCGAATTTCACGCTGCACAGTAACAATTGCGATATGCCATCTCTGATCCTTCGTTCGTTCTCCGCTAAGGGCCTCTAATGGCGCCCTTAAAATTTTTAGCCCCTTATTTATGGAGGTCTTTGTTCAGATACACCTATCGACGGCTCTGATCTCCTAGTCGTTATGATTCGAGTCACATTGGAAACAGTTTTACACCTTTATTCTTACTACCTTCTTTTTTTAAGTAGGCAAAGCTGACTAACACATCTGTCTGTCTGCCTGTCTGTCTTTGTGTTACGCTTTTACGGACACTGGTGGAGCAATATATTTGAAACTTAGTACAATTGAAGCTTATAATAAAAAATTTAAAATAATTCCAATTTTCCTACTTGAACATGATAAAAGTTGTTAGTAAAGCATAGACAAAATATATCTAGAGGTTTGGATATAATTATTCTCATATACTCTAAAATCCTTGGAAGATGTCAAATATTTTTTAGTATAATGGCCTTCTAAGTAAAAAAAAATATTTTATTTATTTACATACTTAATTGTACACTATATAGTTGTAGCATACATACTAGGGTTGGGTCGTACTAGGCAAAACCAAATACTAAGTATCACTGTGACTGTGACTTAAAAATACCTGTGACAAATACCTGTTACAAAATACTAGGTAATATAAGAATTTAGTACCTATTTAAGTGGCCTGAACCATTACATATGATATTTTCAATGCATCTATCTATACCACATACTTATGTGTATTACGTTACTTAACTAAAAATTTTCAAAACATACGTAAGTAAGTATAGAATTTTCAAATCAAAGTAAGAGAGATGACAAAATTTTGAGAAACAAATATTTAATAAAAACACAAATACTTAAAGGAGGGTGCCAGAAATTAAATTTCTTTATAAACATTATAAACTTTCAACGTGAATGTGCTAGAAATCTTATTTAATAGCAATATAATAGTATTGAAAAAGTTTCCTAAAGTGGAACGTATCGTAATTGTTAACTTATTGCTTTTATACTTATTATTTTAAATATACATATACCATGCCGGATTCCAACGGTTTTATTACAAATAAGAAAAAAAATACAAATAATTCTTAAATAACGTTTTTATCAAATAATAATTTAAAATAGGTATCTTAAAATATATAAGCTTGACTTTTTTTGACAATAATTTTATTCCTCATTGATTAAAATTAATGCTTAGAAATAAAATATTTTACTTTGGCTGTATGACCTACGATTTTAAACTCTGTGGGATCAAAAAAAAGTCATTAACTCTATACATGGAATTTATTTAGGGATGTGACATGGAGTAGAAATATCGATTTATAAATAATTGATTTTTCCCCCTTTTAATAAATCGTTTTTGTTAAAATCGATTTTTTTCTGAGTATTGGAAAAGTTGCCTTTTTTAATATTAATAATTACAATAAAGGCTAATTAAAGTGGAAAACTACCGAGAAATAATAACAGATGCGCTGTTTGTTCAAATTTAAAAATTCGATTCAAATGTGTGATTAGGCTACATTGGTTTCATCAAACAATGCATATCTAATCTTAAAAAACAAAAAAAAGTAGAAAAAATAAAAAAATTAAGATGATCGATTATTGAAAATCAATTATTTAAAAAAATCGTTTATAGAATTAGGCATAACTTTGCGAAGGTCCATAATACAAAAGTAATGAGAATATTATTTTGCTATAATCCGCGGTAAAAGAAAATATATGTAATGCTAAATGTAGAGTGAACTATTCGTTCTCATACCTGAAACATACAGAATTTGTAAGAACTCATGCACTACCTCATTACTTTTGGAAAAAAAACGATTATTTTAAAAATTGATTATTTTTTCACATCCCTACATTTATAAGTTATTCGTTTCGTACTTAAACTTATGTAGTTGGTAATCTATGGTTATGAATGTTTTGTCGACACTTCGGTTATAAATGAAGGTGGTCTATTCTACTCAGCTGGATACTACACGGCGTAGTTCCCCCATAGACATGTAATAAAATAATAATTGATACTAAGATAAATATTTTTCTATTTAACAACTTAAAAATTACGACTTAACGTCTGGGCCCAAAGGTTTTCTTCAAAGGAATTCTGGCACTCTCCTTTACCTTTCTTTTTGTCATTTGTAAACCAAACAATGGACTTTGCAGTTGTTAGTTGAAAATAGCATGTTTAAAAGAACGATTGAAAAAAAGTGCTATACGAAATTAATCTTTGACTGTAACTGCTATGGTGTAAAATTGAATGTCTATCTCTGTAATCTATTAACTGCATATAATGTTTTTATCCCGACTTACAAACCCGCAACAAATAAAAATTAAAAGAAGCAAAATAATACTCATTAATTATTTATTGATACTGTTATTGAGAAATATTTAATAAGTTAAAATTTTTTGACACTTTTTTGTGACACGCCAATTCTCGAAATTTATAAGTTCAAAGTTTTTTTTGTATTCCCTTCTCAAACACTTTTTTGAAAAAAAAAGTACTGTTTGACTCTTCAGATGATATAATTATTAGTTATAAAATTAAAATACATTTTCTAATACTGAATGTAATAGCAGCGCCGCATGCGTCTTCTATTTCTTTCATTCTAATGAATATTACCGTAAAAACAAAAGTGATAAAGAATGCAACACGCTTCTCTTTTCTTTTTATGTAATTGAAGTGAGACGCCTACATAGTATTTTGGAACAGGTGTCATAAATACTAGCCTAGTATTTTTGTACGCGTCCCTGCGAGGCCTGTTATTTTATACCTGTTACAAAATACTAGATGAGTATTTTGTCACAGAGAGTATAAAATACTAGATGAGTATTTTGTATCAGGGAGTATTTTGTAACAGGGAGTATTTTGTCACAGGGAGTATAAAATACTAGATGAGTATTTTGTAACAGGGAGTATTTTGTCACAGTGAGTATAAAATACTCGTCGCTAGTATTTGAGAACTTTTGTACCTGTTCCAGGCTGTTACATTTTAGTACTTAGTATTTATACCTGTTCCGATAAATACGCCTCACCTCTAATACATACATAATACAATCACTAAAAATAAATATTTTATGCAGTATAAGAGGCGGCCCTATCGCTTCTTAGCGATTTCTTTCAGACAATTTTGGATTAGGAAAGTTGCTAGATAAAAATATATGTGTAAGATATGCAACTAACGATGACATCACTATTTATGAGTTGAATGAAATCACATTAGTAAAAAGGCATGATTATTAGTGTAATAGAGTCAACATTGTGATCATCCCATAAAGTTATTATACTAGAGTAGCGTACCCAGTTTAAAATGTGTTCCTCTAAAAAAAGCAATCAAATGAAGCTACCTGTAGATCTTTCTTTCTAATCTGTGATTAAACAAATATAAGTATGAATCTCTCATCTTCATTCTCTTATTATTTGTTATTTACAGGCTCGCCTACTCAATGTAAATTAACTCTATGCACCTGTAAAGTCTAGCGCTAATTGACTAATGTTTATATTTAACGAATATCCATAACAACATAATTAACCTTTCACCGTCGTTTTACGTTTTTATAGCGTGTCTGTAACATATTTAAGCTATAAAATATTTAATGTACATGAAGCCACAGATAATGCAACGGTGCAATAACGGAACTCAAGCGGATGTGACCGCCGCGTCTTTCTGTCACAATTAATTTCCGGCCGTTGAAATTGGCGCGAAAACTGTCGCGCGGGGCCAACCCTGGCGGGAATTTTAATTACGCACTCGTATTGCGAATACCAATGTCGTCTTGTTTAAATTAAATATAAATTATACGCTCCTAGGCCTCGCTGCGAGCCGGGTATTGCGAATTGCCAAGTAACAAACAACTGTTTCGAAATTAAACGTTTACGTTATTTAAATTTACACACAGACGGCCGAGCTAGCTGCATTTCCTTTTCCGTATAGCGTAATATTAAATAAATACAGTTATATAATTATTTACACAATAGAAGATAAAATAATTTATAAAATTAGACGTTACTTAGCGGAGATTCGTAATACAAAAGTAATAATAGAATTATTTTTCTTTGCGATTTTATAGCCTGATGATGCTTCGGTTGCTAAGTTTGTGATAGTGAACGTGTGTAGTGCTTGTGTATTGTGTGGGTGGTGGTGGTCTTACTCTAGTATAATCATCATTCTCCTGTCCTTATCCCAGTCTAAGGGGGGTCAGAACAAAATGTTTTAAGCATGTTGTAACATGATTCGACGAGGTATTTTACGACCGGACTCACTTTAACTTACCTCAGTCGCCTTTTACGATACCTCGGTAAGAAGCGAAGGTGGTATATTCTACTCGGTCGGACAACTTACCTTAGTCGCTTTTACGACGCTTCGATAAAAAATGAGGACGGTCTATTCCACTCAGCCGGATACCACACGTGTCGTCACGGGTCATCTTACCTTAGTCACCTTTTAGGACACCTCGTGAAGAAGTGAAGGTGGTCTTTTTTACTCAGCCAGATAACACACGGCATTCTTTTACTCTAGCATAATATATTTATGTAATAAACACAACGCAATATTGCTAAAACAAAAGTAAATGTTATTAAGCTACTGCAGCATTTCCATTTAAAGTTACAAAGAACGGAATCCTCGCCAATGGGAATCGTTGCGGAACTTATCAATTTCATAATAAAACTTTGCAAATAGAAAACTCCTGGACGTAATTAGAGGGCAGATGAGTTCGCGAGGCAGACGGGTGCACTTCTTACGGCGTTTAACAAACTTTGATAAAAAGATTAAGTATGACAGTTTGAAATATAGCCACCGCAGACGGCGGGATAAAAAAACAGTGCAAAACTTTATCGGGCGGGGCCCAGTCTCCATTGTTGGCAACTACAGCGAGTTAATTTCGAAAGAAACAGCCGAGGCGCAGGTGTTCCGACGCCCCGTTGTATTAATTTGAGCGTCTCATCTAATGCCAACGTATGACTGCGTTCAGGACGGGCGGGAGTTGGGACGCAGCTGAATTTATAATAGTCCAGGAGATCTCCGACGAATGTCTAATACTTTTATGACTGGCCCGTTGGCGCAGTGGGTAGTGACCTTACCTACAGCTCCGTGGGTCGCGGGTTCGATTCTCGAAGGGGACCAACATTTTCTATAAATGAATTTGTTGGTCTTTGAGCCTAGGTGTATATTGTCTGTCTACCATAACACAAGTATTAAGTTACTTACTTTGGGTACGGTTGACCGTGTGTGTAAGTGTCCCATATATATTTATTTTTATATTTTTGTACATTAGTCAATAGAATAGACCATCCTCATTTCTTACTGAAGCGTTGTAAGAGGCGACTAAGGTAATTTGACCCGCCGTGTGGTATGCGGTTGAGTAGAATAGACCAACCTAATTTCTTACCGCGGTGTTGTAAAAGGCGACTAAGGTAAGTTGGCCCACCGTGTGGCATCCGGCTGAATAGAATATTCCACCCTCTTTCTTACCGAGGTGTAGTAAAATATGACTAAGGTAAGTTGACATCAGTTGGAGTTTCAAAGTGGTCAGCCTCCTCGTGGCGCACCCTGGACAGGCCTTTGGAATACTCTTATTCCTTAGTCTTGGCGAACGGACCACTGTGGGGTGGTCAGTCCAGTTGTCCCTCTGATTAGCAGAGGGCAATCTGTATGGGCCGGGGGGCTCCGGGGGGTTGGGGTGGAGTCCCTAACGAGCGACGGGTTCAGTTGAGCTTGCTTAAGCCTGGCTGGACATGGTTTTTGGCCACCGTCGGCAAAGCCCGGAAGCCCAGCAATGGGAACGGGGACCTTCGGGTTGCGAGGAAGAAAACCTCTATAAAAAATTACCCAGTGGGGGCGGAAACGCCCACCAAGGCGTTGGTGCCCCTACTTGGGGCACGATATCGCATATATCGATTATAACCAAACAATTTGACTGTTACTTCTGAATCATTGTAGTAGAAATTATACCACCTTTTTCGTAAATTATCCTCTTTTTTTTGTTAGTAGCAGATATAATTAGATCTTACAGCCGTCTCTTATACAAACGCGTTGGATGCAAAACGCGGCCGAGCCAGGCTCCCGGTTTTAGAATAAATCCGCACGCGGCAGATTATGATGTCTCCCTGTGACAATCCGAACGCGACCATTCCGCTTCGTTCAGAAACGGCGCCATTACGCAGACCGCCTTAATTGTAAATTATTGCTCGGGCGACGCTCGTTCGACCGACGTTACCCATTAACATAATTGTTTCAAAAGAAACGCAAGTAAACGATCTAGTAGAGATCGTAGTAAAGATATTTAAAGCAATTAAGCGGTATATTTGCATAGTGATGCGACCGCGAGGCCGCGTGACATTTCTGACTTGCCATTTTGGCTTTTATCTCGCTTTTCGGTGCTTATCATCTTCTTAGAAATAACAAAATATGAGGGCGGAATCCGTTAGCTAGCAGTAATGTTATGTTTTTTATTGCCTCTCCCATTGAGGCGGTTTTACTGTGAGTTTAGTGGACTCAAAGGGCTCGAATATGTACTTCGATGCGTCAAAACGGCCGTAATTATCATTCCCGGGGCATTAAGTTTGGTTTATAGCTTGTTCTACACTCAGTTTCAATGCATCTTGTAATAAACGTCTATTTTTAATTAGAGTATTTAAAATTTTACGATCTTAATAATCAGGCCGATAATGGATATAAAATTTTAGTACCGACTTAAATATAATAAATGGCGTGTTATATCTGGTTTTACACAGATAAACAATGAGAATGTTTATTACGTGCAATGAAAATTAATTTAGGAACGTGTAAATATATGTAGTTCAAGATAAAGAGTGGGCGGTTTTTCTTTAAACGCGATAACGACTGCTAACTTAATTATAAACTTGTGGTTGAACTATCATATCCTCATTCCAAATACGATTTTTTGCGATAGCCAAATAGAATAAAGATTATTGTGAATTTGATATTTTTCATGCTGTTCATTACACAGCTCAAGCGTCTGTATAATTACCGTAGCCACATAATTCAAAAAATAATTCGACTTAACTTAAACTTAACCACTTCGTTAAATTTAAAATAGTTTTACTTCATAAGTCCAGCTATAATTTTAAGATACCAAGCTTTTGACATCCTATGAAGGCTTTCTTAAGTATTTTTTTTTTATACAAGAAGCCAAATGTATTCAGGGACTACATCTGTCATGCATTTATACAGCATTTAACTCGAGCCAAGAATAATAATATAACCTAAAACAGGCAAAAATCATAGAAATGAACTTGTGTTGCTACATTTCTTTTATATTACTTTAAATACCTAGGTCAACTTAGTGTATTTTGCCAGTTGGTTTAAAACCACTTTTTCTTGTCCTATTAGATTTGAAACTGATTACTTAATATCATACATTTATATGATAATGGTGAACACTTCATTTGCAATTTGTTCGTACTATTTAGAGTACCGTACGTCAATAAAATTAAAAGCAATTATGGAAAAACACAACAATAGTTGCGAATCTATAGGCATTATTTACAAAAAAAATCTAAATTAAAGTAACTAGATTTTTTAAATTAAGAAAATTCAATAATAACTTATTATTTTATTATTTAAAAGGAAACGAAAGTGTTTAAACTGATCCCCACAACAAAAGCACATCCATAGAGATTACAAGTTAACTTTTCCGATCACAACACCATAGACAAAGGCTTAAATTATACACGGCTGGATTGGCAGAGACGGATTCACCCTTTGACAATCGTGGAGTGAATTGGGGTGACAAATTGTTGTCTGTGTTTTGTTTATATTATAAACTAATTCGTTTTAATGCTTTGAGTTATGTAGTGCGGTATAAAATGAGTCTTCATTTCTAAACACGGAATAAAGTTAAACGGTTGTGTTACGAATGATCTTATTTTATCTCATCAAAGTTTTTTTTATATGCACCGCATTAAATCAATTACCTTTCTTAAAATACCTATAGTGGAAAATTTTCTTTATGATTGTAACAGAAGGAAATATGACGATAAAGTGTGCCCTTGTTGCTTTATTTCAACGTAACTATTAATACTATTAATACTGTTGGATTCTCATTGTTTCTATGATTTTCTTATTTTTATAATAATTACCACACCTGACAACCTGGTTGATGATCGTTTTTGTTTTTGTGACAAATTATAATGTTACCTATTTATCATTACGGCAAGGTCAGTTAGTTTGACCAGTCAGTTAGTTGGTATACGGTGAAGTCAGCAATCCGTGAGATAGACTAGGCTGAATCACTTGTAAGTATAAAACAAAAAATGTAATGAAACTATATGCGCCATTTTATTTAAAGTTGTTGTTTGATAATGTGGCCACTTTACTGAGTAAATAATTAGAATAATGGGTAATTAAGCCGGTACCAGGATATTAGAAGTTGCTAGTAGTAGGGGCGCATTTAAATAAGCCACGGCCATAATTCAAAACAAGGAGGTTCGCTGATAAGAAAGTTTCATTACCCAAACGCTGAATTTAAAACCGGGCTTAATCAGCTTTATGGGGGTTTATCCGAAATCAAGCGGCCGGGATGACCTGTGTGTTTAGGGAACGGATTATTTTGCGAAAATTCCGTTAATATCGCACGCTTGCTTGGTTTATGTTTCAAATTAAGGATGATAATAACAAATATTGTTTGTAAGCTTCATGTGGTTTTTATATTTTTAATATTTATTTGGCTTACTTTCGCGGTGGTTGTGTTACGGAATGTAATATGATGATTTAAAGGTATGCCCAATTTTGGTTTTCAGTTTATAACTTCATCTTAGTATTTTCCATTATTTGTTTATTTAATATGGAAACGAAAACTAAGCCAGCGTTTAATACAAAGGATGCAAAATTGCAAAATTGTGCGTAATTTACGATCTTATTTAAAAATGTATACAGCCTATCAATAAAATTAAGGCGCATTTAAAGGTAATAACGATGGTTCACTCGATTGTTCGGAAAGACCCTTCTTTCATTTTTGTTTATTTTGTCTTCGGTTAAATTTTTTAATTTTTATATTATTTTGATGGTGTATTTGATATATATATTTTTTTGTAAATTCGTATGTATGTTTTGTAAGCAACTACTGCAATTAAAATTTTAGATTAGCTTTTTGAGAGGTGTGGGGGGTGGGGGGGTGGTGGTTTACATAAAACAAAATTATACAACGTATGTTTGTTCGCCAAAGCCTGTCGTGCCGCGGGCCTACCAGGGCGGCTGAGGCGGCAGGAGCTAACCCCTTCACTGTTTGATAAATGGCCAATTACAGCGCGGCCCGCCCCGTCCCTACTGTTAGCTTGTTGCCTATTTTGAATCGCTTTTGCTTTTTCGTTTAGATTAATATCTAAATAGGATAGATACGGATCCTGCTTAGGTATCTACTTTGTTTTTAAACGTAAATTTTCGGGAGCCTTTGTTTTCTTCCCGTGTATTGTTTAAGTCTTAGCGAGCTCTGTTCCGAGCGCATTGTTTCTATATACTGTCTGCTTATTATGAATTCCGGGTACCGAGTATTTAAAAGATAGTTTATTTCGTTAAGTTTTTGTTTTAATCAAGTTCACCACCACGTTTAATTGAGCGGTTTAAACTTGCGCATTAATCGATTACCTTTTAACGCTTTTTGCGTGTTGATTGCGTGGAATCTTGGATTGTTGGAACGATAAGTTGTGTAATATGTAAATCAAAATTTAAATACTCCTTAACGTTTAGAATAAGTACAGTAATTTTTTTGTGACACGTCTTTATTTATATCTATAACGGCTACGCGATTAGCATATAACATCGATTTACTTATCGCGTTGATTTTCTAACATTAACAGAGCTCACTTGATAGCTTGGAGAATGTGTATATTACGTTTTTTTTAAATACATTCGAAATAAATAAACTTAAGAGTTACTTTAAGTATTTGTTTTAATATTGGCATTGTATTTATGCCGTGTGATATCCGGCTGAGTAGAATACACCACCCTCATTTCTCACTGAGGTGTCTTAAAAGGCGACTAAGTTAAGTCGACCCGCCGTGTAGTATGCGGCAGAGTGGAATAGACCAACCAAATTACTCTCCGAGGTGCCGTAGAAGGCGATTAAGTTAAGTTGACCCGTCGTGTTGTATGCGGCTGAGTAGAATAGACCGACCACCTCTTTCATACCGAGGTGTCGTAAAATATGACTAAGGAAAGTTGACTTCAGGCAAGCGGCCGGCCGTAAAATACGTAGCCAAATCTCTCTTAGAATGAGAATCACTCTTATACATATATTTTTTAAACTAAGTCCACAATTACTTGGAATACAAAACAAACTGAGGGTACCCTTATCAACTAATGACAAGCGGCCCGAGTTAACCACCTGAGCCCTTAAATAATTAAAAAAACTGCCTTTAAGCCCTTCCTACGGGAGTTTTTAGCTTAGGACAAAGTGGGCATGCTTTTAACGCGACGTCTGCATCAGTTAACTTTAACTACAAGTTAATAGTAAATTTAGTGATACAGACGAACTGAAATGTAAAGGAATACTTACTATAAACAATACTTTTGTCCTCAAGAGTTCACCAAAGTAATACTCAACATCTATAAACTATGTTGCTTTAATCCTTAATAATAGGATAATATAAATGCGAAAATCTGTCTGTCTGTAGAGCTTTCGTGGATTATTAGTTAGAGGCGATATTGTTGAAATTTAGAAAAATTGGATTTTTAATATAGGATATTGTACAAATAAATTCCCATTTTTCTTCTGGAATATAAAAAATTTTCATCCTGCCCTTATCCCACTCTAAGTGGGGTCGTAACAACATGTTTTAAACATGTTGTCTCATGATTTGGGTGCGTATTTTACGACCGGCCGTTGATCATTTTGCAAACTAGTCATTTAATAAATATGTTTATTGTATAAACTGCATGCGAACGACTATGCTGTCAATCTTCTTTTTATTTTATCCCACTCTAAGTGGGGTCGGCAAAACATGCTTTAAACATGTTGTCACATGATTCGGGGTCAACTTACCTTAGCCGCCTTTTACGAAACCTCGGTGAGAAATGAGGGCGGACGACTATGCTGTATGAAATGCATAAAAAAGACCAAAGACAATCTTTTGACTTATTTGTCTGTAGTAAAATCTTAATTGCTAAGTCTTATTCCAGATTAAGCAAATCAGATTTTATGTTAATTTATAAAACTAACATCCTTCTTTCTAATTAATAATAAAGTATAATGTAGTTAAAAAAAATAAAATTAATTGGACAGAAAATTAATTAGACTTCTTGGAAGTCGAATCGGCACCGCCTTGCCAAGAAGGTTGTCATATTAAAAAAAAAACAATCTCTGGATCGATACAAAACAGACGAAAAAAGTAGCTCATTCTTCATTTCAAAAACCGTAGCTTAAAAAAAAGCGAGCTGTCACTTTCTTTTTTCAATTGGATATTAACGTTCACAGATAAAGTCGGAGCGCACTCAGCCTAACTTTTTTTTTATCTTTATCAGATGGCTTACCGTTTGAATTTAAAGGTACGTCAAGAAGTTTTAATAGAGTTGAACAATCTGATCGTTCGAGGCAATAAAATCAAATTGTTTCTATTTAGTTTTAACTAGATTTTTAAAATCTGGATTCGTGGGCGAAAAAAGAAAATATTTTTTGATAATATTAAAACTAACAAAGATCGTATCGCTTACTTTTCATTATAAATTATTTGAGCATATGTGGCCTTTTAATTTATATTTTAAATAGGCATTAGTTTACGGGTAGCGTCAACTATGATTGCGTCAACTTAAGAGTTATGTATTATACATTATAATATACAAAAAATCCTGTTCCCGAAGAAAAAAGGATTTTTTTAAATTCTATATAATAGCTTTAATTTTACCAAAGCCATACAGACAGGCAGACTTTCGTAAGCTATGATGGGGAAGTCGAGGATTCTATGGAGGTTCAGAATAAGCTTATACTACAGACAACGGGAGTTGGGACGGTTTTCCATAGATCGTCTAAGACAACTGAACGTACCAAAAAATTGTTTACGTATTTCTATTAACAACGCCGTGTGGTATCCGGCTGAATAGAATAGTACCACCTTCATTTCTTACCGAGGTGTCGTAAAAGGCGACTAAGGTAAGTTGACTCACCGTGTGGTGTCCGGTTAAGTAGAATAGACCACCCTCTTTCTTATCGAGGTGTCGTAAAATACGACTAAGATAAGTTGACATCAGGCAGGCGGCCGGTCTTAAAAATGCAGCCAAATCATGTGAGCCGACCCCACTTAGAGTGGGATAAGGACAGGAGGATGATGATACAAGTAGGCTTTCGTTTTCGGAAATCCATAGTACAAAAGTTATAATCCGATAGAATTGCTATAATCCGCGTTTGTTAAGTAAATCTAAGTAATGCTAAGTGAAGGAATCAGAATCGTTCTCATACCTTACATTTGCAGGATAAGTACGCACGTATGACAAAACACCACCAAAACCAGCACACTACACATATTCACTACGACAATCTCAACGATCATTTCGCGCCATAACCGGAGCATCGTCAGAAGAAAGACTCCAAAACGAAATTGCAAAGCGAAGCATCACACAAACAAACAGTATTATATACAAATAATTCAACCCCCAGCATTAATTTAGCCTATATTGGAGTGCAATAGTACATATGTCGGCAAGACTGGCCGAAACTTTGCAACCCGTTTCCTAATACATATTCTTACATTATCTTCACAGCATATTATAAGCACTGTAATTTTTGTACATTAAAATATAAAGAATTATAAAACAATAGGTGATGTATATAAAAGACAAAATAGGAACCGACTTAAGATTGCGGCTCCTACTTTGCGCCTTGCAAAGGTACGTAAGTCGTTTGTGGGTTGGGTATAAGATTCTATAATAAATTTTAGCTTTGCCATCGCAGCAATTTAAAAACACTGTTAAAAATAGGCTGATACAGAAAGCCTACTATACTATTGAAGATTATTTAGAAGATAAGAATGTGTGGATATAGCTCTCTTTGAACCTGTACAGGACAGAAACGAATGAATGTAAATAGTATTAAGAATTATATGTTTAAAAGAGAAACCGCCGAGTTTCTTGCTGGCTCTTCTGGAAAGGAACAGCTTTCCGAACCAGCAGTAGAATTGACGATTAGGAAGCACTTGTTTACAAGTTTATTTGAATAAAGAATATTTTGAATTTGAATTTGAATTTGAGGATTATTTAGATGCGTGAACATAGGTATTCTTCGACCCTGTTCGGCAAGACAGTACTGACTAAGTGTAACTAGTGATAAGAATTATATTTTAAAAAAGAGCAACCGCCGAGTTTCTTGCTGGCTCTTCTCGGTAGGAGCAGCTTTCCGAACAAGCAGTAGAGTTGACGATTCAAAAGCACTTGTTTACAAGTTTACTTGAATAAACAAAATTTTGAATATGATCGCATTATATTAAAATAATTTAAATTATAGTAAAATAATTATATAATAACTTATGCCCAATTTATCGATTTGTATTCGATAAATGAATAATTAATCAATTACGTGTGCATATTACGGTAATTTGTTAATTAATTTGTAAGCAAACCCAAATATTTGTAAGATTAAATGATACGATAATTGGTGCATGTTTTATTATTAGATACCTAATTACAATTTATGATTACGGCAAAGAGCACTTGTTTTGCTCACGCTGTTAATTGCGTGGGGTTCAAGAAAATTAATGCTTAAAATTCGGTATAATTATTATATAGGCCCATTGGCGCAGTGGACCTTGCCTTCAAATCTGCGGTTCGCGGGTTCAATTTTCGCTGAGAGCCAACATTTTCTATAGACATTTTATTGGTTTTTTTGGGCCTGGGTGTATATTTAATATGTATTTACGTATCCCACTCAAAGTGGGGTCGATACAACATGTTATAAATATGTTGTAACATGATTTGGCTACGTATTTTACGACTGGTACTGCCTGACATCAACTTATCTTAGTCGCCTGTGACGACACCAGTCTAAGAAATGAGTGAAGTCTATTCTACTTGGCCGGATAACACACGGCGGGTCAACTTACCTTAGTCGCCTTTTACGACACCTCGGTTAAAAATGAGGTCGGTCTATTCTACTGAGCCGGATACCACACGGCGGGTCGACTTACCTTAGTCGCCTTTTACGACACCTCGGTAAAAAATGAGTGTTGTCTATTCTACTTAGCCGGATACCGCACGGCGGGTATATATGTATTTATTTAAAATAATAATATGTAATATATACGAGTACGCCGTGTGGTATCCGGCTGAATAGAATAGACCACCCTCTTTCTTACCGAGGTGTCGTAAAAGGCGACTAAGGTAAGACTACTCACCGTGTGGTATCCGGTTTAGTAGAATAGACCACCCTCTTTCTTACCGAGGCCGGTCGTAAAAACGTAGCCAAATCATGTGACAGCATGTTTATAACATGTTGTGCCGACCTCATTTAGAGTGGGATAAGGGCAGGAGGATGATGATATTATGTATATTTAAAAAAAAAGCAATCTTTAAAACTTATCGTGTGATCTATTCAAACATGTTTTAAGATCCGGTTACATACTTCAGATATCGGGTTCGCCCAACTTGTTTAACCTGTCCGGAATTATTAATTTTATAGATGTTCCTATAATATTAATGAGATTTTTTATTGATACATTTTAATGTTAATTAATTTATACATTAGTGTTTATCATATCGCGCGTGATTATGACATTTAACTGTTATTGTTCTTTTGATTGATTAAAGTAATATTTCCTCACGATATTTTCCTTAACCAAAAAGCGTGTGATAAATTGCAGTTATCAATTACGCACATAAGTTTTAATAGAAATAAATCATTGATCCTGCCCAGAGTTTGAACCCGTGACCCCCCGGAAAGAGTCACAAGAGTCAGAGTTTTCATCACTGGGCTATCATAGCTCGTTTAATTCATTTTTTATTTTATTACTAGCTGTCTGGGTGTGGCGTAGTCTGGTTTCGAATTCCCTTCAGAATAGAACTCAAGAGTTAAAAAACTGGTAGTATTTTCTTACAGAGGTGTCGTGAGAGGCGACTAAATTAAATTGGGCAGGCGTCTTGGCGTAAAATACATAGCTAAATCATGTAGCAACATGTTTAAAACAACATATTGCTACACGAACAACTGTAACATATTGTAATAACCACACTTACAGTGGGATAAGGGCAGGAGAATAATGATATGTGCCCTGTATATAAGCTGAATTGTATATAATTTCATCTATATTGTTACAGAAAGTTAGCTATTAAAACATACCAGACAAACAGACAGACAAACAAACAGACTTTGTATAATAATATTAGTATGTATTATAAAAAATAAACAAAAAACGTAGAGTGTTCAAAGCAGTATGACACGAACTTTTTCGGAGACACCGTCAGAAGTTGGCGCGCGGCCAAGAGCTTTGTTAAAAGCTGCACCATCGCGAAAGCTTTGTCCTAATACTATATATAAATCGCTACAGTATTTGATACGTTCTGTATTCGAGACTGCTGATTATTGGTGGCTGTGCTCGTTTTCTAATGAAGATTTATTCATACTACTTAAGGTAATATTATGATTTAAAAGTAAAATTGATTTGATTTATTTAGATAACAATTCAAGTAAAAAAGGCTTTTAAAAAGCTTTCATAATTTCAAATTACTACTGTTAATTGAGGAATTCCTTCCTCTGGAGCTAATCCTAGCTCATTAGGTCATGCTTATCATAAACATGCATTGTCATCAGGACTGGGCTAGTATGTCAAATTTCACGTCAATGGACACCGTAAAAGATCACACGATCTATCCATTAGAATAAAAAAGTAAAGTACTGACCTCTTATTGTCTCATTGCTGGCCTCCGCTCTCCGTTTCAGAAGAAAAGTTTTGAAGTTAAGACCCACAACACTGCACCAATGTGGATAAGTTAGTTACACATATCCTCAGAATTCTTTAGAGCTAATTCTTTATATGCAAATCTCCTCACAAAATTTTACTTTAGCGAAAAACGTGTGATAAATTGCAATTATCAATTCGACAAGTTTTAACAGAAAACTTATTGGTGCCTGCCCGGGGTTTGAAGCAAGACCCTTCGTAAGACCCGAAGGATGTCACCGCTGAGTTATGACAATAGAGTACAATAGCATTTTTAAGAATGATACAAACGTAACGTCCTTTGACTAAATCTTCAATTTGATTTGAAAAATTACTGTTTTACTATGCACAAAAGCGAATAAGAAATCAAAATATCACTTTATCTTGAAACGCTTATCGGTTTAAATTATTCGCCGTGATGATTGCGGAATTAAACCTTACCTAAACCAAGTAAAGCGCAGGCGATGGGGGAAAATTGACCAATTTGCAGCGATTCATAACAATTATAAAGCGAACTATAATCAATGGGCGCAGTAATTACTGGCACGTTTTAATTTTTATTTTAGAAGCTGAACTATGGATTTATTTCGCTATAATTTGCAGTAAAACGAATTAAAATTATAGCGTTTTTTAGTAAAAAGAGATGCGCTGGTAGTGATTTGAGTTTTGCTATTACACCAGTTTAAAATAAATATTTTGATAAATGTAAAAGTTTGCTTATATGTAAATTAAATAAGGAACAATTGAATCATATACAGTCTAAGATACAGGATAAAACAAATCTAATTTTTGGGAACAGGAAAACAAACAAGATATGAACGCAGTCACCGGTACAGTAAGTTCTTTATAAGCTGGAATAACACATAGACTATGAAGATTCATATCGGTATAATATTCCAAAGAAAAGAAGCTTTAGAAGCAGACGGTTCTTGGAGCAAAATGCGGAGCTATTCTCCGCGTAGAAGCTCCACTAAGGGGGCCTTCTGTGGCCTTAGGGCAACGTGTAGCGAAGGGCTGGTGGTATGACTTTGTTTAATCATTAAGCTATTGGAAGAATAGCGTTAAGCAACGGCTGTACCGTTTGAAATCCCGAAACTCCTCTTCTCCAGGGGAAATTCTGTGTGAGTGTGTGTGTATGTATAAATTATGTATCTGTGTTGCGATTATTAGTTGATCGTCTTGTTGACGTCATACGGACGATTTACGAACGCCTTTATTTTGAGTGGTTTAACTTAACTTGTAGATATTCCATCTTACGTTTTGCTAAAAAAGGGTACAAAATAGAATAGGAAACTTTATCGGTTAATAAAAAAAATCTGTCGATTTTCACGCACAAAATCACCGACACCGTAATAATTTAGGCATTTTTAATGTTGAGAAAAATTCTCGACCAAAATCCCGAAAAGTTCGCCCTAAATAAGAAAATTGTAGCTAGTGCAACATTTCTTACATTCAATAAAAAACTCATCCTTGTCAACGGTTTGACAGTCGAGAATTCCTATCAAAATACACCTCGCTACATAATATAGGAGGCAGACACGTACAAAATGAAAATAGGGGAACGGGCGGGATATGGAAATGCTGGTCAAATATATCATGCGGTGCCTGACAGGCCAATTCTCTTATCTCACCCGCGCCGCGCGCGAGCGATCTAAGCTTAGCTAATATAAAATGGTTTTAAATTCAAGTTTAATTCTGGCTATCTGCACCCCGAACGCCGGCTACAAAGGGCTCGATTTACGAACTGACGCAGCCCGAATATTTTAACGGATTAGTGCGCGTCTTAGATTCCATCTTCATTTTGTAGTTTTAGAACGACTGTTGCGACTTCTTAATACAGAGTAATGATCTATTAGGATTAGATATCGCAAATAGTTATACCATAGAGTAATGTAGTGCTTTATGACATGCAGATATTTTTTAATACAGGGCAATGAGTGTTTAACTACTGAGTAGTATAATTGCAGTATTTGTATAGCAATATTTTTTTAAAATATATTTTCATTAATAGTATCGAAATAGATAAGCTACTATTATTTAAAAAAAAGTGTAGATCTGTTTCTTTGAGAATAAAACATGGAGCCCGCGAGATAAAAGCTTTGTTAAATTTATTTATTGTTTCTTAGGTTTCTTAACCAGCTAGCTACCTACGCGCTGGATTACATTGTAATTTTTCATTTGCCAACAATATATATTATTTAACTATGTAATTAGTTTTTAAAAGAGTGACCGCCGAGTTTCTTGCTGGTTCTTCTGGGTAAGAGCAACATTCCGAACCACTCGTAGTTTCATTGTAATTTGACGATTAAAAAATCAATTCAATATAAATATATATATATATATATATATATATATATATATATATATATATATATATATATATATATATATATATATATATATATATATATATATATATATATATATATATATATATATATATATATATATATATATATATATATCAATTTAAATAAAAAAATAATTATTTGAATTTATGTCTTTTAATGTGAAACAAAAAATTATAATTAATCTTTGTATCCCTTGGAAATGGCATCGCGTGAAGTAATTGAACAACTTTTTTTATTGTTGTGTTAATTATTGGAGCTGAAGGTCAAAGAAAATTGTTTGAAGTTTAAGATAGGTACCTAAAGAAAATTTAAGAAAACATTCTTATTTAAATAGATAAGACAGAGGAACGTCTGTCAGATAAGTTTATCTATAAAGGTATCAGATATGTAGAAATTCGTATTCAAGCAACTTTTCGCTGTGAACGTTAAATTTTGAGTTTTTTTTTCAAAATGTAGTAAACAGGCTTGCTATTTAAGACTAATCCTGGCTTTCTACGCCCAGTATAGCCGACTACAAAGGTCGCGATTTACGAAGTGTCGCTGCCCGAATATTTTAACGGCTTAGTTGCGACTCGGGGTTCAAATACGATCGTAATTTTCTGTTTTATACGTGTGTAAGAACTAAGTCTCATAATGTAAGATTACGAGAACATTAAAGTATAACTCTTTATTATTAAAAAAGAAAAATTTTGAAAAGCACTTGACTTTATAGGATTTATAAGTAAAAGGAGGCTAGCGGTCTTTAGATTTTACCTTGACAAAGGCTTCACTTTGAAGAAGAATTGGAGGTTTAGACCCACCACGCTATCTTGATATAAACCTGATACACTTATCGCAGGAGTTCTTTAGAAGTCATGCAGTTTTCTTTTACCAAAGATTGTTTATGTAAAATACGTGTCTCAATTCGGTTTTGAACTCGCGATCTTCTCCTGAAGTTCATACCGCACGCTTGGTTTAAAAGTGACCTAATTCAAATTTAAGCTTAATTATTGTAAGGATTACAATGTATTACTAATTGTAATTGTAATCCTTACATCAATGTCTTCTATGACATGACACTACGAGTCCTTAAAAATACTAGTGTTTTCTAACTCTTTCAATTTATGAGTATCTTTAACAGTCACGAGTTTTGTAAGCGTTAAGCTACGCTTTGTAGCAATTTGACCACAAACATCTTTTTGAATTAGGTCACTTTAATACTAAGCGTGTGATACGGTCCCACGAATTCGGCATTTCCGAATTATTATGACACTTGAATTGATTGAAATATATTCATAGCTTAACACAGATTATTAATACCATAGATGTTATATTTTTTATTAGTTTGTAATACATTAGTCATATAGGAGTATGGTCGACGTGATAATGCCAGTGGCAAAGGAGAAACAGCTGCAACGTTTATTAAGAGCTTGCGGATTTCATATGGAACATTCTAATAATATATGTACGAATATAAATTGTACTGGTAACTAATTTATTTTAACATTGCCTTCTTCGGTTCGAAATGGCTTGTAATAGTTAGCTTTTAACATAAACATCAGTTCTGAAATCTTTATTTGAGTGGCGAGTCGTGAATTTAATGCTTAATAATTTAAACTATGATTTGTTTTTATTAAAACATATGATTATTTGATATTTCAAATTCAGCGTGTAATTTTCTGTGAAAGAGCTATCAAGAAATATGCGCGTATATATCTCTGGTTAATTTTTAGGATTTATTCGTCCAACTTCGACCATCCGCATTGGAACAGATTAGTAGGTCTAAGTTCTTAGATCTAAGGGATTTCCCAGCTAAGGGATGGCAACAGATCGCTTACAAATACTTCATTATACGTTAATAAGTAAGATAGCTTTTCTCGGAAGAATTACAGATTCCATGGTTAATTTGAATAAGGAGTATAACGATTTTAAATTTCATGTTTTACGCTCGTATACTGTTCGAAGAGCAGTGGGGAGGGAGATTACACCCCAACTATCCGAAGTACTGGGAAATTATCATTCACTCGCGTCCAAAGCGTCAGTTTACAACACCAGGACATCATAAAGTGCAAACAATGATGGCGTTTTCCATTACAATATGTTTACCGATCCGTGGAGCGGCGCATTATGTATGTTATCCTGGTAGGACGAGCGCCTGAATTTATGAGACACCCGCAAATATTTGGACGCGCAGAGTCGGGATACCCCCCTGATGCCTGACAACGGGAAGATTGCCTGTTTACTCTGAGAGGTACTCTAAGTTTAACTTACAGACTGAAGTTTATAATAATAGAAGTTAATTTATGATAATTGTTTTGTTTAAAAAAAATATTTTTAGAAATATTTTACTTCAGACAGCTACGATTGATCAAAAAAATTTCTTTGCTATCATAAAGAACAACCAAAATGAAGTACTTTATTGATATTGCGGTCTAGTCAATAGGCTAATAAGCAGTTTAAAGATAACCTACCCTTAAAAAATAACTTATGTATAAGATTAGGTCCAGTGAAGTATCTTAGTTTTTAAACTGAAAAAAATACTGCACAATAAAACCACGAGCAATCAGTACCAACTTTACACGAAATTAGAGCTTTAAGTGAGACCCGCGCTTGTTGGTTAGTTTTCATAAAGCTAATAATATGTTTTTTATTATATGGAGTAAGGAATTCATTATGTCAAATGCTTAAGAAAAGTGCTTAATAATTATGAATTATTAGCTAGAGGACCCTTGCAACCTGCCAGCCTTTATGATATTGAATCTATGCATCAATGAAAACAATAAATTTGTGTTTACAATTAATTAAGCGATATAATTTTGAAAATCTACAAACATGAATTTTATCGCTGCTTTCTGACAGCTTCCGATAAGACAGACACATTATCTTTAGAGTTATATGACGTCATGCGGTATGACACGGCATGCATCACCAGGGCATCATGACACGCAGCGGTCAGTACTCGCGTCACGTCAGACTACCAGGCACAATACCGCCCGCGTTATTGTCCAACAATGCGTGAAATGCCCTGACAAACGATGACAGCCGCCCGGCTGGGCTGCTCCGTCCGCCTCTTGCAATTTATGATACCCTATTACGAGATTTAATGACACCAAACGTCAGTGTCCGTTTGTGCAACGACGAAATAAAAAAAATACTACTTGCCAACTAACTAACTAACATTCATATATATATAATAAATAAATCTTTAATTTAGTTAAGTCATTTAGTACCTTTAATTACTTGCAAAAGTTCGTCAAGGGATTATATTTAAGTAAATAAAAAGGGATTATATAAATTGATACAATGAATAAAAGAAACTTGATTGCATTATTTGTCAAATAAGATCCTTTAATATATGTATATATCTATACTAAATTTATACATGCAAGAGTCTGTCCGACTATCTGAAACGCTTTTGCGACACCAATATTACACTCAATATTACAACAGAGTACACAGGAGACTGGTGTATATTTTCTGGTGTAAATTTGGTATATATTTTTATATACCGAGCTAACATATGGGATATACAGCTGGTTTTTGTTGTTTGTTTATAAAAAACCCCACAACATACTATAATTTTCGGTATTTTAACTCTTAAATTGACGCGAATGAAGTCATGGGTACACCTAGTTTACTATAACTACGACCTATTTTTGTCACAAAGGAACACTTGTAACCCTTGACAGCTCTAGTCATTTAATTTAAAAATTAAAATATCTCTGGTTTACCATACCTCTGAGTACTGCACTAAAACACACGTCGCCGCTCTAATGCGGAATAACAGGTTTCGTATATTCTCGGAATTGTACAGAGATATGCAGAATTTACCGTAAAGTGCAGGATGAATTGTAAATTATCAATGACATACATAGATTATATAGAAAACTCATAGATAAAATAGATCCATAGAAATTCGCGCGCGGATATATGATCACGTGCTGTCGCTGCATGAACATCACAGGTCATTAAGAGTTTATTAAATTATATTTTTAATTAAAATAACACGTTCTTATTAAAATATACGTTGTCCCTTATTTGGAGCGTAATACATTCAGTTAAAACCATTTTGTTCGAACGCCATTACGGAGCGTATTAAAGCGAATCACTAGTTTCCAAGGGATCTGGGTGCTTACTTTCAGATCTTCATCTAACTTAACAAAATTACCGGTATCCGGACCGGAGCGCACATTCCCCGGCGTCGTTGCTGCGAGGATCGCAATTTGAGAGCGCGTTAATTCTCGCCCGCCTGTCTTGTTCGTTTGCTAAGAAAGCTTGCGTTTACGAGTACATACTTATGCACTCCTGGTGTCATTAAACAATTTTTAAACATTGGACACATTTTTTTTTTTTATTTGGATAAATAAAAATAAAATATATAAATCGGATCACATAAAATCCATACAAGTATTTGCTTAGTTTGTGTGTTTGTGTCTCTTTGAAATTTTTTCTGATTTCAAAATGCTGGTTTTTTTTTCGGGACCAAAAAATTATTATTATTTTTTTTATATGTACATAATTGAGGCTATTTTAAACTGAGAAAGAGTTCTGATTACAAAAAGGGTTACTATTATGCAAAAGCCGTATTAAGTTTACAGGGTAAATGGAGTCCCAAAAAATACTAATAATTTATGAAGATTTTGTAATGCGACTAATCCCATTTTTTGGTATCTTCTTGGGCAGATCTCCAGCTCTATTTTAATACCAACCAAAACTTACACCACCATTGATTTATAGAAGCAGGCGTTACCTTGCAGAACTCCATAGTAAGTTGCAAGAGAGTTATTATTCTGTAATCCGCATTTGTCAACAGTATCTACAAAAGTAATAATAAAATTATTTTGCTATAATCCGCGATGAAGTAAAATAGAAAATATATATAATGCTTAATGCAGAGTGGACAATCGGTTATCATACCTGATACATGCAGGAGTCGTAAAAAACACATGCACACACCTCCACCACCGCCACCGTGATACACAAGCACTATATACGTTCACTATCACAAACTCAACAATCGTTTCGCCCCGCAACCGAAGCATCGTCAGGAGATAGACTCCACGACCAAAATCGCAAAGCGAAGCAATATCCAAATAAGTTTAGTTATATACTAATCGGTTCAACCCCACCCTTTATTTTATTTGCGAACAAGTGTAACAAGCTTGAACTAGAAACATTTATCTGCTCGTTAATGAGGGTGCCATTGTTATGTTTAATAATCTCAAGGTTTTCCAATAGGCTGAGCTTCAGTCCTTTATTGGAACACGTGTGCAATACTTCGAAACTATGGTCATTAGGGACTTTATGACCGCTTTCTATCAGATGTTTGGCGAAATGTGAATTTTGTGGTTTATTATTCCTGAAGGCAGCCATATGTTCTTTAAAACGGGTTTCAAAATTACGACCAGTCTGACCCACATATGTATCATTGCATTCAGGACATTTTATTTTATAAACACCACACTTTTTCGCGCTTGGTAATTTATCTTTATTATTGCACAGAATCTTTTTTAAAGAGTTATTACTTTTAAAACCTAATTTTATATTTGATTTGGATTTAAATATAGCTGAAATTCGTTCTGACAATGCTCCAAAATAGGTCAGACTGGCTTTGCACTTATTATCTTTGTAATGTGGCACCGCGTACAAGTGTTTTGCCAATTGCAACTTCTGTTTATTTTTTAATATGTTATGTACTAATTGCTTATCATAGCCATTAGAATGCGCCATCTGGTTGATTATTTGAAGCTCTTTGTTAAAATTCTTCTCGCAAAGAGGGACTGATAAGAGTCTATGTATATGACTGTGAAAGGCGGCAAGTTTGTGTTGCCAGGGGTGAAAAGAAGAAGCAGGTATGATCGTATCCGTGTAGGTTGGTTTGCGAAAGATCTCAAACATATGTTCAAGATCTTTCGCAAACCAACCTACACGGATACGATCATACCTGCTTCTTCTTTTCACCCCTGGCAACACAAACTTGCCGCCTTTCACAGTCATATACATAGACTCTTATCAGTCCCTCTTTGCGAGAAGAATTTTAACAAAGAGCTTCAAATAATCAACCAGATGGCGCATTCTAATGGCTATGATAAGCAATTAGTACATAACATATTAAAAAATAAACAGAAGTTGCAATTGGCAAAACACTTGTACGCGGTGCCACATTACAAAGATAATAAGTGCAAAGCCAGTCTGACCTATTTTGGAGCATTGTCAGAACGAATTTCAGCTATATTTAAATCCAAATCAAATATAAAATTAGGTTTTAAAAGTAATAACTCTTTAAAAAAGATTCTGTGCAATAATAAAGATAAATTACCAAGCGCGAAAAAGTGTGGTGTTTATAAAATAAAATGTCCTGAATGCAATGATACATATGTGGGTCAGACTGGTCGTAATTTTGAAACCCGTTTTAAAGAACATATGGCTGCCTTCAGGAATAATAAACCACAAAATTCACATTTCGCCAAACATCTGATAGAAAGCGGTCATAAAGTCCCTAATGACCATAGTTTCGAAGTATTGCACACGTGTTCCAATAAAGGACTGAAGCTCAGCCTATTGGAAAACCTTGAGATTATTAAACATAACAATGGCACCCTCATTAACGAGCAGATAAATGTTTCTAGTTCAAGCTTGTTACACTTGTTCGCAAATAAAATAAAGGGTGGGGTTGAACCGATTAGTATATAACTAAACTTATTTGGATATTGCTTCGCTTTGCGATTTTGGTCGTGGAGTCTATCTCCTGACGATGCTTCGGTTGCGGGGCGAAACGATTGTTGAGTTTGTGATAGTGAACGTATATAGTGCTTGTGTATCACGGTGGCGGTGGTGGAGGTGTGTGCATGTGTTTTTTACGACTCCTGCATGTATCAGGTATGATAACCGATTGTCCACTCTGCATTAAGCATTATATATATTTTCTATTTTACTTCATCGCGGATTATAGCAAAATAATTTTATTATTACTTTTGTATTATGGATCTCCGCAAAGTAACGCCTAATTCTATAAACAGTATCTACATAATGCTAAGTGTATGAAGCAGGCAACATTCGCACCACCACCAACACTCCACACAAGCACTTCACACACTCACTACCACAATCTATACGATCGTTTAACCCCGAAACCGAAGCATCATCAAGAGGATAGCCTATCCTTCTTGTGAAGTTGATACCTTACACAGCATACAATGTGGTGCGATGCCTAGTGTACCTCTGTCCTAACGCTCACTGAGGTACAAAACATCGCCTACCCGTACCCTTGTACTCGTATGTCCCATCGAATTTATATCTGATAAAAAAAATATCACAATACTGGCCGCCGGAAAAAAATAACGAAGTAACATCAAATATGCTCGGTATGCGTCCGAGATCACATCAGAAATTTAAGCCTTCAACCATCGGGAGGGATAAAAAAGAAAAAAAAAAAGGAAAAATTCTGACCCCGCGCTCGGACGCGTAAATTCGAATGAAAAGGAATCAAATATCATTATGTATTCTTTTGGTAGATCATTCAAGATGGCCGAACGGTAATTTACTGTCTTGATAAAATATGAAAGTTTGTACCTTTGGTGTTTTGGGGGATAACAGGTTTAACTTGGATATAGATACACCCTTTACATCAACACCGTATTATAATTCAGGTATATTATATATAGCATAAAAATGAACAAATTTCTACGATATGTATAACTTCCTAAATTATACTAAAGCAGTATTTTTGTACTAATCTCAATATTCTTCTCTTTAATTCTTCCTACTCTATGGGTTATAACCCATAGAGTAGGGGAATCATAACTATAGTAGAGAAATTATAGGCGAGCCCGTAAGATAGAGTCGAAACAAATAATGACTTTTAAGATGAAACTCATATACTTATCTTTGTCTAATCACCCAAAAAGAGAGACAAGTAGATACACCCTCATTGCTTTTATTTGTCAATAGACATATTTTAGGCACGGTCCTCTATGATAACTCTATGATACAAAATCGGTATTTTAATAAACAGCGATTCCAAATCGATAGTAAAAAAAATTGAGTATTTTACAATAACACCAATTACGAGTTCGTTTAAAAAATAAGACTAACAAAAGTCCAGGCATCGATGTTATCGATTTTCCTACTCGATTCCCCCACGTTCGTCATCGACCGACGAATGTATCGAATGACGCGCTCCGTGTCACGAACCGTCGATAAAGATCGCCCCGTGAGAAGATATTGTATCTAGTATGAATATTAAATTAATGTTTTTAATACAATGTATTATAAAAATAATTTATATTTTTTTCCGATATTATATCTATTTAAAAAAAATTTGAATCCAATATTTACGATGCTATTTGCGGAGACATTAACACATTCGCTTATATTTTTTTAAATATTAAAATAATCTAATAACTGTTTATATCTTTCATTTATTTATGACGAAGATATTGAATATCTAACTACGAAGATACTGACACAATTCTTTACAATTATAATTTTTAAATATATTAATAATCTAACAAATTCTTTATTTGTAAATATTGCTGATTTTAAATATGGGTGATTTTATTTTTATTAATATATGTCAGAGACTTCATAATCTGTCCGAATGAATTTTTTTGCTGTTGTTTTAATTTCATTTTAATTTATGCTTTGTTTTATTAAATTTTTGTGGTTTTTAAAATGGAATTCTTTTTTGTCATTTTTTATATATTCTTTTTCTTTTTAATTTTAATTTAAAAAAGCTTATGTTATACTCATCAATAAACGATATTATAGATAGTTTATAAAGTTTTTAAGACTAAGTTACCTATATTCCAACGTTGATTTGAACTTACCTGTAACAAGAATGAAAATAATAATTATAATTTATTTATTTAGGACAATACTTTATATGATAAAGAGACATACGAGTATTTATACTAAAATGAAATAACGATTTGAAGCACACAATTCAAAAATCTTTAATAATATTAAGAATAATAATAAGATGATTTTAACGATTTTTACTAATAACATTAAATATCATCGCGATAAAAGAAGATCTAGGTACGTAATGCTTACATTCACTACGACAAACTCAACAATCATTTTGCTCCGTAACCGAAGCATTATCAGGACATAGCCTCTGCGATAAAAATGTGAAGCTATCTGTAACTAATCTATTACTAATCGTTCAACTACCTAAAGGTATATGAGTTGTCTCATACCTATAAGGTATGAGAACGGATTGTGCTTCCTCCACTTAGCATAACAATTTTTTTTAACAAAAAAGATACATATTGTTTTACAGCTATGTATCATTACTTTTGTTTCACATTATCTGATTTTAAATGCCGAGTGGTATTCGGCTGAGTAGTATAGACCACCCTCATTTCTTACCGAGGTGTCGTAAAATACAATTGTGGTAAGTTGACGTCAGGGAGGTGGCCGGTCTTAAAATACGCAGCCAAATCATGTAACAAAATATTTGTAACATTTTGTGCCGACCCCACTTAGAGTGGGATAGGCGCCAGGAGGATGATGATTATTTGATTTTATAATTGAATTATCACATGTTCTGTTTGTTTGTTTCTTTATCGATACATGTTTATTTAACTCATAAATTTATTTGTAAATTTTTACACGTAATTTTTTTTT
Source organism: Morpho achilles (assembly GCA_947086495.1). Lineage (NCBI taxonomy): Eukaryota > Metazoa > Arthropoda > Insecta > Lepidoptera > Nymphalidae > Morpho > Morpho achilles. Next base: position 14,609,226 of record CAMTZB010000001.1, on the reverse strand, counting down.
AATTAAAATATTACTTGTATAAATGTACTTGTAAAGTAAAAAAGTAAATTTTTGAGTTAAATAAACATGTATAGGCTAGACAAAGCCGCGATTCCATATAAAATTGTTAGGCGACCGTGAAGCGTGACCCGCCGTCGCTCAGGCGTCGGCGTCATGATACGAAAATTGCTCAAATTGTTCAAAATTGCTCAAATTACTCAAAATACGTTTAATTAACCAATTTGTTCCGTTTGTAACCGATTCAATTGTTAACCGATTCGGTCACGTGAAGCGTCCTGATCGCGCTCATTGTCACTGAGGGTAGAGTAGTATTGTCGGTTTAAAATTAATAGCGTGAGGTTCTGGGTTCGATATTTGGCACATATGGTGTAAATTAGTAAAGTAAAGTAGCGGCCTGTTACTAACCCACGCTGGGCATAGGGCTCCTCTCTCCGTTTTCGTAGAGAAGGGTTGTAGCTAAAACCCACCACGCTGCTCCAATGCGGATTGGTAGGTTACACATATCCCTAGAAATCTCTAGAGATACGAAGGTTTCCTCACTATGCTTTCTTTCATCGAAAACCTTGTGATAAATTGCAATTATCAATTATATTTACCTAATTGATAACTGCAATTTATTACACGCTTTTAGTTTGTTAGTTAGCTATTAGTTTTAAAAGAAAAACTCATCGGTGTCTCACGGGCTTTGAATCTGTGACCTTCTGTAAAGAGTCGCACGGTCCCACCGCTGGGCTATCACAGCTTATTAAACTAGAGTATGAAAACATTTTTCCTTATTTAGATGTCGGTGGGTCACTATCTTAGCTCTCGTTTTTATAGAGAAGGGTCTTAGTTTAACCCACCACTCTGATCCAATACGGATTGGTAGGTAACACATATTACAGCAATTATTCGGAGGTATGTGAGTTACTTTGCATTCTTCCATTAAAAAGCCACGATGTATTGCAAATATGAATAAAGTACACTAATTTCATAGAAAACTTAAAGGTTGACACCAAAAAGGCCTCGAACCCACTACCCTCTGGTAAGTGTTACAAGTTCTCGGGTCAATCGTATAATCATTCATAAAGCTTCAGCACTCCTTTAGCACTATAAAAACATCCATTATTTTTTTTTATAAAAGGACTGTTATCCGTAATTTAACACACGCATAAATTAAAAGTTAATGGATATATTCATTATCTACTTAACGCAACAATTCACATGGACGCGTAAAAGTCTGTTTTTACATCATCTTTGACTCATCGTGATTTATGTTTATTTAAAACAAAAACTCGTTTCCGTTCGAAAGTGTTTTAAAGTGCATTACATTAATAATAAATAACGTTTTGATTCTAAAGAACAACCAGACCAATTCCCACTTCCACCTTTTTCTCTAGATTTCCCAACCGCCTTGGCGTTTTCTCGGCGTTAAAAAAAACACCACCTCTCCCGTTCGCACGTACTGCATTATGCACTTGCCATTATTGCCATTTCGCTCTTTTGTTTCGTTGTCGACACTAGCTCTGCGCTCCGCCCATTTGTAAAATCGACTGGCCGTCCTTGCACCTGTCTCTTTCACGTCCGTCTGATTTATGTGAGAGTGAGCGGGCTTGATCGATGCTTTGTTTTCGACTTCGAATGTCCGCAAAAAAAAAACGCGGATTAGGTTCTACGTAAAGTGAGTGTAAATTCTGATAATGTCCCGCGATTTCTCGATGGTCGGATGTCGGCGGGAAACGGGTTCTGGCTGCGTTTTGTACAGCCATATTTACGATTATGCCCCGTAACGTGTAACGTTACATGGTGATTAATGATAAAGGATTTCATCTTGTTCAGATAAACTAGCGAGGTTCGACATAATGAAGAAGTTCGAAAAACTATCTACAGACTAAGAACTTTTTGAATAAATGTCGTTGAATATATTGAATCACAATGTCACTGTTATTTTTTTATGTTTACAATTTTAGGGCAAAGAATAATAAATATACTTTTTCATTAGTTGTTTTTTTTTGTTGTCGTCATTCTTATAATATACTTGTCTTAAGGGACGCACAATCTATAGATCATTCAGCCTAAACTATAACTAAATTAAAATTATTTAAGAGATGGTTTTCATTAAGTCTGTAAAGCGAGTTACGAGTTCGTCACGATATCTATAGCTTATTTACAATATTTTTACCATTACTCCTTCCGAGGGAAACAAAACTATGCTAGTTCTTATTTTAGGTATCGTAACTTATTACGATTCGATATATCGTATTGTAATAAATTGCTAAATTCGCTATAACAATAGGTATAGTAAGTATCTATTTTATATAATTCAGTTCTCCACTACTATTTTAATTAACCTCGCCCATTATATTAAGTATTGAGCGAATTGCTATTGTCGATTGTCCTCTATAAATCGTGAGTTGTTTATGGTTTGTCCAAAGAGTCCGAAATTAAGATTTCAAGGCGACCGCGCGGAATGGTAGCAAAAAGCGCGGCCGGGTTGACAAGTTGAGAAATATCATGGCGGCTTTTTGGCGGGAACGCATTCTAATCAAAATAGTTTACGCGTCGCCCGTACTTCGTTCCTCCGCCATTGTTTATTCGTTTTCGAATCTGAGCACTCTATCGTGGGAACGACATTTTTTTTCCTACTAGTTCGCTTTTTTTTTAAATCGACACCTATTTTTGTGAGCGGATGCCAAAACGACGCTTCTCGGAATTCCCCGGAGTCAATTTAGCTACAGATTAAAGATTGTGGCATATTGGTTGAATTTTTTTGTGTTCTACACACAAGAAAATAACGTTCAATTTAAAATTGTAATATTTTCCTCAAAATTTGAGCATTCAAAGAAATAGAATAAAGAATTATAATAAGTAAAGTTTCCATTCAAAAAAAGAAATATATCTCGACACTGTATGTTAACTTATCTTCATATGAAAAAGTTCAGAAGAATTATTTAAAAGTATAAACCGAATGAAATACTCGTAATTATTACTCTAATAATTTATCTAATATTAACGTAATTTATTATTCTAATAAGTAAGTTCTTCTGATTGATATTTTAGGCGATTAGTTTAAAACTAACGGAACTGCTCACAATACATTACTATCAATGACGGATAAATATTTATTCCTAATAAAAGCCAACTATATTATTGCAAATTATACAAATGTTTAAATGCTTGGATTTAGGTACGTTCCGACCTTACATAAGATGGCTATGACGAAATGTAACTATTTATCAGAAATATATTTTGAAATCAGCAACCGCAGAGTTTCTTGATAGCTCTATCGGTAAGAGCATTTTACTCAACCAGCAGGCGATTTCACGATTCAAAAGCACGTGTTTACAAGTTTACTTTTACAAAGAACATTTTGAGTTTGAATTTGTATCAAGTAATTCTTATACCTTTGTATATAAATATAATTTATAGAATTAGGCGTTACTTTGCGGGAGTCCATAATACAAAACTAATGAGAATATTATTTTGCTATAATCCGCGATAAATCGCGAAAATAATATTCTCATTAGTTTTGAATGCTTATACTGTTCTTGTTGCCCTTGATATGATCAAGGACAAGAAAATGGCAACAATGAAAACTGCTGCTTACGTCAATGTTGCCAACGTGAAAAAAAACCGGCAATCGAAAACCGATATTAAAAAACGGAATACGAAAAAATAACGGTGGAGCGTCACGCCCGTTCGCAGCTATAAATCAAAGGGACAAATAAAACCGCCGCGAGGTGAAAACGTTATTATCTTTATAATTGCACGTCAAGGCGGAAAACTGCGCTCCCCACCACTCACACCCCCCTCGACCACACTGATATATCGGGCTGTGATTACGAGATTACCTTGGGCTGTGAAGTTTACTTATGAATCCGAAATTCAAATTCAAATTTCAAAATATATTTTATTATAGCCGTGTGGTATCCGGCTGAGTAGAATAGTACCACCCTCATTTCTTACCGAGGTGTCGTAAAAGGCGACTAAGGTAAGTTGGCTCATCGAGGTATCCGGTTTAGTAGAATAGACCACCCTCTTTCTTACCGAGGTGTCGTAAATGACGACTAAGGTAAGTCGACCCGCCGTGTGGTATCCGGTTTAGTAGAATAGACCACCCTCTTTCTTACCAAGGTGTCGTAAAATACGACAGAGGTAAGTTGACGTCAGGCAGGCGGCCGGTCGTTAAAGCGCAGCCAAATCATGTGACAGCATGTTTGTAACATGTTGTGCCGACCCCACTTAAAGTGTGATAAGGGCAGGAGGATGATGACTTTATTCAAGTAAACTTGTAAATAAGTGCTTTTGAATTGTCAATTATACTGCTAGTTCGGGAAGCTGTTTCTGCCGAGAAGAGCCAGTAAGAAACTCGGCGGTTGCTCTTTTCAAAATGACTCCTTATAATTAGTTACATTTAATCATTACTATCTCGTGTAAGAGATAGTAATGATCGTTGAAGAGTAGCTATATCTACGCATACTTATCATGCAATCTTCAAAAGTATAGTAGGCTTTCTGTATCTGCCTCTCTTTAATAGTGTTTTTAAAATGCTGTAATGGCAAAGTTAAAATTGATTACGAAATTTTATTATAGAATCTTATACCCAAACCTACAAACGACTTACGTACTTTTTACTTTTAATTAGGGATATTTTCCTTTAATCCAGTGTAGTACTATTCTTTTCCAATCAACAGAGGTCATTGCTGGCCATAGTCTCTTGAAGGGATCTGTACATCACAAGATCTTATTTCCTTTAGATCCAGTGGCTTTTCTGCGACCTTTTTGAGGTCGTCAGTCCACCTCAAAGGTGGTCTACCAACGCTGCGTTTGATTCTTCTTTATTCTAAGTTAAATGAAGTTAAATGCTAAAGTTTGTCTGTCTGTTTTTTATACTTTAAAGATTAATATACTAGAGCAATATATAGAGCAAATGAAAATAGGAACAATTGAAGCTTGTAATATATGAGATAAGGACTTCGCTTAGCGCTAGGATAATCTGTCATAGTTTAACCGTACTTCGATGTTGTCGAATTAACGAAAGTGTTTGAATAACGTAAATCGTATAATTACTATATTAAAACTATGCATTCAAATATAGGATCCTAAAATTAATAACACAATATTCAAAAATTAAGCAATGATTAGGGCGTAACACAAACTGAAATAAGTTTTTCCGTACACAGCGATTGAGTAATCAAAGTCGATCAAAGACGTTAACTACATGTGTATTTTATTAAATTCTAAAACACCATAGAGTCGCTAAAAGCAATCCACAATAATATAGCGATATAGGCGATCGTTATCGTGTAAGAAACAACAAAACCAGTAACAATGCGCTTACACGGCTAAATCAAATAGGTATAAACCAACAAAATAGGAGATAAGAAACCCCGCCTCGCTGGTAACGATGCCTCACTATCGATGTCTATGTCAAAAACTGTCAAAAACGTGACAGGCGCCGTGTTGGGCTAACGAGCCGAGGGCGAACGCCGACGTCATCCTGACCTAGCAGTTTCTCAGTGAACAGCGCCATCTAGTGGCGGATAGAATAACTATAGCGTTCGTAAACTGCAGATGCCATTACAATTGACATTATTGTTTAAAAGATTATACGTACAGTCAAATTGGGTAACTTTGAATGACTTTTTCAGTTTTTTCAGAATATAAAAAAATAGGATGACCCTATTTAAGGTTTTGATGAATAATGAGTGTTCTTTTATACCGAGCTTTAGAATAACAGACTGTATTCTTAAGTAACTAGAAAGTAAATGGAAAAAAAATATGCTTTTGTGCGTGTTCATAGTTATGAGTTTTGGGTAACTTTGAACCTAATCATTTCGGAAACCAAAAATCCTTGACTTTAGAGGATTTTGGTAACCTGGGTAAGATTATACTTATGTTCTGAATGAATAAAAGATAGATCTGTCAAATTAAGTCAACTTGTCGTAGTTAACAGCCTACCGATTACTTAAAATATCCATTTACTAAATATTAACACCACATGGGTAGAATTTTTTTTTGTAACGAATACATATTTATTTGTAATTGTAAATATTTATTAAAATCAAACCTAAACAATAAATTCTATAATCAATTACCATTCAAATAAGATCAAAACATTAATGGTTGGCAAGAGAATTTAAAAATTATTCAATCCATTCCATGAACAAGATGTCATCTTCAATGTACATTTTATCATTTTAAAATAGTAACATATTTAACTAAAAATAGGGGTGGTCCACAAATTCACCGGTCAATGGATATAAAACGATGCAAAATCGGGAAATTATATGAAAAAGTATCATTTCAATGTACAATTGATCATTAGAAACCGAAAAGTATGTGTTTTACACACCCTTCTGTTATAAAATCGGAAATTTAACTCACATACTTTTCACTCCAAAAAGACCGCGAACAGAAAATTTTGAAAAAGTGTCAGAATTTGTCTAAAAACTATAAATTTTAAATGACATTTGGCAACTAGAACATTTAGTATTTCCATTTCACTCAGTTATCAGTTTTAAATCAGGTTACAAATATTTAAAAAAAAAAAAAGAATTAGTTTAGTCGTTTTATTCAATGTTACCCGAAAATTCAAAGTTACCCAATTTGACTGTAGAGTTTCTTGCTGGTTCTTTTCGGTAGGAGCAAAATTCCGAATCAGTGAAATCAAAACATTTGACGATTTGAAAGTAGTGAAAACAAACAACTTAAATAAAGAATATTTTGAATTTGAAAGCACACCAATCGCCTAATCCAAAAAATAAAAAAATTACATATTCTATGTATATAATATAGGGCATGCAACTTTATTCTTCGGATGGGTCGTAATTCCTCACTAATATCGTAAATGCGAGACTCTTAGCTGTCTTTATGTCTTTTTGTCTATCTACTGGGTTTTTAGAGTAATTTTGCCGCAGCAATAACTATAATATTTGGTACAGTTGAAACTATACATTAACACATATTTATGAATTAACACATTAAACAACAAAAGTCTCGTTATTATTACGGAAATAGTTAAAAATACTTAGTAAACAATAAGGATAATGCGAACAATACCATTAGTTAGCATCATCGCAAAGCTTTGCGATTTTGCCGTTGAGTAAATCTCTCTGCGATTTTGTCGTGGAGTCTATGATGATGCTTCGATTGCGGGGCGTAATGATTGTTGAGTTGGTGATAGTGAACGTATGTAGTGCTTGTGTATTGTGGTGACGGTGGTGGAGGTTCGTGCATGTGTTCTTGCGAATCCTTCATGTATCATGAATGAAAACGGATTGTTAACTCTACATTTAGTATTATATATATTTTGTATTTTACTACATCGCGGATTATAGCAAAATAATTTTAGTATTACTTTTGAGTCACATCGCTGGGCTATAACAACTGTGGATTCTACTTGATACAGCTGAAAATCTTATTAAGAAAATCCATACATCTTCCCAACAAAAGTAGAGTCCTAGGTAAATATAACAATTTTAAATAAAAGGGTTTGTAATTAGAGTTTAAACCGTTCACTGCAAAAAACACTCTAACCATAATATCATCACATGTTTTACTAGAATTGGCTAAAAATCAAATATAGAAGGTTCCATATATTCGCTACAGGACTAACTAGGTACTTTGTATTCGCACCTTTTCGCAATATTAGGCGAATTTGGTATCACTACAAATGTATGACTCGTCGAAGACTGTTTACTTCCAAATGTCAACGACCCCGTTGAGTGATTGTTTAAAATAAAACCGAGCGCACATAAAGATGCAAATGAACCGCGCCCCCGAGCGGCGGGCGGCGGAACGAATTTATCGATGCGCGCGCACCTCATTATCGCTAACAAGCATTCGGACTCTTTCTTTACCCCATAAATATTATATTTTACACCTGTACTAAAACCGTCCGGCCCTCTGCTGGACTGAGAGGCAACTGTCGCGAACTCACGCGATTAAGTAATCTGCAATCTTTTCTCTACATATCGCAGGCTTTAAACAAAATACAATTTTTTACTTAACGTTTGTAATTCGGGTCTAACGGCGTGTGATATAGAATAGAATAGTACCAACCTCTTTCTTACCAAGGTGTCGTAAAAGGCGACTAAGGTAAGTGGACCCATCGTATGGTATCCAGCTGAGTAGAATAGATCAAACTCATTTCTTACAGAGGTGTCGTAAAAGGCGACTAAGGTCAGTTGACCCACCGTGTGGTTTCCGGTTAACTAAAATAGACCACCCTCTTTTTTAGCGAGGAGTCGTCAAATACGGGTAAGGAAAGTTGACGTCAGGCCGGCGGCCGGTCGTGAAATACGTAACCAAATCATATGAATATGTTTGTAACATGTTGTGCCGACCCCACTTAGAGTGGGATAAGGGCAGGAGGATGATGTTTGTTGATTTGTTGTTTGATTCGGGTCTACTATTGGTCATAAGTCATCAGGGTCACTATCTCGTCGTTTGGATTATTGTCCCTTACCGACGACGACTTAATTTTTTTTATAGCGGAATTATAAATTATATTATTATTAATTATATTATTATTTTCTTTTCCAATTTTAAGTGAGTCATTAGTGATTTTATATTTGGCTCATCTGGTGAGAAACTTTAAGTAGTCTGTGGCTTTAGGTATAGACTATCTGTTACAAAGTCAACTAACAGGTACACTCTGATGTTTATTACTCTATGATTTGTGCGGCGGAGAAATATGAATTACGTGAATATTTTAGAATGGGAGAAGGGTGGTATCTACGCCGTGTGGTATCCGGCTGAGTAGAATAGACCACCTTCATTTCTTACCTTCGTAAAAGGGGACAAGGTAAAATGACATCAGGCAGGCGGCCGTTCGTAAAATACTAAGTAAATCATGTTATAAACATGTTGTGCCCCAATGTTTATTATTACTTTTGCGAGTGAGATGCGTTATAATTTTCTTACTAAGCGATATACTTTCATAAGTTATATAATAAAAATATCATATTAGCATTCTGTTCGTGTAGAATATTCCAAGATAAAGTATAATACGGTACATAAGCCAAGTATGTTTCGTAGTCCGCTGCTATACGCTATACGCCGGGCGTGTAATATTTTCCCTGATTCCCTAGGGACCTCATCGGGCTGTATCAATCGGCGATATTGGGTGTGGCCGGGATCGCAATAATCTTACAAATTCCTGTAGATATTATTCGTTACTTGAATCGCGTTGGTGTTTTACTTGAAATGAGCCAATAGTGACAAAACTTTTGTATTTTTGATACGATTTACTGATAGAATAGAATAGAATAGAACATTCTTTATTGCATCACATAAAAATGATAATTTACAATCTTAAGAGAACGACATAATCTAATGCAGTAACAATAAGGCGGCCTTATCGCTAACTAGCGATTTCTTCCAGGCAACCTTAGGGCTAGATACATTAATTAAATTTAGGGTAATAAGGTAGGTGGTGCAAGGTATACATATTATAATACATACCTCTTTCGTCCGAGCCTCGATCGCGCGTGGACGTGTCGTCGGCGAGCAAATGCAACAGCGATAAGCCAGTACGTGTGTGTGAGTCACCGACAACAGTTCACGCATACAGTTGCAGTCCAGTAGTATAGTCAAAAGGATCAGATAAAATGCCTAACAGTAGTCACGTTTCCGAAGAGAGTTCTATGGGGTTAGATTCGGCTCCAGACCATCTACAGACTAAAGAACAAGAATCTCCAACAAATTATGTTACTTTTCGCAACAAACAACAAGATTCTGGAAAACGGAATGATACATTTCAAACTATTGTATTAAGAATGCTAAGCGAGATGCAACTCCAACAAAAACAACAAGAAAGTCGAATGGACAACATTGTAGCGACACTTGCGGATATAAGAAACGAAATGAACAAGAATCAAAAAGCTCACAAAGACCTGGAAAGAGCGGTCCTTGATATTGCAAAGGAGCATACAAGCATAAATACAAAGATTAAGAATATAGAGGAAAGACTAAATGAGCAACTAAAAGAGCATGACGTCACATTAGATAATGCGCGTATATCAGTAATGGAAGAAAAGGTAGAGGAAATGATGAGAAAGCAAAGAGAAACCTGTGTGGAAATTAAGAATGTACCTTATAAACGAGATGAACAACTTTTACAAACAGTCCGAGAAATTTATCTTAAATTATCTATTCCATTCAATGAAAAGGATATAATAGAATGTCATCGTATTTTTTGCATTGAAAATTCAAAACGCCACATAATTATTAAATTTCATTCGATTATAAATAAACGAAACTTTCTGCGTGCCTTGAAAAAATTTAATAGAGAGAATAAAAATGAGCCACTTAGTATCAACAGCATTGGTTTCGTTGGAGAAAACCAACCCATTTATGCTTCTCACTACCTAACACCCACTGGTACTAAACTATTTTATCTTGGAAGACAACTAAAGAAAAAATTTGGGTATAAGTATTGTTGGTCCAATTATGGTAAAATATATGTTAAGAAGGAAGATAATTCTGCTGCCATTCTTATCAAAAACCAATGTCAAGTCGAGAATTTGATGAAAACTGACAACTTACTTCTAAATAACTAACTAATAAAATAGTAATAACTACCAGTATAAATCCTAAATAATTTTATTAGGTGACAGTATGAGTGCCAAATTAAATTTTTTCTTTGTGAAATACAGTGATAAACTACGATGTGCCGTGTGATATTAGTTTAAGTCTAAATTTTCCTTTTTTTTCTCTTTAAGTAATTGTTTTTCTTTATTATTGTATGCAGTCTTGTTGTTTTATCTCGGTGGGTGAGTTTTCTTATTCTGCATTCATAAAATTAATAAAGTACTTATTATACATAAAATTAAGCTGAAACATAATTTACATATAGATAATATACATATTAAAAACTTGTTAAAAACATATACATATATAAAAATTGTAAAAATAACTAAGTATTTAATACTTTATCAGCTTCTAAAAAATTGACATATACTGCCGCATTGACTATGTCATCCGCGCAAGCGACGGTCGATGGTCGTCAACTGTTATTTTCTTACTTACCCACCTACATAAAAAATAACTTAGAAATTAAATTTATTTAGGTTCGGTCGAAAGTCTGGCTTCCCATAGCACAGGGAATCCTAGTTTGGGGGCCAGGATTTCGCTATATGTTTTAAGTTGTATATTATTGGGATAAAAAGTTATTTAAGCATGTAACAAGTTATTGTAAAGTTGAATAAATAAATAAAAAAATAAATAAATAAATACATATATACATACATACATACATACCTATAATAAATTTACCATACTATATATTTCAACCATATTTATTATATATATGAACTGATTTATATATACTAATATTATAAATGCGAAAGTCTGTCAGTCTGTCTGTTATTTACGCTTTCACTAACCCCTTGGACCTGGACCTTATGAGATCTGGTACAATTAAAACTTATACATAGAAATAATATAGAAAAAAATCTTATTCTTTCGGGAAAAAGAATAATCAAATATTGCATTATTGAGGGTACTTATACCCTTAGTGTATTTTTTATTTAAAAATAAAAATAATTGACGCTAGGACTTTTATGGCGGCTGTACACTCTCGGCCGAGACGTGTAAGCTCGGAGTGACCTTGTGTAGTCTCTGGAGTGGACATCAACGCGCTCGCCAATTATGCCGACAGTCACAGAGAGTGTATAGACCGTATGATGGCGGATGTACACTCTCTGCGAGACACCCCAAGACATGCCGAGTGTGAAGGTGTACAGTTTAGATCTCGCCTCGCCTCAGTATGTCTAGTTGTGTCTCGCCCGCTCTCACACTCGTGTCCGTTTTATGTACCCGAGTTAAAGTATCTCGCGCCGCCTCACACAATCGCCTCGCCGAGTCGAGTGCTTCGCTGTTTACTCTCGAGAGTGAAAATGGTCACTCCAAAATTATACGTCTCGGGCGAGAGAGTACAGCTGCGATAAAAGTCCTAGCGTAAATCATAAAAAGTACTCATGACGTCGTTTACACTTAGCATATAGCTAGCCTCAATAATCAAATATGTGATTTTTCTTTAATAAATTCAAATGAAAAGTTTTCTCACAGCCCTGGCGTTGTTTTTTAATACCTTTTAAAGAGTCAATAGGCATGGCCACAATATCTCGAAGGCACCGGGCGGGCAGAAATTGAGAGGCGTTATCGTATCGAAATCCGTGGTATCTGGGCCGGCGGTCTCCGAGGAAATCATTGGGAAGGCAACCGGAAAATTTACCGCACATTCCGCGCGGTGGCGTAACACACCTGCATCTTTCTTATGTCCTGGTACGTGGTCTATTTTGTTGCCTTTAAGCTATTAAAGAAAATTGTCTTTTTTTTCCCTGAAAGATTTTTCCCGTCGTGTTTTTTTCCTATTACCCTACCGTTCTTAAATTGCTTTTTATAGTTTAGTTCTGGGGTGAAAAAATGGCAAATACATCCAAATCTGTGTCCAAAGATGCTAAGATATGTACGAGGGGTTCGGCGCTGATAATATAATAATTTATTAACCTTAATAACATCAGACTCATCCTTGCTAGATTAGTATAGAATCTTGCAAACACTTATTGTGTGTTCAAGATTCTAAGTGAGTTATGGGATAATTGGCCCTTTAATCCAACCAATGTAATATAGAAGGGAGAGATAAATGAACTGCTCAAAAATGTTTCAGTTAATAATGAATTTTATTGTCAAAGGCCCAAGATTTTTTTCTCAATGTTTACGAGATTGATACATTCGCTATTCAGGCAGGTACCCCAAATAATAAAAGAGAGTTAGAAGGGAAACCAGAACAAGAAGAAGAAGAGAAGACAAGAAGAGTTAGACCTCTACAGAGTTATATTTTGCGCCCTCTTAAAGAATCGTGTTTGTCACAAAAACCCAATACGTAACCTTTACTAATAATATTTCACTTAAGTAATAATAAAATTATTTTGCTAGAATCCGCGCTCAATCGCGAGGATATATAAATAAATAATGATCTGCTGGACCTATGTTGATGAAATTTGGCAAAATTAAAGCATATACACCACGGTAACATATAGAATCAAAAATCGATAGGAAAAAAAATCCCGTTTTTCTCTTGGTAACAGGGAAGAAACACATATTTAATTACTAGTTTTTTTTATCCGCAACTTCGCTTTGCTCACTTTTTGAATGACATTCTATTCCTGTAGAATTAACAGGATTTCTATAGCCTATATGTTAATCCGGTGTATAAGGAATAATTGTGCTTAATTTCATCGATATTGGTTCTGCGGATCACCGCGAAAGAGTAACAAACATACATCCATACTCAAAAACTTTCGCATTTATAATATTAGCAGGATAGGATTGAGGGTACTCAACCTTAAGTTGGCGTGAACGAGGTCGATTAATAAATACAAGATGTCAAATTCTTACAATCGATGGTAGGTATATCGTTTGTGTTCGATCGGTCTTTAAGTATTAACAACGCGACCCATTACAGTGTCGACGTGGTGCATAATTAACATGGCTTCCTATCGCCACCACCACAGTAGCTAGCTCTGCCTTGCCGTAACCCCTTATGAATAATTTGCCTTCTAATCGATCCGCTAATCACTCACCGGAGTACACGACTTAGAGTCTCTTCACTTGTTGCAACAAGTTTGAACTTGCAGCTGAGCCAATTCTATTTCCTACTAATATTATAAATGCAAAAGTTTGTGAGTGTTGATGTTTGTTACTCTTTCACGGCGAATCCGCTGAACCAATATCGATGAAATTTATCAAAATTATTCCTTATACACCGCGGTGATATATAGGCTATAGACAACTTGTTAGTTCTACATGAATCGGATGACATTGAAAAGCGCTAAAATTTAGCACAATTATTCCTTATACACCGGGGTGACATATAGGTAATAGACAACCTGTTAGTTCTACATGAATAGGATGACATTGAAAAGCGCCATCTATTATCAACCTATCACGCGACAACTGTCTACGAAAACGAAGTTGCGGATAAAAGCTAGTTCTATTATAAAGAAGATAGCATGGTTTCCTGCATACTTATAGAATTCCAAATCTATAAGATTACTATAGCCCAGTACACTCATAATTTATTGAGATACGTTAACCAGACTACCCACACTTTTAGTAATAATATTAAAAATACGAAAGCCTGCCAGTCTTATATCTGATGTATGTCTAATCCGCAGAAGCAATGATGATAAAATTTAGTACATTCAAATCTGATATATCGGGCAAATGTATATATATGCATATTAGGTCCTTACATATGAAATTGACGTTTAACAACTTTTTTCTGTAAAAAAAATAGTAGATACATAATCTTCAATACTAAGTTGAAGCAAACGAAGTCTCGCGTAACTGAGTGACCAATAAATAAAATGACATTGCATTTTAATGAAATATTGCATATTAAAGGACTCATGCCTTGGACGCCGGGGTTTATAAGCTTTATTACGAAACATTCCCGCGTAAATCCCAATCCTGAAAGAATGGTACAAAAAGTATTCAATATGTTGCTCCACAACCTACTGTATCTACCTTCAAAATCGGTTTAACCGTTCCGTAGAATGAACTATTAACGTAAACCTTTCTCAAGTATTGCACATTCTACATCTTTAAATAAAAACCGTACAAAAATACGTAAAATATATTTTGAGTTCGTTGATCACTTACAAAGACAGACGGCCTGTTTTTCATTAATGTAAAACTTTCAGAAGATTCACACTATCTTTTAGTTAAAACAGCACAAAAATCCTTTCAGTACATTTGGAGGAAATCGATACAAGCAGAGTTTGTGGACTTTATTCTATAATATGTATAGATGCTAAAAATACTTATTCCGTTAAGATAACAAAGAGAGACAATATACCGTGACGCATACAATTTGGGCCTGTAACCTTTCCCAACAGTTAATAGGGCTAAAAATCGGAAATATAATTAGACCACATTGTCGCAACAATCACGACAGACCGCAGCGCCGCTCGCCGGAAAAACTACGCACTTGACATTTGGCGTAAAGTCCGCACTCTGCGCTGCGGTCGACCAGGGCTGTCGCTAGTCAGATAAATCAAAGAATTTAGAATTGAAAATAAATTAGAAATAAATCATTTTCCATATATGAGTTTTTATCTTAAAATTGCTTACTATTGACCTTCAAAAGGCAGCGAGAGACAAAGGATACATATAATAAAATACGTTTGAAATGCAAACGTCGAGAACACGTTGGACTTCCAAAGGCACGAATGTACCCCTATGTGTGCTTAAAATAAAAACACCCCAATCGAACTTCTAGTCTTCAGTCTGCAAGTATTTTTAACCTACCCAATGCATTAGCATAACGGCAATTTGTATCGCTCTGCAACAGTGACATCTAGTGACCGCGGTTCCAGCATCGTACAAATTTACGTTACGTTAACGTTATCGTGTGAGTTAAAAAAACTTTCAAACAGCAACCAAAGCATGTTGACATTTTAAGCTTACATGCGAAAAGGAGGAATATAGAAAAAAATGACTACACGACAATCTAGAAAATTATATCACTTTTTGAATTCCTAAAGCCACGTAGCGTCTAGCATCCAAATTCTGATAAAAATTCGTGCAGTAATACCAGCCCGCATTCCTATACAACCATTTGCATGATAACTCAATAAAATCAACTAAATAAACCGTAAAAATATATATTCTCATAGCTGTTTTTTTAAATTAACTGATATCTATTTTAACATAACGCGTTTTGTACAGCCCTGCGGACGAAAACGACGCAATTTGCGGTCTTGGAACTGCTTGGAGCAGTGACATTAACGCAGGATCTGCGCTCGGCGTAGTCCAATTGTTTTTGATTGCGCACGCGTTGGTTCTCATTTGGTAATTGCACAATTTTTGCGGTCGCGTCGTGCGGCGTCGTATCGGGTCACGCTCGCGCCCGTTTCGGTTTTGCATCTTGTTCACTGATATGGGACCTACGTTAACTATTCTTTGATATTTAGATTAAAATTTCAAGAATGTATGAGGGCGGTATGGCCTAGATGCAAGCAATTATTTGATGAATGTGCTGTTTTTAAGCGTAATGTGTAATTTGCAATTGTCAGTATCACGCCATTAGTATTGGTATAGGTAATTGTAATTAGGGTAAGCCGCATTTCAAAGATATAAATTTGTAATCCATACCATTAGGTGTTACTTTGCACAGATCCATAATAAAGAGTATCAATAATTATTTTTTAACCATAATCCGTGATGGTACATCATGAGGAAATATGCATATCTTAAGGGAATTCTCGGAATATGTGTAATTTACCATGTGTATTGAAACAGCGTGGTGGGTCTAAGCTTCGGTCTTTCTCTAAAAACGAGATCGAAGGCCTTTGAACGAAAGAAGATCTGCGATTATTGGTAAAATTATTCTCGACAACAACGAGTCTTAAAAGTATTACTTGTGTGTTAGTATATACTTGCTGTCCAACAACGCGTTGCTGGGATTCAGTCTGATTTTAAACTCTGGAGACAGAATTCAACGGTTTAAAAAAATATTCCAACCGCCACAACTTTACAGGAACATCCGCTGGGTCAATCTAAAGATTATCTGAAAATTTCATTATAATCGGTCCAGCCGTTTCGAAGTTATAGACTCCGAAGGGACGTACAGACAAATATTTTATATTTTGTATATAAGAAGATTTTTTATTTATGAAAATTAAACATTATTGGTACCAGGATATCATACGTATTGCAGAGGTAATCCATCATGAAACACAAATTAAAATCTCAATTGCACTTCACATAATAGAAACTAATCACGGCACGATTTGACAATCCGCCCGCCGCGATAATAGCAAAAGCGTGGTAATTACAAGTGGTAATCAATGTAATCGAGCCAATTACCGTAATATATCCGAGCCAGGATCTAGGTGAGGCTAACTACCTAATTTGCCATCATCTGGCAAATTATACGTAAATTGCAAGCGGATAGAAAATTACATTTATAATGATTTTGTTTTCTTTGTGCAGGCTATAAATATTTATGACGTACCAGCTGCGGCGTGCGGATTCACCTGTGATGCACAGGTTACTTATAATTATAATGTTTTTAGCCTAGTATAAATGAAAAATCGGATAAGTAAAAAAGAAACATTTGCCTAAAATTAATAAACGATGATATGGAGTTTACTTTTCTTACTGAATTTTGTTTACTGTACTTGGTTCGTATTAAAGTATTCTGAATTCACTGCAGTTTTTTAATCCTCAGGAATTAGGTTTTTTTATTAGATTGATTTAAATTATAATATTGCAAATTAAAAAAAAGGAAGACGAGTGCACGGAATTTGAAAAACTAAAGTTTTTGTGCTTATTATATTTTTATTTAACTACATAAAACATTCGCCATCAAGTGATTCAAAGAGTATAAAAAGAGTTGTAAAAATATGTCATTACTTGAAACACGCACTATTTTAATATTTTGGTCTTCGGGCACTGGGATATTTTGGATGATATGATTAAAGACGTTAATAATAACTATAATAATTCATTTCAACGTATTGTTCGATCACACATTTTAATAACAATCTAAATACTTAATGATGAAACTGTGGATAACGCAGGCTAACCTACTGTAATACAGTTATTAGTACAGAGGCGAACATGATTCTACCTAAGATAACCAAAAAACGCAAAAACTTTCTGGAAGATTGTTCGGCTCATCTATTATTCCTTTTTCAAAAATGAACAAAATAGTATGCATATTTATTCAGTTGTCTATGTAAATTCGCAATGATAACAACAGTAGTAGAAACACGAGTAATACTCGGTGCGGTCCCTAAAAGGGCTTGCCCGCTGCGATTGCAAATTGCGACAGCTCTTTGTTCTCCGTACACAATCACAGGCGGTCGGAGCACCATAGATATCCGGTTTGATAACGATCGGAAATCGCTTGTGATTATTAGATCTTTTTATACAAAAGAAACGATCATGATATTATTTGCCTTAAAGACGATATAAGCATACATACGCCGTATGTTATCCGGCTGAATAGAATAGTACCACCCTCATTTCTTACCGAGGTGTCGTAAAAGTCGACTAAGGTAGTTGACCCACCGTGTGGTATCCGGTTTAGTAGAATAGACCACCCTCATTTCTTACCTAGGTGTCGTAAAATACGACTGAGGTAAGTTGATGTCAGGCAGGCGGCCGGTCGTAAAAACGCAGCCAGGTCATGTGACAGCATGCTTATAACATGTGTACCGACCCCACTTAGAGTGAGATAAGGGCAGTAAGATGATAAGACGATATAAGCATACATAACATGTAATAGTAGTAGTAACGGCCTGTTACTATCCCACTGCTGGGCATAGGCCTCTTCTCTCCGTTTTTGGAGAGAAGGATTGGAGCTGAGACCTACCACGCTGCTCCAATGCGGATTGGTAGCTTACACCTATCCCCAGAATTCTCTAGAGATATGCAGGTTTCCTCACGATGTTTTCCTTCACCGAAAAGCGTGTGATAAATTGAAATTATCAATTAGACACATAAGTTTCACTAGAAAACTCATTGGTGCCTGCCCGGGGTTTAAACCCTAGACCTCCTCGAAAGAGGCGCACGGTGTTACCGCTGGGCTACCACAGCTACACATGACATGTATATAATGCTAAATGTAAAGTGCACTATCCGTTGCCATACCTGATATAAGCAAAATGCTTTGCAATTTTGTCGCGTCTTCTGATGATGTTTCGATAACGGAACGAAACGATTGTTGAGATTGATGTAATGAATGTGTGCAGAGTGGTGTGTTAGTGGTAGTGTAGATTTGTACTGCATGCCTTTTTAGAAAGCCTGTATGTGTGTTATCATTATTATACTCCCCTAAGTAGGACTAAGTAGGTAAATTGATCCATCAAAAAAAAGTGAAAGCAAATGACACTATTATTATGTATCTCTCTTTTTATGTGTGATTAGACAAAAATAAGATAATAACAAAGATAATTTTTTTTAAATTTCATCTTCCACAGTTAGAGTCAATATTTAATATTTTATCTTTAGTACAGATATATAAAAAAAAAATTAATAATATAAATTCGATGTCGATTATTTTTTACGTCGTGGTACGGCCAAGTCTTAGTTACAGTAGATTAATCGTAGCAGAATAATTTATTTTATCGCTACAGAAACGCCCACATCTATAAAAATACTAATAGTTTCAATATATTTTCTTAGTTTTTTTTTAAATTCATTCTCCATTTCATTATCAGATAACATGCAAAATAATCAATTCGATATATGAAACAATATTTTTCCATTCAATTTGTATATAAAACTATAAATTCTAAATGACAATATTAATTAATCAACACACGATAAAACTGTGTCTATTACTAGACAATGCTTTATATGGGAATCAATCAATAAATAAATTATAATAGTTTATTACGGGCTCATTCACGCTGCGATTATATTGAACGCGTCAGGATATTTTATTGCACGCCATTAAGATTTATTAACAAGACATTTAGTTGAGAGATTAAAAAATAATAAAATCCGTCCGAATCAAAGGAATCCTGCCCTAAATCACCACGGACGGTAGTAAATAAATATTTTCACAACTGATACGGATAAAATTTTAAAGTATTTCTACGTCATAAATCATTGTGTTTGTGAAAACAACGAATCCTTTGTAATCGTATAGGCAATTAAATTTCCGAACGTAAAAACGTCTTGTTTGACGTGTTATTTCGGGTAGCCATCTTGGGCTAGGCGCCGTTCGGATATAATTTAGAAGTGATTTATGGTTGTAAGTTAATAGATTTTATTTGCGATGCGACTCTTTTAAGTGAGTTTAATTTATTCGTGTCTGCGTATTGAGTTTGCCCATATGAGTCATTCTCGTCATCGTGCAAAGTAATAAGTTGATACTCTGATTTAACAAAGAAAGCGTGGTTATGCTCTCATTTCAAATGGTAAAACTTTTAAGATTTGAACAGTCTTATTAAAAAACGAAATTGCTGCTGATCAATGATAAATAGGGCATTATGATGACAAAGCTTATAAAATTAATTTATTGTAATAAGTTAATTTGTACATTTAGTTTTGCAGTTATTTTTAAAAAGAGCAATATTTGGAACTGTTGATGAAAATTATTAGAAACTGACAGACACAAAAAAAGACACAAAAATAAATTAGTGAAATTATTTATTACGTAATTTTAATGTTAAAAAAAATTTAACAATTAGTTAATTTATTTGCGTTTTACATATTATGTTTAAGTTATCTAGATTTATCTAGCAACAGACATTCAATCTATTTAAACACAAAATATTTGTAATTCAGAATTCAGCTCTATGCTTGTTTTATTTGTTTGAAAGATTTTTTTACTAACAACAGCAAGTAAAAAAAAACACCAATGGAACTTATACGATAGAGAATGATTATGAGTAAATTACAAGACGACCAGTAGAGCATAAGCGCGAGGCGTTCGGAGCTCGTCCCATGTGGAACATTACACAGCGACGACGGTCATTAGGCGATATTAGCTATTAACCCCGCCCCGGAGCGCATAAGTTACACGCGCACAGGTACCAAGAGCGCATAAGTTATAAGGTGGTACGCATTAGTGGCTGCATTTAATTACCGAGCAATACGGGATGGTAATTTGAGAATGTGTAGATAGATTTGAAATCTGAATATGTTTATGTCAAACGCCTTTTATTGTAATTTTTTCAAACGGTATTTAAAAAGATACTTGTCATGACAGGAATACTAGTAGTTTTGAATTCATGAATAAAATACTTTGTACTTGTATACTGTGCATAGTGTAAGGTGGTGTTTGTCATGAACTGATACAAAGTGTTTCATTACTCCAACGATTGTTCTGCACTTAAATGAAGTCCACGTTACTTCTGCTCGCCTGGTGTGAGGGGACCTTAGCTCTATAAAAATAAGGGCGTTTCAGACGTGTCTACATAATACCGTCATAAACTCAACAAGTGAGCAGAGGTCGCTTTACGATGCCATAAACGTCTGTCTGACATCTCACTAATATCTCATAAACTGAAATTGTAGGGTGAATCTTGTCACCACGGATCTCGACTTGTTATAACGCTTTTATCATCCATTCTCTGTTTTCACGAAATATTACTTGCATAAACTGTTTCGCTTACATTTTACACGTATGTGGCTAATTTTCAACATAAACTGCCTTATATTTCACTGTACAACTTATATGTTATATTTATTATACATAAAAAAGAGAAAGATTTGCCAGAAAGTACCATGCACCCTTACTAAGATTAAGAATCTTTACGCTTCATATTTGACAAATTCAAAGTCGAAACGACTCTCTCAATATAAGAATCTCACACATACTACGAAGCCTAGTGCCATCATTGCAAACTGAGAATAATTTATAGAATTAGGCTCTACTTTGTGGAGATCCACAATACAAATGTAATAATAAAATTATTTTGCTATAATTCGCGATAAAGTAAAATAGAAAATATATGCTAATGAAAATAATGCTAAATGTAGAGTGGACAATACGTTTTCATATCTGATAAATGCAGGATTCGTAAAATCACAATACACGAACACTACATACGTTCACTATCACAACTCAACAATCGTTTCGCCCCACAAACGAAGCATCATCAGGAGATAGACTCCACAAAATTAGAAAACCAATTCTTTTATTATTTTGGACAAACTGAGAATTTAGGAAATACTTACTAACTTAAAATAAGTAAATTATTCATAACATAACACCTTCACACATTAAATAGTAATTATTTAAAAATGCGTCAATCAACTGTTCCGCGTTAATTCTTTTTTGATCTGTGGTCATGAATAATAAATAAGTTATCTATACGGTTGTCAAAGAAAACATAACGTAAGTCATGTTTTTAAATGCTATTTACATCACGTTTAAAAACAATTTGAGCTCGCAGATTGTTGTAGCAAACAAACAGAGAGAAGCGGCTTCCGAGTCGATCGGGGCGAGGTGGTAGTGATGTGTGAGTGTACTATCGATAAATCGTGTACCTATAAGAACAACGTACAATTTTTTTTATTATATTTGTATGTAGGAATGGTCTATAGTCACATCAAATGCTTATTAAATGTTGAACTCTTTTTGTTTTTAAATATAGATTTTTATTGCGAGCTTCTCTAATAATTACTTTACTATTAAAAGTAAAAACATTTGTGACTACTACTTTTATAAAGAATACTATTAAATTCTTAGTATTATATCTTTTTTTATATTTATATGATGATGCTGTATTGTGACCAATGAATTTAATTATACAGAATATCTTCTTTGGTTAGAAGTTTATTTTAAAGATTTTACTACTACTACTATACTAATAATACTAACGCTTGATGTTTTTAAACGTTTGTGTCATAATTTGAAATGTAATAATGTAATTTAATCAATTAATTGGTATACCTTGGATTGGAATTCCAAAAATCTAAATATCCGATTATTTAATATCGATATCGATGCAATTTACACGTCATGGGCAACACTACAGCCGTCTGCAGAGGGTTGTTCCGGTAATAGATAACAAAGGGGACGTTCGCTAGTGCTGTTTGTACTTAGTAGATAGTGACGCTCCTTTTGTTCATTCAATGAAAAAATTATATGAAATGTAAGTTGAAGGACTTTCTTTTATTATTCGAAATTATTGTAGTTTTGAGTGAATATAACAACCGTTACCTGCTATTTTGTTCATCTCACTGAAACTGGCTATATTTATTTATTTAGATGGTCGAAATTGCTTCTCTTCACGAAAGATTTGTTGTATATCTCTCATAAAAAAAGTGTGAGAAAAAGATGTATTATAAAAAATGTGTAAGTCTTTCACCTTTTTTTTCAGCGAATTTGCGGAACCAATATCGATGAAGTGCACAATTACTGCTTAGACACCGAGGCTACATATAGGCTATAAAAATCCTGTTACTTAAGCAGTAATAGATCATAGAAACGCCAGCTATCACGGTTTTTATTAACGAGGTATTAAAGTAAGTCAATTCTGTAATTTACAGAAGTAGGAGAACCTACTATATTACGTTGGTTGGTTTACGTCAAAAAAGATATTTTAATAAAGTTTTTATATATTTTGGTTTTATGTTTACTAGATAAATTTCATTGAGCTATAGCAATGTATAATTAATATAAGTAATACGAGTTATTTATTAAAAAAAATATACTGTGCGGGACTACGGTTCACCTGGATGAATTTGCGGTTGAAAGCTAGTATAAAATAAATTCTAAGGCGGTCCTCTTTACGGATATAGTATTTTTAATTCCTTTTTTTAACACAACTATTACTAATATTAACGCACACATTTAAACCTAAATCATAACTGTAGAATCGTTTAAATTATCCTTAAACAAATATCATTCTTTCTTTTTAATCTGTGATTAATATAATAAAATTAAAGAGAACACAAGAAGTTAATTAAGTATTATTATCGCGCTGAATGTCTCAGAGTTTTTATAATCTCAGTTATACTGAACGATATCGCCCAGTATTCACAAATTGACTCAAAAATACGGACCAAAGTGTAAATTTTAATTAACACTTTAGAGACCATAATTTTAGGCGAAGCAGTTGTTCAATTCAGCAGATAAGGCTGAGTATTTATTTTTTATATTGCCTCTGGAATACTAATCTATACCCTTACATTATAAATGCGAAAATCTGTTGGTATGTTACACATTCACGTCCAATTCGCTTAATCAATGTTGATGAAATTTTTCATAATTGAAGCCTATATACCGTGCTTAGTGTATAGGATAAAAAAAATATTTCTTGGGGGCTAAATATGAAGTGTGAATTGTATGAACAATATCTTTTCGAAAGTTTTTAGTGAAATAAAAGTATTTTTAACAAAAGTATCAAAAAATAATTGGAAAGTACATTTGACTGCAGCGACCTATGGGTATGTATTTAAACCCACTAAATTCAAATTCAGTTTGACCTATACACCCCAAAATTTTTAAAAACAGACATATGTACTTAGATTCGAAAATCAGCAGTTTTAGTATTATATTTTTTTTTATATATCGATTAACATTGATATATCGATATATATATCAATGATAGATCGATCTTGTGATATATACATCACTAGTGGTAAACGCTGTCAATCATTCATAGAAGTAGGCGTTACAGTACGGAATTCAAACGCAAGTCTCTCCAAAGAAAATCGTGGGGAGCCTATATCCTGATGCTTCGGTTATAGGACGAAATTTGAGATTGTCCTAGTGAATGTATATAGAGTGTGGTGGTGTTTTTTGGTACATGTGGCAACTAATCCTGCACATATAAGGTACGAGAACGGATTGTGCTTCCTAAACTTAGCATTACATAGATTTTCTTATCAAACGCGCAGCAAAATAATTCGACCATAACTTTTGTACCGGAGGCCCATTTTAAAAAGTTTGATATTCATCAAAATAATTGAGCAAAATTGTCATTTAAGCCACGGAAGTGTAGAGACCCGTTCGAGGCTCCGGGACCGCGAGGGATGCTGGGGTGTAATGATGTTTGTCAAATGGAAAATGAGATAGGGAGAGGTGCACGGGGTTTTGCGACCTTTTTGCTGACGGGAGGTTGACGACGCGGAATGCTTTCGTAACGCCTATGGGAACATTTAAGTATGGGAACTATTTAATACAAGCTTTTACACGCGACTTTGTAAGTCTGATAGGTTTATTAGATGACGCTTTTTAGTGTCATCCTCTTACTATAGAATTAACTGGTGGTCGAGGGTTCGATTCCTGCCAAGAGCCAAACATTTTCAATAATAATACATCGCAAAGAAGGTCAGCCTGCGAAAAGTTCCTTGGTTGCACCGAACCACGGGTAGTCGAGTTTATTACTACAGAAGACAAACTGACTGAAATTAGAGTTCTAGAAGAGATCTTTAAACCAGGGGCAGGTGAGGATTGTTGAACATTAATTTTCTGAAAAAAATGCAGTGAGATCGAGTGTGATTAGACAAGACAGCCCAACTGAAGTACGCAACCATATTAAAAAATAAAATAAATAAATTCAAAATATTCTTTATTCAAATAAACTAACAGTAGAGTTGACTTGTTAACTTACTGAAACACTTGTAAACAAGTGCTTTTGAATCGTCAACTCTACTGCTGGTTCGGAAAGCTGTTCCTACCGAGAAGAGCCAGCAAGAAACTCGGCGGTTGCTCTTTTATTTAATTATATAATTGTTATTCCTAATTACATTGAGTCATTACTGCCTATATAGGGTCGAAGAGTAGCTATGTCCACACATCCTTATCTTCTAATTAATAATTAATATATAGAAACCGGCTATACTCACTTCTTATTTTATCAGACTCATCCGATAAAATAAGAGGTAAGTATAGCAAGTTTCTATACATTAAGAATGAATACCAATCACGATAGTTTAAATTAAAAAATTATAATTTATCCTCAACAGTATAGCAGGTTTTCTGTATCAGGTTCATTTTAAAAGTGTTTTTAAGCTGTAATGGCAAAGCTAATATTGATTGCGGAATTTTTATAGAATATTATACTCAAACCCAAAAAAGATTGACGTAATTTTGTAAGACGCAAGGCACGAGCCGTAAGCTTATGTCGGTTCCTAACTCATAGCATAGAGTATAGCATTTCTAGTTCATAGCGCATAGTAGTCAGGTGTGATTAGAAATCGGCTATCCAAACTACATCCAACACCTTGAGAACAACTAAGTAAGTAGCGGCCTGTTACTATCCCACTGCTGAGAATAGGCCTTTTCTCTCCGTTTTTGGAGAGAAGGGTTGGAGCTAAGACCTACCACGCTGCTCCAATGCGGATTGGTAGGTTACACGTATCTCCAGAATTCTCTAGAGATATGCAGGTTTCCTCACGATGTTTTCCTTCACCGAAAAGCGTGTGATAAATTGCAATTATCAATTAGACACATAAATTTCAACAGAAAAACTCATTGGTGTCTGCCCGGGTTCGAACCCGTGACCTCCTCAAAAGAGTCGCACGGTGTTACCGCTGGGCTACCACAGCTCTTGAGAACAACTAATGACATCCAAACCCATGTAAAACTTACTAGGTTCGTGTAAAAACTTAATTACACGTCTCGTCGGTTAGATATCGCTCAAAATCGTAACACAAATGGTTGGATCCAATATGAATAATTAAACTGGCTAATGAGCGGTGCCCTTTACAGTTCTATGTTGACATTTAATTACAGCGGGGAGTTGCAATTACACATGCTGATTAAACGTTTTCGATTAAATATATCATAAGAGCAAATAATTATCATTTAAATACAATTATATACTTGTTTATTCATACGTATAAAGCTAATGGGGTACGAAAGTGGCAACACTGACGCATAACGTTTGACGTAGAATTCTCCTAGAACTATAATTCGTGACCAAAGTTTTCATGAACGCTACATTATAAGAACTAAGTTATCGGAAAAAAATGGAAAGCTGGGAGACTTTTAAATCCCTTTTTATTCACGCACTAAATTCAACAAACCTATATTCCACTTAATGTATTTTTATGCCTATTTTTATATGGTACCTCTGATTATACGTTTGTTAAATTAAATAGTGAAACAAAGTCTAATTATTGACTTCTGCGCTATTTTTGTCCATGACGTTACTATTGTTTAACCTACATTGATTAAGTTTTTTTAACACTTGTGTATATGAGAGTCAGTTGACATAAATAAGAATATTTTATACATTAAATAAATAAATAAAAGTTTACATTAAAATAAAACCTTTGCCAGAATTTATTGATAACAAAATTCGTATAGTCTATGCTTAACTGGCGTTTAAATACGTACCGAATTCGGAGGGAAAAATTTCATTCAAATCGAAGTTGTATTCTAGTTGAATAGCTAGCAATAAATCTTGGCGTCTCAACAGCTGATGTTCGTTCGAAATTCGAAACAGAGCTCTATCGCCCGGGGCCGAGTGTAGTGCACAGATAAAATAAACGAAGGAGCAGTGAACATATTTTTGAATTGTTTGATCCGAAATTTATCTAAATAATGAAAAAGAAAAGTTTTATTTATCAAATAATTTGCCAATATTTTATTAAAAGAAAGCGCAGAGTCCATGCTTTACGTACATTTAAATACGTAACGAATGCGAGGGCAAAAAAAAATTCAAATCGAAGTTGTATTCTAGTTCAATGGCTGGCAATAAATCTTGGCGTCTCAACAGCTGATGTTCGTTCGAAATTCGAAACAGAGCCCTATCGTCCGCGGCTGAGTGTGGTGCACAGATAAAATAAATGGAGGAACGGTGAAAAATGACGCCGCGCCGCCATTCCGCCGTGCGCCGCCGCGGAAACACTGAAAGGGCTCGGGGATCGTCAAAGCCTTTGTGTTTTTTGTACGTTCCACGTTTGGGCGGGTTTTTTTTCGCTCTTGTTTTTCACGAAAATCACCGCCGCCATAATTATTTCGGCTATTGAAAAGATTTTTAATGACCCACTGCGAGGTTTGATAAAAACCTTTTTATGTAGAGATAAACTTGAAATTGGAATATTCTTTGTTTCCTGAATGTCGTGATGATTTTGATTGTTTCACCGAACAAATATTTGACTTTACTTTCACATAATATTTTTATAACTTTCTTATTAGAAAATATCCGGGATTTTTAGTTAGTGGCGTACTTTACGAAGGTACGGAAAACGGATCGATGTGATTTTGGTATTCAAGTCCATGCAGATGAAGTCGCATGCAAAAGCTAGTATATTTATTTCTAATAAGTCAAAGCTAATGTAGGATTATATTTGATTGGTAATTCATCTGAAGTCAAATAAATTTAGATTAGATTTTAAATATAATTTTTTTTATTAACAATAAAATTTTTATGTGAAACGGTCCTAACAATTGGTAAGTAAGAAAAATTTAAATTTCAAGAAAATGGAATATTTTAAGTAATATATCTTTATGAAAATAGTTAAAACAATAAAACTACTTACCCAAAAAATGTATAAGGCAAAAACAGCGAAAGGCACTTACCTGAAAAACAAAGAAAGGAAAATTTTAATTAAAAACACAATGAATAAGTACCTCATGATAATTTATTTACTCTGAAAGCCCCTTTAATTATAATTAATATTTACAAGAGGCGAATATAACGGAACGTCTTGGAGCTATAGACACGACCAGTATTAAGAGTACTTTTGAGGGATTTTTATTCTCAAGTAATTAAATTATTTCAATAAGAAAAAAAAATTAACTTTAAAAAATCCTAGACAGCGGAGCAGTTAGATCGTGCATACGAAGGAGATGTGTGTTCTAATCCAGGGAAGACACCAATAGATTATATAAATCTGATTGATGTTTAATATTTATCCTTTCTTCTTAATATTGTGGTAGTGAATGTGTGTAGTGCTCATGCAGTAATAGTAGGTGGTTGTGGTTTTTAGCATTTTTACGAACCTTGCTATCTACAAGTATCTATCTATATCTATAATTATTGTAAACCAAAGTCCCCAAAAGCTGTGCAAAAGCAAAAGTATGTGCATGATTTTCTAAAAATCTACTAAATGGATTTTTGAACGGCTTTTAGTAAATGGAATGCAATTTTTCTGGAAGGTTTAGGTTAAAATTACGGTTTTATGTAAACTGTGTTGGAAAGGTCATGTTTTAACAATTTTAAGTGAAGGTAGAAACAGCTGAAATACAACCTGTGTCCCTTGTTAGGCATATAAAGTATGAACACGGTTAGTCCAATCTATATTTAGCATTTCATAATTTTCTGTAATGGTGGATTATAGCAATTAAATTCAATTTTATTTGTTGTTTCAGATTAAAAAATTTTACTACTTTTAATTTATCATTTTCAGTAATCGTAAAAGATCTCATGATCTAAATCAATGCATTAAGAACCTAGTGACCATCGACCACCTAGTCAATCTAGTCGAACTGGACGTTAGATTACCGAAAAATAAAAAAAAATAACAACCATGTTCTCAAGTACAAGAGTACTTTGTACATTTAACAGTAACAGCTTATACTTTGATTGTACTTAAAGCGAGCGTAAATTCTTAAGGGCCAATAAAAACAAGAGCAAGTCAAATTTTCAGCCTTTCGCAAGGACATCCGAAATTCCCACAAAGCGCCTTACGTTTACGATATCTCGGCACGGGGGTAGCGGCGAATGGGGGTCTAAGAGCCTTTAAGGGAGTCCCCGACTTATCTCCGGTGCTCCGATCGTAAAATAAAGGTTTACTAGGCCGTAAAGAAAATTAAAATGAATTATTTTGACGAGTGCAAGGGGGCTATGGGACGCGGGGCCCCGGAAGGTGAATTGTTATGGTGCCATAATGGGTAATTGTTTTTCTTGTGTTTAATTCGGGGCCTTGTTTTCGTCGTAATTACGGCGAGCCTAACCTGTTATTGCCGGGACGGGTGTTTGCGATTTTAGTCGTATAATTGAGTTAGCCGACGTATTTGCATAGTGGATGGGCGGTATAATGTGGTGATTAGGTTTTTTAAGGGAACTAATTCGCTTTTATTGACTCCGTAATGGGACGATTGATCTTTAATTTAGCTTAATCTTTCTTTATGTTATAGTTTGTCGACATGTTTGGTGGTGTTATTTTTGTCGAGGTTGTTCTGACTTCGGTTTTAAATTACACCAAATAAAATTCACTTTTCCAGAATGTTTCGAATTATACTTCCTTCTGTTCTGTTCTGTGTTCTGTTTCATTTGGTTTTCCTTAGTATTATATCATACATATCCGCCGTGTGGTATCCAGCTGAATAGAATAGTACCACCCTGAATTCTTATCGAGGTGTCGTAAAAGGCGACTAAAGTAAGTCGAGTCGACCCGCCGTGTGTTATCCGGCTGAGTAAAATAGAACACTCATTTCTTACCGAGGTTTCGTAAAAGGCGACTAAGGTAAGTCGACCCGCCGTGTGGTATCCAGTTAAGTAGAATAGACCACCCTCGTTCTTACCGAGGTGTGGTAAAATACGACTAAGGTAAGTTGATGTCAGGTAGGCGGCCGGTTGTAAAATACGTGGCCAAATCGTGCCGACCCCACTTAGGGTGGGATAAGGGCAGGAAGATGATGATATATCACACATATGTAAAGATCTGTTTCACTCGATTATACACACCATATTGGATGTTATAAAACAATACGCCCCATCCGAACCTCTCACGTATTCATCGGAGGCCATTGAAATCCATTCGGTGGCAACAGCAATCAGATCGCGTATCCCCGCCGCAATCTCCATACCGTAAAAGAAAACACACTATTTCGCATTTCACTTCCCGTTTACTACACCTCTGGTGACGGTGTCGGGAGGGTTTTGCTTTTTGAACGATTGCAAACACACGGTGCTGTATTGCACACGTTGCCGTAGAAGATTTTAGTGACATAAAGTAATGGGTGTATACCCTTTAAGTTTAAAAAACAGCATAAGGGCTGTATTACTCGATTGCGCTGTCATATGAAAGTAATTTTGCTATAATTTGAGAACTTTTATGAAGTACTAAAAGTAGAGTAAATCGCTTTGCGATTTGGTTTTGGATTTGGTTGTCACAAGTATTTTTAATAGTAGAAAGTATCAATCTTTATTTCTTGTAATGAATTTTTGAAAAGCAATAAATACTTTTGTATTTGTATTTGTTGTGGTTTCAAAGCATCATCCGATTATAGGGTGAAACGATTGTTGAGATTATGGTAGTTCATGTGTGCTATAGTAATATAATAATACCAGTAAAATACTTTGAAAAATTCTTTGAGTGTAAGATAATTCACTTATTGAGGAAGGCCATAGGGTGTATAACATAACGCTAAGATGAATAGGAGAGGAGCTGTAATAAAAAATATTGCGAAAACAGCAAATTTTAAAGCTTTCCGTGCGTGCGCTAATTAAACGGTGAAAGTTATTCAAAAATATAAGAGAATTAACTCACGATAACTATTTTTATGTTTAAAATTGCAATTCGGGAAAAAAATTGTGAGACACTGATTAGCACGCGGTCGAAGCTGCTGGAATAGCTAGTAAAATATTTAAAAAAAATCAAGAACTGTCAACTTATTAGCCAAGTAGCTCTAGAACCTAAAACCTTTATCCTGGGTGTCTTTTCATTGAGTGTTTACAAAAACGGTCAGTCCTGCTATGAATTCCCACTCGTATTTTCTTGCTTTCAAGCGTTGCTCCTGATAAAACACCCATTTCCCCGCTGTAATCGTAGCTGAATTTTTACCAGATGCCTATCGTCGGGTGAATGAGCCGTTGCCGTTATGCGCCGTTTCGGATTCGCCGATTGACGATCTGACATCGTTTAGCTTTAAAGAATTGTTTTTATCTATAGAAAATGATCACAAGTTCAAACCTCGGGCAAGCAGCAATGAGATTTTCTATTAAAACTTGTGTAATTGATCATTGAAATTTATCACACGCTTTTCGCTGAGGAAACCTTCATATCTCTTAAGAGTTCTGGGGATATGTGTAACCTAACAATCCGCATTGGAGAAGTTTGGTAGCCTTCTCTCCAGAAACGGTTGAAGAGGTCTATGCCCAGCAGTGGGATAATAACAGGCTGTTACTTTATTATAGAAGAGAATATTGATTCTTGGGAAATATCGTAATTCAATATAGACTGTATTGTTTAAAGAATATTTTTTTAAATCTTTATATATTTGCTATACAGAAATCCCCTGCCTTCAGCTCCGTGAGTAGTGGGTTCATTCCAACCGAATTCTAAAATTATATATGTCTCCGTTTACCAGTTGTCTGTCACCCATAACACAAGTATTAAGTTACTTTGAGGACGGACAACGTCCCAATTATTTATTATTTATTTATTTAAAAACCTTTTAGCTTTTTAATCTTTACTCAAAAAAAAAATCTCATTTGAATTCCGAACAAGACTAAATGTAAAAAAGTCGAAATGCGCAGTAAAGATAAAAGAAAATAAAAAATATTTGGTTGAAGATCTTATCAAACGTTTGGAGTTAAGAAAAATCCAGGGTATTAAACCGGGTGTTCGCGAGCTGTTTTATGCAAGGCTCGTAAACTCGGGCCCGCAAGGTTGTTTGATGGACAATTTGGAGAGTTTTCAACGGTCTCGGGCCTAAGGGGAGATCAGTGAGATCATTTTACTACCAATATACTGTTTTACTGTAGATCTTTTAAATTGTCTGATGGATTTTATTGGGCTTTAGTGATTTATTTAATAGTTTCGTTGATATTCTAAATAATGAATGTTATATCATAAAGGTTTTATTAATTAGGCTTTATAACGAGAAATAAATAAGATTTTCAGTATCATACTTATAGGCGTCCAAAGGTAACCAGCATATTGCACACTTAGTATTAAAATGCGCTAATTCAAAACAATTGTTTTGAGGAAAATTGAAATGAAGTATTCCGGTAGCGGCTACAAAACTTGTGAGTATTAAAGAGTAACTTGGAAGAATAAGAAGAGCTATTTTCTTTAATAGTTCTTAGATGGCATTGAACCAAGCATTATTTTTATTATATCTAAACTCGATTGAACCTAATTTAGAATTCCGTTAATTAATGCGATGCAATATAGTTACACGATAAGCGTACCGGGCAAACATAAAGAAAGTAGAATAATAATTTAATTTGGTATATTTGCAATCAATGTTAATAAGCACCACATTATCATTCGTAAACTCTGGCGCTACTCTTTTTATACGCGTGTTTATATTTCACACGATCCATCTATGATCTCCCTCTAGTTATATACCATATTCATATTTAACACTCCTTTGGTCATATGATTTTCATTCCTCCATGTTATTTCTCCATAACATTTTTAATCTTATACTTTTCTTCTTAAATTTTATTTTAACGTATCTCGTTTTAATTCTTATTGTAATATTGTATTCAATGAGAAAAATTCTATAGTTAAAAAGTATCGTTGCGGCGGTAAAACAATCAGGGAGGTTAAACGAAAGCCTTGACGTCTATTTTCCGTGCGCACACGGTGACAAAGCGCTACGTAAAATTACCAGGCGGACAGAAACACGGGGGAGGCCTGACCGTTCGTTATTATGCCGCCCTGGTATTTCATTTCGTCACAGGTGCAGTAATTGCCGACTCAACGACGCCTTTATTGCGTGCCTCGCGTCGAAAGCAAGGGTTGCCACTTAACTGAAGAATTATGTGTTTATTTGCAACTCGAATCACATTAAAAGCAATAAACCTTCACTATTTTTTTAAACGAATTAGGTTTACTGTTTATTGAGTTAATATTGATAATGAACTCTATTTGTTACTCGTGATTTCAAAAAACATCATTTATTTAACTTTACCAGCAGCTTCGACCATGTGGAAATCAGTGTCTAAATTTTTCTCTTCTCTTTAGCACAATTTACATAATAGTACCATTAACCTTAACCTTCCGGAAGCTTCCGCACTATCTTTTAATAATAACCTTACAAAAATCCGTTTAGTAATTTTGAGAAAATCCATAACATTCAGACAGACGGCGTCTGGGGACTTTTTTTCTAATAAGTGTAGTTTTTTTATCTTATTAATTTACTTTAAAATATTTTAAATTTTATATCAAGACATTATTTTTTATTGCCAATAATAATAAATAATTTTGCATACTTAATATTTGCATACAAAAAATTGAATACAAAAATCGTTGTGTACCGGAAACAGATTATCATATAACATATTTTAATTATCGGATTATCATAAAATAATAAAAAAAAATGTGTTGTTTGAATAATTTATAGCAGTGGGTGTGGTAGGTTACATTATTTTGCTATAATCTGCATGCTATAAACGTATCTGAATGTACGAAATTAATGATAGAATTATTTTACTATGATGCACGTAAATCAATCGAATGCGGAAAATCATTTTTTTTATTTTCAATTATCATAGAATTATTTCTATCAATACTTTTGTACTATGGAATTCCGCAAAGAACGTACACTTCTATATTTTATTAAATATGTGAATGTTAATTTATAGAAGTAGGTGTTATTATAACTTTGCTATAATCCATTATTAGAAATGTAGTTCTATCATAATTTTTGTACCAGAATGTTTCTATTTTATTGTTTTAATGTTTAACTTAAGTTTGTCTTTGAGATTACGGTACTTTTGAGATCCATAGTCAGATATACCTCTTCTAGTCTTTCTCTCATTACTTTAAAGTAGATTCCACGTTTAGGACCTAGCTACTCCCTGAGACAATTTTGACTCGTTAAATGAGTTTCGATCGATTTGTAATCACATTTATCAGTGTAGAAGTCAGCAACTACTGTAAGGTTAATATAGTATTAAGGTCTGGCAATGCTAAACCGGATCCGGTCAGCTATTGACGGAGCACAATAGGTAGGCTAAGCTCTAAGGCCAGGCTAGACGCGCCAGTGCAGATTAGCGGACTTAGGGGCATTACAGTTGATTAGTGGCCAATAGATTGTAAGTGAGGATAACCGGCTCATTATATAAGCCATGGATGGTAATTTGTAATAAAGCGTTATCTGCTGTCTCGTATAAAACATTATCTGTACGTATTTAATTGTGATGAAACGAATTTGAATTTTAATTCATTATCATTGACATATTTATATACATTATCATCCTCATCCTCCTGCCCTTTTCCCACGTATTTTACGATCGGCCGCCTGCCGGACGTCAACTTACCTTAGTCGTAAAATACTTACGACACCTTCACAAGAAAGAGCGTTGTCTATTTTACTCAACCGGATACCACACGGTGGTTAAACTTACCTTAGTCGCCTTTTACGACACCTCGGTAAGAAATGAGAGTGGACTATTATACTCTGCCGGATACTACCTACACGGCGTAGACATATTTATATACATATATTGTTATTAAAATTATTGATCGACTAAATCTAGATCATATATTAATGGCAAATTTTATTTTAAATACGGCACATACGGAAACAATATAATAAGAATTTCAAGTACATTAAAATAATTTGAAGTATATAAAATATTTCACTATTTATCGATATTTCCGATCAAATATTTCAGGTTAGTAGTGGCAAATTTAAGTCATTTTTTATTTGTGATTAATATATGTTCAGATTTATTAAAATGTATTTAATTTTAAACAGAATTAATATCGCTCATTAAGGTTTTGTGCTAAATTATCTTTAACAGCCTTATTTTTTAATTTTGTGGAAGTTTTGAAAGCAATTCAAATTTAATGTAAACTTTATTCAAATGAATTTGTAAACAAGTGCTTTTGAATCTTCAACTCTACGGCTGGTTCGGAAAGCTGTTCCTACCAAGAAACTGGAATTCGTCGGTTACTCTTTTAAAAATATTATTCTTAACACTAGTTAGATTTAGTCGGTACTGTCTTAGACAGGTTCGAAGAGAGCTAAATCCACAAATTCTTATCATCTAAGTAATCCTCAACAGCACAGTAGGCTTTCTGTATCAGTCTGTCTGTATCATAATAAATAATTAAATAAAATAATGAAAATTATTCTTTTATTATTACTTTTCTACTATGGATCTCCACAAAGTAAAGTCTAATTCTATAATTTAAATAATATAATAAATTAAAATCTAATTAAAATTAATTATGCATAGACCATTGCTCTTTTTGTCCACTCTCGTCACTTTTCCGGCCTATTTCCATTTGAGTTTCTTAGTGTTGCAAAGCGACAATAATATTGGTCAATTTTCTTATATCGTAAATTCTTTTTTTACGATAAGCAACGGGCAGTAATCCAATGGGTATGTATCTACAGCTTCAAACAAAGAGGAAGCAAAAAATGACATATAACAAAAAATGACATCAATTTATTTTGAAATTGTATTAATAATTATACTTTTAAATACAAAAATCTATTGTACTGTTTGATATAATAATCTTAGTAAAAAATGTATATATTTAAGGAAATAATAAAGGCTATAATAATAATGTATTGACCATAGCTTTAGGTGCATAAGTGTAGAGTATCAGATTTAAAGGCATTAGGCTTGATTAGTGGTCGATAGATTGTAACGATAATCGGCTCATATATTAATTCCTGTTATAGTTATTTGTGATTAAGCGTTAAATAGTAATGAAGTGACAGAATGATAAAAGTTAAGATAAAAGTGATTAAACTTATATACCATTAAAGTTATCCAAATTCATTTAAAAATATAAAAATAATTATTTTGCATATAAACATATGTGGTAATGTTAACATGTAATTTTTTAAATTCTCCTTTTTTCATTGTTTATTCTGATATTTATTCAGCTGTCGACCACAACATGCCTCTCAAGAATTTAAGTTGTTTTTATGCATTGGGTTAACTTATGTTAACATGTTAACATATTATGCAATGACTTAATATTTATAGGTGGAAGTGCTTTTCTGTGTATTATTTTGATATTTATATATGCAACATATATAGACATATGTTTCTTCTAGGTCTAGGGATGTATGTGACTTGGAGTGGCAATATCGATTAATTAAAAAAGGTTTTTTTCTCCCTTAAAAATAAATCGATCTATATGAAATTGCTTAACTATAATTTATTATTAATTTTTTATGAAAGTTGAAAGAGGACAAATACGAATATAAAATGTTTAATCATGTTTAAACAGATGCTTTATTTTCAAAATACGATTTATATGTGTAGTTTGACGGCATTGATTTCATCCAAAAATGCATATTTTATCGTAAAAAAAGGAGAATAAAGAATATAATTTTAATTAAAAAAAAATCGATTATACAAAATAAAATAATATTAGTATAAAAATCGATTATTTTTTTACATGCTTAAAAAGGTTACATACAACCTTTCCGACAGATTCATGCATACAAAATACCACATAAGCGGAAATTTAAATTATCTACAAAGTGACAGCCCTATGCAATTCCACAAAATATTTACTATTAAAATTCAATTTGGCGCAATGACTTAATAATATCAAAAAATTACATTATCTGGTTTCTTTGTTGAAATGAGTATTTGTATCATTTTCCAAACAAAAGGCGAACAGAATAGGAAGTGAAATTTGGGAAGGAACACTCCCTGGAGGTATGAATGAAAAATAAAATTTGAAATTCAAATCCGGACGCCTTATCAATTACATGTACCAGGAGCTCAACAATACGAGATGGCTCTTACCATTCTTCGAATTTGCATCTTCATACAATACCAATTAGGGGCGCGTTCGTTAATTCGACAGGGTCCCAACGGCGTCGGTTTCAATTGTATGCTGAACCTTGTGTTTGTAATCCATAATGTTTGGACATTTGCATCTATGGTTATTAAATCAACTAGACCATGCTTTCCTTCTAATCAATTTATAAAATGTGTACCCAAAACCTTACTCAAGAAATACGTATCAAGCTTTTTTAATACTTTTATATATATAAGCGCTATATTTTCATTTCTTATGTACTTTTTATAGAAAAAAAAGTTAGTACCATAATTAGGCAAAATAAAAACTAGCATTTCAAATTTGAGATAGTAAATCATGCTGATTATATACACATATTCTAAAAAATAATTGTTTCAGATATATGCGGGTTCCCCGCGATGTTATTTTTCACCGAAAGGCTTGTGATACATAATTATGTGTTATAAAAAAAACTCATTGGCTTGGATTTGAACTCCCATGTTAATAGTCAAATAACTCGTAAGGGGATAATAACAAGTGACATTGCAAAATTGAAGTTATGAAATTAATTTAAAAATTCCAAAATAATTATAGTTTAATAAATAAAATTACGAATTTGAATACAAATTAATTAATTTATAGAATTAGGCGTTATTTTGCGGAGATCCATAATACAAAAGTAATGATAAAATTATTTTGCTCCGCGATGAATTGCGGATTATAGCAAAATAATTTTATTATTACTTTTTTACGAATTAATTGGTTAGGTTTACACGGATTTACATCTACTACATGCAGTAAGACTATAAGATAATTGCAACTAAATTATCAGAGAGATTAATGTCTAGGCTCATGATAAACTTAGCGCCTCAAATATTTACCACCAAGCGTTCTCCGGAGACCCTAAGTGCTATCGAAAAGGGCTCAGCCACCTGTTTACACAGAGGGTTGGGCCAACCCTTCCGGGGTATTATGACACTTGATTTACCGACGCACAGTTACTTCGTTTTATTTAACGCCCATTCTTATGATAACTAATAGCGTTGATTACAATTTGAATGAAGAAGCTTACGATTTTTAACCAATATTCTTACCAAAAGTAATAATAAAAAGTAATAATAAATGTGGTGGTGGAGGTTTACAATACACAATACACAAGCACTCTTGTGATTGTATATTGTGGTGGCGGTGGTGGAGGTTTGTGCATGTGTTTTTACGAATCCTGCATGTAACAGGTATGATAACCGATTGTCCACTTACATTTAGCATTATATATATTTTCTATTTTACTTCATCGCGGATTATATCAAAATAATTTTATTATTACTTTGGTATTATGGATCTCCGCAAAGTAACGCCTAATTCTATATATATTCTTACCCTTCGCTTGCCGTGGTGTTGTAAAAGGCGACTAAGGTAAATTGCCCCACCTTGTGGTATCCGGCTAAATAGTATAGACCACCCATATTTCTTATCTAGGTGTCGTAAAGGGCGAATAAGGTAAGTTGACCCAGCGTGTGGTATCCGGCTGAGTAGAATTGACCACTCTCATTTGTTACGGAGGTGTCGTAAAAGGCGACTAAGGTAAATTAATCCACTTTGTGGTATGCGGCTAAATAGTATAGACCACTCTCTTTCTTACAGAGGTATCGTAAATACGACTATGGTAAGTTAACGTCAGGCAGGCTCCCGGTCGTAAAATA
This sequence comes from Morpho achilles, assembly GCA_947086495.1. NCBI lineage: Eukaryota > Metazoa > Arthropoda > Insecta > Lepidoptera > Nymphalidae > Morpho > Morpho achilles. Next base: position 14,570,434 of record CAMTZB010000001.1, on the reverse strand, counting down.
CGTAGCCAAATCATATGAAAACATGTTTATAACATGTTGTGCCGACCCCACTTAGAGTGGATGAGGGCAGCAGGATGATCTTACCCTGCGCTGACTATGGGTATTATAATAGAGCTCAAAGTCACTCAACGGTACATGAAGTGAGCTATTCTTTGAGTTTCAGTTATCAAATAAAAAATGAGATTTATATTAACATTTATCGATACTAACATTTGCTGTTATACTTTAATACTACAAACTTTTGAAATTATTATATTTATGAACAATAAAAATATTTTAATATATTATTTTATTAGCAGCTGTTCCCATATCTTCGTTTTTTATTCTGTTTATTTTCCCGACTAAATACTATTTATTTCCTTTACTATTTACCGAACGAGGAACGAGAATTTTGTAGCCTTCAATTGTATTAAATTTTAACAAAATTGTTTTTATTGAATATGCCTTGAAGACTTAATAAATAGAAAAACAGATGGTTAATTTTGCTTCATAATATTATATTTAGTACGTAATTGCTAAATCATATAAAAAATTAGATAGAGGCAAATTTTCCGTATAGTTAACCGTCAAAGCTAAAAAAATTAGATTAGTCAAACGTTTCCTAGAAACATCTGGATGTTTTGTACAAGTACGGCGCATTCTTCACCCACATGTCACGTCGGACGTATAGAGGTGTCAAGAGTGACGTGTCGAGGTGAGAGGTCGGGAGGCACCGTCTGTTATCATCGCACCGCCTCGCGCTCATGAGTGCCTAGTACCAGTGCGAGATAATTACTAGGTGGGAATCGTGTGTGTGTAATTAATTTTTTTTATTGATATTGTAAAAACTGATAGATGGGCGGACATGGTATTAGGCTATTCCCTTCTCCCCCCACTATTCGTCAAAAGTTAAAATATCGATAGATGTAAGCATAGTTGTTATCCTAAAGTAAGGAAATCATCCTAAAATATGTGTCTTTTTTTAATATGTGATTAGACAGATGATGTGATTAGGCGAGTTTCATTTTCTCATAATTTATTGTGTCACTATCACGTACAGGTCTGTCTATAGTATTAATAACTCTATGGATATAAGGCCTTTGTCTATGGACAAGATAAAATTCCTTATTAAGTAATGTTTTAAATACTTTGTCGTGGTAGGTAAAGAAGTCGAGCCAAGGTAAAAGTGAAAGAGTTGTAGACCAAAAAGGCGAGGGGTGGATGATATAAAAAAAAGCTGCTGGGAAAGACCGGTTGAAATTTCCAAAAATAGGAGAATTATTAAGTGAAATAGCAAGCCGCAGTAACTTAACGGTGATAACATGTGACCAGAGTCGCAGGTTTAAGTAGGCACATATGGGTTATCTTGAAAAACTTATGTGCCTTATTGATATTAATTGCTACTGCAAATAATACAATTATTAAGAACATATTCAAATTAGCACATCTATGTTTGCACGGATACTAGAACATACATATGTTCATCGATATTTTGTCATTACAACTATTTAAACACACATTTAAAAGTACAAGTAAGTACTTAAGAATGCTTCACTCGATTGTTCGGCAAAACTACATCTTTCTTATGTAACAAACTTCAAAAGAAGGAAGAGGTTCAATGTTTATTTTATAAATCTCAGACCGTAAGTAACAGGAATCATAACTTTGTAACATAATTCTTACTTTTACAAATATCTATGCCTTATAACATGAACCCACACACTTATTTCGCATTTAAATAATAAATAAATCGGATTGCAAAACAAAAAGGGCCCGGCCATATCTGGGCAGCGAGTCGATGGGCAATTTGTCCGACATTTTATTGGGCGGGCATGCGACCGGCCGCCCGCGCCCGCGCATCCCACGTCGGAAACATGCAGGTATTAACAAATCGCATGCGTCGATTTGAATCACGTTTATCGCAATCACACCGGGGACCGGGAATTTGAACATAATTCAATTGCAAAAAAAGCAAAGTTACCTTTTAACGTCGCTTAAAGGAATCTTAGTCCCACCAGGGGGTATAGTTCGCTAATTACTTTTTATTTTCTATAATATTTACTCCCTCTAACAAATGGAAATCGTATGATGACATTTATCTTAGTAATAAATATTATAAAGGCAAGGCACACAGTACTCGGAAAGGAAATTTGCATGTATGATGTCGTTGGGTATAGGCCATTTATATCCGTTTTTGGAAAGAAGGATTAGCACATTGCTCCTATTGGAATTGGTAGGTTACATATATCCACAGAATTCTGCAGAGATATGCTGGTTTCCTCACGATGTTTTCCTTAATCGAAGTTAGATGAAGGTGGTGGACAACACACGAAATTAGATGTGTTCATGGTGTCATTTCTTACCGAGGTGTTGTAAAAGGCGACTAATGTAAGTTGATCCACCGTTTGGTATCCGGCTAAGTAGAACCACCACCCTTTTTTATTGGCGAGTTGTCGTAAATGGCGACTAAGGTAAATTGGCATCAGGCAGGCGGCCGTTCATAAACATGTTTAAAACATGTTGAACCGACCCCACTCAGAGTGGGATAAGGGCAGGAGAATGATGATTATGACATTAAATTGCATTTAAAATGTCATGAAGTCTTGCAAATATTGATCAAATTATATTTTTTCATTATCATCAAAATCAAATATATTAATTTCTATAAATTATATTTAATCAATTTTATGATAGACTTTTGCAGTTGGCAAAAGTAAATTTGGTTTATACCAAGTAATACGGAGAATTACAAATCCCCGGAGTCATATTTTTCTACTATATTCTAGTATTTATTCTGAAGGAATCCTCATTAATAAACGCATTTATTGCTAGGCGCTGGGCAGCGGCCGTAAAGTGCGATATTTTATGTCATTCCGCGTAAGATAATCATGATATTTCCATACGTACCTAACTTTAGAGTGAATGTGAACCGTAAGAGCCTTTCCAGATAAACAGCGGTTGTTGAGTTGCACTTTTAAATTTTTTAATTGTGACCACGTTTAAAAAGTAATTACTAAAATATTCTTTATTTATTTGTTACCGAATGTGATACAGTCGTTGAGATTGTTGCAGTGAATGTGTGTTGTGCTTATGTATTGTGCTGTTGCTGGCGATACATTGTAATACGCGTGGTAACCATTCCTGCATGTATAAGGTATGAGAACGGTTTTGCTTCCTACACTTAACATTACATAGATTTTTTTTAACAAACGCGGATATAATTCTATCATAACTTTTATAAGACTTATGACTTTAAAAAAATATATTGTTTCCTCAGTTTTCTCTATTTTTACAATTAGACAATACAAATAGACAGTTAAAGATGTTCTAGCAATAAAATTTCTTTAACATAAATATACATAAACAGGTAAGGCCAACAAATTTCTAACCATAGGGGTTTATCATTATATCGTTACATAAAAAAAAAATATTTATTGTTGTCAGTATTTCGACTGTAAAATTGTAAATGATATGTAGCAACTACTATGTAAGAAATTCTAAAAAACGCTGTCACTGTGAAAGGTCTTTATGATTTGCTAAAGGAAGATCCGAGTCAGGTTACAGGGACATCTGACGGTAATGCTCGTTGCGTTGGCGAACGGCGAGATTTTAATAATACCTGAGACATCACACCACTTGTACTTGTAGGACGCAATATTATAGGATTTCCATAATCATATACAGTAAGAATTTATGATGGCCTGGTAGTTACGGCAATCGGAAAGTTTGTGGATTCGAATCCAGAAGAGAAAATAAATGAAGACGTATTTGTTTTTTCCTACTTAAACTTAACTAAATTTAATTTATTTTTAGACTAGTAGTTTTTTTAGAACTTAAAAATAACTTTAATTTTAAATAAGTTAATCTTGTATATATAATATATATTTCTGTATTCCTGAAAGTAGTAGTAAGTAGTAAATGTCGTTTTATCCCTGATTTCAGGCAAAAATTGTCATTGAAGACAAATTACTATTTTTGCTGTTATTTGTAAAGTTGTAATATGAATTCATAATAATCATACTCATATTTGTTATTTGTAGTTGCTAATAATAATTTTGTATAGCGTGTATAAAACTCTAGGATTCTGAAAAAAAGGGTAAAAAGTTCCACTTACCAATTATTTACTTGTAGTATCGTTAACCCTGTATCTTGTGCCAATTGTTTCTTCTGGTCCTCCGAAGGGTAGGGATGCTGCAACAAAACAACGCAATGAGACAAATCGAATTTGTTAAAGCCATCTCTAATTTAATTCGGGCCCGCTTTGTATGGGAATTTAACAAATTGCTTTTCGATAGACTTTTTAGAAGGTTTCTTTGGGATAATAAATTGGAAATTCACCAAGTAACATCGGTTGAATTTGTCTTTAGTGAGATAAAACTTTACATTTTGTTTGTTTTATATCTGCTTATCTTAGGTTAAGTAGTTATAATAAGTGTAAATAGTTACTGGATTAAATATAATCCGGTGGGAATTAAGCCGTTAACACTCCTACTGTGTTATAAAATATGATTGTGTTACCAATGATTAAATTTATTGTCACACTAAAGTACATCATAGACACAATTGCAAAATACTACTCCTTAAATATAAAAAAAACGTTAAAGGGATGCTTCATACAAGACTGCGGTTTAATAGTGTAAAATTGAAAATGTTTTAACAGATTCATCTCGGCCAATGCGACAGTCTGAACCATTTGTAGTTTTACAAAAAATTGAGTCTTGAAGATTTAAAAGTGCTTGAGACAAGCTTATTTTGATTTTGCAGTTCATGGTGGAAAGCATGGAGAAATCTTGAATATATGTAATGGTGGTCAATCCAACCTTTCTTCAAAAGGAGGAAGGAAACTTATTCACTAGCTTTATTAACTAGTGAATAAAGGTTACTTTTTGTTTTTCTTTATTTTTAAAATAAATAATAACATGATTACAAGGGCGACATGGGTACCACGTAGGTATCTAATGACATTGGTTTTTGCCGTGCAAGTCAGAGGGAAGGTCCCCGCGAGACCTTCTGTATTTCATGTGGCTCTGGTACAACCGCAGGTAGCGTACGTGTAAATTATTAACCAGTTTCGGAATTCCCGGTCGGAAACCCGACTGTTTCTGAGTACGTGCCTCTATTATTTATTAAATAGGTACGTCTATTAATGACTAAATATGTAATGGAAAGACGAAATCATTAATCATCATTTCATGTCAATCAATAGGATGTATTATTTTTTAATTGTAATACTGAGGCAATATAATATATATTTTTTTAATTTTTTTTTTCAAATACCAAATCGCAAAATATATATAATAAATTCATAATTGCCTCGAAATCAAAATAATGACTTTAAAATAATTTAAATAAGATTATGTTTTTTTAATCTATAATGTGAAGTTTACACTAATTAATGGTAATATATTATTTTATAACTATATATATTTGAATCCATGAAAATTTAATGATACTATAATATCAATCTTGTTTAAAAAAAAATTGTATAAATAAATATATGTTGATCTGAAAAAAAAATTGAAAAGAAGGCTTTTAAAAGGTTTATTGCTATTTTTAAGAAAAAGGTTACTTTAATTGATTATTAAGAAGTTCGTCAACTTCTTAAATATTAGGTTTTTTTTAACTATAATTTCTCAAATTATATGTAAGATACATATAGTTTGAGAAATTATAGTTAATGAAGATACTAAGAAGTTAATAAGAAATTATGCTTAATGCCTCATTTGTAAACTTATAAATATTTATTACAAAACTCTATAAAATAGCTTCAGCCTTTCTGTATACCGAAGTCCATCGGACATGAATCAAGATCCTAAAGACAGCGTACATCTTCAATACAAAGGTCCCCCAAAAACCCACTTATCGTACTTTGGCGAGCTTCTCGAAACTTTCACCTCACCTTGGTGGTCGATTCGTAAATCGCTTACAAACATAACTTAGCCGCGGTTATAAATAAAAACACAAAAAAGGCGACGCGCGATCCATCCGATAAGGCTCTCCGAAAGAAATTGATACGTCACCCGTTACGAGTGTATCCGACGCATAACGCACCATTGTCCGCGTGTGGACACGGCTTTATTATGATTTATACGGACAAGTTGGAAATAAATGGCGGATTTAAGTTACCTTACGCGCAGAAATAATGTAATCTGGTGTTATCAGATACGTCTACACCGGATACATCACGCGCACTTGATAAACAGCGTGTATTTGCCGGCTTTTAGATTTTGTTGCCTAGACCAGTGTAGGCGAACCTTTATGCATCAGCGTGCCATTTTTTAATTTATGGAATCTTGCCATGTGGTGTCCGAGTAGAAGAATTGCTTTCTCTTTTTCGAAGGACACATTTTAGACAGGCTCCCTACTTTAATATAATAACTCTATATATATAACAACGAAATCTCTTTTTTATAAAAGTTATCATAGAATTATTTTGCTATAATCCGCGTTTGTTAACGTGTTGTTGTTGTAACAAATGCGGATTATTGCAAAATAATTCGATCATAACTTTTGTACTATCGAATTCCGCAAAGTAACTTCTATAAATAATTTATATTTCTCTTGCTCTAAGTGGGGTCGGCACAACATGTTATAAACAAGTTATATAATAACTTGGCTACATATTTTACGACCAGGCTGCCTTCCTGACGTCAACTTACCTTAGTCGCCTTTTGCGACACCTTGGTAAGAAAGAGTGTGGTCTATTCTAATAAATAAATGAAGGCGGGACTACTTCTATAAATTATTGTTATTTATAAATTTGGAAAAACAAATCCATAAACAAGAGATATAGAATAGTGATTGAACAGAACACCCCATAAAAAAGGATATGTGCAAACAAAAAAAACAGTAAATATAATGCACCCGCAGTGAAAATTACACGTAAAATGATATAGCAGTGGCAGAGGGCTACGGAGGTTATATGGGGAATTACGTCTCGCCCCGTTTTATGCGGCTGTAAACCAATGATCTCGACTCTTGGCTGTTTGTTTTACAGCTCTATAAAATTGACAGCATTGTGTTTGAGAGCCGTATAAACGTGTTCACTTTAAAACACTCATTTCGAACAGTTTAGTGCTGTTAAGGAATCGCTATCTTTTTTAAAGCTTTTATTTAACTTGCCGTGTATGTATGTAAAGGTGGAATCTTGTAAGTTAAATTTGACCCACTTTCCTTGGTCCGATTGGGCTGAAATTTTACATACTGGTCCAAAACCAATGACAATGGTACTGGACCAGTATGTAAAATAACAGGACATACAAATAGATACAGATAGAAAGTGTTTTCTTTCTTTTTCTAAAGAGAAAAGTTTTTTCTAAAAAAAAGGTTTTTATCCCAAACGTCATCCCGATATATTAGCTTCAGCTGTACTAAATTTTGATAATATTGATCTAGCGCCTTGAGCCTTGACAGACGGATAAATTTTCGTATTTAAAAATTAGAATTAATATCAAAATGTGGATGGCACAGAAAGCCTACAGTAATATTATGTAGGTTAATAAGCTGTTTTTTAAAGTGGCAAAGATATTTATTTGAAATATTTAAATTTGTCTTTTTTTATTAATTAACAATTAACTAACGGTTAACTAACAATAAATACGTTTGTTTTGTGACACATTGATAGCCACGCGGGCGAAGTAGCCAGCACAGCTAGTTATGTATAAGTCGCATTCACAATTAATAGTAAGACGTAATAACATAAGAAATAGACATCACAGAGCGTAATATCCGACTCGGATCGCCGCAGAATCAATCGAACGTTTTATAATTACCTCATCGGCATCCGTCTTCGGCCAAACATAGCTCATAAACATCCTGCGAGCTCGCATTAATGCATTAGTGGCCGAATGCGATCAATTGGAATAACAAACAGGGGCGGACCTCCCCGGAGATAAAATGTACTGTCTTATTGACTCGCACCGTACTAATATTGGGACTAAAGATATCTATATAATAATAGGAGAGTTAAAACTTGGAACTACTTTTTAAACACGTCACAAGCAAATAGGAGGTGTAAAGTAACGGGCTGTTACTCTGCCTGGACTGAGATATGGAGGTTTCCTCACGATACCTTTACGGCGAACCGTGTGATAATATAAAATACAATTTATCACACACTTTTCTTTCACTGTTATAAACATGTTGTAAAATGGCTACGTATTTTACAACCAACCGCCTGCCTGATGTCAAAGTTGACGTCGATTCCTCAGACCTCGCTAAGAATGAGGGTGGTCTATTCTATTCAACCAGATACCACACGGCGGATCAACTTACCTTAGTCGCCTTTTACGACACCTCGGTAAGGAATGAGGGTAGTCTATTCTACTTAGCTGGATACCACAAGGCATATATTATTTGAAATAGTTTTTATTTATAAATTACTTCAGTTTTCGTGTGTAAAGAAATTATTTTTACTTAATTTATTTTTGTTACTTTTATTTACACCAAAGAGCTGCATCCAGATTGATTCAAAGCGGTCGGGTTTCGCGCACGTTTTTCGTCAGCGAGGCCGCTCCGAAAATCGAAAAAACATTATCAAAAATTTATGATGCCTATTACGGTGAACATAAAAACAGGAAAATGATAAACTCAGCCGGCCAGGTAACGGGGCTTGTCAAATTTATACGGGACCCGCCGTTTTTGCCGATGTACGTCAATTATTTTTAATTTTGGCAACGTTTGACTCGTGACCACCTTATTGCAGCGGTTCCTAAACTTTATGTGTCACGGAACACTAACAGAAGCATTTTATACTACTGATCATTCAGAATTTTTAGTAAAAGTTAAAAATCTTTAATAAGAAATACAACTTTTGTTTAGGCAATCATCGTCATCATTCTCCTGCCCTCATCTCAAGTGGGATAGGCAATCTGTGGGACACTTAAACATACGGTCGTCCATCTCCAATTTACGTACTTAATCGTTGTGACAGACAGCTGGTAAATATACACATAAAAAAAGCCTTTTATATCTCACCAATATTTACAGATATGTCAAGGATGTCAAATATAAAGAAAATCCATATCAAGTCAAAAATACAAGTTGATTAATTGAAAAAAAATGATAAAAAATATAATAATAAAATTAGTCAAATTGTTTTCTAGTTGTTGAGAACTCCTCTTAGGGTATAATATATAAATATATACATATATAGTTTTAAATATTTATGGAGCCTTGCTCGGTAATATTTTGCAAAGAAAAAGAAACTATAAAAAAATTAAAAATAATTATGTAGTTGTGGATTGATCTTAGGTATTTACATTTCTCGAGGCTGCCCGTTCCTCGAATAAGCTACACTGACTTGACAGTTTATGACAAAAGTTTCAATATAAATTTTAATATTTATTAATGCCCAAAAACAGGGATAAAACGATTTTTTTACCTAGCTAGATCGATTATTCTCCCCTTTATATATTAAAGATGCACACCCAGATTCGTAGACCAACAATTTTTTTATTGAAAGTGTTCGCCCTCGGTGTGAATCGAACCCGCGACCTATGGAACTGAAGGCAGGGTCGCTGCACACTGCACCAACGGGCCAGACGAATGTTTTAAAAATGTTGTTATCTGATTTTGCTAGGTATTTTATATTTGAGCAAATCGATCACACACAGACAGAATTATTTAGAGAATGTGTTTTATAATAAGTATAGATATTGTAATAGTAATTTAAATACACTGATATCAATTGAATGACTTACTTATATTAAAAATCAAAGTGCACCCTAATACCATTAACTTAATATATATGCTCCTGCCCTTATCCCACTCTAATTGCCACAACATGTTATATACATGTTGTAACATGATCTGGCTGCATTTCTACGACCCGCCGCGTGCCTGATGTCAACTTACCTTATTATTTTACGACATCTCGGTAAGAAATGAGGTTTCTTTCAGCCGGATACCATGTTTAGGCCTAAAGTATAATAATAATATTTTCCTTTAGAAATAATTAGCAGTCGATTAAAATAATTTAATAAAAATTATACTAATTTCATTAATTAAATCGAAATATTTTTAACGTATTAAGAATCACTAATGCTTCTTTGAGGTTCCATAATTCATTCTTTTGTATAAATAAGACATTTAGTGACATTTATGGTCATAGATTTATAATTGTTTTTAAATATATAGATTTAAATCCGATATAATTAAAATAAAACCAGTAAATCTTCCAAGCATCCTATAATTTAAATCATTAAACGTTTTTGGAATCTATAACCTTTAAACTAACATTTAAGATATCTATTAAAGCGTCTGTTAAAAAAAATTATAATCTTTTGATACGGTACGGTATATTATATAATAAAAAAACATTAATTTATGCCCATTTTACTTAAAAGTGGCCTAGTATTTTTGATAGCGTGCAACTGGTAGTTAACTCAGCAGATATGTTAGGCATATAATAAGATAAAAAAAAAATTGACTGGCCCGTTGGCGCAGTGGGTAGTGACCCTGCCTTTAGCTCCATGGGTCGCGGATGCAATTCCCGCCGAGGGCCAACATTTTCTAAAAAAAAAAATGAATTTGTTGGTCTTTGAGCCTGGGTGTATATTTGTATTTATGTATGTATTTAAAAATATATATAAGTATATATTCACCAGTTGTCTGTATACCATAACACAAGTGTTAAGTTTCTTACTTTGGGGACGGACGACCGTGTTTGTAAGTGTCCCATATATTTATTTATTAAATATCACAAAAACCAAAAACAAGGTTCTTTTTCTTCAAACATGTACTATCGTTCAGTCAACAAGCATTGCACCAGGGCAGCATAAACTCTATTGAGATATCAAATTTCGAAAAGCAATCCCGTAGTCTCCACCCTCATAAATCACAAGTGCATTAAAATCACGATTATACCGGGCATAAGTTAGCAATAAATCGAATATCGGGAGCGAAAAAAGCACGAGCCCCCACGGTAAAAATGGAGGCACGAAATTCGCGAGCGAACTATAAATTTTGTTTTGCTATGGAAAGAGAAACAATCCATTTGTTGGCGCCTAAATCAGCGGGCCACTGGGGCGTGGATATGGAAATTTGTAAGACCGTAAGCGAAATGTTCGCTCAAAAACTCTACAAAATGCTGTTGAAGAAATCTATGCTGAGCGATGCACGTTTTAAGTGATTTTTTTCACGATCTTCCATTATAAATATACTTTCAGTTTCAATATTTAAATGTCGGTATGTAATAATTTCTATGGGAACAGGAAATTTTCTGTGAGGGAAGTTCCGTTCACCACATCCCTCGTCTGGAGCCACTCCTAGCAGCACCAGGTCATGCTTATTATAAATATGCATTGTCATCGAGACAGGACCAGTATGTAAAATATCAGGTCAATCGGACACCGGAAAGTGGGTTAAATTTAACTTGCAAGATTCCACCTTCACATACATTCATATCATAATCATTAAAATCATCATCCTCCTGCCCTTATCCCACTCTAAGTGGGGTCAGTAAGTGTTATAAACATGTTGTTACATGATTTGGCTGCGTTTTTACGACCGGCCGCCTGCTGACGTCACCTTACCTAAGTCTTATTTTACGACACCGAGGTGTAGTAAGAAAGATGGTGTTCTATTCTACTAAACCGGATACCACACGGTGTCAACATACCTTAGTCACCTTTTACGACACCTCGGTTAGAAATGAGATTGCTCTATTCTACTCGGCCGGATACCATACGGCGGGTCGACTTACCTTAGTCGCCTTTTACGACACCTCGGTAAGAAATGAGGATGGTATTATTCTATTCAGCCGGATACCACACTGCGTTACATAATCATTAAAATATATTATTTATTTCAACAAGAAATGTAATCCGAAAAAAATTCAAAAGCACAATTTTATTGAGAACACAAATGTCATAATGTAATTTACAAAATAAATAATCTTCACAAGTGGTTAACACGTATTTTCTATATTTTCGCACAGAAAACATCCTGCACGTCAGTTACGTTAAGCTTTGGCATTATAAATAAAACTCTTGTTGCAGCTGAAACTTACGCTGAAAAAAAAACAATATTTCACGATAAAATAATCTCGGTGGATGTTGAAAAATTCAACCGGCGCACCGACGCGAAGCGCAAATTCCCTAATGATATGCGTGGCGGCATAATTCAAGCTGAGTGTGTGTATTTCACAATTTCCCAGCTCTTGCCATAACAATAATAATATATTCAGGACCTCGGTGATTTTCGTCGTAAGGAATCATCGTGCTTGTCTCCGAGGAGTGTGGAGTTTGGAGGGTTTTATTTTTTAGAATTATCAGTATGGTGTTCGCCTTTATGGTTAACGGGTAAGACCATAGAGTAATAAATCTAGTATGATAATGCTAAAGTTAAGAAACCAACTTAAAATGTGTCGACCTAACCTAAAATGAGGCGACCTATCTGCCTATATCTCCTATTTATATGTGATTAGACAAAGATAAATATGGCTCTATAATCTTTCCTGTCTTATTATTTGCTTGATACTCACACTCACAAGCCTACCCGTGGATCTCCTTCTCTATATATAATTCATTTTATGGGTAAGAAAAGTAAGTTTAGATAGTTTGTGTCACATGGTTATAAGAGTTCAGCACTAAATGATAAAAATAGATATTTGAGAAACATAAAAATTTGTATTTTATATATTTAAGGCTGCAAAACTCAAATATTAATTTAATTGATGTCTTAGAATTAGTAGTAGATCTAAGAGTTTTTTGATAATTTTTATTTCGAATTTCCCACAAGAAAAAATTAATCCGAGAGGTTTATAAATATCAACCACGTACATTTGATATACTTTTATTATTATTTTTTTATCATTAATTTTATTTAAGGCCTGGATTCTAATTTATTAGCCTCATATTTGTATTATACTTTAATACAGACAAAAAATCTTTAAGTGGAAACTGTCATCTCTTGATTATGTGTCTGTGGTCACTAAGATTATTTGCTTAATTACACTATACTTCTAGAAATGAGGTAACCTTTTATGGAATTTTAAACGAAGATTTTAACATTTAAGACTAAATTTTAGTAATATATAATTAATAATATTTAAGTAATATTACTAATATAAACCTTAAAACAGCGAAAATAGTTTTCGTTGACCGGTAATAATAAAATCGTTTTAAGACCTATTCTTATGTTTCCCGTAGGATATTTTTTATATTTGGTTGTGCATCTACAGAATTTTGATTTAAGATGTATTTAAACAAAGTGATTGAACTAGAATAGACGTATTAAATTTCCAATTCTAGTTTCAGAAGAGAAAATATCAAGTTGATGTATTAAATTTTTTCCTCGCGAGACGTTTCGTTTTAGACTTGGTCTTAAATATGCATGCCTTCACCTCGCTCTACGTGCTCAAATGTTATTGATAGAATAACTGATACTATTTTTTAAGTTATATTCTTCTAGTTACTCATTTTATAGGTAAGAGGTGGAATATTTTGCAAATTTAAAATGCAATCTAGTAATTAATTTTTCAGTAATTGCGCGATCAGTATCAAATTGATTTACAATTGATGCACTTATCATTTGAGAAAGAAAAACCTAATCTATCGGCACATATCTTAAGTTCTTACTTAGGTTTTCTTTAGTAGAAAATCAGGGGCATAACAAGCTGTTATTTTGTTTGTTTCAAAAAGTCAAGTTAGCCAACACTTCGACTATTTGATTCTTACATTTGTAGGCTTGCGTCCACAGGTTAGAGTTCAAACCATAGCCAGAAAAGTAGTTTTCTATAAAAATTGCATTTATTTCTCTTAAAAAGATTAAACCACATCTACCTAGTAAGCAAATTTTCCGCACATGTTTTGTTTGACTTTAAAGTATGAATAAATGGCAAATATACGATTATATTTAAGAAAAAAATATTTTCAAAATGATTGTGTTCTTAAAAGTTGCCCCTCCAGCGTTTGAACAAAAAAGTTTTAGCCACGATTATATACAGGATATATACCAGGACATCATAAATTTAATGCAAGTGACATTCTACACTTCTTGGAATATTTATCCAAATTAAATGACCTACAAGAAAATATGAAAAGGATTTTAACTATTCATAAAAAAACAACAAAAGGTAATTCTCGCGTTCAACTAAAGGGAATATTTCGCACATAAACCAGGGGTTGCGTAAATAAACAAGGCGCTGGCGACAGTGAAATACAGCCACCGGGTAATAGTGCCATCCATCCGGTCACATCTTCGATAGGGTTAGTACACCTCCACACCTTTATGCGTCCCTGGTGGGACATAACGGCCCTATAGACGGGAGGCCCGGTTTTTTGGCGTCTATTTGTGGTCGCCCTTTGCCCTTAACGGCTCCATCTGCCCCTGGGCGCATGAACATGTTAGATTTGAATTAAATTTCCAAATTACATCCAAGAAATTACAGTAATTGAATTTTGAGAATCATTTAAGTCCATTATTTTAATTGTTCTTAATATTGGAAATATTCGTTCGAGAGTAATGGATGTTCCCAAATTAGCTTCACATTTATAGTACGTACTTTTTGTGCATAAAAATGTACAGCATGATAAATATATATAGTGCCAAAGTAGAAACAAAATTACTGGGCTAATCTAATTAGGCAAATTCTTGGCGTGAAACAAAAGTACGAATCATTTCTGTAATAAAATTCCTCAATCAATTTAAACTTTGCCCTAAGCAAACCGTATCAAAGTCAGACTACTATATCTTTGCCTTTTAAATTTAGTAATAATAGTTTTTCATGAAAGAAAGTCAATTGCATGACTATTGTGAATTATAAAAATATATTTTTCAAATCATCATATAAATTCGTATTCGAAATGCAAATGGATATAGGTTTTACAAAAATCACAAGTTCTATCTCGCGACACCTGCCAATAGCATTTTTGCGAAGTGCGGATAAACAATTCAGGGAGCGACCAACATTGGCAAAGTGACTAAATTATGCAAATCCATAATGGACACTGTCCGCACTCTAGGCTGCGGAAATAGTGCACCTTTTACAATACGATCTAGATAAATTTGTCCAATTCTTTTCCAGACCTTCAAGTGATGTTCAGAATAAATAATTTAGTTCCTTTAACTCATGTTCGCTATGCTTTCTTTTTACATGCTTTATATAGGTACATGATTATTTTACTGCACGAAGTTTTTGCTTCACCATTTCTGTTGCGCACATCAAGGGAATAGAAATCTCTTTTGGCACATATCTTTCCCGAAGCATAAAATATAGTTATTTACAAAGCAAGAGCAAATAGGCATCTTCTAGGCATGCGCGTTCAACCTTAGAGTTTATCATCGCTTACCACAAGGCATGATTCCAGTCAAGTGCTCGCCTATTAGACAATAAAAAATATTGCTTTTGTTTCGTTAAGGCATTCTAGAAACTTATACTAACAAGCAATCTTCGGTCTCTTGCAGCTCTTGTGGTAGTGATGTAATAAATAACTGTTCTAATTTTGCAAATCGATCCTCATCGAAGCAACGTCACGCAGCGTATGAATGGACCAATAGAGACAATGGCGGGCGGCGGTACGTCAAACGTTGATGCTAATCTGCGGAGCCGGACGCTGTGACGGCGCTCGGAAACTGGACCGAGCTGGGAAATGAGATAGTTCGCAACTTCGCCATTGAGGCCTGACTGGATGATGGAATTGGGACGTGACGAGGTTACAATGTCTCAACACGTGTAGGTTTCCATTATTTCACTTTATTGGTGTTTAGACTCCTAAAGGCGAACAGGAGAATGTGTATTTGTTGTTTTGGTTGACGAATCTAGGGCTATCTATATTCAAGTGATAAGCGTGCGTATTAACACTTTTTTGATTTTTTTGATTTGAAGTTGAGCATCTCAAACATAAATTACCAGCTACGGTTTGTTTCGTATAGTAGAGCATCTCGGGTTCTAATTTATCTATTACATAAAATAGTTAAGATTCAATTGACAATTCCTAATGCAAAATACTTTTAGTATTGAATGTTTGCTTTTAAGAAAAATATTAGCTAATCAGCACTACACTTGGCTATCGGACTTTTCTGATCACAAGCCTATAAAGTTGGGTATAAAATTCCTCAATCAATTTTGGCTTTGCTATTACATCAATAAAAAAACTGTTAAAGGCTGATAAAAGCCTACTATACTGTGGAATACTTAGATGATAAGAATGCATAGATGTAGCTACTTTCCGACCCTGCAGAAAGTTGTGATGACTAAATGTAACTAGTTAATAATGTAACTAGTAACAATTGACTCAAAGGTTGATTACAAGAGATCCCTTTAAGGAACAAGTCCGTACATGTGCTGTTTTTTTCTAACATAACACATAAATAAAGTTTTTCGACAGTTTTTCGGCTCTTCCAGCTAAAATAACCTTTCCTTCCTTCGGTCCTTTATACTTTGAACTACAGATTTAATCTCGAAACAATCTGAAAACAGGATTGTACAATGTGCAAAAAGTTCGTGTATATGTTAAGTTTTTATAAGTATGTATTCACTTATAAAACTTTGCATATCAATACACATCAAAGGAGCCGGTGAACTGCGCGGGCGCGGTACGAACAAACGGTTGGCGAAACCAAATAAAATGAAATCAAGTGAGCTAAAAAAGACAATGTACATGAGACCCTATTGGGTGCTTAAAGATGTGCAGGGCTGACGATTGTCATCAAACATCATTTATTTATTTACAAAGTTACAGATAATTGTTTTGGAAACTTGTAAAACTATAAAATATGGTAAAATATTTTACGAAACCTAGGTAAGAAAGAAGGTATACTCAAGCGTATTCGACGCGATGGATCAGCCTTTTACAATACCTCAGTAAAAAATGAGGGTGGTCTATTCTACTCAGCCGGGTACCACACGGCGGGTCGACTTATATTAGTCGCTTTTTACGATACTTCGGTAAGAAATGAGGGTGGTATATTCTTCCACATACTACACGTCTTACGACAAATTTTGGCCGGCGGGAATCGAATAGTTTAATTCGGCGGGAATCGAATAGTCGACTCATGGAGCTGTAGGTACTGGCCACCTATACCAAAGGGTCAGTTGATCGATATAACTTTCAGATTACAAAGACCTTGCGGACAGCCCTATATTGCGTCAATTTAGCCCGTTCTGCATGCTACTCGAGCAATAAATATACTTCGGTTCTGAAAAACCGCCGCGAACAGCCATTGTGCCCGCGTCAGCAGCGGGACGCGCCGGCTGACGTCGGGAAAATATTGATATATACGTGTCTTAAACAGGCGAAATGTTATAAAACGTGATAACTACATCGATTATCGTACTTTGTAATGGCAAAGACAGAACTACCAATTACCTCTTAAAGCGTTTTTAGAAGTGTTATGTAACGCACGTAAAATTCGCGCGGAAGTTGTTTATATGGATGGATGGACGTATAATAGCAAAATACCCTTAATTTACGATTTTTTTTAAAGTCAGCCCGATGTAGCTTCAATGGTATCAAATTTCATTATTTATTCTACAGCGGATTAGCTGTGAAAGCGTAACAGATACGAACAAACTTTCGCATTTATAATAGTAATATATGTACTTGTATTAGTATATGGTGTCAGAAATAGGCTGACACAGAAAGATTACTATACTGTTGTGAATTGCGTTAGGTGTGTGATATCCAGCTGAGTAGAATAGACCGCCCTTATTTTTTAAGTTGGTGTCAGGCAGGCGGCCGGTCGTAAAATACTCAAAACATATAACAACATGTTGAGCCGACTCTACTTAGAGTGGGATAAGTACAGGATATGATGACGAGTATCGAGGATTACATAAATGATAAAACTGCGTGGCTTTAGCTACTTTTCGATCTTGCACTAGATAGCTATGACAAATTGTAACTAATTATAAGAATTATATTTCAAAAAGTTTCTAGACATTCTATTTCTAGAAGTTCCTAAAAAGGCAACCGGCGAGTTTCTTACTTATAAGAAAGAAACTCGCTGGTTGTCGAACGAGTTTTCAAACCAGAACTAAAGTTGACGATTCGAAACCATTTGTTAAATATTTTACTCGAATAAAGTAAATTTTGAATTTGAATCTGAATATGGATTCAAATGGTGGAAAATACGTAAATCACGTAACTAATGAGGCCCACTAAAACAACAGTGTCCGTGTACAATCGTGGCGATCGCGGGCCGCGCGAACGGCGCCGCATAAACAGATACCGCGTGACAAATTCCGCATCTCGCAGATATCGACGCGTAAATCATCGCTGCGGAGCCGACTTTGTGCGTGAAATATGCGTCGATATATGAGTGCGGATTTAATATAACTCGAGACGCAATACAGAAAGCTCAGCAACTCTCTCGGCGTGCGATGGAGCGAGCTATCCTAGCATAGCAATCATCATCCTCCTGCCCTTATCCCAGTCTAAGTGGGGTCGGCACAACATGTTATAAACATGTTGTTACATGATTTGGCTGCGTTTATACGACCGGCCGGCTGCCTGACGTCAACAGCTATCCTAGCATAGCAATCTAACCAAGAAATAAATCTAGAAGGTCTATTTTTAAATTTAAAGTATCGTGAGTATTAATAGTTAATGTATAGAAACTGGCTATACTCACGTCTTATTTTATCGGGTTAGCCCGACTAGTTTCGAACCCTTCCGGCGCTCTTTACACGACGTTATCGGGGTGGGTGGTTATTGCCGCGATATTGTTGAAACTAGTAGGGCTAACTGGTATTATACTAAGTGGGGGCAGACACATGTTATAAACATGTTGTCACATGATTTGGCTACGTATTTAACGACAGGCCGCCTAACTTATATAAACTTACCTTAGTCGCCTTTTGCGACACCTCGGTAAAAAAGAGGGTGGTCCATTCTACTCAGCCGGATACTACACAACTAATTTTAATCTTTTTTATTTTTATAGAGTTATACTATACTAGAGAAAGGGAAGTCACAGGCCCAGGAGTGCAAGTGTACAACAAATAATAATTATCTAATCACACATAAAAAAGAGACAGAAAAGTGACCTAATTTGCTTAGAATTTTTTTTCGATGGACACATTTTATTCTCCCCTGCTCTAGTATAATAACTCTATGCCTTTTCATTTGTAAAAAACCATAGACAAATTTGTCATTTCCAAACGGTGACAGTATTTATTAATCTGTGGCCGGCGCGCTTGCAAACCCGCTCGCGTTTATTTTCGGACGAGTCGATTATTATTTATGCGCTGGCGGCGCTAATCAATGCGCGATGCGAGTTTAATTTATGCCCGAACTATTTGCATCGGCCATCGTACGTTGAAGGGAGTTCTATTATTTTTTTTACGTGACAAAAAAAAGGCCTTGCATAACGTTGTCTAAGATAGAAAGTCGCTAAATGAGAAATGCTTTAAAAGATGTTCAATTTTCTAAATTTATTCCAATTTCAATCCTTTATTGTCATTTTTGCGTTTGCGGTGTTAAATAACGCAACGCTAGCTTAATTCATGGTCACACTGTTTCGATAATTAATTATTTCTGCGAGTTTTTAAAGCAATTTACAAATAAATAACATTTCTGTGTACTTTAATTATAATGTTTAAAAAACTCGTAATAGTAAAGGTGACCGTTACTTGAAAAGGCAGGAACAAGGAAGTGGTGCTTATACAATGTATTTTATAGACCGACACACAATATTATCTTAAAAAGATTATCTTTATAGTTACTACTAGCAGTTACAGTATTTGGATAACACACAATATTGGATAATCACAATTCTTCGTAATACTGTTTAAGACGGAACTAGACTAATTTGCATAAAATATTTTCCAAATGACAAATATTTTCGAAATAATTTTGTGGCATTTTTGATTTGAAAATCATTTTATCTTTGTACAATAATCTAGTTTAATTATGTAAAATTAGTATAACGCAGTTCGCAGAGCTTATTGAATATATGAATAACAGATATAACAAATACTCTCCAATTACCACCAAACTTTAGAAATAAATAGTCAATCTAAAGATGAAAATTTCATTAAAATCCGTTTCAGAGTCTATAAGAAGCGTACCGACAAACATTTATTTTTATATATAAATAATAATAATAATTTATTTAAATTACATTACATCCATTGTGTTAGTAGACATTAAAAACAAAATATATGAACTTATAGGCTATGTTAGAATTAGAGTAAGAAAGAAGCACTGGGAATGCATATAGGATCCTACATTCGAATTCAGTAAAAAAATAAAAATGGAAACGTTTACAAGATTGACTGCCGAGTTTCTTGCCGGTTCTTTTCGGCAAGAGCAATATTCCGAACCAGTTGTAGCTTCATTAAGCCTATTGATCCTTGGCGATTCAAAAGTGCTTACAAAAGCATATTAAATAAAGATTGTTTTGATTTTTATTGATTGATTGATTGTCTATAAATGTAGACATGATGTCTACATTAGAAACAGTGACACGAACAAGCCCAATCAATGCTCCGTCGCCACTGGTGACCCGCTAAGGGGTCACGTGCGAGAGCGCTCCGCCCTCAGGCTCCGTGACACAGGTTTGGCGGACCCCCTGTCTTGTACGGTCACACCTCACTTGTCGACTCAGAATGATTTGAGAGGAATGACAAAGAAGTGGTAGTAAGAACAGAGTGGGTATCCGGTAGTGCCAGTGTGGTATCTGGCTGAATAAAAGACCACCCTCATTTCTAACCGAGGTGTCGTAAAAGGCGAACGAGGTTAGTTGTCCCCCTTGCGGTATCCGGCTGAGTAGAATATACCATACTCATTTCTTACTCGAGTGTTGTAAAAGACGACTAAGGTAAGTTGTCAGGATAGATTGTAGAATCACTTTTTGGCTACCTCAGTTTGTTAGAAAGAATTGAAATTTCCTCGGACACTATACATGATTGATAGGAAAACCCAATCTAAACAACAAATAAATTAAATATAATAATTTGTTTTAATAAATAACAGGTTTTAACAAAATGTTATCTCCCTACTGTTAACAGTCGAGCCAATCCTGGACATGTTTATCACTAACATGCATTGTCATCGGCACTAGACCAGTATGTAAAATTTCAGCTCAACTATAGAAAGTTGGTTAAATTTAACTAGCAAGATTCCACCTTCACATACATACCTGGCAAGTTAAATAAAAGCTTTTAAAAAATATATAATGCAAAAAAAAATCTCAAAGCATATATTCGCCCTATCCGAAAAATAAAGTAACATTTTGTGACTAGCCCGTTGGCGCACTGGGTAGTGACCCTGCCTTCAGCTCCGCGGGTCGCGGGTTTGATTCCCGCCGAGGGCCAACATTTTCTATAAATGTATTTGTTGGTCTTTGAGCCTGGGTGTATATTTGTATTTAAGAATGTATTTAAAAATATATAAATATATATTTACCAGTTGTCTGTCACCCATGACACAAGTATTAAGTTACTTACTTATTTTATGGACGGACGACCGTGTGTGTAAGTGTCCCATTTATTTATATTTATTTATTTATTTATTTATAAATGGGATAAGTAACTTTATTCTTCGCATAGGGTGATATGAGTATCGACAGCTGATAAGAAAGCGTCTGATCAGACGACCTCTGGTCCCCAGTCCGTCTGTCCGGACACTCCATAAATCAGGTCCGACCCGAGTGTTGCGGCATGACTGATGGCCCCATAGACCCCAACGATTGGTATTCGTCGCTCTCTAGATGTATACATATCTGTATGAACCGTGATAGCCCATTGGGGCAACGTGTGGTCCTTACCAGAGTGACAAATTTTCCAAATCCCGGGATGGTACCAAAGACTATTCTTGTTAAAACTTGTTTGTAACAATTTATCACTCGTTTTTCTTTGTAGGAAAACATCATGAAATCGCATATCTTTAAAGAGTTCTTGGGATATTTGTATTCTTACAATCTGCATAGAGCCTGACTCCAACCGTTTGCTCGTAATAAAAAGACTATGACCAAGAATGGACAATAATGATTTATTAAATGTCACCTATAGACGGTGTCTTTTTTATAAAGTTAGCTGATACAAGTTGTTGCCTAGTTAGTACCATCAAAATATATATATATATATAAAACTAGTGGAAGATGGGGTATGCGTAGGTGTCTTATAATTAAAATAACCTCTGCAAATATTCAAAACAACAACGAAATATCGGTTTGAGTTCCAAGAATGTATAGTACGGTAGATGTTTTGTAAGCAAACAAAACGAACATTTAACTTAATTACCATGTACCTAATAATTCCAATAAGGAGAGGAAGAATCGTTCCTCTTTATTTGCAGCCCTAATTTCTATAATCAAATCAAAATCGTGAATGGTCATAACTGCGAACACCCCAATTACAAAGCACGAGCCGTCCAAAGATATTTTTTCTAATCTTCCCACGCGCTATGTTCGCACGTAATTATAGGTTCAACCCGGTAATAACATATCGCTTCAATAAAATTGTATATCATTCGGTTCCTTTCCCTGCGAACGCTTGATTAGCGCCGCCATCTTGTAGGCGGGAACACCCGAAGGCGACACGATCCACGATTCCATTTTCAAAAACACTAATCGCCAAATCAAGCACGCGCGCAATTCCGAACGTGTGTTTTTCAAATTGGAACGTCCTTTCCCGTTGTTGCTGGGCGGGGATTTGACTACTGTCACTTTTGACAGTTGTGATTGACGTTCATAAATACCACAAGTCAAGTACGAGCTCGTTACTCGGTTCGGAAACGTAAGAAACGATATTATTAAGACAGAGAGCTTTTGATGTCACTCGCCGCTTGTCGGAGATTGATATAGGCATTTTCGATTTCAAAGTCTAAATTTTAGGGTACTTTTTCGGGCGGGAAAGTTTTAGCCATGATATTAATTAACTCGCGGCTTCGTGCAGTGCAGATGAGTGCATATTGAAACGTCAAAAATCGGTGTTTCTTTTGCTTCTCATTTCGGTCCGTTCCAATATCCTTCACGTCAAGAGTGAGATAGACAGCGTCGGTGGGCAACATAGGTTTTTTTATAGATGGAAACCGCCTATTTTTCCGCAAAATAGACACAGAATCGATATTTTCAATTTTAACGCATTTGTATTTCAAACGGTCATCAACAGTTTCCTTTACAAAATTGAATACCATTTTGCAAGGTTTGATTAGCAGATAAATTCTATACTAATATATATAATATTTTTAAGAAAAAAAAATTCTGTTTTGTGTTCTATTGGATTTTGTCCATATTTCCTTACAATCTCAATGATTTTTTCAATGAATGATGAATTGAATTTTTTCTCTTTAAAACTTAAATTTCAGCTCAAAATGGTAAAATGAAATTTTAAACGAATAAGTATTAATTGAAGCGACAAATAAAGCATTCATGATTAAAAAGTTAATCCAAGAAACGAACGGGGAATCCATTCATTCATATTCATAGTGGCGGAACGGGAGAGAGAGGCTTTCACGAAAATGGCTCCGGTGTCTAGGAGCCGGATGAGATGCATGAATATTAACATGGAGTACTAGGCAGCCATAACTATATTAGAGGTAGCTAGTACTGCATGCCAGCGCTGGGGGCACGTTTGAAGTTGCGCCGAGCAACGTTCTGAAATTTGACATTTTGACAGCTCTCCGACGGCGGCTGCCTTGCCAACCATCCCCCTCGCACCCTATCGAGTCCCGTCGTAGCGTCCCGCTCGCACCCGCTTCTGCTATGTCTGACTTCTGATATGAATTGTTAATGCATCGGTAATTGATATTATAATTTTGATAGCCATTTTAGTTATAATGGCGCCTTTTAGTGTAAGAGCTTGGGGTATGTTATGTAATCGGATCCCTTTGTGGGTTTGTTTGCGTTAATACTTTTATCTATATCTTTTAAAAATAATGACTTGGCACTTTTTTGGTCATCGTATATATAAAAATATTATGTAACTTTTAATATAATTTCGAAACTCCAGTGAAGAATGTTATTATTTTAAAATAGTTTCTGAACTGTGACACGAAACGTTTTAATGCTACAGACGGTGTAAAATGACCTGAGCACTTTTTAACGAACACCTAACGAAAAATACACCAAATTGACAAGTGAACAAGTGCCGACTAATCACCAAGTCTAGACCACGCTAACGTTAAACGTTACAGCCGACAAAAACCGGCGACAGTGCTGTCAATCGCCTATCTGTAGTGGAAAAAAAGAGACCACGATATGTAGTTAGGGCTTGAAATAGAGTGTTATGGTAAGGTATCGGAATATACACTATACAAATTTCACGTGGAGAACGTTCAAAAGGAAATAGCTTCGTCATTGTTTTAGCGTTAAATGAACGTGACGGGCGAAATATTAAGGACATGGAAATGCTTATGGTGAAATTGAAGAGAATATTCGACGTGCGCTGTTTATAAAAAATGCAAATATTTATTAAAACATCATTCCAGTCTAAGTAGGGTCGGCACAACTTGTTATAAACATGTTGTCACATGATTTAGCTACCTATTTTACCAGCCGCCTGCCTGACGGCTGCCTGGTGGTCTATTCTACTCAAACGGATATCACACGGTGGGTCAACTTAACTTAGTCGTTCTTACGACGTCTCGGTGAGAAAGATGGTGGTCTATTCTACTGAGCCGGATACCACACTTATTTAAGAAGTTAGAAATAAAGAAATATTGCTATATGTCGCTTTCGTTCTTTAGCATGACCTCAGCTATATAATTACCATAAACATCGCTGCATGTGTTTCTGAACGACCTGTTCTCGCTTGGCCCTGATGAAGTTTGCTATTTTAATCTATCTAATGTCCCTCTAATGGATATGTATAAATTACTTTAATAAATTTTAATGCGCTTTTAGCGATAACGAATGTAAAGTAAACAACCTTTTAATATTTACTTTAACGTACATGACTTTGTAAAATCGTTGCAAAAAGTTTTTATTTAAAGATTTATTATTAAAAAAAAATTTTTTTAGACACTTACGCACACGGTCGCCCGTCCCCAAAGTAAGTAATTTTAATACTTGTGTTATGGGTGAAAGACAACTGGTGAATATATACATATATAATTTTTTAATATGTACTTAAATACACAAAGCTGTGATGGCCTAGCGGTGCGAGCGTGTGAATCTCTAGAGACGATCATGGGATCAAACCCGGGCAGACACCAATGAGTTTTTCTATTAAAACATATGTGTCTAATTGATAATTGCAATTTATCACACGCTTTTCGGTGAAGGAAAACATCGTGAGGAAACCTGCATTTCTCCAGAGAATCCTAGGGATATTTGAAACCTACCAATCCGCATTGGAGCAGCGTGGTAGGTCTTAGCTCCGACCCTTCTCTCCAAAAATGGAGAGAGGAGGCCTATGCCCAGCAGTGGGATAGTAACAGGCCGTTACTTTCTACTTAAATACAATTTAACATAATTAAATACAACATAAAATAAAACATACATA
This sequence comes from Morpho achilles, assembly GCA_947086495.1. Lineage (NCBI taxonomy): Eukaryota > Metazoa > Arthropoda > Insecta > Lepidoptera > Nymphalidae > Morpho > Morpho achilles. Next base: position 14,545,062 of record CAMTZB010000001.1, on the reverse strand, counting down.
CAAAATAACATACAATAAAAAAATACAACAATTAAAAACGGAGTTATAGATTTAATATTTATCTGTAATAATTATGGTCCTAGCAATATTTATTATGCAGTCTGTGGTTTTATATAAAAAAAATACCGTACTAACATAACTTCTGCCCCAAAAAAAAGAAACATTCAAGCTCTGATATCATTACGTAGAATCGTAATATTTTTAAATAAAATATATTTCTACTAGGTTCTAACTAGAAAGGTGACTGATATAGCACTACTTTAAATAATTATTGATTAACTTTTCATTTTGGAGAGAGCATTAACTTAATGGTATTTAGCCGTGCGGTATCCGGCTAAATTGAATAGTACCACCCTCATATCTTACCGAGGTGTCGTAAAAGGCGACTAAGGTAAAACGACTCGCCGTGTGGTATCCGGCTGAGTAGAATAGACCAACCTCATTTCTTACCGAGGTGTCGTAAAAGGCGACTAAGGTCAGTTGACGTCAGGCAGGCAGCCTGTCGTAGAAACGCAGCTAAATCATATTACAAGATGTTTATAACATGTTGTGCCGACCCCAATTAGAGTGGGATAATGGTATTAGTGTGTAATTTGTTTGTTAATATAAGTAAGTCATTCAATTGATATCAGTGTAATTTATAGAATTAGGCGTTACTTTGCGGAGATCCATAATACAAAAGTAATAATAAAATTATTTTGCTATAATCCGCGATGCTATGATCCGCTCATCGCGGATTATAACAAAATAATTTTATTATTACTTTTGATATCAGTGTATTTAACATGGTATCAAAATATCTATATTTATTATAAAACACATTCTCCAAAAGCTGTCTGTCTGTGTGTGATCGATCTTCTCAAAATCTACTGAACAGATTTTTGTGCGGTTTATACTAAAAAGTTTTGAAATTCTTAAGGAAGTTTTAAGTTACTAGTACATTACGGCGAAATTACCACAGGGTCGAGATTTGCGCGGGAAAACTTAGTGACATATTGTAAACTACACAAGCATGGCCGCGGGCATAGGTTTATCTATACATAGACAATATCTTTATCCAAGACTACAATAATAAGAATACTGTAATGTAATAGTTGAGACAGTAAAAAATAACGCATCTATTGTGTATAAAATATAACATAGTAAGCCCAATAATAAATAAACTAAAAACAGGCCTTTCAAAAATGATTTCCGAACGAACAAAACAGTTAAAAAAGTGCACGTTTTATTCGCGAGATATCGCGCTCCGCGTAAACATCAAATTTTATTGACGCTGGCGCCGCGTGCGACAATTTTTTGCACTGCACTGTACTGTTTTTGAAAAGTCGAATTTTTTTAGCCTATTTTTATTGGCGCCTGTATAAATTCATGGATTGCGTAACGCATCTCGCTCGAAAATGAATATTGTATCGAACCGTATATTTGCGCGCTATATATATAGTTTTTATCTGTACGCTTATAATAATTAATAGGAATAAGAATAAGACAACATGCTTATAATATGTTGTGGCGACCCCACTTAGAGTGGGATGATAAAAAAGTAAAGTAACGGCCTGTTACTATCACACTGCTGGGCATAAGCCTTCCTATCCGTTTTTGGAGAGAAGGATTGGAGCTAAAATCTACCACGCTGCTCCAATGCGGATTGGTACGAGTAGGTTAGACACATTCCTAGAATTCTCAAGAGCTTTGCAGGTTTTCTGATGATATTTTTCCTGTACCGAAAAGCTTATGATAAATTACAATTATCAATTAGACACATAAGTTTTAACGGAAAAAGTCTTTGGTGTCTGCCCGTGGTTTCAACCCGTGACCCCTCAAAAGAGTCACATGGTCACCGCTGGGCTATCAAAGCTGAGGAAAATGAATAAGAAGCCGGTTTTACTAGTTTGAAATATTTACGTCATCATTCTCTTACCCTTATCCCACTCTTAGTGGGGTGGGCACAATATGTCTTCTTCCACTCTCCTCTATCATTCGTCAACTCTGCCACTCCTTTAACATGCATATTATTTTTCACACAATCCATCCATCTTTTTTTCGGCCTCCGCCTATACATACAGTTTGAAACATTCACGTATTCTATTCAAATAGCGCAAATTTATGTTTGATGTAACGTTTATGAAACACGCCAAAATCGTCAAAAATACAACGCGGCCGCGATACATTGCGGTGCCATCGTTTGCACAAAGCGTCAAGTTACAAAGTCTGCCTCGAGGCGCGCTAAGAACGCCTAATCAAACGGAGAGAAGTCCCGTTTCCACTTTGTTGTAGTTTCTTTGAAGTCAGCTATGATATTGTAAAGAAACGTTTGTTGGCGAGACAGTTTCGCTCCGAGCACCGGCCCGCCTACAAATTCGTGATAGACGTTGTTTAACCTGTTACATTTTAATGTTACAGAAGCTAGGAAAGCCGCTTTAGGATCCTACAAATATATTAAAAAAAATTATAATATATGAAATTTTGAGAGTATGGATGTATGTTTGTTACTCTTTCACGCTGAACTAATATCGATGAAATTTGGCGCAATTATTCCTTACACACCGGGGTAACATATAGGCTATAGAAATCCTGTTAATTCTACAGGAATAGGATGAAATAGAAAAGCGTTATCTACTCGTATTATCAAAGTTGCGAGTAAAAGCTAGATCTTTATAATACAGAATATACCTGCGACTATGTTATGTTTAAATACCCTCAATTCAATATTTATTTATTTATTCCTTAGAACTACCAACAGATTTACATGTGTAACTACAGTAACATGGTTATATATTCTAGGGTTGCTAATGACATATAAATCTAATTAAAGGTAGTCACAGCGTGCTTAAAGGTTACAAACATACAATAACTAATCTAACTAACATTAGAACAATATCATAGTTTAGTGATGTATGTTTTTGTATGCCGTGTGGTATCCGGCTGAGTAGAATAAACCACGCTCATTTCTTCCCGAGGTATCGTAAAAGGCGACTAAGGTAAGACAACCTGCCGTGAGGTGTCCGGCTGAGTAGAATAGACCAACCTCATGTCTTACTGAGGTGTCGTAAAAGGCGACTAAGGTAAGTTGACGTCAGGCACGTGGTAAGTCGTAAAATACGTGATTATATCATGTAATAATATGTTTATAACATAAAAAAATTAGTAACAACTAAATAGTAGCGACTAAATGTAAATAGTTATAAGGATGATATTTCGTAAAGCGCTTGCTTTCTTGCTGGCTCCTCTCGGTAGGAACAGTTTTCAGAACCAGCAGTATTGTTGGCGATTCAAACGCATTTATTAAGAAGTTTACTTGAATAAACAATATTATGAATTGAAATTGAAAACAAAAATAATTTTTATATCCCTTCTTACGTTGTACATGAATTCCGATTGTCCGAAATTTCTTCAATAGCGCTTAAACTGTTCAGTAGTAAAAGGCATACAGACAGACAAATTTTCGTTATAATATTAGTATGAATAATTAACGTTAGTAAAACGTACAAAGTTCAAACAATAAGCCCGGGTAAGACAATATAGTATTGATAACAGAAGCGGCAGGTTCGTATAGTGTTGCCATCGTAAACCGACACACGAGCGAACGATAAACCCAATCAAAAGACAATACATAAAGACGCAGCCTCATAGCGGCCTAACAATACATTACACCCGCTTGTGGTACTAATATTAAGCGGAAGCGATTAATAGACTACCCTACAAAGGTTGTGTGTTTGAACCACTGTAACGCATCAAATTGTACGATGATACAGATTTTAGCATCGAAGAACACATCCGAAAGGAAATAATTTATATAATTAGGCGTAACTTTGCGGAGATCCATAATACACAAGTAATAATAAAATTATTTGGCTTTATCCGGAATAAAGCAAATGGAATATATATTTAATGTTAAAATTATAATATAACTAGCGGCCTGCCCCTGCTTCGCACGGGTATAAAATATATAACCCATGTCAGTCAGTGTAAAAAAAATGATTAAAATTGATCCAGTTGTTTTGATTTATTCATTACTGCCCGTGGCCGTAGCGTTAAATTTGGAGAAAAACAATTTCCTTTCCCTATACCAAGAAGATTTCCTGCTATCTTTGGAATATCTAAATTCATATAGTACATTATTACTTATTTACTTTTATATTTTCCCTATGTATTTTATTTTTACAATTAATTACAGAATGTCTTTAAACAAACTCTTGAAAGAGCGACATCGCTGCTAAAGTCTAAGTGTTATAGGGCGAAGCGCAGCCTCCTCACGGCATTTAAATTTGTAATATCTCCGAAAATGTTCACTTAAATTACATGCTGTAAACGGCCATATTGATCTATATTAAATCAACTATTTATTTAAGGTACTTAATTGGATAAGGATTAATGCTGTACCGTATAAGAATTGCTTCAAAAATATGGCATTATTTTTCGTAAAAAGTAAACGACAAAAAATGCTTTAGTGGGTTATCCATAAGCGATAGACATATACCATCGCGGACTTTTCTGTAGACCTTTTCAATGTGTACAAATATTTAGTACATTATTTTGATAAATCTCGTAGGGTTTAGCCTGCGTTTGCAATGTAAGCGGAAAAAATGTAATTATTTACAGAAACCTCAAAAATTACAGTATTTCTCTACTCCGCATTGAATGTTATTATACGTACAAACCTTCCTCTGGAATCACTCTATCTATTAAAAAAAACCGCATCAAAATCTGTTGCGTAGTTTTAAAGTTTTATGCATACATAGGGAAATATGGACTTTGTTTTATAATATGTAGTTGAGAGATGATTGTTATTTTCCTCGCTAGAGAGCTTTGATCATAAATGCGTCCGATCGCTGCTAAATTCAAATGGTAAAAGGGCGAACCGCGTTTTTTTTTTCGAGTTTGACTAATGCTGTTAGCCCTAATGGCTTTGACAGCGTCACCGATAAGTTACACCGATAAATTACATGCTGTAAACAGCAATATTGATCTATATTAAATCAACAATTTATTTAAGGTACTCAATTGGATAAGGATTAATGCTGTATTGTATAAAAATTGCTTTGAACATAAGGCATCATTTTTCGTAAAAAGTAAATGAAAAAAACTGCTATTGTGGGTTATCCATAAGAGATAGACATATACTATCGCGGACTTTTCTGTAGACCTTTTCATGGTGTACAAATACTTAGTACATCATTTTGATAAATCTCGTAGGGTTTAGCCTGCGTTTGCAATGTAAGAGGAAAAAAATGTAATTATTTACGACATCACATTAGAAACCTCAAAAATTACAGTATTTCTCTACTCCATATTGAATGTTATTAGACATGTAAACCTTCCTCTAAAATCACTCTATCTATTAAAAAAAAAAAACCGCATCAAAATCTGTTGCATAGTTTTAAAGATTGAAGCATACATAGGGATATACGGACATAGGGACAGACAGAGAATGCGACTTTGTTTTATACTATGTAGTGATATTATTTATTTTTACAATTGATTAGACAATGTCTTTACATACAACATTCACAGCTTTCTTATCATTAGACAATATAAACTTGAAAAAAGGACATTTAGTTGCGCCTCCGGTCGCTGCTAAATTCGAAGTGCTTATAGGTCTAAGCGCGGCCTCCTCGCGGGATTTTAAATCTGTAATATCTCCGAAAATGTTCACTTAAATTACATGCTGTAAACAGCCATATTGATCTATATTAAATCAACAATTTATTTAAGGTACTCAATTGGATAAGGATTAATGCTGTATTGTATAAAAATTGCTTTGAACATAAGGCATCATTTTTCGTAAAAAGTAAATGAAAAAAACTGCTATTGTGGGTTATCCATAAGAGATAGATATATACCCTCGCGGACTTTTCTGTAGACCTTTTTAAGGTGTACAAATACTTAGTACATCATTTTGATAAATCTCGTAGGGTTTAGCCTGCGTTTGCAATGTAAGCGGACAAAAATGTAATTATTTACAGAAACCTCAAAAATTACATTATTTTTCTACTTCGTATTGAATGTTATTATACGTACAAACCTTCCTCTGGAATCACTCTATCTATTAAAAAAAACCGCATCAAAATCGGTTGCGTAGTTTTAAAGTTTTATGCGTACATACGGAAATATGGACTTTGTTTTATAATATGTAGTGATTAAATATATTTATAATGCTAAACACATTCAGCATTATAAATATTTGTGTGTGTTCTTGCGTATTGTGGAGGCGATGGTGGAGGTTTATGCATTTGTTATTAAGAATCCTGCATGTATAGAGTATGAAAAGAGATCGTTTACTCTACATTTGGTATTATATATGTTTTCTATCGACTTTTTCACGGATTATGGCAAAAATAATTTTATAAAGTAATTTATTAGTTTACAATGCAAATTTTTATTCCGATATATTCCATGGTTCCATAATAAAATATATATTCTATATAAACAAAAACAAAAACTAAAACTAAAAAAAACTAAGTACCTAATTATAAATCGTATCCTTATACCGTATCCTTTCTTGTATGTTCAATTATATTTGAGCAAACGTACAGCTAAGTGTAAAATTTAGTAAAACATCATGTGAGTTACTTTATAATTCTAAACTACCTATTTATAGAACTTATAAGAATACTTGTTATGTGAGATGTATCATACGTTTTACGGACAAAGGAAAAAACATGTATAAAGCTTTGAATTGAAACTGCGTAATAAAATTATAGTCGGTGTATAAGCGGTGGATTTTTCTCAGAAGTGGGGTACTAACAGGCCGCTACTGATTATTGTTAAAACAATATTAAACTATTCATTTCACCATGGTTTAAAACTCCATAAAGTATTAAAAGGTAGCCCGCTGTCTCTCGTAGTTTGCGTCACGGTCCCATTCCCGATAACCCTGTCGGCGGCGTGACGGAGTGCCGCGTTATCAACCCATTGTCCGCCATTGTTGTACCCTTCGACGTCTTCATGCCAGTGTTGCCATTTTTAAAGGGCTCCCCATTTTATTTTAATTATTACAGGCGTTTTTGCAAATCGTACAAAAGTAGATTAATGGACTGTTACTATCCCACCGCTGGGCATAGGCTCCGTTTTTGGCGTGTCGGGTTGAAGCTAAGAAACTCGCTGTTTAATGTCATTGGTAGGTAGCACATATCTACATAATTCTCCAGAGATATGCAGGTTTCCTCACGATTTTTTTCGAATAGCGTGTGATAATTTGCATTTATCAACTAGACACATAAGTTTTATTAACTCATTAGTTGCCAGACCGGGGTTTGAACAAGTGATTTCTTGAAAGGGTCGCGGTCTCGCCACTGGGCTGTTACGGTTGTTGAAATCGTGTCATAGGAGTATTTTCCAAATTTTTATCTGTATGTCGGCTTCAATAGTTTTGGTCAAAATTGCAAAAGACTGAACTGAACAGAAAAATATGAAGGTAATCGGAAATAAAGAAATCCTAATTTATATTTTGTATAATAACGGAAAAGGTTAACGATAGAAGAAATAGTTAGGACCCGATACTTAAAAAATAATGTAAATTATATTGCAAAATCAACGTATTAATGGAATAATGAAAATAATTATCGCTTATTTATGGTAATCGACTTATGTTTGCAAATGTTGCTAAGAATTACTTAACCTTTTAGTGTATAACCTTATATACAAATAGGTCTATTTTTGTATAGTAGGTATTTGAGAAACCTAATGATATATTCAATTATGTTTGGTGCGGATAAATTAAATTTTATAATCCGGAAATTATATCATAATCTATACTAAGTTTATACATGTGAAATTCTGTCTGTCCGTTACACTTTTACCGCCAACTTTTTTTGCAAAATGTTTGAGTATTATCAATGAAAATTCGGTGGTACTAAAGTCTATCTGAAAATTTCATTAACATCGGTCCAGCCTTTTCGGAGTTTGTAAGTGACATACAGACAAATATTAACTTTTATATGTAACATAACAGTTTTAAAATACTATTGTTCTTTTTTTAAATAAATAAATCGATGATAAAAGTTTCTTTCTAAACGGACTCGTATTAAATTTCGTACATAAAAGTTTGTTTTTTAATAACGATATTAAAATACTAGTAAATGACAAGGACAATAAATTACTATTAAAGACAAATGAGTATAAATTACTAATATAACTAGACATCCCTAGAGGCCAGTCTTTCCATCAAGCCCATTGGCCGTTAGCCTCCCAGCTGCGTCAAGTTTGATTGGCCAACTGGGTAGGTATTGCCGTGTACTTAGTTTTTGCGCAGTTCGAGTAACGAGTTCGCTAAAACTCGTCCCACCATAGCTTGATTAATTTCTTTAAAATATTTCACGACTGTAAATATATGGACAAAATAAATTAATATTTTTTATCTGTTCTTCTTAATTGATCTCTTTTTCTGTTGTCTAATTCTTAGAATTCTTAAATTATCATAATTGTGTGAGCTTTGTAACTGATTCGAACTGTTTATTCGATTCACTAGGTACGTGTTACTTTTTTAATATTTCATGACATGTTTTTCAACAGTAAATATATAAATAACAACAACAAATAACACATTAACATGTTTTATCTGGTCTCATTAATTGATCTCTTATTCTCTTGTTGTCTATGAAATGTCGTACGATTATTCGAATTTCAAAAAACGATTCGAATTCCTAAACATCAATTCATCTATGCTAAATACTTAGTAATAACAATAATGTTTAGTTTTACTTAATCACTTTTATTTCTATAATTTTATGGTGTTTTTATTATTACGTCATATCAATACTATTTGTATTTTGGTCTAAAACTTCTCCAGTATTGGTCTACAGCTCCCCGATTTTTTTTGGAAATATCTTTATTATAGGAAGGTGATGACGCGATACTAAAATGTTTCCCCATACTTTCGAATTCTTAAGCAATCACCATATTTGCTTAAAGCCGTGATATGAGTATAGTTTCGAGTGTAGCAAGTTATCGAAACTATGTGCGTGATTTCAAAATGGCGGTAAAACCTCGCGCTATGTAAATCGCATGCAATTTTAATAGGCTTAAATTGCTAGATTTCCATTACGATCCCTTTAAAAGGTTTTCCGTGTGAAAAAGCTTTGCATGTCGCATTTCTTTGGACGTCACTGGAAATGAACGACTTTTTACGAAAATAGTTTTTACATGTTCAAATGACGACATCTTGGAGGCAACGTACTTTTATCTATAGACTAGCCGACTGGACAAATGTTGTTTTGCCATATAAATTATTTCTAGGGAGTTTATAGTGTAGAATACTATATAAGAAAATTGAATAAAAAACAGTCCAAAAAGAGGAATATTAGGAGTATCATGTATGTACACTTAGGGGTATGAAAAATAATATAAATAGTAGCCGATTCTCAGACCTACTAAATAGGCATAAAAATTTTTATTTAAAAGTATGGCGTTAATTAAATTTAGGTAAATACAAAAATTGAAAAGTAAGCCATTGCATTGCCAGAGCAAGATTGTTCATGATTCATGCGGAACGGTGACTTTCATAGAGATCTCGACCTAGCTCATATCTTTAAGCGCGTTTGAAATCTTACTTCGATAAAGGTGAGGTCCACCAGAACCCACTAATAACAGACTTCCACCTACAATCCAGTAGATCGACGCAATGAAAATATTGGTGTTTTAAATATGAATAACCCTGATAATATGAATAACCCTGGCGATTAAATAACAATCGCAAAAACTGACATATTATACACACAAAGTGTCGCCGGCGATGACAATGTCCCAGTTGTCTAACATTAACCACTTATCGCTTATACACGTCGATCTACTCGTAACGCATGGTCCAGGAGGCACCTGTAGGACGTTCACCGACGCTAGTAAAGTTTCTGCAAATTCTGGACTAGCATATTCGCAATTCCAAAAGAGATACTGTTCCACGCCTAGGAAAATGTTTTGTATAGGAACACAAAACGAGGTTGTAGTCGATGCGTAACATGGAAGTCCTTTGAAGAGATCTAAGTCCAACAGTGGACATCTATTGGTTGACGAGATGGAGAGAGAGACGAAGAGAGATAGGGAGAGAGATACAAATATAATACGTTGCCAAAGTCGTTCCCCCATTTATCACGGTGTACCCGAATAATTTAATCCTTTCCCAACAATCGTGCACAAACTGCACCTGCGTACAATAGTCGGCAATTATTCCAAGTAAAAAGTTTAAGGCGGGCTGGTGCATTATGAAAATAGCTTCAGGTGTCCCCCCTCCCACTTCTTACCCCCTACCCACCAGGCGCACCCCGCTAAGTAATTGTTTCATATAAGTCTAGCCTCCTTTGTAATTGCCTCCTGTTGTTTCGAATCTATATATAATAAATAAAAAATCCATAAATTATAAATTTAAATGTGAATGAACTATATTATTTTTGATCCGCCGTATGCTATCCGGCTTAGTAGAACAATAATTGTAATTTTATAGTAGTAGTAGCTATTGTGTAATAATAGTAATAGATAACCCTTATTTCTGTGAGGTGTCGTGAAAGGCGACTAAGGTAAGTTGACGTCAGGCAGACGGCCTGTCATAACTATACTTTGACTAGCCAAAACATGTTACAAAATTGTTTAAAACATGTTGTGCCAACCCTAATTGAAGTACGATAAGGGCAGGAGGATAATGATGATATTTTAAATGTGAAAGTCTTTCTGCCTGTCTATCTTTCTGTTTGTAAGTTACGCTTTCTCGGCTTAACCGCTGGACAAATATTAATATAATTTAATAGGATTGAAGCTTATACCGGGGCAACATGTAGAATAAAAAAAACGCTTTCTACTTCTGGAAACGAAAAACAGCACTTAGTACTTTATTTTTACTTTGTTTTTAACACAAAAGTTCACGTAAAAGAAGTCGCGGGCATGGGCCTACCCATATTATTATTATTGTAGAGTAGCCATAGACAAGCCTGTAAGTGAGAGTGTCATAATATAGTTATCTGTGTGTAGTCAGACTTAAAAAAAGGCGATAGATAATATGCCTCATTTCCTTTCTCTTCATTTTCCATAGACATATTTAAAGCGGGCTCCCTCTCTACTCTAGTAAAATAGCTCTATGCTTTCGTACATTATATATTTAATTTAAAAAAAATTCATCAGATACTATTAAATGACTAAGTGGTCAAATACTAATCTATCATTAATAAAAAACCTTAAAAGTTGCAAAACTTAAGCGTTATACATCCCAGAGGCTTTTAAATTTAATAGTATACGCCATCGTCTCGGCCCGTAAATCCGGGATGACGTCACTTCCGTCCAATTCCGCTAATGGCAGCTTAAAGTTTACTTATTCCGGCCGAGCTGTGGCGCGATATTGAAAAAGGAAATTCTAGGTCAGCTTTATAATAAAAAATACATTTGGGAAAATGGAAAAATACTTTTGAAAAATGACATTAAGATGTCGTTAACTTAATCTATTAAATATTCAAAGATAAAGTAATTTTTGGAAACGAGAAATAAAATTTTTATACGTAAACACATTGTAATAGTAAAAGTATTTTATGTATGTCCTCCTGCCCTTATTCCACTCTAAGTGGGGACGGGACAACATGTTATAAACATGCTATCACTAATAATTATTTGGCTGCGTTTTACGACCTGCCTGACGTCAACATACCTTAGTCATATTTTACGTCACCTCTTTAAGGAAGAGGGTGGTCTATTCTATTTAACCTAATACCACACGGTGAGTCAACTTACCTTAGTCGCCTTTTACGACACCTCGGTAAGAAATGAGGATGGTGTATTCCACTCAGCGGGATACTACACGGCATACAAAAATGAAAAAAACGGATTAAAGAAATGAAAATTACAAGAAATCATTATAATAATACTGGATATATCCTTATGAATATATAAATTTTGCATGAAAACATAATACGAATGTAACAAATATGATAAAAATATCTCTCGAGGATACTTTAACTTTTAAGTTGCGGTGAACGAAGTTGCGACTGCCAATCGCTTGTTTATAAAAGATAATTAATACAAGATATTAAAAGAGTATTTAAATTAATTACTGTATTTACTAAATAATAATCTTTCGATATCATTAAACTTCATAATCAAATACGTTTAACTGAACACAAAACGGACTTTGAATTTCTAATATCCGTTTAATTATACGGACGATTAGCAAAACTCCCATATTCGCAATAGGATTAAAGTTGGGAAAACTCTGATACCAGGCGGTCAGAGGTATAGAGGTGGTCAGCTTGTCTAATCGCGCGGACGGCGTTATCGCGCCCGGGGCGATCGCCCGCCGGCCGCTGATTAGCTAAGCTCCTACCTACCCTCCCCTTGGGGTAGGAATTATGCAGGCACGACTTGCTCCAGGGAAATGAGATAGTGGGGATAAAAACGGTCCTTCGAACCGGACTTAGGGACCGATCGATTGCTAATTCAAAATTAATTCGATTTTAATGGCCGACTATTAAGTTGTGAGCTAGTAGAGTATTTCCAAGGTTGAAAGAGAGGTTTTTTTCCTATACATGTAATAATGTAAAGTGGCTCGTGACTGAAGTGGACAGACTTTAAAGGTTTACTAACGATATTACAATTATATATCCAAAACTACTAAGTGGTTGACATCGTGACATTACAAATAGAAATGTAGCAGTCATAATTTTTTTTTTTTACTTACTATAGGGTATAAAACTTTATTATTTACGAATGTTGGTTACATTCGAAAATACGAAATAATTATTTGACTAGACTACTCTGCACAGAATCACGGCTGAATATTTGTGATTCGAGTAACTGCCAGCGCATTTGCAAATTAAAACAACAGTCCCATAACATGTTCTATGTTTCATATAGTGCGAGATTTTACTGTATATTCAACGTGAAGGAACTGTCTGTACAAGTTAAAGATTTTTACATAAGAATGCCGCGTAATCTTATTAATATGCAATATGTACCTATATATGTGTACATAATATGTACTATGTAAATATGTATGTATGGGTACATAAATAAATATTTGGGACAATTAAACAAACAGTGTCGGTCCCCAAAGTAAGTAACCTAATACTTGTATTGTGGGTGACAGATAACCGGTAAATATTTTCATAAATAATTTCAAATTAATACATAATTACATCCAGATACAAAGATTCGATTCTCGGCGGGAATCAAACCCACGACCCTGAGGCTGAAAGCAGGGTCGCTGCACCTGCGTCTTCACGTCGGTATTAACAGATAAAACTAATATTTTTTTGGATATCCATATTTTTGAATGTTTTCTAACTATAACTAGGTACCAAAATAATATTATAAATAATATAATATATAATAATGAGAAAGTTTGTGAATATGGATGTATGTTCGTTACTCTTTCACGGTGAATTCGCTGAACCAATATGAAATGTGGCACAATTATTCCTACTACACAGGGGTAACATATAGGCTCTAGAAATCTCTGTTGATTCTACAGCAATACTATGAGATAGAAAAGCGCCATCTATTATCAACCTATCACGCGACAACGAACGAACGAACGAAGTTGCGTGTAAAAGCTAGTTGCTAATATTTTCGTAAATAAACACAATTTACCGTTAACATTGCGCGAATGTCAAACGACACCTGACCGATAACTCATGGGATGCAAATTGTTCATTATCAACCAGCCGCACGCCGGCTGGGATATGCAAATGTGTGTTTATTAAAATTAAATAATTCGACCCCGGCCTCGTGCGTAGGGCTAGGCCGTTCGCCCAGTTAGGATATTAGTGAGCCACGGAACAAACAAAAAAAAAATCAAACACTATAAAATTGGGACACAAAAAACTGTTAGATTTATATAGGGTAAAGTGCCCAATTATTGACACTTTTAGAACGAGCGTATAAAAAGAAATAAATATAAGCGTTCCGCAGTGTTTCCAAATAACGATAAATTTTGGTAAATATAATAAATAAATAATAAATATATGGGACACTTACACACACGGTCGTCCGTCCCCAAAGTAAGTAGCTTAATACTTGTGTTATGGGTGACAGACAACTGGTGAATATATACTTATATATTTTTTTTTAAATACATACTTAAATACAAATATACACCCAGGCTCAAATACCAACAAATTCATTTATAGAAAATGTTCGCCCTCGGCGGGAATCGAACCCGCGACCCGCGGAGCTGAAGGCAGGCTCACTACCCACTGCTCCAACGGGCCAGTCAATATAGACGACTATTTTAAGATGTTGCCAGTAAAATCAAATTATAACTAGGATATTATTTGTTATTGAAATTATGATATTTATCGAATTGCAATAATGGTTTACCCAAATATTGACACAGAATTCCCTATTATCGACAATTCAAATTCCAGTTTATTGACAACTTTCAGTTTTCATCAGTATTAAAAAATACTGATGAAAACTAAGTAATGCACGCAGATGGGTACCTTATTTATGTTTTTATGTATTAAAAGAAACGATTACAAACCTAAAACAATTTAATTTTTAAGAAAACGATAAATTATTACTTAATTAATTATGTGCACTTTTTCATTCAGCTGTTTAGTCGTCATATTATTTTCATTGCTACTTAATGATGCTAAAGTAAGAAATTATGATATTATCTAATAAAATTGGCACAAATGGAACTATTTAGTGTTATTATTTTCTTATTTTTGGAAGAAAATTGCTAGGGTGTCAATTAATTGGATAGGTGTCAAGAATAGGTTAGCTTACCCTACCTTTCCATTTTTTTTAGATTTATGCTGAGCCTTTTTATTATATTTAATATTTGTGCCAGAGCATCTCGTTTTTTTATTCGAGGTTAAACAGTTTCGTATATAAAACTAAGTACAAAAGAAATGAAAAAAATGTATTTGTATTATTGAACTGCGTAAAGTAACGCGTAATTCTATAAACTATACTATATACTTTCTTACTTTACTTTTAGTGTCTATATATAAAAATGTGTCAGAGGGTGTCGTTGTGTATTTGGGTGAATATGTGCTTTACCAATGAAAAACCATATTTGTGGCTTGTGTATAATCACAATTATGATTTGCAAAACGATTACAAAATTATGATATAAATAGCAGGATTGCCACAAAAGTTTCTTGGTAAATTATCAATGATTAAATAGATAAAAAAAAAAGGTTACAGATAACTGGTAAATATATACTTATATAATTTTAAATACTTAAATACAAAATACTGGCCCTCGGTGGGAATCGAACCCACGACCCGTGGAGCTAAAGGTAGGGTCACTACCAACTGCGCCAACGACCCAGTCAAACCTTTGATTGAATTGAACCTTTTTTATCATTACCAATATCTCAAATTAATAAATAACCACGGATAACAAAATAAATATAACTTACTATTAAATTTACACAAATAATAATATAAACAATCACTATCATAGATAGCAACTATTTTATCTATGGAAGCTTTTTCTTATTGTTTTTTTTAGTTATTTAAGTAATATTTATGCAGCCCTATAGATATATTATTAATATATTCTGACCACACCTTAGAAATGGAGACTGCAGCGAGCTATGTACTTAAAACAGCTTGAGATACGCCATTTCCATACTCCGCTAATATTATTATTAACTGTACATTTACTGATATGAACATTGTAAATTTCAAACGCTGTTCAATTCATTTCACTGATTTCTAAATAGAAATTCAATAATTTAAGCAAAGGTGGAGTGAAAGTTCATTTATTTATATTTGCTTTACTAAATAATCGTGTAACGTCAAAATCTTTATGCGAGAGTAGGGTAGCCATAGAGGCATGTCTGTAAGTGAGAATATAGCAAACAAAAATAAAATTGGATAATGAGACTCATATACTTCTATATACTAATACTATTTTTGTCTAATCACACGAGAGTTTACTCTCTCTTTATTTTCCAAGGAAACATTTTAGGCTGGCTACCCTACTCTACTATAATCTCTATGGTCAGTCCACGCTGCTAAATAGCTTTAGTTTTTATCATACCAAAGTTAAATTTAAAATATATGCAGCAATAAACTCGAAACTAATGCATAAAGAATTCCCGATAGAGTGCTCGCTTATTACATTACTGATATAGCCTTCCGCTAGCACTTTGTTTCCAGAAAAACTGGGCAAAAACATACGGGAAACACTTTCGGAGTTGCCCGGGCGAGTTGCGCACAATCCAGATATATTGCCAAGTTAAGATGTGCATCTAAATAGCCTCTGCCGTCCTGGTAGCTAACTTTAGATTACTTGCTGCAACTTTACCGACTTTCCCGGGTAAAAAGGAAGTCTCAAGGAAAAATTTCCCGGGTTCCCCCATTTTAGTTCGGCTCAAATTTACTGCACAAGTTCGATGTTGTCGGAAATTACATTGTAAAAGGACTTTTTAAGCTAATACTTTTATTTAAAAGAATTTATTGCTTTTGTTTCTAAAGAGAGCCTGCTTTGAAATTGTATTTTATTCTTTTACATTGGTATAATTATTTAAGTAAGATAAACTTTTAACGACAAACATTTCAATTTTTATACTTTTCTTGTTTTATACCCTTTCTTAAAAGAAACTTATTCTTTTGTTATTTATGGTCCTGTGAATAAATCTGACGTATCAATGTTCGAAATTTAAAATAATTTATTTAGATTTCCAACAAAAAAATCAGTATCGAAAATACCCAGGATTTTCTTTCCCTTTAAAAAATCAACCAACCCTTTCTTTTATCCCCATTATCTCATAAACAGTTAAACTACCCTCGTTTAAAAAACCATCGGACAGCCACCAGGTTACCATAACTTGAAGGGTTCATTTCCTTATTAAACATTCATCGGTGGAAACACTCAAACCTATTAGGGAGGGTCTCGGTGGGATATGGTATTGGTAGGTGCATTTTTAAGGCCCTTTTCACCGTAAGCCGAAGTTTGTCGAAGTCCCGAACGGATGTGAGGATATTTAAAAACGGTTGTAATAAAATTAAGGTTATTTTTTGTACAAAATATTTAAATCCAATGAAATGCGCTCTTTTTACCGCGGATTATAGCAAAATAATATTCTCATTACTTTTGTATTATGGACCTCCGCAAAGTAACGCCTTATTCTATAAATTATTCTATACGACTTTGTTTTAAGCTCGTTATTAGACAAAGTGGAAGCAAAAACAAAACCACATATTACTTGTAGTCATTTTTACTAGAACTTTTTCTTTACTTTAAATAATATTGTAACAATTGATTAACATTGAAACATGTAAAACCTGATTGTATGCGAACCTCCGATATTCTTACTTTATTCTTCATTGGCCACAAATAACAAAAGAAGGAATACATCCTCTAAAGCCCTTTAAACACAGGTGTCACGCCGACGTATGTGTCCCCGCCCTTTTAATATACCCTAGATTTGCAATAACGCCTGTGACGTAACTCCCTTTCGAATAAATTCTTGCAATATAGTCGTGACACGGGCATACATTAATCAAAGAGGCTGAGCTTCTTTCGAGGATTGTGGATATTACGTATCTTCTAACTTATGGTGTCCTGGTACACGCACTCATATCGCACCGGTTAGATTATGTTTTCTTTCCGCCTGTCGTCCTTTGTTTTATTTATAGCGCGATAATTAATAATCTCGGGGTTTTTGGTGTTATTTAATTTCTATATTAAGAGAATTTAGTATATTAAAAAAAGAGAATCTTGAGCCCTTAATGGACTAATCCATTCGTTTTCCTTATATTTTAATTATTCAAAATAATTAATCATTTATTACATGTTTGTATATAGAAATTCGGACATCAAATTAAGATAAGAATAAAGATACTATGGTGTTATCTTAGAATTTTACCTGTGCGTGTATTTCATTACGAATATAACGAATAAAAGAAACTTGATAACTTATAATTCAAAAGGGTTCAAGCTATTCAATCAAATACAATAGGTAAGTTAATCAATATAGGTAAGTAAGCTATTTTTAAATGCCACCTAACTAAGTCAGAAATAGTTAGGTAGCATTTGAAAATGGCCCGGATTCGCCGGCTGGGACTGGGGGTGGCCTTGGAGAAATCCGAGGCCATTTGCTTCCACAGGCCTCGGATGGCGCCCCCAGTGGGTTCCCGGTTGGTGGTGGGCGGGACGTCCATCGAAATCTCGGGTACACTACAGTACCTGGGATTGCTCCTCGACAGCCGATGGACGTTCGAGGCCCACTTCCGGCGGCTCGCCCCTAGACTAAAGGCGACCGCTGGAGCCCTGAGCAGGCTCCTCCCGAATGTGGGGGGGCCAAATGCAGGCTGCCGGCGCCTTTACGCCGGAGTGGTTCGGTCAATGGCCCTGTACGGTGCTCCCGTATGGGCGGAGCGACTGACCGCCAGGTCTCTGCCTCTTTTGCGTGGGGCGCAGAAGATTCTTGCGGTCAGAATTGTACGGGGCTACCGGACCATCTCCGGCGAGGCGGCCTGCGCCTTGGCCGGGTCCCCTCCATGGGACCTAGAGGCCAAGGTACTTGCTCAGGCCTACCGGCGTAGAGTTGAAGCCCGTTCATCGGGGGGAGACTCAGCGCCGGTAGAGGTGGACTGACGGAGGGCAGCTCAAGAGGAGCTCCTCCGCCAATGGAGGCGGCGGCTGGAATCGCCCAGTGCAGGATTCTGGACGATTTCAGCTATCCAGCCCATTCTCCAGGGCTGGGTCGCCAGGAGGCATGGGGTCCTCACCTTCCGCCTGCCACAGGTACTTTCCGGACACGGTTGTTTCGGGAGGTATCTGTGGAAGGTAGCCCGGTGCGAAGAGTCCGGTGAGTGCCACGAGTGCGGCGCCGAATGTGACACGGCGCTGCATACGCTCGCAGACTGCCCAGCTTGGGCAGTTCAGCGGGCAGAGCTCGTGGCACAGGTGGGGCACGATCTCTCCCTGCCCACTGTTGTTCGTGCCATGGTGGACAGGGAGAGATCGTGGGCAGCGATGGCCTCCTTCTGCGAGGACGTAATCTCGCGGAAGGAGGCGGCGGGGCGGATCCGGGAAGTCGAGTCCTTGGATCCGATCCGCCGCAGGCGAGCGGGGCGCAGGCGACTCGCCGAAGTCCGTCGCATGCCACCCTAACGGGGACCTCCGAGCGTTCCGAACGGGGTATCGGACGCTCGCTGGAGTTACGTCCCCGAGGCGGTCGATGCATCTGGTGCTCCCGATGCATCGATTAGCGGAGGGAGGGGCCACTGTTTGGTGAGGCCCCGACCCGGAGGTGGCGCTCTCCGGGGTACAGAGCTGCTGCTGGCGGGGATGGGGGCAATGTCTTCATAGGTACCCTGTCTCCGACACCAGCAGCGCGGTGGAGCACTGTCAGGTTTTTAGTCGGTGAGAGTCCGACATACCCGCCGCTCGTCCCCGTCGGGCGGTGATGACCCATAATGGGTTTTCCTGACAAAAAAAAAAAAAAAAGCATTTGAAAATTGCTGAAATTCTCTTTTAATTCATTATTAAAGTATGAATAAGTTGATAACGTTACGGAAACCCGCAAAAGCATGAAACCACTTCGCCAATTTTCCTTATAAACATTTTGGCTAATCGAGCGTCCGAATATTGCCCGAATAATATCAAGATTAAATAGTCTGTATTACACACAATTACTTATGAACAACAACTCTCGTTCCGGCGACTATAGTGAGTCGAGTTGACCAAAATTGCCCGTTTCATATCTGCGTAGTGAATCTAGGGGGTCAGAGTGACCCCCGCGGGTGGGTCGTTAAGATAAGATATCTGGGAGTGGACGGTCTCAGGTTACAGGATGTGGGGTCCAGAATTTCGGGCGATCAAGGGTTGTTTGATGTATGTTGGTTATCGATTCGTGTGATGCGAAAATTGAAGAAGTCTTCGCCAATCGCCCTATTCGCGATACAGAATATTATTAGTTTTAGCTAGTGCTTTTTAAATTGATATGAATACGCAATATTTTCGATAATTTTGATATCGCACAAAACATTGTACTCATAATAATTTTGAAATACATTTGGTAATCTGTTAGGAGCGTGGTACATTTATCCACCATAGTTATACATTAAAGAAGGGCCGTGGATAGGATAGGATAACGGTAGGGTTTTATTATCATCGTACAGTATTTTATCAATAATTTTATATATTTCTGCATTTTATTGTATAATTCTGCTATCAAGATACATCGTCCACATGAACGTTAATTATTGTTAATTTCATAAAATGATGATAATAATAGGAGTATACTACCATCATTCAAATTATATTTATATTGGTATAAATTTTACAATTTTATTATGAGTCGAAGGAATTGAAATTCGCGAATACGTGAAATATACGCACAATATCCATGAGATTTTATAGTATTATTAGATATCCATGCAGACTTTCAATAAGTCTACTATGAAAACAATTATTTTTCAAATAAATTGTGACTAATAAATAAATTAATTGCAACAAAAATAGCCGTGTAATACTCATATCTATTCTAAATAACTTAGAAGTTATTTTGACACAAGTCAACGAAACAAAAAATGCCGGTGAAAACGCATCACTTTGAATCGCTAAGACGATTCGTTATGCAAAAAATCAAGCCATCCCTCTTTTCACCTGAAGAAGCTATCAACCGTGGTGTTAAACAACAAACAAAAACTTGTACTTTTTCTTCCCTTAATTAATAGTTGTCAGTCGATAGTCATATTTACTGGGGTCCCTGATGCCCCTTATCAGTTTGCATAGGCGGCCATGTTGGCGCTCGCTATTAAAGGGTTATACTGGGACAATATTGACATGAAAATCTATTTGCCAGTCGTGAGATTACTTCGGTAAAGTTGTCGATTGTTTGCATCTGAAGAGGGTGTACTTCCATAATACATTCGAGTTGGGAATAACAAATTGTGGGATCTTTTATCCCGCTATCGCTTTGATTTATTATAGACTAGCGTTGAACCATGGCTCTACTGCTATGTAGCATGATTTCATGCATGGGAACTTCATATGCGCTTAGTGTTTCACCATAGAAAGTGCATTGTCCTATTCGTCGCGTTGTGAACATATTTTAAGTTTTAAGGAAGGAACATTGAAAAGAACGTATTCGGTCATTTATGATGTCTTGATTTTGATTAACATTAATTACCCATTGCTTTTTATTTTATTCTTGGCGCGTTTAGAACCTTGGAAGTATTTCTGATTTTTCTTTTATACCTATTACTTTTGTTTAGAGGCTTCCTAGCTATGACGTCACAATCTGGAGAGTAAGAGTTATGACAAAATTTCTTTGATTTTCGAATTGGTTGCTATACTTATATTATAAATGCGAAAGTCTTGTCTTTCTGTTGTTATCGCTTTAACAATATTGAATTGGAATAATGGAAGCTATTTATCAGTCTAAAATAAAGGATTAACAATACGTATTTCCTTAGGGAATAAAAACATAGTACATAATTATGAGAACTTGAACGTTTAAGTTGAGGCGAACGAAGTTGCGATAAGAACTAGTAAGCATATAATTATAAACTTAAGATCTAACTAGAACTCGAATCTGCATTCTCGTAATTGTTCATTTTAAACTTCTAAGCTAACATGGTTTTCTAGAACGACCATTATACGAATTAAAAAAAATTAGTCTTATATTAGTTATACAAAAAATATACATATATGTAGATCCATAGTAAGTAAGTATGGAAAAATGTTTCATTTTTCTCTTTCTCTCTACCACAAAGTTAGTCTTCCTATTTCACGTACACACTCTATTTCCGGTAGATCCGAATTTCCTGTCCGTCCCGGTAAGGCATTAAGCGCTGACTTAAAAAGTAGGATCTCCCAGGACGGCCGGAAATGACTTCTGTCGCCCTCTAGCGGCGGATAGCGCGTGGATGTTAAATATTTTTGGAAAAATTTCATACAGTCATAAAGCAGTTTTCTGTAAAGATTTACGTAATGCTTTTTATCATTTGTTGCCTTTATATAAGCATATTCAATTATACATTGAAAATCATTAACTAATTTGTCTGTACGATTTTTTTCCTTTCATTTAGACATAAAGGTTTTCGTTGATTTCCATGAAATTTGTCCCATTTGTGTAGATCAAGAGCGGTCTATTATAGCTGCCTCTACACGGCGGGGACGCCATAATGTTTCTTCCAGAGATTTCCACGACCTGACGCAGTAAAAAGTAGCAGACCACCCTACTTGAGTTTTCCAGAAGCATCTTTTACAGCACGGAATTTACCTCCTGGTTGTTGGAATTGTGTTACCCATCGCTGTCACTCACTGTTGTGACCCGTTTAATTATTTGAGTGTCTTTTCATGAATTTAATCTTTCCTAATATGAAGTGTAGAACTTTTCTACGTCAGCTATTTCACAAGAATTCCATACAGCCAAAATTGTCTCAATTCATTAAACTTCCAAAAGTTCCATATATATATATAAATAAATAAATATTCGCAAAATTGCACTTTCCTAAAAAAGCTAGTACTCGGTAGTTACTCTTTTTAAAAGCTTTTATTCAACTTGTAATGTGAAGGTGGAATCTTGCAAGTTAAATTTAACCCACTTCCCGGTGTCCGATTGAGCTGCAATTCTGTATACTGGTTCAGATTTGTTGACAATGAATGTTTATGATAAGCATGACCTGCTTTTGCTGCCAGAATTAGCTCCAATCTAGGAAACTCATCAACGATTAACAGTAGGGTCATTAAATTTTGATAAAAGCATTTATTATGTTTTATTTTATTAATTTATAACTCTTATAACTATTTAAGGTAATAACTTTTCTTGGAAAAATTAGAGTATAATTAAATGTATGCATTTATATAAATTATAATAATATTTTTTGACACAAATTTAGGATTTCACGGAGAGTTAAAAAAAGTTTGAGTTTTCGAAATTCCATAGTAGGCTTACATTTTTGAAAAATAAGAACAGTCAATGAGATTTTTTCCCTACTTATAATGCTAACGTTTGTACGCACCAACAAACTTAAACATCGTTGCCGGGAACAAAGCAGAGTTTATTTCGTCGCCAAAAAAAGTCAGCAACTTAATTCTTCTGAGATACCCTCAGTGTCGAGTCCAATATTAATAAATTCTCATTTCCAGGATTCGTATGCAATTTGCCCCCATCTCCACCGAGTGAAACTTACGACTCGCCCTTTCCCTAAATAAAGCAGCGAAGGCCCCGAGCTTCTTACGTTTTTCAGCGAAAAACGAACGAAATTGAGCCATATTTTGAGGCATCCACCTTATTGGATTAATGGTGGGTAGACGAGGGCAAACAGGACATCTGGATAATTTTTTATATCCCGAAAATAGACTGTAACTTAAAAGATTTTTATTTATATTACTACCTAAATCTTCGTGTTTTTCATCCCCAATTGGTAATCTTATCTTTAGGGTTTATTTTTATATTTCGAAAATAGATTTTGCTGGTGGATTGATGTTGACAGTTAGTTATTTTACTGAAATACGAATAAAAGAGGTATAAAGGAAATTTTTGTCTCTATCAATGTTGAACAAAGAAAACTTTCCTCGGATATTATTCGTACGCTTAGTATTAAATTGACCGAATTCAAAAAAGTTGTTTTATGACAAATTGCAATAAAGCGTAGCGTGGCGCTTAAAAACTCGTGAGTGTTAAAGAAAACCTTGATTTGGAAGAGGAAGAAAACACTAGCTTAATAGTTCGTAGTGTGATGTCGTAGATAGAGCATTATACGAAGAAAGCGTTGTATTTATGGGTAAATCGATATAATTACGAAGCTATATTTTAACCATGGTGTTTTTCAATAAAACCTGCATGGGTTGTTGATTTTCAAATTGTAATTAACATAACGCTTAATATTATTATAACAAACCCCTTTAATCGATGGCGGTTTTATCTATTTTATAACCTGGTTATTTCCCATCGACTTGACATGCTTCAATAATAATCGTAAAGTATCAGGCGTGCATAACAAAGGAGACGGTGTACTAGCATAAATAAAGTATAAATTCTTTCGGCGTTATACAACGATGCTTCCATTCCGGTGCGGTGGATCTCAAAGAGAACCCGATACGAACGTAACTCAACACCGCGCTAGGAATTCCGCGTTTCGCTATATCTCCTCGGCTAGGATGTTCCTCTGGTCTCTATTAATATTATGTGAGCTTGTCACACAAAATTATGATCGCGTGTTTGAAGCGAGGGCTACAAAAGACGGTTTTTAGTTTAGTCTCCTGTGCTTTATCGTCTAGCCAATGTAAAGGTTCAATTTAATTTATGGTGAGTGCATCTCAAGGATTTCTAAGAACGCCAATTAGATATATTGAGAGAACTACTCAACGTCGTACGAAGGTATATTAAATTACCTAACTTTTTCAAGTGTACACTTTTCATATTAGAATCAATGAAAAAATGAAATATTACTTTCTGCTAAGTTCAGAAAAATAACTGTCAACTGGTGAAATATTAAATAATTGTGAATCCATTTAAGTAATGAAAACTTCATAATTACACACTTTTTTATAAAACACTAGCTGGGTTTCGCTATTTTACCTGGGATCCAAAAGTGAGACATTAAGACCTTTACAAGGCAGTTATGGTGTCGAACAGTGGGTAGGTACAAATAAGTTTGAAATAAAAATTGTGCCGAATTGATATATACAATTGATATATACGTGAAGACATCTACTTATATCTGGAGATACTGTACCAATCCGCATCAGAAAATCGTGGTAGGTCAATACTCCAAATTCTTTGCTCCGAAAGAAGACAAAAAGTTATTTTCTACTATATATCTAGAGATATCCTATCAATCCGCATCGGAGCAGCTCGGTGGAAAGAAAGAAAAGAAGCTAGAGAAAGAAGAGCGTCTTCTTAGGTCTAAGATCTTCTTTCTTTCTAAAACGAGAAAAAAAAAGAGTTTTCTTAACTATATCCCCTTGAGATATCCTTGAACCAAGGTAAGGGCTTACGCTTCAATTCTTCTCTTCAAAAAAAGATGAAAAATATATCCTACCAATACGTATCAGAACTGCTCGGCGCGTTTGACCACCAATCCTTCTCTTCAAAAGGGAAAAAAAATTGTTTTTTTTTCTGATATTACTAGTGATGAACTAGTATTATTAATGAACTTATGTAGGTTCAATTTTTGTCTGAATAAGGAGATTTTTTAACTTTTCGTAAACGGAAATGAGACATGTCACTAAGCACCTATTCGCGTCGTAAAAATAGCCATAATTGCTCGTCAAATAGAAAACAGATGTACGATATCCAAAAACAATGGGAGCATAGAGCGCAGCACCGCGGGATTCTGTCGCGGGATTACCGCGCCTTATAATTATTTTTAGCCCCCCGAAAGGGCTTAAAGTCCCAAGGTGGGATTTGTGAGACGCCGTTATTCAATATTATTTCTTGGGAATTTTCCGGGGGCGGGCGACACGTACGCAGGTACCATCCCCATCTCTCGTCCCATGGATTGATGATTAGCTGGATTACATGTGAAACCGCGCTGGTGTTATTATTGACTGGTCACATGTGATTAGACAATTGACAAATGAATTTATAAATGGGTATTTTTTAAGTTAATAGACAGATATGTATATAGTAGCTATGATAACCAAAATGAGGCCATGTGATTCTTTGTAGCGGGTCATGTTATTATTGACTGGTCACACTTTACATATGTGGTTAGACAATTGGGAGATGCATTTATTAATTGATAGTTTTTAAGTCAATAGACAGATTTATGTACTGTGATAACCACAGTGAGTCACCATGTGACTTCAGTGGGTCACGGGTTCGAACCAATGAGTTTTTTCTGTTATAACTTACCTATGTGCATTATTGAGTTAAAATTTATCACGTTCTCTTCCGTGAAGAAAACATCGTAAGAAGTATATCTTAAGAGAAATAAATGTTAAAATACCGTCAATTATGTTTTATATGTGCTTATTTCTGTTTCCGAAGCTAAAACGAGAATTTTACCAATTATTTCATTAGGAGGAAGTGGCAATAGGCCTTCTCTCTCCATTTTTGGAGGGAAGGATTGGAGCCAAAACCTACACATATCCCCAAAAGTTAGGCATATTCCTATAAATCTCTAGAGATGTGTAGGATTCCTCACGATATTTCCCTTCACCGAAAAGCGTGTGATAAATTACAATTATAAATTACATGCAAGTTATAGTAGAAAATCTCATTGGTTTCTCCTCGGGGTTTGAATCCATGATCCATGAACTAGAGAGTCGCATTGTCTCACTGCTGAGCTATCACAGATTAATGTTACATACTAGTCAGTATCCTCCTGCCCTTATCCCACTCTAATTGGGGTCAGCACAACATGTTATAAACATGTTGTGACATGATTTGGCTACGTATTATACGACCGGCCACCTGCGTGACGTCTACTTACCATAGTCGTATTTTACGACACTTTGGTAAGAAAGACGGTGGTCTATTTTACTCAAACGGATACCACACGGAATATATTATTTGATATAGTTTTTATTTATAAATTACTTCAGTTTTCGTGTATAAAAGAAATAATTTTTATTTAAGTTATTTTTGTTCAACTTCAACTTACCTTAGTCATCTTTTACGACATTTCGGTAAGAAATTAGGATGGTCTATTCTACTCAGCCGAATACCACACTGCGGTAATTTTACATACTAGTGTACCAAATTAATTTATAGTATCAAGGATAGCATCAATAACAAAAAAATATTTCAATCGGACATTGTAATTCCTTGCACAATTCGCGATGTAAAAAATGTTAAAAATACACGAACACAACCCGCGACCTAGCCGGATCAATGAAATTCAAATTCAAATTCAAATGGCCAGAATGAACTAGATCGCAAAGTTTTAAAATTCATACCGTTTACAGTCACGGACACTCGGATTGTTACCAATATTGCACGCGCCGCACTGAATTTAAATGGGACCACGCTCGGCCGTTTCAAACTAGCGAGATCGCATCTCCTTTTTTGGTTTTATAACTGAGCAATACCGAATTAGCTTTACGATCGTTTGATTCAATCACTCGTGTCCCGCCGTGTCGCGGCACGACGCCGATCTGTGTAATCGCAAATCAAATGTCTGTAGTGGTTAGTGAAGATTTAACTGTGACATAAAATTTGCTTGCTTCCAATTTCGCTTTCACAAGTTATGCTGTCACAATGTAACGATTCATTTCCCACAGCATAATCGAATGAATATCACAACCATCACGCCTGTATCTCTACACTGTACTATCGCTGTGTGAACTGCTCTTTTAGCCAATATGAAGTATTGTCAACCTCTGACCGCATTTCGAACGCACCAATCACATTGCAACCGTACAGTTAAATTCCAGTGAAATACGATTTCGCACTACTAAATTATATATAGCAGATATCAGCCAACATTGACACATCCCTATACCGGAACTGTACCACACCGGCCGTATAATGAAAGCACTTAGCGCTAAGCGAAGCAATTATAAGTAATTTGGAGCGCGGTAATGGACGCGGACGGGGACACGCGAAAACCCGCGAAACGGAACGCTAAAAGCTCCCTAATTCGATTGTCGACGGTTACCTACTTTTTTAAACTTCAAACTACAGACCGGAAATAAAGTTGAATTCGAATTTGGAATTGAACGAGTTCGCGACACCGGACATAAATTCCTTCAAGCAGGTTACCAGTAAAAGCTCTCTGCAGCGCCAATTAAAACTCGTTCGCGGAGAACTCGCGGAATTCATGGCTATAAAGAAAGTAGGATTCGTAGCCGGGAATGAAACAGAAGAGTTTGAGCGTCACCTGAACTGAACGCCGAGCGCCTTCTTCGGCCCTGGTGATTTATGAGCGCGGATCCGGACCGGTAATGAAATTGCACCCCCTTACCTCCCCACCGGCGCGCCGAAGCCATTCTAGAAATTACTACGCAACGCTCTGCACTCGCGACACCAGTACAGCGCTCCACTAACGTCTTATGCTAATGTTTATTTTTTATCATCAATCACAATGATAAAAGGTTGAACTCCCGTATTGAGGCGTCGAACGGGACCAGTTTAATTGCTTTCGTAGAAACGGCCTGCCTTTTGAGAAGCGCCCTTTGTCTACGCAATGAAAAATTTATTGCTCTCACTGGAAAATTTTAATTGAAAACTCCACAGCTCCGCTCGCGGTCCAATTGTCTCGGCTGACATTCGTTGCGTGATTTCAACTTTGCGTATGCTGGAGTTAAAACAGCTATTAAGCTTATTCCGTAATGATTTCAGTAACCCTAAAGTTTTTTGCCCTACATTGTTCAATTTTGTTTTTGTTATGTGAATTCCTTATCTTTATAGAATTTTGAATCGATTTAAAAGTTTGTTTTAGTGGTTTTAATGGTTAACTATGCTCTTATTTATTCAAAGAAAGAAAATACAATCCTTTGAATATATGTGTAATACAAACAAATTTGAAAACGTAGCAAAATGTAACAAAAATAATATAGGAAGTAAAATCAACACAGCTGATTATTTAGATTTTAAAGTACATTGTAGTATGACCTTTTTTATTCCTTAATAGTAATAAATTTTAAACACTAATATTGAGGCATAATTTGTGTAACTATTTTATGTGTTATAAAGTTAAGTATAATTTTAGACTACCTTACTTACCGTTAAGTGTTGAAAGAGCCACGCCCGTAGGATATTGGTTGCGACTTTAGGGAAGATGCCCCTTTTTTTCTGGTTCTTCTTGCCATTCGTATCGTCGTCCTCTTCCCCCGTACCCTCACCGGAACCGATACTCGCATTACTGGCATCCCCTGGAACAACGCCATGAATATCAATATCATTATCAATAGCAATTAGAACCACTTTGATTGCTTATATTTCAACCAGGACACTTCGGCCTGAGATATACGATAAGATATAGCAATTATTTGTAAATAATCTCTCTTTTATAGCTTGGTAACGATAGAAGTTTGAGATCTATTTACCGATTTTACTCCAATACACCCATTTTTAGTTATCCGTATATACATACATAGATCGCTATTTCTAAATTAAACTAGCTTTGCCCGCCACTTCGTCTGCTAGACTTCAGTATAAAAATAAAAACGATTTAAAGATAGAAAATCCTATATAAATCTTTAAATAAGAAACCATTGCTTCGTTTGGATGTTAAAAATGTATAAAAAAACACTTCCACTTTTTTAAGCTTAAGACAGATATCATAACTTCGTTTAGGTTTTTTGTTAATGAAATGAAATTTAATATATTCAATTATCCATAAAGAGATTCCAACCAGACTAATCAACTCTGGGAGTCCTAAGATCGAGAGAACATCTTTCTAGACAGACGAGACAAATTCGTCTAGCTCATTATAATAACGTGTTAATCGCAACACCAGGCGAGCAGGAACCGCGAGAGATGTCTCGACTTCGCTTATCAGGCTTGCGTCTGGCATATTAATTAGAAACTCCAACTAGTATTTATTTAATCACCTGCCACACCACTGATTCCTATCTTGAGTATATACGCTTAATTAATTCTTGGTGCGTCGCGTCATACATGTCTACTTGTACAGCGATCCGTTGCACGATGCTTTAGTCACGCGGAAATAAACCTAACTCCACTTAGTTACTTATCTGTATGATGAATTCTCAGAAATATTCGATGTTTATTCTACTTATCTTTTTATTTATTTAGGGCACCAATAACTCACAATCGAAAACAAAAACAATGATATAGAGATTATAGCGTACACAGATTTTAGACCTATTTCTCAAACTGGCAACCTCAGCTTGCGTAAGACGTAGGATAAAGAACAATGAGAGCGTAAGAGAAATGTACAAGCTTTACAAGTTTTTCTATCTTCCAGTGGAAGTCCCATCCAAATCGGTTAAGCCGTTCCGGAGAATATATTATTAACCTACATTTCATAAAATTGCCCTACAAAATCGCATTCAATGGATTTTGTGAAAATCGATCATTTTGCAAACAGATATCTTTTAAGGACTTTGTTTTATAATATGTATAAATTTGAATTATTATTTATACAATACAATGAACGTATATAATATAGATTACTTAAAAGAAAAACAAAGTAACCAATAAACGGAAAATACTTGGCTGTTTGAAGAGGAAAAAACTAACGTAGATAAAACAATAAAAGTGCAACGTCTAGAAAATGTAGATAAATTTCATCTGAGAATAGTTTCGAATGGAGTGTTTCTTGATCGCGTGTAGGCGTTGTTTCTCTGAATAATTAACGTGAAATTCGCTTTGAAAACGCTACGTGTAAAGCAACAAAAGCAAACACGATAAACAAATTAGTGTGCACTGAGGCGCATCAAATATTCATCAGAACAGGAACAAATCGAATCAGCACGGAGCGGGGTGTGAACTTCATCTTATTTCTGTGCTCCTTGTTCTGTTCTACTATTGATAAATAAAGAACTGAATTCGCACGTGCCAATTGTTGGTCCTTGTTAGGTTTAGAAGCCTTTAGGAGGTTATCGAGGAATTTTGTTGAATTGCAACTGTCAGTACCATCATTTTGATTTAATTAATATAGTTACAAAATTATTTATTTTATTAAACACTACTACTACTTCACTCATCATTCCCTTCTCATAATTCACTCCTGCCTTTATTCCACTCTAAGTATGTTCCGCGTAACATGTTTTTCGCTTTCATTATCTTTTATCATTAGTTAACTCTTGTGCTACTTCTTTTAAATGCATGTCATACCACAATCCAACCATAACTTCTTTTTAACCCTCTCTCTAGTCACATATCCTACGTTTAGTCACGTTTTTACTACTTCATTGCGATATTAATTATAACAAAGTTATTATTATTGATCTAGTACAATTAGATCAGTAATGGTACCTTTTTTACGTATTAGACAATTATTATATGAAAAAAGGATTTATTGCCTCCTTCGCTTCTATATTCCTAATATTAATTAGAAACAAACTTAATATAATTCTGCATTTTTAACAAGAATCAAGAAGCTATTACTCATAACAGTAATAAGGTGTGATTGTGAGTGTAAACATTATATTATTGAGTAATAAATCACCTTGGTGTCTTACAAGGACGTCAACCGTCACCTATAGTGTAGGATCTTTTCATTCCTAACTTTCTTAATACTAGTGTATTAATCATTGACTTATCAACATTAAAAATTCAAGCTCAGAGCGACATTGATAGTGACAATGATGGAATACAGCGGATCGAGTATCCGCGTACATTCGACCGGTAGCTTGCATTGTGATGGTAATGGGGGCAAAGTAATAAAATTACTCTTACACCATTACCCGCTACCCCTCGGTATTACGGCGCTGTATAATATAGGGTGATACAATAAAATGCTTTAAATTTGACAAAAACAACCAGATTATTGTCCGGAGGTAATTGTTTTATACATTTACAGGATTTTCGGTGTCGATGCAAATTAAATTGTGAGCGACGCTTTACACTTTATAAGTGATTAGTATTTAAATCATATCTGTGGGTTAAATTAGATTAAAGAAGCGGATATTTAATACGACTTTACATTACACGCAGTAGATAACTTTCTAAGTAATTATTTGAATAGGACAAGGTAAAAATTAACATACATTGTCAAGTGTAACACAGTAAGTAAATTAATAAATGGTCGAAAAAATGTTATGAATATATGCATGAACTTATTACGTACCCGTATAACGTTTAATGATAATGAGAAATTAATTAGAATTTTACAAACAATCTAATTAGATTCAACAACAACTGGTCGAAAAAACATGCCTACTAGCATTATAATACATCTACATCTACATGATAAGTTAGTTAACGTTTTTGAATATTCGCTAGGCAACATCGATTACTCGAAATTAAATTTTGTTTATTTTTTTCTTATCATTGCATATTAATATTTTTGATTATGACATAAGCTTGCAGCTCCCGCTTTGCACCTTGCAAAAGTATGTAAGTCGTTTGTGGGTTTGGATATAAGAATCTATGATAAAATCAAGCAATTTTAGCTTTGCCATTACAGCAGTTTAAAAAAGTGTTAAAAGGAGGCAAATACAGAAAGCCTGTACTGTGCATTACATTGATGATAGGAATGCGTGGATTTAGCTATTCTTCGACCTAAAACAAGATTACTTAATTATAACAAATTGTAACTTCGGAACTAAAGAATTATAGGTAAAGAGCAAACGCAATGTATTGCAAAGTTAAAGCGGCGGTAACAAAATGGTTAAGGCAAAGGACTTGCGGTTGAGAGGTCGTGGGTTCGAATCCCGGCCATTATACTACCGACGTGAACCCACTCTTAACACAAGCATTTAGCTTAGCTAAAGGGGTTGACAAGTTTAGTAATTTGAAACTCAAATTGCTAGTGAACTTTTAAAAAAAATCTAGCTAGATTTTCTTGGTAGGAGATATTTTTCGAACCAGCAGTAGAGTTGAAGATTCAAAAGGATTTGCTTAAAAGTTTCTTGAATAAAGATTTTGAGTTTGAGTTGGGGTTTGATGATCTGTTTGTCCTCTTGATGAATTTCAAGTTTTCAAAATTTTTAACTACATAGTTACTGTCTTAATCTTACAAAAGTAATAGTAAAATTATTTTGCTATAATCTGCGATAAAGTAAATAAAAAATATATACAATGCTAAATATACAGTGGATTATCCGTTTTTATATCCGATACTTGCAGGAACCTATACCACCGCCACTACAATATTCAAGCACTACACACGTTCACTATCACAAACTTAACAATCGTTTCGCCCCGCAACCGAAGCATCAAGAGATAGACTCCACGACTTAATCGCAAAGCTTTGCGTATTATGAATCTCCGCAATATAACGCCTGATTATTATATGAACAAACATCGCGACAACCTCGGGTTATCGCTGTATAAGGTTCGAAGTTTCGGCAGAGTTGCAACCATCGTATTCACGAACTGACTGGAGCGCCGAGGCGTCTTCGTTCCCGAGTACTACAGTCATTATTTTCTTTATCTACCCTCACCTGAACCGCACAATGCACATAAGGTCACTTGCACACCGCAGATATTATCTGCACGCGATATAGCTTTCAACGATTTTTCCGCGAGTTGTATTTATTAATCACTAGATCCCAAGTCGTTGACAATCTGAAGCCCTCTTCTCTGTTGAAAGTATTATGCTTTCGAATTTGAATGGCTTCACACGCCATCCTCGCGTTATAGTGGGCATCAGTTGACAGTACTTTGGGATCGTGAAGCTCAATCCAGTGATTGCTTCCTGAATTAAGTAGATGGTCTGCGATCACTGACTTCGTTGACTTCACTGACTTAACAGCAGCTATGGGCTCTTAATAAATGTAACGCCTAATTCTATAAATTGCCTAAGTTTTCCTACAGCGTTAAATACAGCATCCTGTATAGTTATCAGCGTGCAAAATCAGAGTGCAGTTGCATGATGCAGTGCCGGTAATCCCCTAATTCATCTTATGCCCACGCACACAGCAGCACACCCCTAATGCTCACTAATACACCCCCAAACGAGTGTACAAACACAAATGGGGATGCGTGTGAAAAGTCAAGAGAATGAAAATTAACTTAATGCAATAGAATTGGCAGTGTCGTGTTTCTGTTGTCTTTGACAACGCTAATATACAATTTTGTTTTTTACACTTGTCTATTATTAGCGTTACCAAAGACAACAGAAATACGACTAATAATAGAGAAATAAAAGACAGTAGACAACTTTAGACTAGTTAAAATATTTTATTTTAGACTTGATGCCTTGTGGTATCTGGCCGAGCAGAATGGACCGCCCTAATTTCTTACCGAAGTGTCGTAAAGGGTGACTAAGGTAAGTTTCGTGTGTTATCCGCCTAAGTTAAATAAACCACCCTCATTTCGTAAAAAATTAGTCAAATCACAAGTTATTTCACGTCGTAAAAATTAGCCAAATCATGTAACAATATGTTTAAACTTTGTTGTGCGGACTCCAATTATAGTGGGATAAGGACAGGAATTATGATTTGTTTTTTAGACTTGGTCAGTGAGTATCTGACGAGTCTCACGACGAACTTTATATGTATCTACGTGATAAAATCAGAAACGAGGAAATCCGTGATCTCGTGTTTTTTTTGTTGTGATTTACTGAACGTGTAATTATCCATTCAATATTATAAAGGCGAAAATCTGATTGTCTGTAACGCATTCACGGCTTAACAGTTGGACGAATAGTGATGGAATTAAGCAGAATTAAGCTTACGTAACGGGTTAACAAATAAGATTTAAAAAAATTCGTATTTTCTTCGGACACTGAAAAAAAATTTATGAGGGTAGTTTGATGCTTTAATTGAAGTGAACAAGTCGCGCACTAGTTGTCGTTATCTTAGATAGTATAACCAATACAAGGGGGAAATTATTATAGTGTATTTTTCATGGGATCATTAGGGAAAATCTATCCACGGTATGGTGTCTGCTCCCATGGCGTTTGTAAGCCGATTGCTGTAACCTGACACCGAACCCGCGGCCCCTGTGCGAAAGCGTCGCGACCGCCAAACTTGGGGTACCATTTGGTTGGTATTGGGGTCGAATATATGGGGTTGTAATATTCTTATCGTAAAAGATAATTTTGTTGCAACAATATATTAAAAAGTTTGTATGTAAAACAAAAGAAATAAAATTATTTTGCTATAATCCGCGATGAAGTAATAATAAGTAATAGAGAATATATATAATGTTAAATGTAGACTGAACAATCCGTTTTCATATCTGATACATGCAGGATTCGTAAAAACACATGCACAAACCTCCGCCACCGCCACCACAATACACAAGCACTACACACGTGCACTATCACAAACTCAATAATCGTTTCGCCCAGCAACTGAAGCATCATCAGAAAATAGACTCCACGACAAAATCGCAAAGCTATTTTGCACGTCGTCATATTTTACGACATCTCGGTAAAAAAGAGGGTAGTCTATAACTACTCAACCGGATACCACACGGCAGGTCGACTTACCTTATTCGCCTTTTAGGACACTTCGGTAAGAAATGAGGGTGGTTTAGTCTACTCAGCCGAACACCACACGGCTAATGACGTTCGCATCTAGTTTAATATTAATCTACCCTCAATTATGTAGTGCCTTCATCTACCTATGCATAAATAGAAATTTCAAATTCAAAATATTCTTTATTCAAATAAACTTGTAAACAAGTGTTTTTGTATCGTCAACTATACTGCTGGTTCGGAAAGCTGTTCCTACCGAGAAGAGAAGAAGAACAAGTAAGTAAGAAACTCGGCGGTTGCTCTTTTAAAAATATAATTCTTATAACTAGTTACATTTAGTCATTACTGTCTTGTACAGTATCGAAGAGTAGCTATATCCACTTATCTTCTAAGTAATCCTCAACAGTATAGTAGGCTTTCTGTATCAGCCTCTTTTTAACAGTGTTTTAAACAGCTGTTTATATAAGTTTGCCTTTTCCTAGACGGTTCTAGAGTTCATCGCACCCGCCGTATGATCCGTGATGTACGATTTGTTGATAACCATCTACTAAGACTTGTCAGTCTGTGCGTGGTCAGTATTTATTGTCTTTTTTAGTTTTAGAAGCGTGTTAGGGATTCTTACAAGTAACGGTTTTCATTCTGCATGAGACGCGCTCGTAATACGAGAGAGTAATAATGTAACATTTAAAGTAATCAAATGCTAGGGGTTTGCATAAGAAGAACAGAATAAATATCATCCTCCTGCCCTTAATATCACACTAAGTGGGGTCGACACAACATGCTATGAGCATGTTGTCACGTATCTTACACCGGCGTCAACTCACCCTAGTCGCATTTTACAACACCTTGGTAAGAAATGAGGGTGATCTATTCTACTCAACCAGATACCGCACGGCGGGTCAACTTACCTTAGTCACCTCTTATGACACTTCGGTAAGAAATGAGGCTGGTCTATTCTATTCAACGGTATGCCACACGGCATTCCTTATACAGAATTATCGTCGCCCTATTTTTAAGCTTTTGCAAAAATTGCATAAATGTCTATAATTGTCATTTTTGTTACTCTTTCATATCAATTTTTACACGTCTAATGATAAAAAACAACCAAAGACCCTGAAAAAAAAAATTGAGGCCAATCGGTAATTATAACAAGAATCGCTCAGAGGGACGGGAAAATTAATGGCATTATGGAATTCCACCAGATTTCCAATAAGAGGACGATACCGAACACATTCCTATCGCGCCCGGCCACGTCATTACGTCACCCAATAAGCTCCTGAACCCAATGCAACCGTACCCTCCATTAAAAACAACAATCACACAGTCTAATATAGCTTTTGTTACAATACCCTTAAGGTCTACGCATTTTAATGGATATTGGTTATAGAACTTTCAGTTTGGGTGCCAATTTTAATTAGCCCCGTGTCCCCCCTGCGTCCAGATGAGGGTGTTTGCAAATAGCAGCCCCGAAGAAGCCAATCCATCAAATGGTGAGCGTATTACGACACCGTAGTTGTCGCTTTGTAGGGAT
This sequence comes from Morpho achilles, assembly GCA_947086495.1. Lineage (NCBI taxonomy): Eukaryota > Metazoa > Arthropoda > Insecta > Lepidoptera > Nymphalidae > Morpho > Morpho achilles. The sequence goes on along the minus strand of CAMTZB010000001.1, from coordinate 14,508,635 downwards.
TGCGGAGTGCCCCTGTAGACAAAATGTCGATATCGATTAAGTTAGTATTGTCGAATCGATATATTAAACACTTTGTATCTTTTTTACGAAAATAAGAGAGAAGTATGAAATCGGGCACAGTTATAGGTGCGATGTAGACAATGACATAAAGACGAGGATAGCTAGAATTTTAAATATTTTTTTAATACATAAAATAATTGCAATACCATAACACACACAACCATTCATTTGACACACACATAAATACTCTTTTATTATATAAGGTTAAAGCCTGGGATCAAATTGAGAATATACTATTATTATAGGTAGTCATATTTAATATCAAACAATAATTATGATTCAAGGTATAATTTATTTCAGTTATTATCATTTAAGGTCGAGTTTTGTATCATAAGGCGACCATTAGTAGATATTAAATTAGTTAGTAACTTACTTAAAGAGAACACCTAAATTAATAAATATTCTTTAGAATGACAATAAAATAATAATAAAACAAGCGTTATAGTAACCTCAATTATTTTCACGTTTTTTCTTGTTCCCGAAGAAAAAACGGTAATTTTATAACCTATATGTTATACAGTAGGTCGTGACATTAAACAATTTCCAAGAAGATAATTATCGACATAATATAATGGCGGCACATCACTAGCAGCGCGTGCTTTCAGTTGATTGGCGTAACTTGATAGCCCTGTACTTATTTGCGAGTTGCACTAGCGTTTGGGGTACAAAGTCGGTATCTTAGGTATTGCAACCATAGACTATATCCATAAAGATAAAGAATACCCACAATTAAGTCATGAGTTATATTTAAAAATCAAGAAATAATGATATATACTTTAAAACAGTATTAGGGCTGGAATTGGAAATGTTTGGCATAGGCCTAATTTAAGAGAACAGGTAGCTAAAACTGGCTCTCATATATATGATTTAGAGAAATAGGTGAATGGGATGTGATTGCAAAATTTATGCTCATGGCATAGAGAATTCATCTCTTCAAATTATCCGAATTGAAGAGTTGTCGAAATCTAAATTGGAGTAGTAAGATGGTTCCGCCATCTCCAAGCAAGTGTCAAAAACTTTTCAGTGAATTAGAGGTTTATAAAATAATATTAGCTCATCCTTATATAGTAGAATTATACCTTAATTGTTAAAGACTTTATTTTTAATGTAGATACTTATCATTTTAACAAAATAAACAAATCTATTTTGAAAAGCACTTTTGAAAAGTCAAGAATAAATAAGATTAATAAAGCTATCGCTGGTTTGGAATGCTGCTGTTACTAAAAAGAACCAGCAAGAAACTTGGGGGTCAATCTTAAACATTTATAATTTACAAAATTAAGCTACAGCGTGTACGTAGCTGGAAAGATTGACTATATAACTCATATAATCATTATTATAAATTATTGCATAATAACTCTTTTCCAGATAAAAAAGTTAAAAAATTTAACCATAGACAAGCTATTATTTTTAACAAGCCACCGCGTCACTCTTGCCAGCAAGCATTAGCACCATAGAGCAATATCAGCGAAGTCAAAGGAAAGTGCCACGCACGCTTAATCACCGCCGGGGCCTGAGTCGTCAGTTTTGCACACTCCCGCCATTACAATTTGGTCTTTTATGTGGGAACTATCGATTTATGTTATAGACAGAAAATTTTAAAATATCTCTGAATTAAATTTTTAATAAAGTGTATCATTTTTCTGTATTACTAAATGTTCGCGCATATTCGTTCGCGTGAACTTGAGTGTTAAAATACGCTCAATTATGCTGCGTTTTCCTATTCGCGAATGAAAAAAGGGCTTTTTTAATCCTATATGTTAGCTTGGTATATAGACATTTTGGCCTGTAAAAGTTCTGTAGCTAGACAAAAAAAGTAGTTTCAATTTGTAGTTGCCAAAATCCTTTTTCCGCTGTGCATTTGGGGAATGAATGGTCAAATAGCCAACGACAATAATATTAAGGTGCAGCATAGCTGAAAAAATTACAAATCCACAGAGTCTAAATATAATTTTATCATAGTTGAATGATGTTGTGTTAATGAAACTATACCAGTAACTTAACGTAACTTCTATTAATAAGACCAATAATAAAACTTTGAGATTGTCTTGTGATATGCGCATCATCCTTATTGAAATAGAAAAACCAATACCGATACCAATACCATTAATGAAATTTAAAATTTATCACGTGTTCACATAAAAAATATAAACTTCGATTACAAACTCAAAAGAAACTTTTTTTTGTTTTGTATTCAGAAACTTCGTACAACAAACACATGCGCCGCTCAAAACATGCTGCCATTCGTATCTTGACTGATTGGTTCTGGAGTTGCCTTAATTAAAAACCTTGTAAATGAACATTTAGTTTCAATGTTGATATAGCCTTTAAATTAAGTAGCAAAAGGCCGTTGGACGCGGGAAGGTTAAGAGACGGTATGTGATGGTATCAGAGCCGGGTACTCTCGGAGTATCGGATCAGTGTGTACACCCCAGGCCGATGACATCGGGCCAGTTTTCGATAAAGCGAGCTTTTTGTTTTTAGTATTAATTTTCGCCCGGCGATACAAAAATGATATGGGTGCGGTCGTGCTTGATTTTTTTTTGGATTTTTTCTCATAATATCCCCGGTCTTTCAAGCCCCCCGCTAAGTGACTGAGATTGCGTGATATTGGTATAATATTTTTACTCTAACCGAATATAATTAGGGAAATAAGACAATGTATATTTATACATCGTCCACTAAATTGCCATGTCAGGCTATCTAGAAAGGAAATATATTTTCAGGAATTTGTCTATGTATTTATATCTGTCTTACATTACTTGAGTTTGTTTTAAATCAAGCAACACCCGAGAAATCGTTCACAACAATTTAAATGTTAAAATATTATGTACTAAGTATTTTTTTTGTTTCCAAAGGCAAACGGATTTTTTTATCATTTAAAAAATTCTAAATCTCATTAATACTCAACCAAATTCGTGAATCCGTAACAAGCATGGCACATACACATTTATAATAGAGATACAAGTATAGACATGGATTGCATTTTGCCATACAACAAGAAAAAAGAATTTTGTTGTTTAAATGTAATAAATTCTTGAATATCAAGTTTAAATTGAAAGATGGCTGCGTCAATGTTTAAGAGACAAAAACATCGGATTAATCACTGAACAAGTAGGTATTATGTTACAGACATGCACCAGGCTCTCATGAGAGCGGTGGTGTTCATAAATACGCGATATGAACGGCCGCACACGCTGTGGATTAATGTTCTCCTGGTACCAACCGGTTGCCGCTACCAGGCGTAGGCGGATTGAAGATTAGTTAGCAGTTTCATATGAAGTTTATTTTAAAGGAAAGAAATAAAATACACAGACATAACACTCGTAATTCTTTTTTATATAGATGTTTCTAAACTACTTGAATGAGTAAACGCTTTATGTCAGATGGGTAATTTTAATTTCACTCATAGAATTATCATACTAGAGTAGAACAGACATAGGCAGGTCTGTAAGTGACAATGACAATAAATATTGAGAGGGTAGATGACTCGTGTTCTTCATCTTTGTCTTATCACAAATAAAAAAGAGAGACAGAGGTACATCTTCATTGCTTTCTCTATGTTGTAATAGGGCACAGTTTAACACTAAGTATAATAATTATGATTTCACCAACTTAGAGAGAGCTTAGATCTCATACTTTTTTACAATTCGTTCAGTTACGTCAACTAAGATGAACTCTGTAAAGTGTCAATTGTAATAAAAGGATCACGATCAAGATTCGGTAGACGCCAATTTATCTGTTTAAAGACCCTAAACTTTCCGACAGCATTCCAAAAAACAAAGTTATTCGCCTATCGTACAAAGTCGCGAGATACAGCTATCACATAAATTAAAAACCATACAGTATATCAGATTCAATTTATTAAATTTACATTTTAACGATGTGTCAAACGAGAATCAAATCGCCTCAACTTCGTTATGAACGCTCCCCGTTTAACCCTCCATATTCCGATTTTCGATTTGGTGGCTTTTTTAATGGGAAAAGTGTATATATTAAAAATATTTTAAAAACCATTTAATATATTTTGAAATATTTTAAAATTAAAAAGTTATTCAAAAGAATATGAAGCAAATTCTGCTTTTCCGTCAAATTGTTTTCCGTTAGTTTATTACTTAGAAAACCAAATCAATCATCAAAAATAATACAGTAAGTGAATATACGGCCCACAATAATTTAAATCTCTCAATCTATGCAAATAATTATATTAAGTAGACCTTAATAGCAACCGCACTCGCATCGGAAATTAATAGATTTAAAAGGAACCTGCGTCAAAGGATACATGACTAAAAATCTAAAGTAACAATAATAAAATTATTTATAGGTTATAATTTTTCACCAAATTAAAAAGAAAATATAAATGTAAATCTGCGAAGATAATAGAAGTTAAAAAAAAAAACAAAAAATCTATGATGCTTATGTACTATTATTTTTTAAAGGCAACCTAAAATACGGTACTAACAATAATTGAGACCTTAAATTCCGTAGCTTTACTTTTCCAAGACCTCAGAAAGCGCTTCTCTTTGGGATAAGCAATAAAATAGCGTATCAGCGTATCTGCTTTAATGAAATCCGAGCGTATCTCGCAAAATCCGACTCCCTTACTTAATATATGCGATTTTTATCGGGCCCCCGAAAGGACAGGGTTAAAAATATGCAAAAATCACTGCCCGGGGTGAATATTAAGCAATGAAATTTTGTATAATATTCCGCAATTAAAATTCAAATTGAAATCAATGCGCGAATGAACGTTCGGAGCGGGGGTCCGCTCGTCTCTCGGCGTTTAGTGTGAATTCCTAATCCCTTAATATGCGTTTTGCGACATGGGGATTGCGAGAGCGGGGCGAGTCGCGGGTTACTCCATAATGAAGTATGTTAATTATCATATACATATGGTAGTTTTCTTAAATTTTATCATTGTTGCTAATGTTTTCAGCATATTCTTTTTCATCGGCACCGTCTTATTAAGGTCGGCTTGTAAGAACCTCGATTCATCTATTAAAGTTACAAAGTGTAAGTAGCTTTGCTTTAACACTCCAATGAATAATTAATTAATAAAAATTATAATACTTATATCGTCATTTGTATGTAACTAAAATATTGAAATTTCTTATTCTTAATTATTATACATTCACGTAGATTCAACCCCCATAACGTAAGATCCAATAACAGATCCAGCAGATGAAATTTCAAAAATCACGTCCTCTTTGAATCTCTTTGATTAAATCATTCGCAACAAGACTGATAAGAGTCACTGAGTAGATGACAGAAAGTGAGGTTTGTACCTTTGTAAATTAATTTTGGAGGAAGAACTGAAGTTGCAAAACACTCTAATATAGTCAATGATAAATAAATAGCGCATACGTCTGAACTATCAAAACTTATCGCATCTTCTAAACTTAAGACATTATTTTACATATTTATAAAAGACTACATTCACAGTTATATCATTAAAAATGACAGCGAGATTTCGAACGACAATTTAACCCTTACAAAGGCACGTCTCCGCGATTACAACGCATTGAAAATTAGTTTAATATCTCGAATTGACGATTCCGTCCGGAACGGCCAATTAAGAGGGAATAACACTCGGAATGATCCGCCAGATAGGCAAGTTATGGGGTGCCTTTATAGACCATTAAATGTGGAGACGGTTCAGGAATACTTCGTTCACGTTAAGCGACGCCGAGAGTTTCTTTTGACCGTTTAAGGATTGTGAAGTTCAGATTATGAACGTATTAATGTTTCAAAACAGACTGTCAAGTAAATTTATAAAAATTGATTTTTCCTGCAATAGGTGCATATGGTACAAACCCAATATAAATATTAGGTTACCAATCTGGTAAACTTTATTTCAATAACGGCAGGCCATTTATGGAAGACCTAATAAACTTTTCTAAAATACAGATGTGCAAAGATTTTCAGCTGATACCAGTCAACGATTATTATTCAACCAGTCGCAAAACTGACGTGGCTATAGGTGAGGCACATACATATAGTTCGATAACCGAAGGAAATGAAGGTCTTAAGACATCAAGAATGCAGCACAGAACAGTGTGTGGTAAAAATTAAAATTAACAGAAAAAAACGGTCCATCTACATCGTAGCAATACTTTCAATATCAATCAATTTCAATATCAAAAGAATCCCTGATCTTTTATAGAATAGTTAAGATTTTAAACCGAGGGCAAAGAGTCACCGAATCATGCAGCACAAAATAACGTGTTGCAGGAATTCGTCAAAATTAATTCAAAATTCAAAATATTCTTTATTTAAATAAACTTGTAAACAACACTTTTTTACAATCTTTTGAATCGTCAACTCTACTTCGCAGAAGAGCCAGCAAGAAACTCGGCGGTTGCTCTTTTAAAAATATAATTCTTATGACTTATGACATTTAGTCATTACTGTCTTGTACAGGGTCTAAGCGAGCTATATCCACACATTCTTATCTTCTAAGTAATCTTCAACAGTATAGTAGGCTTTCTGGATCAGCCTCTTTTTAACAGTGTTAATAAGATCTTAAGGTAAAGGAAGGATGATCCATTGATATACGCCGTGGTGATAATTAAAGTTTCCGAGAATTCCAGATGCAAGATACTCTAACCGTAATAGATACATAGCAGGAACGGTATGTCGTTTGCATTGCAATTACGCATTCCTACTGCTTAGCATGCTCTGGCGTGCATGCACCAAAGGCTGTGGCACTAGGCTGTCTAAACTATAATTAGACAATATATATAATGCAAAAAGGATCGTTTAGTCTGTGTATCCATTTGACTCTAGCGCAACCAGAGATTAATAGTTTTTTGTTATATTTTAATGTACGCCACTCTCCGTTAGAGGATAGGGCATTTATATTAATGTTGGCTTTATCATAACCGTAACACTATGTTCCTTATCGATAATGGTATTGTAATCAGCTGATTGCAATAGCAGTGCCTTCCTGTCACCAGAGTTGTATCAGTTCGTAAGTGGTGGTCAGTGCGGAGATGAGTTTAGCATAAACATAATATGACGTCCATCAATGGACGTCTTCTGATAAACTCTCATGGGTTTATTAGCATCTAAATTCTTTGACAGATGCTTTTGGTTGGTTGTAGTTACAGTTCCATTTCTAAATGTACGTGTTTCATATTTTAAAATATTTTTATGTTAGATTATGTGCATTAAAATAAATAAAAAAGTATCAAAGCTCAATTTGAACCATTTTGTTATTTAATCTTTAAAATCATATACTCGTATCTTACACACAAAAACTCATTCAACGATCGCTGGGCTGCCAAACTATAGTTTAACTTTGTTTAATTTAAATCAATCAAAGCTGTCGCCATCTTACATTGTACTTTAAACTTCTCACATAGGGTTACAAGGTTAAAAAAATCATATTCCACATTTTAAACCAAAAACCAATTCAATGTCTGTACTCGACGGCACTAGGCATCGATAATCCGTTAGGTTCATAGCGATATGCTAATCGCCCGTCGCCAGTTCCGGCTATAATAGCACAAAAATAGTTCTGAATGCCGGTCTCGGCCACCCTGGCCTGCAACTAATTGTTATTTGAATAAAAACGTGACAAAACTGCCGCCCGCCGACCGCCATTGAGCGATACGCGTTACGAATATTGAGCTCTTTAAGGTTATTAAAAAGATATAATGGCGCTATAAATCTTTATAGGCATTAAAAGTTGATGTTCTTGAGATCTGTAATTTTATTTTATCACTAGCTCGAGCCTCGTTTCGCTGTAGCTTAGCTAGTAAATTATTAGCGCTGCAAATTTCCCATTTCCGTGGGAACTTCGGGTTCGATATGTAGCTCTGCAACTTTCTTTTTTCAACTATAGTCCCATTACAATCGGTTGAACGATACGCGTTACGAATACTGAATTTAATGTAAGGTTTGATATTAAAATATAATAGCGTCATGAAATCTGTTTAGGCATTAGAAGTTGATGTTTTTGAAATACGAGTATATAAATTCGTTTTATTCCAAAAAAACTGATAGTTATTTTTTATACTAAGGCTTACTGAACTGTTTAAGTCTTAAGATACCAATTAAAACTGCTTATCTTATCGGTTAATCTACGAATATAGTCAAATTGTAAACGTGTTTTAGGTGCTCAAAAACTTAAGAAACGTACTTGTAAAGGTCTTTCTTTCCCTAAAATAGAAAAAATAAAAATATTTAGTCCTGGTGAAAAACAACTGTTTTTATTTAGTCTATAAATAGGTGATTCTAGACAACCCTCTTACTTCTTACATAACCTTTGAATCCAGGCTATATCTGCGGAGCACAGATAGTATAGCATAACAATATCCGATAAAAACGTTTTGACAACTCTTATAATCATCGGGAATACTTAGAAAATAAAAAACGTTTATGTAAAAGTCGTATATGTAAATCATAACTGTCAGATACAGAAATACGTTGGCTCTAATTACTTCTGTATTCTTAGTATACTATAAAGTTTCCAATTAAACATTTGCATTACTGCTAATGAAAATAAGACAGATAAAAGTGTCAAACCGCGCCACATTGACAGCTCAATATAATTGAATAAAGTTGTTGCCACAGTATATATCTGTATTTTAATCAGTGCCAAAGTATTTAAATATTTTAACGGGGTACTATTAGAAACAGAAACATTATGGGAACGCGATTTGGCAGTATTACGGGCCGTTTTATGAGATATTTTAATTGTGGTGACATTTAAATATCACTCGCGACTGTCGGGAAGTGGCTGTTTGGCTAAGGCATACAGGAAATCGCATTGCCATTAGAGTCTGTGTAACAAAGCAATTATTTAAGATCTCGCAATGTAATAGTAGCATTAAAATGATTAGAATCGAAACAACTGTGAGGTCGTAACAACGTTTGCCGTCGTTGAGGACAATTTTTGAGATTATACACAGACTAGAAGTGAAACTAGAAGTTTATATAAACTTTTTTTACAACACCGATATAGAATGAATAATATAAATGACATAGATAATATACATTAATCTTAGAATGATATAAACTATCGATTGAATCATATTTTTTTTTTATAATCTAAATAATATTTTGTGTAGCTTCTTTTATCACAATAATGATTAGTCGAGTCTGACAGGTTTTCTCAGTTAGAGCATTTTTTAGGAATAAAGTTACCTTAATTAACGACTAATAAACGGCTTAAAAAGATTGTCGATGTCTTTTGAAAAATAAAATACTTTAGGCGTAATACTTTGGTTCAAAAGCTGTTATGAATAATGAGCCCAAAGTCTAGAAAAAAATTAGTTATATAATTATAATCTCTATATCACTAAAATATTGTTGTATCTATTGATAATAAAGTGACCTTAGTTCATAGAATTATTATACTTGGAATAGGAAAGCTAGCCTGAAATGTGACTATTTAAAATAAAGAGAAAGCTAATTGGGGGATCTATCTGTCTCTCTTTTTTATATAAGATAAGATATGAAGATATGAGTGAATATACAAAGATGGAGGAAATTTTCCTCTTCCCTCTTATTACAGGCATATGGTTCTCCTACTCTAAGTAAAATAACTCTATGCCAAAATTCAGATGCAAATTAAAGATAATTTCGCTTATAGTTCAAAGATGTATGAATTTTAGGTGAACAGCAAACTTTTATGTACACGCGACGCGCGCTGTCATCGGCCACAGATATTAAATTACGAATCGCTCTATCTAATTGAGTGGTCGGTCATTATCTGTGCGGTCGTAAACCGAACGTTTTACGATAGTTAGCCATTGCCGCGATATAAATCAGGTGAAAAACAAATATTACTGTCAGTGTACTGGGGCGTCATAAACGGGCGGAGGTATTCGCAATTATTTATTTCAACTGAAATAACTGCGCGCGCGTCGCGTCGTTAAATGCAGTTTTGCTCATTTCGCGAATAATCCGGAGGATTAGTACGGGATTGATGTCGGCGCGCGTTTTTGGTGCGCGCTCCTTGCGTGTATAAATAAGCGAATATATTTGCCGCGTAATAAGCCCGACCCGACGCGTTGGCCAAATAATAATTGCTCGCCTGTTATGCTTTCCTGGTACTTGTTTACTGGGGCTTAATTAAGAGCGCCCGTTTATTTATGTGCTACGTGGACCTTTGCCCAACTCGAGCATAAAATAGGCCGGCGAAATGCGCCTGTTAGAAAAGATAAACCGTTCTGGATATTTTATACGTCCCTAAACAAATTATTATAGTTTTATGGGTGCGATATTACTATAGTTTTATGTTTTATTGGACTAAGGAATTGCTTGAATTAACTATATCTATCTACATAATAAAGTAACGGTCTGTTACCGTCTCACTCCGGACATAGGCTTCCTCTCTGCGTTTTTGAAGAGAAGGATTGGAGCTACCTACCACGCTGCTCCAATGCGGATTGATAGGTTGCAAGTATCTCAAATTCTCTAGAGATATGCAAGTTTCCTCATGATGTTTTCCTTCACCGAAAAGCGTGTGATGAATTGCAATTATACCGTATCTACATACAGGATTATAAATAAGGAAAATATTTGTCAAAGATTTTGTCACTTATCGCTAAACCAATGCACGTATATCTTGCATTAGCAGAGATAATATTGATAAACTACTACTAAGTAATAAAATTTTAGACCAAATCGAAAAGCTCCGGTACAGTCCGTATAGATTAGAACCCTTCAACGTAACCCATGGTACGCTTTCTTATACATCTATATTCCTGTTGCCTTGTCACGAGATAGCCTAGCATTACATTGATTTCCGTGGATAAAAACACCCATATAGGATCCAGCAATATCCAGAATTAGACTGCCATGGTGCAAAATAGAAAAAAAACTTACTTAACACTGATTTTTCATTTCTTCCGTTGATGACATCGTAATTCAAATTATAGTACGGCTCATTTAAACAGTCACAACTCAAAAATATCTAAATCCGGCCGATGATCCTAGTTGGAGATTAAAAAAAATAAATATATCAGCCGACGCGAACGCCCACCTCGTTACGAACGTGATGCATCGCGGGTAAATATAACTCGGACGACACCGGCTACATCTGAACGCCTAATTTAATCTGTAAGTTAGAGCTAAATGGAAAATATCTTTGGATTATAAATCTGTGACTTGTTACTTGTTCTGAAGTGCCGAGATAAAAGTAATGAGCTGAGAAAAAGAAATTCTGCTTATTCAACCGATGGAACTCCTTCTGGACATATGTCTCTTTAAGGGATCTCCACCTCTCCCACTTCTGTGCCCTTCTCCACACCACGATTTTATGCTGCTTGGATCCAGCAGCTCTACTCGGTCTTTTTGAGGTTGTCATTCCTCCAACTGATTGTGTTTTCGTTTCGGGTCCCCATTCCAGCATCTTAGGACCTGAACGTGAATGTGGTCGCTGACTATGGGCCTCATAAGAAAGCTAAGAGTCACTCAACGGGCGATGGAGCGGGATATGCTTGGAGCTACTCTACTCGAATCAAAAATAAAGAGATTCCTTGTAAAACCAAAGTTATCGACATAGCTCATTGTGTCGCAAAGCTGAAGTGGAGATGGGTGCGGCACATACTTCGGAGAACCGATGGTCGTTGGGGTCTTGGTAAAGGCATGGCGACCTGGAGAACGCAGCGTCGGTAGACCCCTCCAAGGTGGACTGACGACCTTAAAAGGGTCACGGGGAGTCGCTGGATCCAAGCGGCACAAGATCGTGTGGTGTGGAGATCCCGTGAAGAGACCTATGTCCCAGCAATGGACATCCATCGGTTGAAGATGGAGATGGAGGACCTGAACGCAGTGTGACATGGTCAGCATTGTAATCAACCCAAATTTCAAGCGTGGTAATAATCGCCATACACCTTTTGGATATGGAATAAAGCGTTGAAATTCAAATTCAAAATATTCTTTATTTGGCACTTACTTTACAACTTTTTAAGGAATAATTTAACCTAATAGGTATATATGGAAACGATATATGAGAACAACGAATATTAAATGACATCATTGAGAAATTCAAAGTGTTTAGTGGGAATTAATGTAAAATGGTATCTCGCTAAGCGTTTCAGCTCTAGAAGAGGAATGATTAACAAACCTTTCATCATCTACCTGCCCCTATCCTACTCTAAGTGGGGTCGCCACAACATGTTATAAACATGCTGTCACATGATTTAGCTGCGTTTTTACGACGTCAACTTACCTTTGTCGTATTTTACGACACCTCGGTATGAAATGAGGGTGGTACTACTCTATTTAGCCGGATTCCACACGGCTACAAGAGAAATGATTAACAAACCTTTATAAATCGAAAGAGGAAATTTGCAACGTCATTTTACGCCTTCGACACGTTTCGAAACTACCCACATAGGGTGTATTTTTCTCCACAATCATCACGGCCGACACAAAAGGCAGTACGATCGGTAAGTAAACAATGGCGCGCCCGTTTGTTTTTAATTACGGCTCGCGTTCGGAAACGGCGCGCCCGTGAAATTCGGATTGAACGGAGGTATACATATTATTGGTAGACATAGACAGCGGTTTCCGAACTGTATTCCATGGATCCTGGGGGTCAGGAAATACCTATTGAGGTCATAAAACGCAGATCGGTACGACAACCTCTAAAAAGCCGTATGGCTTAAAATTTTTAATGATTGCCGACAATAATTATAATTAATAATATTGAGATATGGCTAATAACTATAAATCCGCAATCCATACTAGACCAATCTACAGAAAGCTTTAAATTAAATGTAAAAAATTTGCTTATACGCAAAGCATATTACAGAATTGAAGATTATTTAGATGATACAAATGACTGGATTTGAAAATCCTTTCAGCTACATACAAGACTGCGGTTTAATAATGTGAAATTGAAAATGTTTAAAAGACTGACCGCCGAGTTTCTTTCTAGTTCATCTCGGTAAGAGCAACATTCCGAACCAGTTGTAGCTTCAATCATATTGATCCTTTACGATTTAAAAGTGCTTGAAAGAAATTCTTAGAATCAAAATTATTTTGCCATTTGGAATATGGACTCTACATTAATTTTCTAATATCCAAAACAATCAAACATTAAAAATCTTCCGCTTTATTTTTGGATAAAGTATACCAAGGAAGATTTTTGCTCTAACAGGATCTTTAGCGATTTTTTCACAAGTTTTTTATATTTTTTTTAATGTACATTAATTAATATGTATTTCAATATGTAAATTCACTTATATATTACTATAATTAATTATCTGTACTGTTTTGGACTAGTTATTAATCTAGATTGTATGATAAATACAAAGTCATTCTGCCCGTCTGTTTCACTTTTACACTTAATCCGCTGAAGTAATATTAATAAGATTTTGTATAATTTAATCTTTAATTGGACAAATATTTTCGTTTTTTCTTTGGGAACCTGGGGAAAACACAGTAAAAGGGAATGTTAGCCAAATCATAGGACAACATGTTATAACGTAAGGGCAGGGAGATGATGAGGATGATGACTTGAATAAAGAATATTTTGAATTGGAATTTTAATTTTCTAAATCAACGATGTATCACAATCTCTTTGTGAATTCCGCGACATGTCAGCGCGGACGCGTTAAAAATTTACAAAATAAGACTTAAAACAGGTCGGGATGATCTCAATCCGTTCCTCAACATTGTGTCGCTTCGGCGAACTCTTTGTACATCATTAGTGTCGTCGCATAAATCTATATGATTTCGCATAAATTTGCATTTTAACGGATGCCGACGTGGCGACAGCGATGAAAACATTTAGCACTTCATAAAATTAGAACAAAAGGAACTGGCAGCAATCGGCCGCCCGTAGTCCAGGGATATCGTCGGGATAAACACGATGGCACGATCGGACCAGTTTCAATTTGGATAGTTAAAAATAATCTATTCTAATATATAAAGCTGAAGAGTTTGTTTGTTTGCTTATTTGTTTGTACTGGACCAATTTGTAAAAATTCTTTGAGCTTAAGATAGGCCATTTATTGTGAATGGCTTTAAGCTATATATAATATAGATGAATAGGAGAGGAGCTGCAATAATAAATATTACGAAAACGGCAAAATTTAAAGCTTTCCTTGCGTGCGCTAAATACTGTGAAACGTATTCAAATATATTTCAAGAAATGATTCTAAGACAACTATTAAAAATTGCATACTTATTTTCTTTGTTATTATTAAACAATAGATAATCTAATAAAAAAAACAATATAAAGTACACGACCCTACCACCTGCTCAATATGAAAATACCAGAGTACCATAAATATTAAAGAGATGGCGGGCGAACGTTACATTTGCATACGATGTTCAATTACAATTCCGGAATATGGAATGTATTATAAGCAGCTCCTATATTGTTATGCTTTTCGGGTGCATTTGTTCGTATACGATTATTTTTGCGTTTCATTAAATCTTACTCTATTATGAAAAATAATAGCCCTTTGGCGCAGGTGCCTTCAGCACCGCGGGTCGTGGATTCGATTGCCGCCGAAGGCTATTTTCTCTAAACAATTTGTTAATTTTTCCAAACTGGGTGTATATAAATATTTTTTAATTGTATTTACCATTTGTTACTATTTAAGTAATTTTATATTATCCTAATAAAAAACTATATTGCAGAAAATATTTAAATTTAGACAGCCAGTACTATATTTACTGTACTTTTGACTTTATGAGCACCAACTAATATGAAGTAATGTATAAATACAGCGCCATCTACCTGCAAGTAGCGGTACAAGGCAGCGGAAATCGATTACGGCATGCACCGAATTAATTCAATTACTCTTAAGTAAAACCTCTTATCCCGAGGCGAAGTAATTTAAGTATGGAACGTACTGTTATGGCGACCGTTCTTCTGGAAAACTTAGGGACAAAACACCCTGCGGTTGGACACATAGTTAAATGCGACCACAACTCTTAACAGCTGACATGTTATTATGCTTTGCTAGTTCTCGTTAGTGCCTATTTTATTGTATGCGTTTGTCAATTTTCCTTTTTTATTACTACGTCTAACCAGCCGGCTCTCATTACCGCAAACGTTGCGGTTTTCGCGCCAACAATGATATGCAAACTCTTTTGTGTAATGTAATTCATATTATGCAAAATACACTGCTATTACAATGTCATTATACAATGGTATTGATTAAATGGCTGCATGAAGGCATGTCTACGTATTCCGCGTGATTATTTCAAATCACCAACACATTACATTAGAGGTAATCTCTAGTAATGGCCGCCGTGATCGCCTCTATGGTTAGTATTGCCAGTTACGTTCAACGGACTGCGCAAAATGTGGGAAACGGGACGTTACTGTTAAAAGACAATTGACTGTAATAAAGTTAACACGTTTTAAAATGCCCCTAAACCGTTCTTTTGTATCTATAATTTATATTACATTGATGATTTTTAACGTCAGTGTACAAGATTTATACTTAAATAAATGTGATTGTGTTTTTGAATTACAACTACGTTTAAAACGAAATGAATATGGACAGCGAGGCGGGAAGCGCGAAGGCGGTCAACAATCTTTATTTTTTTTTATTTAATGTGTCACTTGCAGAACGAGCTTATGCCAAAGACGATATTTTATTTCTTGTAAAAAGCTATGAAATCATTCAGGTTTATAACGAAAAAAATACCTTTCCTTTAAAGTAATTTTATGGGCCGTAATATGATTTAACAATTTTAATCTTCTGAGGTTTTACAAATTATTTATATTGCAACATACACACATAAAACGTAGAAATATGGATATGACATTTTATTACTTTACGTTGCGAAGGTATTTTTATTGACGTTTTTTTTAATTTATTAACATGAGTATCATTTGATACTCGAGTCATGGATAATTGTCACGTAGACGCAAAAACGTACCGTTTATTTATAATCAATAACATTTATTAATTTGCATATTCAGTATATGATTTCCTTGTTGTTTTTTCGCTCGTCCCAAAGCTCCGGCTTACGTCGCCTCTGCGGGTAGCATCGTCGCAAAAACGATAATTCTGACCGTAGCGAAAAAGCAATAAGACGCACGTCAAAAATAACCTGAATTACAATTTTAATCTTGTCAAATCCCCGTTTTTATTGTGACCGCGCGCACCGCGTACGGGAGACATAATTTTCGTTTTCAAAGTTTATTTAATAAGAATGTTCGCAACAAGAAATCATATTAAAGCGGGACTGGGGGCCTCGTATAAATTCGCGATTTTTATATCCCACTCATTATTATTTTTGAACGCTTGAAATGGCCGCTTATGAATAAAAAGTCTTTATTTCGATGCAAAAATATTGTCGGACTGAAAAAATGTGTGAAGGATGGGCAAGAACAGGCCCTATTTTGGGTATAAAATAGCATAATAAGGTAAAACGTCAATGAGTTTTAATAATGTATACTCATAGCTGTGCCCGGGTAATAAATGTAAAATAAGTTACAGTTACCATAGTATTAAGTATCTGTATTACAATGTTGCCATATCTGTTGTGTGTTGCTAAATAAATAAATTACAAATGGGTTAAATGCAGTGTTAAATATTCTTATAAGAAAAACTTATTACAAAATTGAAGAGATTATTTGAATGATTTGCCTCGATTTGAAAATCCTTTCAGCTTCATGCAAGCCTGATATAATAATGTCAAATTAAAAATATTTACAAGATCGACCGCCGAGTTTCTTGCTGGTTCTTCTCGGTAAGAGCAACATTCCAAACCAGTTATAACTTCATAAAATCATATCGATCCTAGACGATTCGAAAGTGCTTGAAAGAGTTTATTTGGAATAAAGAGTATTTTGATTTAAAAATAGTTTTTTTAAAAGCGTTTAATATAAGTAGATGGGTGTTTCATCAAATTACTATAATTCTGGTCAAACAAAACTACGAGCTGTCAAAATTGACGTCGGTTAATCATCCGGCGGTCCCTTTTTTTGTTGCTTTAATAATATCTTTAAGGGGTTTTTAAACGAGCCGCATATTTGGAATAGCTGCTTGTACTTTATGGTTGGAATCACTTTTATTGGAATTTAAATGGGCACGATTAAATTGGTCCAGAATTCAAAATTTTGTGAAACCATCCCAAACATTTGATGGGCAGACCTTACTTTGTAAGATTTCTTTTTCAAATACCCCATGATTGGTTTATTTCGTGAAATAAAATCATTTAGGATTTCTCACTTTTTGTCTCCATTGTTAATAGCGAGTGTTTAGTGTTCTGCAATTTAATGTAATGTAACTATCGTCATCATTCTTCTGCCCTTATCCCACCGTAAGTGGGGTCGGCACAACATGTTATAAACATTTTGTCACATGATTTGGCTATTTTACGAACGGCCATTAACTTACCTTAGTCGTATTTTAAGAAACCTCAGTAAGAAAAGGGGTGGTCTATTCTACTCAGCCGGATACCACACGGCGGGCCGACCCACCTTAGTTGTCTTTTACGACACCTCGGTAAGAAATGAGGGTGGTCTATTCTACTCAGCCGGATAATACACGGCGGGTCGACTTACCTTAATCGCCTTTTACGACACCTCGGTAAGAAATAAGAAGGGAAGACGGAAGGGTAGACGGGCTTAGTATGATAAAGAATGAAATTCTGGAAATCCACTGTTATTCAGTATAATAAATCCACTAGGAAGTATGAAATTTATTTCATAATACAAAATGATTTATATTATTAGATAGATGATAGATATTAAAATACTTTACAATACACACTTAAATATTTAAAAGACGATATGAAGTTTTCGAGAGCCGATAATCAAATCAAAATAATCTCTATTCAAATAAGCTTTCGTTTCAAAAGTGCTTGAAAACAAGCACTTTTGAAACGTCAAAAATCAATTAGATTTTATGAAGCTACGACGGGTTCGGAAAGTTGCTTACCGAGAAGAATCAGCAATAAACTGGGCGGTCAATTTTTTAAACGTTTTCAATTTACATTATTAAATCACAGTCTTGTATGAAACTTTTATCATCCAAATAATCTTCAAATCAAATCAAAATAATCTTTATTCAAATAAGCTCTTTGAAGCACTTTTGAATCGTCAAGGATCAATATGATTAATGAACCTACAAATGGTTGGAAATGTTGCTCTTACCGAGAAGAACCAGAATGACTCTCGGCGGTCAATCTTTCAAACATTTTAAATTTTCTAATATTAAACCGCAGTCCTGTATGAAGCTGAAAGAATTTTCAAATACAGGCTAATTTATCATTAAAATAATCTTCACTTTTGTAAAGCTTTACGTATAAGCATAAAAATTCCTAATACTAACATATCTTAATACAGAATACATAAATGTATCAAAACTATAGCCTTCAGTACAGACCTCTTAAGATAAAAAATTAAAACACGATAAGTTCTCAAAAACCAATTAGTTAAACGGCATATCGTAAATCCAACTAGAAAGTCAACAATTCATCTTATCACTTACAGTGGAAGTGGAAAAACAAACAGTGCCGATGAACATAGCCGATGCGAAGCGGAAACTATTAAATCCGATGCCAAGTTCCGAAGTCGAAGCACCAGATAGCGGCCGAGATTTATCATTCCCTCACATTATTCATATCTCAACAAAGAGGAGCATAAATTACGCGCCCCGAAAATATCTAAATCCTAATCCATTCGCCTCGCTTGTCCCCGACTGAATCCGATTTTAAAATATTTATGAAAAGGCAAACATGAAAAAAAGAATTAGAAATAAAAAACGCACGCCTCGAAAGCGAACGTCGGAAAAAAGTTAAAATGATCGTAGGGCATCGGATTTTTTTTGGACAACGTATACTGTTTCATTAGATTCGATTCAATTCAGTCCGGATTAGTCGGAGAAAGGCCTCTGATAAAATGCGATGTCCGTTGATTTATATGGAACGTTTTCGGTCTGTCTACTGTAATGAATCGCTGGCGGATCTATCTGCTTTTTACAGGTGACTTTGAAGTTTAATGGGGCCAAATTGGCGATGTTTTGCGAAACTTAAAGTAAGCCCGTCAGAAGTGGTCGTGAGAAATTGGCGCCCCGTCGGATTTAAATGCTCAAGAGTTCGATATCCCTCAATAGGTTGGCAAAAAGTTAATAGACACCTTATGTTATATCAGGCGTTAATTTGCGGAAATCCATAGAACAAAGATAATGATATTATACCAGTTTAGCAGTTTTTAAGGTTACCCGGCAAGGGACTTTATTTTATAATATTTAAGGATATGAATGATAATGCTTAAATATATATTAACTAGCTAATCATTTGTCAAATGTGGGCAGCCTGATGATAATCAAGCCACACAACATTTTATGGGCCCTTTTATTTGTCATTGTTTCGATGACAGATTTGTTTTAGAACACTATCTCCCTTGCGTGGGATACGTCATAATATATATAGTTATTTAAGATGGTAGATTATAGGATATAACACATTGATAGTATCTAACACCCATTTCTTACACCCATATCAATATAAATAAATATATGGGACAATTCCAATTCCGTGTGGTATACGGTTGAGTAGAATAGACCACCGTCAATTCTTGCCGAGGTGTCGTAAAAGGCGATTAAGGAAAGTTGACCTGTCGTGTGATATCTGAGTAGAATAGATCAGATTCTTACCAAGGTGTCGTAAAGTACGCTTAAGGTAAGTTGATGTCAGGCAGGCAGATCGTAAAATACGTAGCCAAATCATGTGGCAACATGTTTATAACATTCTGCCGACCCCATTTAGAGTGAGATAAAAAAGGAGGATGATGGTGGTATGGGATGCCACACACGTTAATCCGTCCTCAAAGTTAGCAACTTAATACTTGTGATATGAGTTATAAGAGTGGTTAATAAATACATATATAATTTTAAATAAATACTAAAATACATAAATATACCCAGACTTAAAAAACCAATAAATTGTTAAAAAGAAAATGCTAGCTCTCGGCAGGAATGGGACTTCTCGGAGATAACCCACTGCCATCTGTTAAGGGCTAGTCAACATCGGTTCAGTGTAATTTTTTGCTGATTCACCACCACAACATTGCTCATTCATAGAAGTATGTTTGTATGTCGAATGTTAAGAGGCAGTCAATACCAGCCTTGGACTCCACGTGTTCCCACCTCTGCTCCTGACAGCTCCCAAAATTAGTCACGTGGCCGTTAATAGCGGCGGGGTGGCGAGCGTCGGCCGCTTTTTTCCCCAATTCCGTACGCTTGTTTACAACAGTTGGTGCCTATCGACCCGCCGGAGTAAAGCGTTACTCATATTTGTTTGAGGGGCGTTCTCGGCTGTTTTCCATCGATTTTCCGCTGGACTGTATATGTTAGTAGGCTTGCCATAGCTCGCATAAACGTTGGGACATTTAGAATTAGAGCAAGTGGACAAAAAAGCTTAACGGTGAGCCGTATGAGTTTTATTTAGAGAAGCGAGCCTTAGATATGACATATTACAATAAAGAGAATACAAATGTAGACTGCATCTCTATCTCTTTTTTATGTGTGATTAGAAAAAGATGAAGTATACGAGTTTCATCTTTCCTCTCGTTATTTATCGTGACACTCTCACTTACAGACTTGCCTATGGCTCCCCTATCGTGTATAATAACTCTATGGAGTTTTATCGTTAGTGAGTTAAACTTTATAGAGTTTTTTTAATAAAAAAACTTTCTTAATTTATAGTACACTAGCTGAACCGGAAAACATTTTGCCATAAAAATTATTACTGCTCCTCTCCTATTCATCTTAGCGTGATGTTAAATAATCTATACATTCCTCGATAAATCGTCTATCTTACACTTAAAGAATTTTTTTATATCGGTCCAGTAGTTTCTGAAATTCGCGCGCTCAAACAAACAAATTCTTCAGTTTTATATATTAGGTATAGATAAAGGTTGAATGTCTGTGGTATCCGGCTGAGTAGAATAGTACCACCCTCTTTTCTTACCGAGGTGTCGTAAAAGGCGACTAAGGTAAGTCGACCCGCCGTGTGGTATCCGGCTGAGTAGAATAGACCAACCTCATTTCTTACCGAGGTGTCGTAAAAGGCGACTAAGGTAAGATGACCCACCGTGTGGTATCCGGTTTAGTATGTTTATAACATGTTGTGCCGACCCCACTTAGAGTGGGATAAGGGCAGGAAGATGATGATAAAGGTTGAATGTCATTTATTTGAATGATTCATTAAGTATCTAAATTTATATTTTTCTTCGGTAAACAGAAACACTAGGAGGGAAATATGCATACCTATATCCGGAGAATTCTTTGAATATGCGTAACCAATCTGCATAGGTAAATCTCAATTCAAATTCTTATAAAAAAAATAAACAAGCTGATACTTTAGGTAAATTAGCGAATACCGAATTCGATTAGGTACCGAATTGTCGATTAAACTTCAACAAATACCATAAACTTAATTCTTATTAGATGATAGATATTTGTTATTCGAGTTCATTGAAGCAGAAATCATATATGACATTCGTGATTTGATGACACAAATTTTGATGTAATAATTATACGTGAATAACCTTAAAGGTGGACTGATACGATCTTTTGATAACTCATCTGGTGGTAATTCCTAACTGAGACTAGTCTCAGTTACTTGTAACAAACCAACCGGAAAATCATACGCACTGATTGAGCGAATAGATAGGGATATGAATAAACTGATGATAGTTTTCAATCGTAGGTGAAATAAGGGTGGCAAAACGTAATTATTACTGTCTCATTGTTTATTATAAGAATTGTTATATGTATTTTGAAAAGAGGCCGTCGTGGCTTAGTTCTTTTCTAGGTAAAAGTAATTTTCCGAAGAAGCAGTAGAGCTCATAATTCAAAAGCACTTTTTTGAAAATTTACTTCAATAACAATATTTTGATTTTGAGTTGATTTTAGAGGTTTCACGTATGAAAAAAATCGTTTTGAAAATATGTTTTCTCGCAATGTTGTCAGTTCAGTTCACTGTAACGTGAAGCGTTGTAAATTTAATTGCGCACATTATTTAAAGTTGTCTTGGGTTTCAACTTGAGAAACTCTGGTAAAGATCACGTGTTATAACTGTTACCCTATCACGGTTTTGAGCAAAAAATGCAAGTTATAAGTTAGTTGTTTGTTTCCTCTTTATTTTCAGGTAGGTTTTTTTCAAGTACATCCGTTTAAGCTACCAGGCTAACATGAACTAGGACAGGTCCTAACGAAACCGGAACGTATGGTGGACCAATACATTACATATCTCGAGTAAGGCTTTCGATGCGCTTTTACGTAGTTACGTATCGTGCTCATCTGTGCGCGGGCTGCGCGTGTGTGCGTCCGGCTCGGGGCGCACTGCTCGATTAGCGCGGCACCGCCAAGCCGCCTGATTGGGCCATCCATCACCGGCCCCTGCTTCCCGCGCAACAGCCGCCACCCCCGCGGCCCTCCGCTGAAGTACATTATTCAAGCGAATTGCAACCGTAACTATGTAATGTTAGAGTGCATTTCGCGTTGAAGGCTATAGGGTTCGTTTCCACCGACGCGTTAATGCCGCGACGCGCGCAACAGAGATCGAGACGTATTTTTAAGACGGATACTTAGTGCGTTACATTATTATAGTTTTGTTGTTTTTTTCTCCATCTTCCCCGCCGGGCCGTGTACGGTGTAACTCACACGGTGTTTTCATATGGCGGCCGGGTCGACGCACCGCTCCGGTTATGATACCGAATGCCTTCAAGATTTTTGATTGAGGTTTTATTTTATTTGGCGCGACGTTCGCCCGATTACATTTCTCGTATTCGTTCGGCGCGAGGCCGGTTTTTGTTTCGACGCGTTTCATTGTTCGTAACGAGATCGATTTTGGAGATAAGCGTGCTTTTAATGAAGACGTGGGTGTGCCGGACTGCCGCTAACGGGCTGCTCTTGGACGTTCTATCACCCTCAGATGTAACAGTAAGGACGTTGACTGGCCCGTTGGCGCAGGTGGCAGTGACCCTGCCTTTAACTAGCGGGGTCGCGGGTTCTTATCCCGACAAACAAAAAACAGTTTGTTGGTTCTTCGAATCTAGTTGTATTTATATATTTAAGTATTTATTCAATACTGGTTTTTATAAATGTGGTAGTCTGTATGTTTGTCTCGTAACAATTGACACCTATGTGCTTGAGCAATATATATGAAATTCCGTATAATAAAACTTGTAAATCGTGCAACATATAGAAAAAAATTCCGTATTTCTTTTGGGAATCGCAAAAAAGCATATTCCAAATGGGGTAAGTAGACTTATTTATACATATTTTAGCTTGTTATTATACAGTCGATCTGCCTGACGTCAACTTACATTAGACACCTTTCACGACAACTCGGTAAGAAATGAAGGTGATCTATTCTGCTAGCCGGATACCACACGACGGGACAACTGACCTTAGACGCCTTTTACGACAACTTGGTAAAAAAATGGCGGTGGTCTATTCTATTCAACCGGATACCACACAGCGGGTCAACTTACCTTAGTCGCCTTTTACGATACCTCGGTAAGAAATTGGTGTAGTCTATTATAATATATTATATTCAGTTAAGAAGTCTAAGACTTTACCGATAGGTATTTTAATATTGAATACAAATGAACCAAAATTCTCCGAGAAATATCTAAGCGGACCCAAGTGACGCGTAGGTGGATCGATTAGTTAACTGGAGCTTAAAGCTTCAATAACTATTAGTCAAAGTAGGAACTAGTTTATTGTCCGCTGCTTATTGATCGGAACTTTGAACTTGACCGGAATATCACCTGCGAATCTGGACCGGAGCAGCGTGTTGGGTACAACTACCATATTCTTGTATTGAAACTGAAAGTTTTGTCCCAGGCATGTCATTAAAGTAATAATAATATTCATCGTCCTCCAGCCCTTATCCCACTCTAAGTGGGGTCGACACAATATGTTATAAATATGTTGTCACGTGATTTGGCTAGGTACGTATTTTATGACCGGTCACCTGTCTGACGTCAACTTACCTTAGTCGTTTTACGACGCCTCGGTAAGAAAGTGGTGTATTCTATTCAACCGGATACCACACGGCGAGTGTCAACTAACTAAAGTCGCCTTTTACCACACCTCGGTAAGATTTATATACATGGAAAGTTTTGGAAGTTAATTCTAAGAGTTTTATACGTGAAAAAGATTCGTAAGATCATTTAGATGACGACCAAAGCTCGCCATAACAGAAGTCCTAACAATTAAATTTCTCAACACAAAAGCTTCCGCGTTCTACTATATGCTTAAAGATCTTGAAGATAAAAGAATGTGGTTCAGCATTACTAGAAACTTTACCGCATACGACTAAGGTTAATTAGCGACAGGCAGGCGGCCAGTCGTAAAATACGAAGCCAAATCATGTGACAACATGTTTGTAATATGTTGTGACAACCCAAGAGTGGAATAAGGGCAGGAGAATGATGATGAAATGAAGTCAGCGAACTGTATCCTACAAAGGATCTCCGAACCGGTACATACAGTTTACGTAAATGCGTCTTATTCTCATATTAGCATATAATCGCCTCGCCTCGCATACCCCAGGGTGAGGGGTCAGGTCGGTACACAGACAGTCGAAACTTACAAATTGCAGTCTCACGCGGGACCACCGGGCGTCTATATTAAAAACAGATATCCAATAACTGCCGCTTATGTCGAATTGGTATAACCGATATTCGAATTCCAATTCAATATATTCTTTATTGACGTCATCAAAAAGTCATGTCAGTAATGCTTTTGAATCATTTATAGAATTAGGCGTTACTTTGCGGAGATCCATAATACAAAAGTAATAATAAAATAATTTTGCTATAATCGGCGATGAAGTAAAATAGAAAATATATATAATGCTAAATGTATAGTGGACAATCGGTTATCATACCTGATACATGCAGGATTCGTAAAAACACATGCACAAACCTCCACCACCGCCACAACAATACACAAGCACTATGTAGGTACGTTCACTATCACAAACCCAACAATCGTTTCGCCCCGCAACCGAAGCATCATCATGAGATAGACTCCACGACCAAAAGACGCTTTGCGATTTATATATTATTTATATATTGGATTATAGCAAAATATTTTTATTATTACTTTTTCTTTTGAATCGTCAACTCTCCTGCTGGTTTGGAAAGCTGTTCTTCTGCTCTTTTGGCGAAAAGGGCCAGGAAGTAACTTGGTAGTTGTT
Source organism: Morpho achilles (assembly GCA_947086495.1). NCBI lineage: Eukaryota > Metazoa > Arthropoda > Insecta > Lepidoptera > Nymphalidae > Morpho > Morpho achilles. Next base: position 14,483,426 of record CAMTZB010000001.1, on the reverse strand, counting down.
CTTTCCAAAATATTATTGTAAATTTAATATCCTTGATAGACAATGTGGGATGTGTTTCTTCTTTTAATTGATTGTAATATAATTATGATGCTAAGTCTAACCTAATGGCTTTCACTGGGAAGGTGGAGCGTGGAATAATCGTAGCTGCGTAATGCAAATAAACTCTACTAACGATCGGAACGTCGTTTTAAGGTATCTCCTGTGAGTCCAAATCACGGTTACAATACAGGATGTGGGAAATTATAGGTAATTATAGTAGGTGGGTCTTAGCTTCAAACCTTCTCTCCAGAAGTTTCTCTCAACGGTTGGGGAGGCCTATGATCAGCAGTGGGATTGTAACAAGCCGTTACTTTTAGTGTATGCATCTTATAAGAATTATTTTGAAAAGAGCAACAACTTTCTTGATAGCTCTTCCTATGAAGAGCAATTTTCAAAACCAGCAACAGAGTTGGGGATTCAAAAGCACTTGTTTACAAGTTAACTTGAATATAAAATATTTCGAATTCAAATTAGAATTGGTGAACAGCCAGCGGACACATATCTTCATAATGCTATTGAGATATGCTGGTTTCCTCACGATGTTGTTCTTGAGCAAAAAGCGTGTGATAAATTGCAAATATAATCAGGCACGTAAGTTATAAATACAAAAATTCAGTGGACTGTCTGGAGGTTTGAACCCGTGATTTGAAGGAGTAACAAGGTTTCAACCTTCGGCTATCACATCTTTTAATTAATGCAATCTGAATTAATTCTTATTTGATTAATACAATTCTTAAGTTGTACCACTTTGTAACGGGCGGCACCACTTCCACAGATCAATTAATAGTGCGATATCTATACCGGCGACAGAATCGTAAAACAATATATCAATGTAACTTTGGAAGATATCGCGGAAATGTTTTCTGATTATTAATATCACCACTTTACCTGTTATCCCACACTTGGTTATATTTCGTCAACATAGTGTCCTAATTTATTTATATTAGGCACTAGTTTTTTTCTTCTAATAAGCTGTGATAGTCGAGCGGTTATATCGCAGGTCGCTCTCGAAAGGCCTCTTCACAAGTTTCTAAACCAGGTAGACTCCAATAAGTCTTACTTAAAGATAGCTGACAACAATTTTCTATCCAATCGATAATTCCGTTAACTTGTACCGCTTTAAGATACTAGAGTATAGCAGAATAGCCGAATAAGACTATGTCGTTTAAAGATATAAACCGCCTCCTAAGAGATAAAACGGGACTTTTAGAAAACAGAGATCTGTTAGTTGCTGAAGAAGTCTGTATAAGTAGTGTTTGTGTGACGTCATCAAATACTCATTATTTCATGGTCATAGATAAGGATCAAATAGAGCTCACTTAGTCAATATAGTAGAATAGGGTTAGTCTAGCCAGCCTTAAATGACCCGATTACAATAAAAAGAAAGCAAATAAGGGTGTCCGTCTCTCTTTTTTATGTGTGATTAGACAAAAATGTAGTATACGAGTTTTATCTTACCTCTCAATATTTATTGTGACACTCACTTACAGGCCTGCTTATTATGGCTCCCCAACTTTAGTATAATAATTCTATGGAAAATATATGCAATAGTTTCACCATTATAAAAAATTAGTTTTGAGGTAAATAAATATTGAATGAGCTTATCCCACAGTTAAATATATTTTATGCTACTGGCAATGAGGTCAAATCAAGAGTTAAGTTAACTTGTAAAACTGGTATAAGTACCAGGCGATCATAGGCCGTGTAGATATAGGCCCGGTTTGTGTCAAGCCAATACAATGTATAAATAAATACTCATTAGACGACCTCTGAACGCATCGGTGTGATTATTCGCTTCACGGGACAGAGGTTTAGGTTCGACAACCTTGTATAAGATATTGGATTATGTTTCTTTGTTGGTTTTGTTCGTTCACAATTATCAACCTAACGGCAAAAAGTATATTAATATAATGTTTTGTAAAATCTGTTAAAATATATTTTTACTACACAGATCAGTAAGAACCTCCACAACTTTCTTGCTTTTTAGTTGACATTTATTACTCATCGTTCGCTATTCCATAAACGAAAACATTGTGCGGAAACCTGCACATCTATTTAAATTCCCTAAAAGTTACCGAACATTCCACTTTGAAGGCGAGTGGTGGGCCTAAATCCCAATTACCCTCAATCAAAAAGAGAAGAATATCATGGAGAAACTTATGGAGAAATCCCGGTATATGAGTTACTACCAATTCCCGAAATGAATAATATGATGGATATAAGTTTCGATTCTTCCAGTTGTGGAGTGGTACTGGGCTATATTACTTAACTTTTGTTTAAGCTTGTAAGATCGCTGTCGCTGTGAATCAAATTTATTATCTGTTATACGGAAATAATTTCGACACCTGTAAACTGGTAAAGGTCCTGAAATTTTTTAACGTGTGGCAACACTGAACGATCGGTGCGTCGACAACGCAACCTCGGGCCTCGATTTTAAAGCGGACAAAACGAGTGCCCCAAGACCGCTAACACTGAAATGCATCTTTGCGCTTTCGGGCGGTGAGCTTTGAGTCATTCTTAACGCAGATGTAAGATAAAGTCCAACGGGCCATTACCGACTATATGTTGTTAAAAGAAATTCGAATTTCGAAGTTAGGAACGTTGGTGGTTACGTCGTTCCTCCCCGGGGCGAACGCTAACGAACACCGATTCCCGCTCTAATTTGCGGACATGGCGAGCGATCGATCTCATTGGATTTTTTGAAAAAGGAACGACGGCACCTTATGAGCTGGGCACAAATTGAGCAATTTCGTTCTGTCTCGCTTGCGCTAAGGTGTAACAATATAGCCGTCACCCTCTTCTAATTTCGCATCTTAAGCGCGAATCGGGAATGAGAATATTAAAATTAAGCTCTTTATTCATTTGAATCCCTAGTAATTATTATGACGCGGGGTTGATAGATATATTTAAAATAAATGAATAAACCAACCAACCATAAATAAAATTTAAATTTTATTTATTTATGCCTTTTTTTAATTCTTTCTAGCAAGGTCAATTTTTTATCAAGGATGCATGACTAAAGAGAGAGTGTCACTGTTTTATACTTTAAAAATACATTTAGAGAAATGATTCAAAATTGCAAGTAAAAAATATATCATCATATCTTTAAAACAATTTCTTTATGGAGATAGCTGGTATTACATTTATGTGAGATAATAATATAGTCGATAAATTTTCATAGGAACTAATCATTTAAGTAAGCGTTACTATTATGCCGTTTTATGGATAATCATCAGCAATATGGCCATATCTCTGATTCTCTTGCATCGCCTAAACAGGCATTCCAGCGCAGCAGGTCACCATGACAACCGCCGCTACAGTTCAACCCGTCTTGCCATTCACTTCTACACGCAAAAAACAACTCTCCCACTCTAATAACTAAGAATGTTATAGCTTCTACGCTTAGATGAAGTTATAACATTTCGTTACAAAACGCAACAATAAACACAATGAATTTATAACAATGAAATTGCGACCTTAATGTAAGTGAGTAAAGTGTCATTTCAATTGCGTAAATGACTTAAGAATAGCGACCATAAGAAATTGTTTTATCTCTTTCACACGTCGTAAAGAGAGGATCGCGCGCGCTCCCTCATGGCGGGCCAATCCTTTCTTGCTGAGGACGGAATCGATTGCTTTGCAGTGTCCCGCTCTACCGCAGTTTTTGTCAGTACCTTCGTACCGATCCACTGTAATCAGTCTTCGGCGGCATTCATTCGAGACGTTAGATAAAAATCGGAATTGTAACGAAGCCCCGAATAAATTGACTCTCCGCTTCTTCCGATTCCATTTCTGATTTAGTACTATATTATATTTCTCTGAACTCTTGTAATTTCGTTTAAATATAAATTTTTCCTAAATCTTTATTTGAGGATCGACGTGTTGAATCGAATTGACCGTCTAGCGTGCAACGGCCGGTAATTGATTTAGTGTAATGGAAACGGGCAATGGAGCTGATGTATTATAATATATCAGAGACAGATATACGTCAAATACACGCGTTAAAATGAGATGGATGATATTGTCACGTGCGACGCAGTAACGGTGCAAGTGCATTTCAATGTTATCGTAATTGTATCTCTACCCGGGTTACATAAAGTCTGATTTGGGTTGATGATATGACGATGTAGTTTTATTATTATGAATGAGTCAATAGATGGCGTTGCCATATCGATGTCATATATTATTTGACATGTGAAAGAATGATGTTTGAAATGCGTTTCGGCCGCATGGTTCTAATTTCTTTCTAAATATCTTCCCAATGTTTATGATCTCCTGATTGCCAGCACAATAGCGGACTTAGCAAGATTGATCGTTCCCCATTGCCTTTCATTTGTTTTTAATAAGTTTTATAACGATTTAGATCTTGTTATTAACAGATGTTTACTTTCGAAATTATTGTTAAGCTCTCAGCTAGCTCGACGGTTTAAATAGTTACTTTCTTAATTAACTGCTATAGAAAACCAATAAAATGAATCAACCAACATCTGTTGTCTTTCAATTTTAAAGGATAAATAATCAAATATAAAATGCTATATTTTTAAATTAAATTCGATAATTAATTAAACTAAAAAATTAGTTATTAGGTGTATTTTGATATCGGAAAGGCATTTATTGACTTTTAAAGTCACATAAAATAGTATAATTTTTTTTACAATTAAAAGGCGATAATATAAAACTGAATACTGTTTAGATATTATTTAAAAAAAGATACTATTTCTCTATTTTCTTCTATGATTGTCTATCAATTATTTCACCTATTAATAAAATTATCATACGCTTAATATGCAATATAAATTGAATTTTCCGTTATTTAACGTGTCTAAATAATATAATAAGTATATTAGAGATATATTGAAACATATTTTTAAAAAAATCTCTCCACAGACAAATAACATAGTACAGGAAATGACAAATATATTTGTTTTCATACACGTCAAACAGTTCAAAATACACTTTGTCACACTTAAATGAGTTTATTTTAAACGAACTTCCCGTGCGGAAAAGTATGAAATTAGTCGAGAGTTTTCATCACTTCATTATAGGAGCGATTCGCCTTTCGACGGAATTGCGACAGTAGATTCAAATTTATAAATATTTTTATAAGCCCTGTGCAGACGGACTTGATATCGTTGACTTGTTAATAACATGCAGTTATATAAAATAAATGTATGTAACTATATTATTCTTCTATTTAATAAATATTTTATAATGAATTATAGTCTATAAGTATATTAGATTTATAAATAACGTATCAGCGTATATTTAAGCCGTGTAATATAAGGCGACTGAGGTAAGTCCACCTGCCGTGTGGTATCCGACTGAGTTGAATAGACCACCCTCATCTCTTAACGAGGTGACGTAAAAGGCAACTAAGGTAAGATGACCCACCGTGTGGTATCCGGTTGAGTAGAATAAACCAACTTACCGAGGTGCCGTAAAATACGATTCAGGTAAGTTGCCGTCAGGCAGGCGGCCGGTCGTAAAAACGTGAAGCCAAATCATGTGACAGCATGTTTACAATATGTTGTGCCGACCCCACTTAGAGTGGGATAAGGGCAGGAAGATGATGACATTTTTAAGTTGCATGCTGTGTCTGCCTATGAATGGCATTAGGTGTAAACTTTGAAACCCTAAGCTTAGCGTAGTAAAACAAATAATAGATGTTATTAGTCAATGGTAATAATAATGATCTGTGGCGATATTTACCTGGGTACTCGCCGGGGCTGCCCAGGAACACTGAGGAGTAGACCCGCCGCGCGACGTCGGGCGGCGACGACCATTCTCGCCGCGACCCGCACCATTTGCCTGCAAATTTAATAATTTTAAATATAGAACACGTTCCAATTTTAAATGTTGATTTTTTTTAAAGACAGATAAGGTTATATCATCGTAAAATCTTTTTATTCGTTGCTTCTTTTTTTTTAGCTGTAATTAATTAAATATAAAGAGTATATAACTCTTTAGCAGCGCTTAAAATCTATACATATTAAGTACCCAAAAGCTATCTGTATGTGATCAATTATCTCAAAATGTACTGAACGGATATTTGTACGGTTTTTACTAAAAGGTACTAGGATTTTTGAAGAAGGTAGATCAATGATAGGATATTTAGTGGAAGAAAGAGGGTTTCTGGAGCAACGTGTGGATATATATAATTTTTTTTTTTATTTTATTCTAGAATTACCGCAGGATCGGTATGTACGCGAGCAAAATATTTATTCGTGTATTCAAAGATTTATTTATGAATAATAAATGAATTGATACTCTGCACCGACTTTTAGTTGCTGTTTAACGCGGTTTTAAAAAAACATTTCCTACAAACTGGCAACACAGTTATAGCGGGCGACAAATGTATAAAAAGCCATTACAATTCTTGCTAATGTCCTCCGAGCGACACATGCGATATCGTTTTTTCAACCGATTTCGATTCACAAGTAAAAAAACACTGTTACATTAAGCTCTTCCCGCCTATCTAATGGATTCGTCCAACTCTCACAGGACCTCGACGTCATTACGCAAAAAACATCGACAGAGAAAAGAAGAAAAAATACTAAAAAAAAACACACCTCCTGGGAGCGCGAAGGTGTTACCACCCTAGTCTTTTCTTACCCCAAAATAAGGGGAGGCAATATCATACACCATTAGCAATTTTCTCACTTTTTTAACGGTGTCACACTGCATAAGTATATTACATGTTTGATACTGTAGAATTGAATGCCGCCGGAATATTCCATACAATTTTTTTTCTAACTTACTAAAATATATTAGCTTAATTGACAAATTTAGTATCAAAATATATTAATATTCTTTAATAACTACATAGTTAATTTAATTTTTATAATATATTATAACAATGTAGTAAGAATTTCATGAGTAACTTTTATAAGTTATTACATCTTTTTTAATACTCCTTATTCATATAACAATACTATCTACACTCGTTTTTATTTGTTAATTTTAATTTAATTATTATGAAAACAAATGTATGTGGGAATAAATTTATTCTGCCATTGTTTATTTCCCAAGTAACAGTACAATTAAATAAAATAAATTACAAAAATGTAGCTATTATTCAGAATATCTTAACCGACATATTGTACTCACTAGATAAACATAAGTTGAATACATTTTATTTCATTATAAAAATATATCTGATTTCTTTTAGAATTACTGTCCATTATTTTAAATGACGATAATTGTAAGTAAAAAAAAAATAACTATTGATGTTACTGATTGCCTTTATATAAGAAATAAAATAAGTAAATCATAATCGAACCCCAGACACAACCGTAGCATTACAATCTCTAAATACGATGTTCATTTTATTAATTTAATTGAATAATGCTCTGGCAATAATGCAGCATTTCAGTGCAGCCGACATTCTGATGCCGAATGCACAATTCGAAATTTGAAAACAACGCAACCGCCATAATTTTCCCGAGCGCTATATACCTTTTTCGAAATTCGTAATTCGAACAAAAGCGCGCGGCGCAATGGTGCATGCATGATTGATAGCGGAGCGATGACGCCCGCGACTCCAAATGAACATTCGATTTCATGAAAATAAAAGCCCTTGACCTCTCCCTCTCTTCTGTGCCATTATCACGACCATTCAAAGTTACACGATACGAAGATAGCCAATTTGCGTCTTCGCCCCAGAACGAGGCCGCGTAATGTGGAATTACGTTGGGAAAAAGAAGCGAAAATTGCCCCATCGCAGCCAAAAAACAAGTTAACGCCATAAACAAATACTAAAAATCTTGTAACCGAAATAAGGCGGCACTCTAAATAAGAATTAAAGTAAAATTGCTGAGGTGTGACTCCCTCGGCGGGACCGAGGGTATTACCACGCGACGGTATTCATAAGGCGAAAAATTGTAATAACCCAGTGAATATCAGACGAGGGCGGGTGAGGTGGCAATACTATGTTATTTATACGAGGGCGAGCCCTGTGCGAGGTGTTTGTTAAGGAAATTGTCTAAATATGCTGCTGTAAAGTTGCGTCGGTCGCGCGTGACGTAGTTCGATGCTTACGCGATACATGTGTTATTCTCGTTATATTTGTTTAATAACAGCCTTTACTGCAGCCGCGTTTGTCTTTTACTACTTTTAAAGGGTATAACGAACGTAAATGTTAATTAACCGCCTAGTCGACCGTTTGAACAACCAAACTGTCGCTGCAGGTGTGGCAACACACGAAATTATTTATTAGGTGGTAATAAGTCTATAAAAAACTGGTACCAACATTAGAATTAGTTTGAAAGTTTTTATTTACACTATGGTGTCATAAATTTTGAAGATTGAATACCAATTCGAACGTTTCGGTTTTTTGTCTTAGATTTTATTTTATTTTGTTTCAATTATGGTAATTTGAAATTGAGTGTGTTACCGATAATGTTATTTACCGGTAAAAAACCGGTGTAATTTGGCTTGAATTCTTGAATCTTTCTTGAAAGTAGAATACCAATTTAAGTGGTTTAAGTGCCACAGATTTTTGTTATCGAATTTCATTAAGAGATTTTTTTGAAATCCAAGAAAAAATAGATAAAATCTAAAGTATTTTAAAATGATTTCTAAATATATCTTTTGTAATTTATCTATAATGAAAATCATATTTTGCCATTTACATAACAACTTTTGGAACGGTTTTCATACTAATACATATTATAAACGAGATAGTCTGTCTAGATGTTTGTCTTTCTGTTACGCTTTTACGACTAATTCACTTGACCAGTATTGATGAAATTTGGTCAAATTGAAGCTTATTTTCTGGGCTGATACATAGTATTTTATTTATATCGAAGTTTATTTTTACAACTCTCATAAACCCCTTAAAAGCTGCAACGTATTTGATTATTTTGAGATTTAAATGATCGATGAATTATGTAAAAAATAACATAAAGCAGTATGTTTGCTATGTTTATTGTAGCTATTATAAATGACTTTAGCGATGAAGCAAAAAATCGCAGGGAAACCGGGATATTTCTGGAGATTTTCTGAAATAAGTGTTACCTAATAAAAACATATTAGCCGCGGGATGGATCTATTCGTTCTCTCCAAAATAAAGGAGAGAGAAATCTATGCCCAGCTGTGGGATATTAACAGGCCGTTACTTTATAAAAATTGAATTTTGACTATTTTGCGAGCACCATTGTAATGTATTAAGATTACATTTCTCTAATCAGCTTAAGCGGACTTAGAGATTCTACAAAAACCCCGCTACTTTTAGTTCTGCAGGGTCATAGATAATATTTATAAATACCAAGCAACTTTTATTATCTCTGCCCTAGAAACACCTAAGCTCGGCATAAATTAACAAGAATTTATCTGTAAATCTTTAATTACTTAAACAATTTGTGTAATAATCAGAAAGAGTCAGAATATTTCTAAACAAACCGCCTAACCAATAATTAGTGTTATAAAAAACTGTATCCGAAAACAATAGCAACGTTTTAGAGAGCGGTCATTACACATTCATAATTCTTTTTCGTGTTTCCCGAATTAAAACAATTGTTGCTTCCAAAATGTTTCTTGATCGGAATCGCGGGATCAGTATAATAACAGTGGATAAGGAATTACTTCTCCCGGAGTATAATTTGTAGGAACCGACAATTATGTTTACAGAATAATCACTATTAATTATTGTTTTATCGTTTTCTTTGTTTCGTTAATTCCCGTTCAGACGCTCCGGGTGATGTTTTTGTCTGATTGTGGTTTGCGCATCACTCAAGATTCCGAGTCTCTGGTCGCGGTTTTTTTTCATTAACTTTTATACGTTGGTATTGTTTTTTTTCTTCAATCTTTGTTCGTTTTTATAACGCAAAGGTGCTAGAATGTTAATTATTTAAGATTATTATTCGTTATAACCGATTATGAAATCTAGATGTAATGTTGTTAATTTTATAAGGGAAGTTGTGTTTAAGATTAAATAGAAAAAGTATATATCAAGTATATAATCAATTTTTTTTAAAACAATTATTATAAATATCGACACATTTATTTGCTGATATATGACTGAAAACTAAATATACCTAATCTTCATGCCACTGCTTTTTAGTCCACGTTTTCTGTCACATTGTCCAGAGACAAACGTTTTTGGTTTTTTTGTTTAATTTTTTTAACTGCTTTATATACCACGTATGATTAAAAAATATATGTTGACGGAATACTAATATCTATGGTTTAAAAAATACTACTAATAATGAAATAGAGGCTACTTACTCAAATTTATTTGCGATAAAAGCTTTTAAAACTTCAATCGAATAAAAAAATATTGATTCCGGAACGGCCGCCTGCCTGACGTCAATGCTTACCTTAGTAATATTTTACGACACTTCGGTAAGATTTAAGAGAAGTAAGGTTGGTCTATCTACTCAAACGGATACCAAACGATGGGTCAACTTAGTCGCCTTTTACGACATTTCAGTAAGAAATGAGGTTGCTCTATACTACTCAGTCGGATAACACACGGCGGGTCGACTTACTGTAGTCGCCTTTTACGACACCTCAGTTGCAAACGAGGGTGGTATATTCTACTAAGCCGGATACCACACGGCATTAAAATTTCCGTTTTTCCGTAGTTAAAATGAAAAAATACAGTCCATAATTGAGGGTATTTGATGACTCAAGTTGATGCGAACAAATTTGCGTAACCAGGACGTAATAATATAGAAATTTTCATTGATACAACAAATATAATAAAAAAAGGGGATTCCGAACATGCAAAATAAATAATACCAGGAGAGCAGCACCTGCCAGCGTGTACCTGTGACGCAGTATAAAGGCCGCGATGTCCCTCTTCTCACGATAAATCACTCTTTTCTCCCGAGACACCCCGTGTTTTATACTGCTCTATACTTCGACTGTCGGGGCTTTTTAGACTATTTTTTACCTAGTTTTATTATTATTTTTAAATGATGAAAGCTGAATGCAGTATTTAAGGATTTATTTCTATGAAAAATGCCTAAATAATGTTTTCCTTAACAACATCTTGAACTTATATAGTGAATATTTTAGAAATTAGCAAAACATTAGAATTTGGCTCGAAGAGAATGCACCAAATGAACTAAATACTTAAAATAATACAAAATACATATGATTATTGAATGAAATAAAATTAACGACATAATAAAAATAGTTACAACTTTAACTTATTGCATCCTCCTGCCCTTATCCCATACTAAGTGGGGTCGGCACAACTTTAACTTATTATCTACAATAAATTTACACAACTTTTTAACAAACGGTTTAGTAACTAACATCAACAGGCACTTTATGTTGTTAGGACGATGAATTTCGAATGGGACAATTTCATACAAAGAATATTTGAGCTTAGGACAGTTGCATTATTTTCTATATTTGAAATGAATGTCGAAAACGTAGACATTTTTTAAATTTCATGCCAACCAGTCAAATATCGCCGTGTTTTCTTGCTTAAATAATTTTTGTAAGTAAATAAATATCCAAACTTTCAAAGGGAGAGGACGCGGAACCCTGAAAGGTACATCCACGTACACACGCAGCCAATATCCTCAGCTCTATAAAGCAATTTCCTTAATGGCGCGCCCGTAGCTCTCTGTAACTCAGTTCGATCCCTATCGACCTCGGCGACCCGCCGCGTGGGACTGCTTCGGGAAATTAAATTTATGTAAAAAATTCCTAGCCGCTAAAACTCATCTCTAAAATACACTCTCTTTCTAGAAAATTCTCTTGGTGGTATGGTGTTTTGCCATTCATCCTCCTGTCCTTAATCACTCTTAGTAGGGTAGGCACAACATGTTATAAACATGCTATCACATGATTTGGCTGCATTTACGACCAGCCGCCTGCCTAACATCAACTTACCTCAGTCGTATTTTACCACTTCGGTAAGAAAGAGAGTGGTCTATTCTACTAAACCGGATACCACACGGTGCGTCAACTTATCTTAGTCGCCTTTTACGACACCTCGGTAAGAAATGAGGTTAGTCTATTCTACTAAACCGGATACCACACGGTGCGTCAACTTATCTTAGTCGCCTTTTACGACACCTCGGTAAGAAAGAGGGTGGTTTATTCTACTAAACCGGATACCACACAGTGGGTCAACTTACCTTAGTAGCCATTTACGACACCTCGGTAAGAAATGAGGTTGGTCTATTCTACACAGCCGGATACCACACGGCGTTGTTTTGCCATCATACTTATCTAACTTAATACGCACTTGTAAGCGCAAGTATAGTGTGATCTACGTTCAACCATTCCTTCCAAAAACTGAGAAGAGGCCTTTTTCCAAAAGTGGGATAGCAATAATACGCTATTTTTTCCCTACTCGGGAATCCGGGGTACATATGACCTTCTCCTTTTCTTCTAGAAGTAGTGGCTTTGCAGGGCCTGAGGACCCAGTCATAATCATGATGCCTTGCTCTATGTTCTATTGCAATTGAATTAATTAGAGTAGTTCTTATATCATAAATGTGAAAGTTTCTGTTACCCTTTTAAGGATAATCTGCTGAAGCTTAATTTAAATGCATTGATGAATACGATGGACGAAACATATAACATAATTTAGTCAATATCGGTTTATTCAAAATAAAAAGGACTTATAAAGTTAGATGACACGAATCTGTTTTCATGGTTACACTGGAACTATTGTGTATTATTTCAGAGTAACGTTAGTACATGTATAAAGTTTACAATAACATAAACATTTTCGCGAAACACTTATTGAATTAGCTAAGTCAACGGTTCCCAACGTTCGAGCGTAATGAATGTAACAATTATGTGAAGTAACATTATACAAAATTCAAATTGCCTCTTAGCAGAATACCTACACGGTTAATCTTAACAACACCCGCGCAGACAAGACGATTATAATAACAATAGTTACTTCAATAGCAGCCGACCGTGAAAACGGCTGGTAATAAAAAAATGCATTTTTAAAAGCATTCGCCAAGCAACTTGGCTAATTGCGCCCGCCCAAAGCTAGGGCGGGAAGACCGCCCATCGCCACCTTACCCCGACACCAATAAGAAACATTATCGTGCAACTGGACACGTCTTATACTCTCTTATCGACAACGGGCAACAGTTCGGCAGACGGGGAATCGTCACAAGAAAGTGAGCGAACGTCAAACGAAAACAGATCATGGCACTGTGAGGATAAAGTTGGGATCGCTTTGGCGGGTAGCAGGGTCGATGCCTTGCCTGGGGGGATGTATTCTAGGTACATCATCCGTAGGTACAGACCGAGATCGATATTACGTACCTACACCCAGTTAGGTCGTGTTTGTTTTTAGACGATGTCAAAATCGCTTAGCTCATGCCGTTCCTTGTTTGCGGCCGAAAATATCTTGCCACGGAGCCAGATGGAGTTTTCCAGCTAGTCTTCTGCGATAACATGACGGCCTTTCAATTTATTGGCAGAGTTCATATACGGGATGTTAACTTTGTGCTGCCGTCGCGAGTCGAAATTAAAAGGTTTCGAAGAGTAATTTATACAAGCAAAAGTGTTGGTATTTTTGTAATGAATTCGTTATTTATGGACTTCGTTTCGAAAGAGCTTTTGCCTGTTTTACGTAGAATATTGTTAGGAAATAACAACTGTATTTTTTACGGAACCCACAGTAAGTTACCACGAAATAGTTGTTTTTGTGTCAGAACGTTGCTGTAAATTGGAATTTTTTTGAAACTGTTTTTTGCGTTATCCACCTATTAGTTTTGACTTTTAATATCCTGAATGTACTTTTGTTGTTGACTACATAGTGCATTTAGAATACGTTATGTAGGTTAAGGTTTTATGTTACAAAGATTGTTGTACTATCTTTGTAACGACGACGTAAATTTGATAGTCTATTGATTTACATTTGGGTAAATACCACACTGCTCAATATCGGTTGATAAGTTTAGGTCTGAAACAAATGGTTATACCGCTATCAGTTCAGATATTGAGACAGCAGATCGCACCACGGACAAAAAGATTGTCTTTCACAAAGAATTATTTTTAAATAACAACCATTATACAATTTTTTTTGTTAGGTCGGCACAAAGGTTTTGTAACGATTTTGATTATCGAATAATCAAAATGAGGCTAAATACGTTAGATGTAAAGTCGCGTTCGCTTAGTAGTTGTAATTGTATTCGGTCCCCTCTTTTTAATTAGCGTAAAAGATTAATGGATAATGTCACAGAAATCTAACAGAGTGCGCTACTCCGGGCGTGTGTAGGTCAATACCCTGTCAACTTGCCAGCCGAAAAAGTTGTGTTGCGAGAAAAAAAAGTGCGCACTCATAAACTGTCGGGGAAAAAATGTTTTAATAAACCATTCGGGCCACTTAACGATAATCCAAATCGAGCATAGACAAAAAACGGCTCAATGGATATATTAAAAAAAAAAACAAAAAATAAATATATCGAGCGAAGGTTCGTTGGCCCCTCAACAAATATGGCGTCATGACACAGCCAGCGGAAGGCTATCCATTACGACATGACAGCCCGGCGTTTTTCAGCGCGGCCCCAGCTCCACAGCCAGTGTCTGGGCGGTTTGACAGCTGTCAAACTCGACCTTGACACTGTCAGTTTGACAGCCCGCCATCGATCATCCGCAGCGGAGCCGTACACGTCACTATTTTATATGCAACTATTGAAAGGTTACTGGAGCACGTAATTTGCGATGTGACATTAGTTTTTTTTATTGATAGCCACACGCTTTAACTTTATACGATGTATTCTATACTGGCATAGTAATATAAATTTTGTAAGTGTAATTTTGTAGAACTTGAAAGTAATGATTTAATGATTTCGTACGTAATTCTGGCGTTATTTATATACGTATATTATGTTTATAGCAAGATAAATACTTACATAATTTTTTTTTTTCACAAAAATCTACCTAATCTATAGAAAACAAATTAAAACCTAGATTTTCTATAACTGCAACCATTTTACTTTTACCCTAAACGAGTAAACTAATCATACCACGAGCTTTCTATCAGTCGGTATCGTTTCATTAAAGGCACCCTTAATATTACGTACCCGGATTCTATTAGCCCATTTTGCATTTTTCACATTTCGTAACTATGACAATGCTTCTGCGTTCGCCCGTCACGCCCAATGACGTTATAAAAGCCGTTAAGGCTAACAATATATTGTCAGTTATAAAAAATCCTATTTCCTACTCATATTATAAATGCGATAGTTTGTGAGTATGGATGTAAGTTTGTTACTCTTTTATGGCGAATCTGCTGAACCAATATTGGTGAAATTTGGCTCAATAATTCCTTATACACCGAAATAACATATAGGGTAAATATAAAATATAAATATAAATATATGGGACACTTACACACGGTCGTCCATCCCCAAAGTAAGTAACTTAATACTTGTGTTATGGGTGACAGACAACTGGTGAATATATACATATATATTTTTTAAATACATACTTAAATACAAATATACACCCAGGCTCAAAGACCAACAAATTCATTTATAGAAAATGTTGGCCCTCGGCGGGAATCGAACCCACGACCCACGGAGCTGAAGGCAGGGTCACTACCCACTGCTCCAACGAGCCAGTCAGGGTAACCAGCCAGAAAACTTGTTAATTCTACAGGAATAGGATGACTTCGCTAAGCGCCGTCTATTATCGACACGACAACAGTCCACGCGAACGAAGTCGCGGGTAAAAGCTAGTCCATTATAATTCTTGTTACAAAATTATAGAGGATCTAATGTGCGTGCTAAGTAATATTTCTAACGTACTTCAACAACATTGTAAGGCTTCACGCACTTACAATGTTTTCAAAGTACTCACTGTAATCGGAAATTGGCTATTAAAGTGATTAGTGTTTTTATTCACTGTGGATATAAAAATTGCTTTTCGATTACATGAAGTACTATAAATGAATACATTGCGAAGTTATAATAAATTATCTTTTTCCATTATTACATATAAGATTTTAACTGTAAATTAAATATTGGTTAATTGTAAAGCAGCGGAGAAATAGTCCAATATTATGGTAACCCTAACCCATTTCTATAGACAAGCTTTATTTCGGACACTATCATAAATTTGTAAATTGTACGAATAGTTCTGTTTACAAACGATTAAAAAAAACGAGTTTACCTAGATTTCAATTGAAGTTTTTTCTCGTTTACTGATAATAGTTAAGTATACTATCCCACTGCTGCACTCTTTTCTCTTTTTTGGAGAAAAAGATTGGAGCTAAGACCTGCCACGCTGCTCCAATGCGAATTGGTAGGTTACACGTATCCCCAGTATTCTCTAGAGATTTGCAGGTTTCTCCACGATGTTTTCCTTCACCGAAAAGCGTGTGATAAATTGCAATCAATTAGACACATAGCTTTAACAGAAAACTCATTCTTTCATTTTATTATTGCATTTTGCATCTTTAAAAAAATTACTTAGCAAAGCTCTGTCACCCAGCTATCATATAAAAGGACTATATATTTACAGTTACTCCCTTAAAAGTTATAAAACTGACTTTGGTATAGATACTTCCAGCTCTCCATGTATCAACTTTAAACTTTCCTTTGCCGGTTTTTCGACCAGGAAAAGGGAAGATTCGAATGAATATAAAACGTTAGAAAATAGGGTGGGTGTGTTTTAGTAATGACATTTTGATGGCGATCGCACGTGGTGGTCGGGCTGGCGACTCGATAAAGCCATCGACAATGGATTACCGATTTAAGGAAGACTGTGTTGATAAGTTTGATCATTGGAAGAAAGTTTTAAGTGTGTTTTGTGACTTTTTGTGGTCTAGCCTCTAAAATCAAATTAAGTCGTGTGGTTAGAATTATTTATGAACAATTTAATCATAATCATAGCATAAAAGTTTTGGTAAAAATTTTGCAATATGAAAACTTAGGTACGTTCCGAACTGCATCGGTAATTTTTTTAACATATGACATTTTATGCAAAAAAATATCTTCTCATTTTATAAGGTACATATAGTATTTTGTGTTGGCAGCACTGATGTGAGGTGAAGTGGGGCAGAAAGATGGCAGTTTTCGGGGAAAGTAATACTATAGAAATGACGGTCGGTAAGACAGGAGGTCGGCTTGGTATCCTGGTTGTAATTGAGTCTTACACATTTTAAATAAAGTCATAGTGAATGATTTTTTGTTTAAATGCCATTCCATTTTCAAAGCCAAGTTTGTAAAGGATATTTGGAACGAATAATCTGTATTCCATTTTTAATTTATATAAATTCGTTTGTTTGTATTGTATTGTATTTAGTAGTAACTGCATATAATGCAGTTAGTACAAAATACTTGGGTATGGTGTGTTTGATCCTTGGGCCTTACGGGGGGTAATAGAAAAGGGAAAAAAAACACCTACTTCAGAGCAATTTTAATTTTTTTTACGTTCCATTTATAAAGCTGAGTTTCTAATGGAAACTTGGAGGGAAAAAACTGCATTCCATTTTCAAATTTATATAAATTCGTTTGTTGATATGCAGTTAGTCCTAAATGTTGGAGCGGCTCATACATATACATACATCTATAGCATATCCAAGGATTACGGGGCGTAATAAAAAAAGAAAAAATACACCTACTTCAGAGCAAAATTGTGCCAGTCACGAGGATCGGCGGACGTAGGTACGACTGCGGAGCGGTACCGTTTACATAAAATTCACGAAAGCCCTCTAGCTCGCTTAAAAATACACTTTACGACCATAAATTCAAGGTTCGATTCCCGTATCCATACATCGTACGTAGGCCGTTGCTCGAAACGCTCGAATAAATTCGGAACGTATAGAAAAATGTGATTATTCATGCCGACTATGAGAAAAAAAAATTTACAAGCGAGTACGACACGGGGTCGACTGTACAAAAGGACCCACTTTCTAGGTCGTTGATCCTACGTTCATTAACAGAATAAAAATATATATCCAAAGATGTTCGTGACTTTTTAAATTAAAAGGCATCAGGCAAATGTTATATAAATACATCCGCAATTTGCCAACGCGTATGTAACGATCGAGAAATCAAATTACCGGTTTCTTTCGTGGAACGGACGCACGTTTTCTCCTATCGGAAAGCGATACAATAAAATTATATAATACATCGAGAATTGTATAAAACAATTATTAAATAACTAACTTCTTCCGCGTTGAAATCAGTGTTATAAAGTTAAGCCGACTCTGTAAGTTTTGTTGGATAAAAGTAGCCTATATGTTGCTCCACAACCTCCTCTATCTTCCAGTAAAAGTCCCACCGAAATCGGTTAATCTGTTCTGGAGATTAGCACAGAACACAGCCAAGATAAACACAGAGTAGGATCTAATTTTAGTAAATACTAATAACCCAAATATTTCTCAAGAAATGCACTGTTTTAATCTTTTTCTTTCTTCAATCTTTTAGTAAAACTGTAGCAAAATTCTTCAGTATTTAGGAAAATCGATCACATACAGATAGCGGACTTCCTTTTAATTATATTGTATTATACAATTTAGAACCTTACTTTTAGAAAATATATTATTAAATAATATAAATCCTATTTACAGGTGCAGCAGCATGACGAATACTAACTTGCCAAGCGTGATTATCACTATTAATTCTAAAGAATGTTTGAAGAGGAATACGCTGCCCACATTCCACATGCACATTACAAATCCGACAAATTCTCTACAAGTCCATTTCCTTATATATTTATTGTAAATATTAAATAACCACGCAATTTTTGTATAAACCTTCTAACTTGTAATGGCTCCACTTCATAATCGGCGATCATTAAGAGTACGATATTGTAGAGGGCATACTCAGCTGAACTAGCCAATGATCGTTTGTGATCGCCTACGATCGCCTACAAACCGGAAATTGACGGTTTTTCGAACACGTATGAAATGGAACCGTATCATGCGTGGGTGATACCTATGATCGTATAATAATATCGACGATCACGTCACTTCCACGATGATCGTTCGCTTATATACGATCACACGATCATTGCCACCGTAAAGTGCAGGGCTAAGAGTAATGCGATTTTGTATTTGCAAATTATATAGATGATATTTTTCAATTTAAGCTATCGTGAGTGGTAATCATAATTAATGTATAGAAATCGGCTATACTCACGTCTTATTCCCGTTACCGGAGATAACGTAAAGAGTTCATGAATAAGAGCCCCGTATGGGCTTGAAACTAGTCGGGCTCATCCAATAAAATAAGACGTGAGTAGATGATATTTACATACAGTTTTATAAATCAACCATCCTCCTGCCCTTATACCACTCTAAGTGGGGTCGGAACAACATGTTACAAACATGTTGTCATATGATTTGGCTACGTATTTAACGACCGGCCGCCTGCCTGACGTCAACTTACCTTAGTCGTATTTTACGACTCTTCGGTAAGAAAGAAGGTGCTCTATTTTACTCAACCGGATACCACACGGTGGGTCGAGTTACCTTAGTCGCCTTTTACGACACCTCGGTAAGAAATGAGGTTGGTCTATTCTACTCAGCCGGATACCACACGGCGGGTCGTCTTACCTTAGTCGCCTTTTACGACACCTCGGTAAGAAATGAGGGTGGTACTATTCTAATCAGTCGGATACCACACGGCGTAGTTTTATAAATCAACATTTTACATAATTATTTTTAAAAAATAATTAATTTAGACAAATATGTTTCACCAATATAGTAAGTTTCAATATAGTACCACCCTCTTTTCTTACCGAGGTGTCGTAAAAGGCGACTAAGGTAAGACGACCCGCCGTGTGGTATCCGGCTGAGTAGAATAGACCAACCTCATTTCTTACCGAGGTGTCGTAAAAGGCGACTAAGGTAAGACGACCCGCCGTGTGGTATCCGGCTGAGTAGAATAGACCACCCTCATTTCTTACCGAGGTGTCGTAAAAGGCGACTAAGGTAAGACGACCCGCCGTGTGGTATCCGGCTGAGTAGAATAGACCAACCTCATTTCTTACCGAGGTGTCGTAAAAGGCGACTAAGGTAAGTTGACCCACCGTGTGTTATCCGGTTTAGTAGAATAGACCACCCTCTCTTATCGAGGTGTCGTAAAATACGACTAAGGTAAGTTGACGTCAGGCAGGCGGCCGGTTGTAAAAACGCAGCCAAATCATATCACAACATGTTTATAACATGTTGTGCCGACCCCACTTAGAGTGGGATAAGGGCAGGAGGATGATGATGTTTCAAAGACTTAAATAGATCTTTTACTTGAAAATATGAATAGAGATGTATGTTTTTAGTTGCAAAAACATACACAATCCTACACAGTTTAAAATGATTATCATCTCTTAATAGCGGAATAAGCAAATCCGTTCTAGTCGAGAGATTACGATCTACATTTTCAAATTGTCTGTATTATCACTCCTCTAGCAATGTATTGTAGCCTACTAGGGTGCCCATGCGCCTGATAAAACTCGGATATTTTATATACTTTTTAATTCAGAGATAGCTTAATAATATATTAACATAAGCTTGCGGTTCCTGTTTTGCGCCTTGCTAAAGTGCGTAACTCGTTTGTGGGTTTTGGTATGAGATTCTATAATAAAATTCCGCAATCAATTTCAGCACTGCCATTACGGAGTTAAAGTCACTGTTAAAAAGAGGCTGGTACAGAAAGCCTACTATACTCTTGAAGATTATTTAGAAGATAAGAATGTGTGGATATAGCTCTCTTTGAACCTGTACAAGACAGTAACGACTTAATGTAAATAATATTAAGAATTATTTTTTTAAAAGAGCAACCGCCGAGTTTCTTGCTGGCTCTTCTCGGTAGGAATAGCTTTCCGAACCAGCAGTAGAGTTGACGATTCAAAAGAACTTGTTTACGTTTATTTGAATAAAGAATATTTTGAATTTGAATTTATTATTAAACTATATTTATATTGAAGTTTTGCGTCAAGATTTTTATTTACGTTTAGTTTTGAACCCTCAAACAAGCCGTGTGGTATCCGGCTGAAAAGAAAAGCACCACCCTCATTTCTTACTGAGATGTCGTGAAAGGCGACTAAGTTAAGTCGGCCCGCCGTGTGGTACCCGGCTGAGGAGAATAGACCACCCTCATTTCTTACCGTGGTGTCGTGATAGGCGACTAAGTTAACATCAGGCAGACGGCCGGTCGTAAAAAACGTACTCAAATCATGTGACAACATGTTTGTAACATATTGTGTCGACTCCTCTTGGAGTGGGATAAAGGCAGGAGGATGATGAGTTTCGAACCCTCTAACCGTATTTATCTTCCTCACCACTCCCTGCCCTTGTCTCACTCTAAGTAAGGTCGGCACATGATTTGGCTACGTATTTCAAGACCGGCCGCCAGCTTGACGTCACCTATTTAGTCGCCTTTCAGAGCACCTCGGTAAGAAAGATGGTGGTCTATTCTACTCAGCTGTATACCACGGCGAGTCAACTTACCTTGGTCGCCTTTCATGATATCCCGATAAGAAATAAGGGTATTTAATTCAGCTGGATACCACACAATGGATCAACATGTCTTATTTGCCTTTCACGGCACCTCGGTAAGAAATATGGGTGGCCTATTCTACTCAGCCGGCAACCTCACGGCTTTGCAAACATTCTAAAATGTAAAAAGTTATTGATAAAATTATTTTGCAAAGTAACGCTTAATTGTATAAATTATTTGTCCTATATTAATACAATACCATGGTACGTCTAACCATGGTATTGTATTAGCCAGGTTCGCGAGACGCCGCAAGGCGCCCCGCCGCGCCCGCCACCACCAGATGTCGCTACTGTTAATTACCTCCTCTCAAAACCTACTGCCTGCTTATGTTAGCCTGGTAATTTTGGTAGCATCGTCCTGCCTATTATCAGAATGTAGTAGAATTCATTAATATCCATGTATGTAAGTATGTAACTATTGTCAATCTACACCTGCAATTGCCAAATTAACCGAAACTTTGTTCACATTAATTTAAATGTTAAAATACCCTCTATAATAATAATAATAACTATATATTATACCCTCTTCGTAGGAACTAGGAAGGAATAGTCATTATTATCCCCCTGCCTTTATCCTACTTTAAGTGGGGTTGGCATAACATGTTATAAACATGTTGTCATATCATTTGGCTACTTATTTTACGACCGGCCGCCTGCCTGACGTCAAATTACCTTAGTCGTATTTTACGATACCTCGGTAAGACACGAGGGTGTTATATTCTACTCAGTGAGGATTATTTAGACGATAAAAATGCGTGGATATAAATATTGTTCGGCCCTGTACAAGATAGAAACATTAAATGTAACTAGCATTAAGAATTGTATTTTTTAAAAAGAGCAAACGCCGAATTTCTTGCTGGCTCTTCTCGGTAGGAACAGCTTTCCGAACCAGCAGTAGAGTTGACGATTCAAAAGCACTTGTTTACAAATTTATTTGAATAAAGAATATTTTGAATTTGAATTTGAATCAGTCGTGTAACACACGGTAGATCAACTTACTTTAGCCGCCTTTAACGACATCTCGGTAAGAAAGAGGATGGTCTATTCTACTCAGCCGGATATCACATGGCGGGTCGAGTTACCTTAGTTGTCTTGTACGCTTTAAATTGTTACATATAGAGAATCAACTGCACAACTATTATATAAATAGTGGCCCGTCAAAGATTTACATATTTTTGATTTTGCCCGCCCCACTCTTGAAGTAGACCATCGTATCAAAGCTGCAGTGGTGATGGAACATATAACATCGGATAGACTTTGGATTCCAATGATTTTCGAATGGCAGCCCCGCCTCTTACTGATGTTTGTAAACTAAACAGTGTGCCTAAACACAAAACGACAACCTCAGAAAGTAGGTAATATATAAATTTATTAGCCACGGTCTTGTTATGTGAAAAAGTCCTTGAATACCTTCGTATATTGGTCATCCCTTAGTTCTCACCCATAAAAAAGAATCTTTACGAGAAAATTAGGGATATATTGGCTAAGAACCCAGTGCAGCGAAAAGCGATACAAGATTTAAAGTTTTAGTAGCAAAAATGCCTAGTTGTTCGCAGGAAATTCAGAGTGTAGTTGAAATAAACGAACGAAACTCGGTTGTGGCTCAAATATTTGCGTCGTATTTAAAATTAGTCTGGTGGTGAGTGGTGGGTGTGCACGTGGTCCCTGTAAATATTTTTGGAGGCAATCGATTTCCGAAATCCATTCTGTACCCTCGCGCTGCCGGCACTAAAGCAATATGGAGGATAAGACTGAAGGAATATATTTTAAAATACACATATATTTTATGCATGTTGAAGTCGGGTGGTATCCGGCTGAGTAGAATACACCCTCATTTCTTACCAAGGTGCCATAAAATACGACTAAGGAAAGTCAACACGCCGTGTGGTATCCGGCTGAGTAGAATAGACTACCTGCATTTATAAGCGATGTGTTGTAAAATACGACTGAGGTAAGTCGACCCGCTGTGCGGCATCGGGCTGAGTAGAATAGACCACCCTCTTTCTTACCGAGGTATCGTAAAATATGACTAAAGAAGTTGAACTCGGTTAGGCGGCCGGTAAAATAAGTAGACAAAACATGTTTATTACATATTTTGCCGAACCCACTTAAAGTGGAATAGAGCCGGAGGATGTTGTTGGTATTGAAATCGTTTCTAAATGCATGTTAAAAAAATCAAAAAAATGAAATAAAGGAAAGTAAGTAAAGTAAATCAAATAAAAAACAACGTTTAATTATTTAATTTTAGCATGTTCATTGTTAGTTCACAAGTTTTTGTTTCATACTTCAGATCAAAAAAAAGGTAGTAAAATATGTTTATGTATTACCTTTTTTGTATATGTACTCATATATATGTATGTCTATGTAAACATACATACTAGAAAAGTGTTTTGGAAAAAATAATTGGAGCTAAGACCTACCTTGTTGCGAATTGGGAATGTTGCAAATGTCTGGAAAAATGTGTACCCTACGTACACATTTTTCCAGACATTTTCTAGAGGTATGTAGGTTTTCTCATGATGTTTTCCATCACTGAAAAGCATGTGATAAATTTCAATTATTAATTAAAAACATAAGTTTTAATAGAAAAACTCATCCGTGCATGCCCGGGGTTTGAACTCGAGACCTCTTCGAAAGAGTCGCATAGTGTTACCGCTGGGCTATCACAGCTTAAAACACAAATAAATTCGTCTTCACGGTGTTTAGGTCTGACTTGCATCCTTTATCATACTTTATCTTCATACTGATAATATTCGTGGTGTTTATTATGTAAATAGTACATATTAACATGTAACAATGCACTTTACAGTAGCTGCATATTTTTCCGATATCACATTGAGATTTATTCATAAGATAAACGCTTTCTATCTGAGATAACATATTTTGATGTTATCATATTTATTTGTTTTTTAGGTTTTTTATATAGTTTATCTTTTTGTTTAGTTTGATTAAAGTTTATGCTGTATTTGTGTTGAAAGTAGAAGCTCGCTCGGAACCACTGCAAAAACCGTTAGAGTATATATAACATAGCTACCTACGGTTTCTTTGAAAAGAAAATAATTGTAAGATTGTGAAGGAGTTATTATTATTATTTTAAATGTTACTAGCTAGCAATTTGGGTAACAAATTACTTGTAAACTTGTTAACCCCTCCAGCTAAGCTAAATGCTTGTGTTAGGAGTGCATTCACGTCGGTAATATAATGGACGGGATTCGAACCCACGACCTCTTGATCGCAAGTCCGTTATCCTAACCATTCCGCTACCGCCGCTTAGTTTGGTGCAAACGTGATGCATTTAGGCCCAAGGCTTTATTATCAGGCAGTAAGATGGAATACCATGAAGTTTTAGCCAGTAAGAGTCTGTCATAATTCCAATATCACCTCCTTCAGATTTTAGTTAACTCATATAAAAAGTGTTTAGTATGTGTAATGAACTGACTGGCCCGTTGGCGCAGTGGGTAGTGGAGGGAAGCTTAAGGAAGGGTCACTTAAGCTCCGCGGGTCGCGGGTTCGATTCCCGCCGAGGGCCAACATTTTCTATAAATGAATTTGTAGGTCTTTGAGTCTGGGTTTATATTTAAAAAATAGATAAGTTCATTTATATTCACCAGTTGTCTGTCACCCATAACACAAGTATTAGGTTACTTTGGGGACGGACGACCGTGTGTGTAAGTGTCCCATATATTTATTTATTTATTATTTAATTAAAAAAGACGATTAACGTTACCATTTGTTTCAGTTCGAAAAACTTATAATTTCGCAATACCCCCCAAAACCGCGGCGTTACCGTCTTATCCCCAATAATCTGCCGGCATTAGCGCGTATCGCACGGGCCTAGCATCATTAATCTACGTGACAGTTCAAAATTTAGTTACAGAGGGCCCCCTCGCCCCCGCCCCGCGGCCCTACCGCCCCCCGCGCACCGCTCGAACGTGGCAAGTTTTTGAGGCACTCCTAAATAAGGATTGTTGGAAAGTTGCTTCTAATTTTGATACTGTTTACATTTGCAGCATTTACAGAAACAAATAACGAAGATGAATGTTTTATTGTACGAAGCAAAATAATCGAAATCTTTATAATTTTAATTCAAATAAAGTTTTCAGGCAATTTGGAATCATCAAGAAATAAAAAGATTAATGCGGTTAACACTGACTCTGTATTTTGCTCCGAAAAGGGCCAGTTTAAAAGTCGACGGTCAATCTTTTATTTTGCACGAAGCAAAATAATCAAAATCTTTACAATCTTAATTCAAATAAGATTATTAAGCACTTTGGAATGATTAAGAAATAATAAGATTAATGAAGTTAACACTGATTCTGTATTCGCTCCGGAAAGGACCAGTTAAAAACTCGGCGGTCAATGTTTTAAGCATGCGATACAAGATATACCTATATATAAAAAAAACCCAGAGAAGCTTACTACTAGACTAATGATACCGTAAAATGTGCAAACGTTTTGTTATCAATCACTATTGATCTCTACCACATTGAAAGAGAGAATCTTTCGTAAACTTCTACACGAGTAAGAATATTTCAAGTAGACAAGAAAGGAAAAGACGAGAATAAATCATGATAGAGAAAAAATAATATTTCCAATAACAATGCCAGGTAAAATGCTCAGCGTGTACTCTTTAACCTCCTTGTTATATTGCGATACTTCGCTCACATTACGTATAGAATATCTGGTAACGTAACTTGTGTGCTAAGTGCGAGTTTTATTGCACCTAGTCGACCGCGTTAGCGTAAAGCAAATTTTTTTATGACACTACAGCGGAAATTGATGTTACGCTAAAACGATCAAGTAGTTCAAAAAACTCGCATTAAGTACACTGAAGAGTTTAATGGTGACAGGAAAAAAGGAGAAGTAGAAGATAATTCCATTCTTCGAACAACTGTGAGACCTGCAATAGGTACAGCCCATTAACCGGCTGACTGGAAAATACAAATGAATGAGATGGTTACATGCAGTCACGATTCTGAGCAATGGGGAAGCTGTTAGCAAGAAGTCGCTCTTTCTTCACAACTAGCCTACATTCAGTGTGTGCCTAAAGAATACACTGTCAATATCCGTTCTTAATGTCGATAAATCTAGTGCCTGGAATATCTTAGCCAGGCATTTAGCATCAAGTTGGATGCTAGATATTGCTTCTGGTATTTCCAATTTCGAGTTACAAAGATACTGCCTGTATTATCTTTCAATATCGATTTGAATAGAAAATTTCACTTTGTATTCTTCATCGATCGATTTAAATGCAAATAGCATCTCATATCATACATTAAAATGTTTAGTACATTGCTTAATTGATATAAATAAATAAATCTTCGTAACTCGAAATATCTGTAATAAGTGTTTTATTTACTCAACAAAAAACAATACTCATGGATCAAAACAGCAAGAACCCAAAGCTGTAGAAAAATTTATTAAATAAAAATAATAACCGTACCACATACTTAAAACGTAATCATATACACGGAATCGTAATAGTAGGCAATAATCACCACATAATCTAATAAACAACATTATTAAAGCCCGCTTAAGCAATATACCCGAAAGCCGAAGTCGCATATCAGATATCACAAATTTGTATATGTCAATACAAAAGCTTGTATCATTTAGATAAATATTCAACATTATAAATAAGCCACGACCTATCCAACTCGTATAAAAACACAAAAACCACTATAATATAAATTATGAAAAACATTACACATAGCCACACGCGCAGTAAACGTCATGACGATCAGCTGATCAAATATATTGCTACTATAAAAAGTGAAAACGCGAACCACTCGCCCCCGTGCCTCCGTCCCGCTTTGTCTTATGCGACGTGCGCAAGGCAAGAAAGAGACGGAGACAAGGTAGCCCGCGCCGTCGCGTAAAATGATATATTAATGTCAGCTGCGTTTAGGACCTCGTGAGTCTACAAAATAATAGATGGTCACAAATAAATTACTCGGCGAGTGCATTTCTGAACGAAATTCGGGCGGCCGTCGACCTCGACCGTGGCGCGTAAATCACGATTGATATACGACTTGCGAAGGTCGCCATCTTGAATATTGCGTTCGAAATTTGAACCACCGCTCGATACAACCGTTTTGGAACGTGTCAACGCTACGTTTAGCGGTTATTCGTGACGCCAACGGGCTGTTAACAATAACAATAAAATAAATGGAATTTTGTGAAGGAGACGTCTCATATATTGCTCCTTTTAAAGTGGAACACAATCTCTTGGATATGGCGTCGTGTTTTCCACTTATCGCATCTGTGACAAACCAAAAAATCTACTTCAGTTATTTACATACATTACCAATAATTTCATTAGGTACTCAATTTTACGTAATACACACGATTGACAGCTGCTATTTTATAATCACTGTCGACTAAAGATATTCTCTACAGATGTTTGTTACACATTATTGTTCTACCAATGATTAGTGTTCGCTGGAGAGTTTGGGATCGAATTTTAAGTTAAATAAAATAATATATAATAATTTATAATAGGATCCTTAGCACCATTCCTTTTAGCAATTATTGATATTTAATGCTATGACGAATGTAATCTTATCAGAAATTAAGAGATCCATAAATAAATAATAAATAAATATATGGGACACTTACACACAGGGTCGTCCGTCCTCAAAGTAAGTAACTTAATACTTGTGTTATGGGTGACAGGCAACTGGCGAATACACCCAGGCTCGAAGGGCCAACAAATTGTTTTGTTTTAAATCAAACTGTATCTGAAGGTAGTACAGAAGTATAAAAGTATATATGAAGGTAGTATCACTACCCACTGCGCCAACGGGCCAGTAATAAATAATAATAAATCAATAAACATGTATAGAGAAAGACATTTAGACATATAATCAACATTTCTGCATTGAAGATATTCATCTAAGGTGCTAGAATAGTGACCCGGTACCGGGAGACGGAATGTCGGTACACACTATTAGGTGGACAGACGACTTAAAAAATGATTCGCAGGATGCAAGTGGCTCTAGATGGAAGTCTATTGGTTGGAAAGAAGATTATAATATTCAATAATATGGGCACTGCACGACCATGCCACGTTTACGGCAGTTAAACACAAAGTATGCTGCACATATTTTAACCCTAATGACTTATAATGATAGAATGTCATTCTAAGATTGAAACTAGTCATCATGACTGATCATCAAAAAATTGGTACCTGGATTTCCTTGTTTCAATTCCACTGTCATTACACTATCATACGATTATTATGGATCATTATCATCTTCCTGCCCCTATCCCACTCTAAGTGGGGTCGGCACAACATGTTATAAACATGTTGTCACATGATTTGGCTACGTATTTTACGACGGGCCGCCTGCCTGACGTCAACTTAACATAGTCGTATTTTAAGACACCTCGGTAAGAAAGAGGATGGTCTATTGTACTTAACCCGATACCACACGGTGGGTCAACTTACCTTAGTCGTTTTTTACGACACCTCGGTAAGAAATGAGGGTGGTCTATTCTACTCGGCTGGAAACCACATGGCGGGTTGACTTACCTTAGTCACCTTTTACGACACCTCGGTAAGAAATGAGGGTGGTACTATTCTATTCCGCCGGATACCACACGGCGAACGATTATTATGGATCATGGAATCTTATATCTTCATATGTATTGCAATAATTAACGCACATGGTTCGATTTAACACAGCGTTAATTATTTAATTTGCTTGTACTTTTACGTAATCATCATTGTTTCAACTAATTGCAGTATCATATCACATCTAACAAGGCCCCACACGGCAATCAGACAACATATCACGTCATCTGTAAATCGGTAGAAACAATTTATTACCGTGTTCTTTATCAAATAGCTTGTATCAATGTCATCATTGTTTCAACTAATTGCTCTATCGTTTCATATAAAACATGACGCATTTACGTCAATCGCAGATTCACATCAAAATGGTTAGAGTGGGTTAACCTTAAAAGCTAGATATAGGCTGCCTCCGACTTTTATTTAGAAATTTTAGAGGGAAACAATTTTGTAATACATGTTTTTTGAACAACTATCACCCTTTACTCAGAGCATGCAAGAAACGCTCCTCTTCTACTTATCTTAGCGTGATGTTGTATAGCATTCCTCAATAAATGGACTATCTTACACTGAAATAATTTTTCGTATCAGTCCAGTTGTTCCTGAGATTAGGGCATTCAAACAAACAAACTCTTCAGCTTTTTATATTAAGTAAAGATAGATGTGTGAATTTTCGTACATTTAACTTATCAATCTATGTTAATTTCATTTAATTGCAATATTACTTTATGTTATAAGTACGCCCGATAATCTTTTACGTCATATATAAATTTGTGATTGGCGCTAGAAATAATTTATCATCAAGTTCGTTAGTTAAATTGCATTTATTTCTACATTAATGTTATTTCAACTAACTGTACAATTTTTAATTCCAGTAATTTATGCTTACAGTATTGCGTGAATCGTTGACGATTAATTTATCATGCTGGTCATTAAATTTTTAATATCATGAGCATAGTTTAACAAATTCGACTATCATTTGACATCAGATATCCACACACTACATACATACGTACATCTATTTAGTATTGTATGTCGAAATTGCATAAATTACACAAATCGCTAAAGGCGCAATTAATTGTCACCAGAGTAGTTAAATTGACTAATATGTTATTAATGATATGTCATATTACACTTGTGATATTCATAATATTGGCTTTAACTTTTTGTCGTATTTTCTTCTTGCTTTTTCTTTTTTAACGGCTTCTGCTGGACATTAGTTGTTTTGAGAAATTTGTATCTACCGGCTATCTACGACCTTTTTCAGTTTTTGTATTAGGCGGTATAAACACTGATTTCAGCACCTTATCATAATAATAATGATCATCAATTGTGCTTAGTATATGCTCTAAATTGATATTTTATCTTCACGGCACGTTAAGCTGTATTGATTATTGTACTTTCTTCATCTTTTGTTGCATCTGTATGTTTTTGTTTCTGAGCAGATCACGTAAATATACGTCAATCGTTGCTATTTCCATCGTTTGCTAAGACGATCTAACTTATAACTCACTTATAAGGCCAAGATTAATAATATGAATATTTAATGACTGGCCCGTTGGCGCAGTGGGTAGTGATCCTGCCTTCAGCTTCGCGGGTCGCGGGTTCGATTCCAGCCGAGGGCCAACATTTTCTATAAATGGATTTGTTGGTCTTTGAGCCTGGGTGTATATATGTATCTAAGTATGTATTTAAAAAATATATAAGTATATATTCACCAGTTGTCTGTCAACCATAACACAAGTATTAACTTACTTTGGGGACGAACGACCGTGTGTGTAAGTGTCCCATATATTTATTTAATTTAATAGCACCAACAATTTGTAAAAATCGCCTAAGGTACAATTATTTTGAAAGTTTTTCATGTACCTTTACGTAATTTCAAATTCAATAAACGTTACTATCTTCTGTTGCTAAACAAGGTTTTATAAGTCGACATTTTATCGCCTCACAATAATCTCAGCTGCAATAATTACTGCATATCTAACGCTGAACGCGAAATTTATGGCCATTCTGATTAGTTAATTTGTGTATATTTTTACAGTGCTATTCATATCTCAAAGTTAATTGGTGTCAGTGTTTTTTAGTGTAGAGAATAGCTATGTTTATGAGGTTGGATTGTTGTAATGTGCTATTCGACACTGATTGGAAACTTGTTTTGAGTGTACGTTAGAAATGGAGGAATAAATCATGTGAGTGTTTGCTTATAAAATTATTGTAGAAATTACAGCTTTAATTGACATATTATACTAGCTCTAAATAGTTCGCCAGCTAATACTCTTATAGCTGATGTTAGCGCACACTATATACAATAACACGATATAATAGGAATACCACAATTCCCGTCCCAAGATGCACTTCTCTTGAATGATGAACAAAGACTCCTGTCACTGAAACGTTTTATCAATAGGAAGACTCTACCGGAAACAACACGTCACAGTGTTGTCCACATTTTAATCAAAAAGGGCGCGATACTCTTGTTTTATGACTGTGTTGCTATAAAATACAAAGCGAAAGTCAATGGCGACAACACTGATATAGGTCTTAAGTTATATAGGTGACAATTCTTAGAGTAAAATCTGGTAAGACCGCGGTCTTACCAGAAAGCATTTTTTTGGAAAAAAAAATATTTCGTCGGAAATTTTCCTCTAGATCAGCCCTAGTGGGTTGCAAAGATTTAACGTTAACTAGTTGCTATTAAAATGCGAATAATAAATCGAAGCCGAATTACCTTACTGAGGTGTCGTAAAAGGTGAATAAGTTAAGTTGACCCGCCGTGTTGTATCCGAATGAGCAGAATAGACCAACCTCATTTCTTACCGACTAAGGTAAGTTCACCCACCGTGTGGTTTATAAAACGTTAGTATTTTTATTCTGGATATTTGTTGAGTGTATTCCGCCGTGTGATATCCGGCTTAGTAGAATAGACCATCCTCATTTCTTACCGAGGTGTCGTTAAAGGTGGCTAAGATAAGTTGACCCGCCGTATGGTATCCGGCTGAGAAGAATAGACGACCCTCTTTTTTACCGAGGTGTCGTAAAAGGCGACTAAGGTAAGTTGACGCCGGTCGTAAGATACGTAGCCAAATCATGAGACATGTTTAAAACGTATTGTGCCGACCCCACTTAGAGAGAGAAGAGCAGGAGAATGATGAATTTGGTTTTTGTATTTTAGTGTACCTGTACCAGACAGTAATGACTAAATGTAACTAGTCATAAGAATTATATTTTTAAAAGAGCAACCGCCGAGTTTCTTGCTGGCTCTTCTCGGTAGGAACAGCTTTCCGAACCAGCAGTAGAGTTGACGATTCAAAAGTACTTGTTAACAAGTTTATTTGAATAAAGAATATTTTGAATTTGAGTGAATAATGAAATATAGCTTTATAAATAGACAAGGTACTAAACTTAGAGGCATAGTCACACAAGTCGGATACATTAGCAACGGTATCTGTGTCCGTCGGTTACGGCGTCATCAATCATTTATCTCCGTGGGCAGTGATTACAAGACAGCCTCACTCGGACATTCGGTTTCTGTAATTAGAAATGGTGATAGCTTTTTAACCCGTTTCGCGTTTTATTGGACCTGGAAGCGTTTTGGAATTTCAACTATAATTGTGAGTTTGATTTATACGACTTCGTTCAAGTAAACTAAAGCTTTTAAGTTTCTTAAATAAAATAATATGCTTTTTCCTTGTTCCCGAAAATTTCCCGAGATTTTTTATCCTACATGTAATCCCAAGCTGAGATAGCTTAGCGTTGCGACCGTAGCCTCTTTCGGGAGGTCACGGGTTCAAACCCCGGGCAGGCACCCAAAGAGATTTTTTTTATACACAGAAAAAGAAAAAAAGTAAAAAGCACATGTATAATTGGAAACTTAAAGGATTTCATAGTGTAATTGGTAACTGCAATTTATACCACGTTTTTCGATCAAGGAAAACATCGTGAGGAAACCTGCATATCTCTAGAGAATTCTGGGGATATGTGTAACCTACCAATCCGCATTGGAGCAGCGTGGTAGGTCTTCGCTTCCGACATTCTCTCCAAAAACAGAGAGAGAGGCGACCTATGTCCAGCAGTAGGATAGTGGATAGTGGATAGGATAGTGGAATAATTTATATGTAATCCCGGTATATATGCTTTAATCGTGCCGAATTGCTGTAAAAGTCTAACAGACAGACCGATTCTGGCATTTATAATATTAAGAGTTAATATGGATACCAATTTCAAAGGGCACATAATATTAAATTGTAATATTATTCATTCATCTTTTAATGAATATTCTCTCCATGAACGTGCAGTCGGATTACATAAATAGTAAATTGAACAAATAATATAATTTTATATAGGTATCGTTTATAACATTATTTCGACTATTAAATTTTTATGTGACTGCGCGCGCAGTCGAGTTACAAAAATAATAAATTAATTAATTAGTGATATTTTATATTTCGATTACAAGATTTTTTCGATTTTTAAATTTCTATATGAACGCGCAATCGGATTGTATAATTAGTAAATTAAATTACATAATAAAAGAGACATATTTTATATCTTGTTAAAGAAATAAATTCGATTTTCAAATTTACGTGTGAAGGCGCAGTAGACTTACATGAATGGTAAATTAAATCAATAAATGAAAGATATTTTTATATCTCGAAATTAAGAAATTAAATAGATTTTTTTAAATTTATTTGTGAACTCGCAGTCGACTAAAACATACTTGTTACCGTTTGATGAACTCGTCAAAAGATGGCGCCACAAGCGATACGTCAACAAAGATAAACCACTGTGTTATTTACACGGAACAGTTATCATTTTGATGTCTTAATTACCACCTGTTATTTCAACATACGCTATATTAATGCGAACAGCCTGCTAAATGTAAGCCTGACCATTTTATGAACGGCAGATGGCTGACGTTAATTCTTTTAAACTGTAAACTGACTGTAGTTAAGCGGATGGAGAGACCATGGAGCCTTTAACGAGGATTAGCAGGTTCGAATCCCCGGCAGGTACCTATAAGTCTTATATGAAAAATTGTGTTTTTAATTGAGGAAAGGAAGGAGCATATTGAGGAAATTTACGGGCAAGGGAATATGTGTGACCCGCCAATCCGCTTCTGAACAACGTGGCTACAGTCCTTTTATACTGAACAGAGAGGAAGCTTTTTATTATAAGCTGTGGGATGCTAATACGTCGCTTATTTAGTGTAGTTATAAGCTATTAAATTTAAATATAATGAACACATATTAACATTTATAATTTACTTGTGAGAGTAAGCTCTAATGAAAACAATTGTTTCTAATAATTGTATCATTATTGACCCAAAAAATAAGTTCTTCAATAAAACCATCATAATTGGACATTGTATGTCCCCCTAATAAATCAATTGTCATATCGTACAAAGCTTTAATAATAAGAAATATGCAGATCTCTATCGCCTTGAAAGAAAACAAAGCTCATTACGGCAGTAATTAATATTGTATGGCGATACTGACACGAACAAATCAACATACAGACGGACAAGTCGATAACACGATTTCAAATAAAGAAAAAAGTGAAACTCACCCGTCCCTGTCACGCGAGCGGTGTTAGAGAGGGACGGACACATTTAATTTCAGCGGTGCGCCCATATTTTATGATAAATAGCAAAACGAAAACGCTTGAGTGTGTTCCCGTGTCCGATTGATATTGTTTGGATTTAATTTATTTTATGCATCGCGTGGATTTCGCGCCAAATGAATACCCCGTTTCCGAACTGACAAAGTTTTAAAATTGAAACGGATCCGAACGTTGATTTTTGAAATTGGAATGAATACGTCATCCCGACAGCGTGTATGCATATGAATACAATATGAAAACAATATTTTACTATTCGAACATCGAGAGATTTTAAATATAGAAGGTGCTTAATATTAAATATCAATGGAACGTTGAATTTCGAAATGCATAGCGAAATGCAAAAGCGTAGTACTATTCGCGGCGTTACTGAAAAATTTACATTTAAAAAGAAAATAATAAATAAAAAAATAATAATTTATAGAAGTAGACTTCACTTTACGGAAGTTCATAGTACTAAAGTTATAATAGAATTATTTTGCTATAACAAAATTCGATAAAATCGCAAAGCCATTTGCGTTTGCTTTTCGATTTTGTCGTGGAATCTCCTGATGATGCTTCGGTTATGGGATGAGAAGATCGTTGAGATTGTCGTAGTGAATGTGTCTAGTGGTTGTGAACGGTTGTGAGAACTATGTTTGCTTCCTACACTCAGCACTACATAGATAGTAACAAAATTAAAAACAAAATTCATTCAAATGAAAGAATTGAAATATATAACTTTATAGTTCTATATTTTGTCTAGCTATGCCCGCGGCTTCGTCCTCATGAAAATCTGTGTGTCATAAACACCAACGTAAATCCCTTAACTCATGTAACATTAATCTAAAACTTCCTAAAAAATCGCATTATCTTGTAATAAAAACTGTACAGAAATCTGTTCCGTAGATTTTGAGAAAATTGATCACATACCGAGAGCTTTCCGTCGTGTGGTATCCAGCTGAATAGAATAGACCACCCACATTTCTTACCGAGGTGTCGCAAAAGGCGACTAAGGTAAGATAACGTCAGGCAGGCGACTGGTCGATAAATACGTAGCCAAATCATGTGACAAAATGTTCATAGCATGTTGTGCCGACCCCACTTAAAGTGGGATAAGGTCAGAAGGATAACGATGATGTAATATTGGAAGAATTGAAATATATAACTATAAACAAAGACAAAAATTCTAATCAAGGATAGAATGGCCTATTTTAAGTCATACGCGTGCGTCGAGTATTTAATTGTTTGCCAAGTGACTGAAGTTCTATTTTTGGAAATTAAAAAAATTACCTTTCAAATATCGTCCAAAATCATTATTCCCTGACAATGAACCGTGCAGTTAATGAGCGCAAAGGTGATTTTCGATCAGTCACATGTGGCAACATTTTAAAAGGCCGTAAAAGCCCGCGATCGGTCCGACCAATAAAGTACGGTAACGTTAAACTTTTATAGGCGATTTTTGTGTGTTTATTACAAATGAAAGTTGTTCGAACGCTAATAAATTAACATGCTTTAATGACCTAATCAAAGTTTATGACGCGAGGCGAATCCCCGACCGACTCCTAGTGTTGCCCGATTAACTTATTTCGCGTTAAAAAAAACCACCGCCGCGGCGACCGTAATTATTTTTCGAGTTTTATGAAGATTGGAAATTTTTGTTAACATGATCTTTTTACAACCTCACCATGATTTATGGGGCTCCCCGCTGTCTCGACTTACCCATGGCATCTGGAACAAAGCAGAAAATACAAACTTAATTGTTGTCCATATATAATTCGTATATAATCTTATTTTTAAATGAACATGGTAAATCAGTGTTTTATAATACCATAAGACTATAGGAATCCTTCTTAATATTATAAATGCGAAAGTTTGTGAGTATGGATGTATGTTTGTTACTCTTTCACAGCGAATCCCCTGAACCAATATCGATGAAATTTGGCACAATTATTCCTCATACGGAATAATATATAGGCTATAGAAATCCTGTTAGTTCTACAAGAATAGGATGAAACTAAAAAGCGCCATCTATTATCAACCTATCACGCGACAACCGTGCACGCGAACGAGGTCACGGGTAAAAGCTAGTATACTGTAACCAGATAAATTCAAACTATAAGATCTATTTCAACAATTCACTTGGTAAAGTAACGGCCTGTTATCCCACTGCTGGGCATAGATCTCCTTTCTCCTTTGGAGAAAAGTATTGGAGCTTAGAATCACCAGGCTACTCCAATGCGGATTGGTACGTTACACATATCACCAGAATTCTTTCGAGAAACGCAGATTTCCTCGCGAAATCTGCGTTACATTGCAATCCCCAAAAGCCAAAAGCGATACATTGCAATTATTAATTAGACGCATAAGTTTAAAAGAAAAATTAATTGGTGCTTACATGGGATATAACTCATCATCCTTTTGAAAGAGTCGCTCAGTTTTACCGCTGGGCCATCACAGATTTAAAAAAACATAGATAACTAGATTTTCCCACAACTTCGTTCGCGTGGACTATTGTCGCGTCATAGGTCGATAACAGATGGCCTTTTTTCATGTCATCCTATTCCTTCTGAATAAACAGGATTTAGTTCCTATTTTCCCAGAATTATTCCCAGGATTTTCCCAGGGTTTTATTCCTAGGACAGCGTTGGTATTACCCCAGTGTATAAGGAATAATTGTTCGTGAATTTCATCTGTATTGTTTTAGCGGATTAACCGTGAAAGAGCAACAAGCATACATACTTTCCCATTTATAATATTTATAGTAGAAGAAGGATGTAAATGGGTAAAAGATAATTACAGTAATGTTAGTGAGTAACCAAAAACTATCCCACAGATTATATTTCTAATACTTGTAAGACGCGATATGGAGCAACTATATTCGGTCCTTATCACCCGTTATCAGTTCTTGCAGCGCGTTATCATATCGAGTTGGATTTGACAAAATGACAGCTCTTGACAGGTTGACAGGTGACGGGGGCATAGAGTAGATCGATGATAGACTTCTTTTTTTTTTCTTGCCGACGCTCACTAGGGAGTAGAGTTTTTACAATACGCTTCGGAATCATTTAAAAAACTTGTCATTTGACATTTGAAATTGATTTGGACATTTAAAATATGCCACCACAGCTTATGGTGAAGAAAACAAACAAGGCAATTTGGACTTTCGTTACCATTGGTCTGAATAGGGATCGAGTACCAAAACAATACCGTAGATATTTTGTCCAGTAATCGATGATTTTACTTATAATTCTCCTGCCCTTATCCCACTCTAAGACACCTCGGTAAGAAATGAGGGTGGCCTATTAATAAATTTATGGGACATTTACACACACGGTCGTCCATCCCCAAAGTAAGTAACTTAATACTTGTGTTATGGGTGACAGACAACTGGTGAATATATACTTACCTATATATATATATATATATATATATATATATATATATATATATATATATATATATATATATATATATATATATATATATATATATATATATATATATATATATATATATATATATATATATATATATATATATATATATATATATATATATATTTTTTTTTTTTAAATACATTTTTAAATACAAATATACACCCAGGCTCAAAGACCAACAAATTCATGTATAGAAAATGTTGGCCCTCGGCAGGAATCGAATCCGTGACCCGCGGAGCTGAAGGCAGGATCACTACCCACTGCCCCAACGGGCCAGTCTAGTATTCTACTCAGCCGGATACCGCACGGCGGGTCAACTTACCTTAGTCGACTTTTACAACACCTCGTTAAGAAATGAGGGTGACATAAGCCGGACTGCACGGCGGGTCCACTTACATTAGTCGCCTTTTACGACACTTCGGTAAGAATAAAGGTGGTCTATTCTCGGCGGAAATCGATGATTATCGAATAAAAAAAGGCTGCTTACAAACATTTTAATGACTTTAATAATTACGCAAGAAAAACTTATATTCCACATTAGCAAAATAACTGACCATGGCAATCTCACTTCCGAGTGGAATTCCTACAATGTTGTTTTAGCACACCATTAATGAAACTTTATTGCGGCGGGCAGCGGAGCGGAGCCGCGGGCAGCGAGCAGTGCTATATAAATAATTAAAAGAAGTTTTTCCTCCGTCTCGGAGAGCGGTCGCCGGTTTGGTTCTATTTACATTCTTACTGGGCACGACCGTCCGGTTGCAACGCTATCGATCAACTGAACTAAATCAATAAATAAACTTTAAAGTACCTCCAGTATTCGCCTAAGGAGAATAGACCACCCTTATTTCTTACCGAGGTGTCGTAAACGGCGACTAAGGTAAGTTGACCCACTGTGTGGTATCCGATTTAGTAGAATAGAACCTCTTTCTTACCGAGGTGTCGTTAATTACGACTAAGTTAAGTTGACGTCAGGAAGGCGGCCAGTTGTAAAATACTTAGCCAAATCATGTGACAATATGTTTATAATATGTTGTGCTGTCCCCACTTAGGGTAGAATAAGGGTAGCAGGATGAAAATTTTAAGTACGCGCAAATAAGAATCAGTCAATAACCTATTATAATTTAATATATAAGATATAAAGTTTTTACCATATGATATTAATTAATATAAAGATCTTGAATATTCAGTAACAGACTTTTGATTGTTGGAAACTTTTCTTTGTCGGAAAAGTAGTGAAAGACAAAATTGTATCAGAAAGTGTAGATCGACTACTGCTGTTTTAATAATAAATAAATATAAATAATTGTAACATTTTAGAATTTAGTTTTATAACTTTTTGTAACTAACAATTAAAGCAAACTCAGTAAATTAAAATATACCCCTGTAAAATAAGAAATTTGACTTTAAGCGTTCATTTATGATGTGTTTATATGCATTTTAATTGTTAAAAGTATATATATAAATAAGAGTAATTTAAAAGATATATTCTATATAACATAAATATATTTTAAATACTTATACTAAATTCTTAAATAATTTTTATTTATAAATTGGTTATAAAAACCTATTGAGAGAGGTGGGTGTAGTAAATACAAACACAATATTACTCTGTACGCATGTCGTATAGGTTTGGAAACTGTATCTGTACGAAAGATTTATTTACTTTAAAATACTTATAGAAAATATATTTACTGTGTTTAAAAGACAACAAAAAAATATGTTTTTTCCAAAATAAATTGAATTCCAATCTCATGTCTATATGGGGAAGGGAGAAAGAACATGTACGCCCACATAGGTCTCTCTTGCTCCCTCAGTGCGATACAGACAAATAGGCACGCAGTTTATCTTAGATATTCAAATTTAATATATTCTTTATTCAAGTAAACTTGTATACAAGTGATTTTGCATCGTCACTTCTACTGTTGGTTCGGAAAGCTATCCTAAGCTGTTCTCGAGAAGGACCAACAAGAAACTCTGCAGAGCTCTTTTCATGAAAATACGAAACGTAACTGGCTGTGAGAGAAAGAGAAAAAGAATATATTTTTAACACCTGTCTCTCTTGCCTCTACAGTAATATACGAAACGTAAAAGTCCTCTTTATTAAATCCGATACAGTTCTCCACAACGCGTCGTTTTAAGCCAAGGTTCGGCCTCACAGGACTTAAGGCGACGCTTCTAGGATGCTGCGAATCTTGCTCGAGACTCGCTCTGCCAGTTTTTCACTCCAGCGATGCTTCTGCGCTGGCCTACTCTCTCGATGACGCTGTCAAAGCCTCTAGGGTTTACAGCATTAGTTAAAGTCCGAAAAAAAGTCGTCTTTCTATCACTCATTTATCTTATCTAAACTTACGTTTGCCTCCTCCAATCATTCTTTTAATAAAGCTCTCGTTACGCATTACCAGCTTAATCCCTAAATAATTTCACGTTAGTTTTGTTGTTAACAGCGATCCCATGATCGTCGGTTAGCGAGTGGTGCCGACGGGCCCGTCCGCCGTGTGACGCAGCCATACTTGGAAATGTACGTATGATTCCGCTTACTTGCTACAAACGGGCTCACATGCCGACGCGCAATTATTGACGGCTGTTTTGTTTTCGAATTGCCGTATTAAGTTGGAATTTTGATCTTTAAATGAGAGACTGCATGAATACGCGTGTTTACCTTCTGTCACGATAGCGTCGGTGTTGCTACGGATGAATTTGTTACTTTCGGACGA
Organism: Morpho achilles; assembly: GCA_947086495.1. Lineage (NCBI taxonomy): Eukaryota > Metazoa > Arthropoda > Insecta > Lepidoptera > Nymphalidae > Morpho > Morpho achilles. The sequence goes on along the minus strand of CAMTZB010000001.1, from coordinate 14,442,626 downwards.
AGAACGAAATTACGAAGAATCTCAGATCAAAAATAAAGGAAGATCGAGTGCGCGGAGTTACATATTTAACTACTAATCCGTCTCATAAGTTAGCATCCGGGCTTATTACACAAATTATTGAACTAATTATCCCTCACCGCAAAATGCAATTAAAAATGTTTATAGTGATAGAGAATTTATTATAATCTGCAAAAAGATTATTAATATTGCCGCTAGAGGTAAGTGGAAAATCGATCGCAAAAATTCCTTTTAAGAAAATGACAAGAAAGAATAAAAGTTGTTCAAACGTAAACGTTTTCCCGCTAAAAAGAAGATGAAGAAAGAAGTTAATCTTACTTTTGTTTTTTAACATACAGGATTATTAAATAGTATATAACTATGTAAATATTATTATTTATAAATGGCTAGCAAAGACTGGTCTATTGCTACAAATAGCAAATACACACATAAATATATATTACTTTTAATATTTCATTTCACCATGTTATAAAATAAATACAAGTTGGAGGATACAAGAATAAAAAGACTGCTTTTTCTTTTTAACCAATGGTGTAAATTTTATGACTGTTTAATAATAAATAAATAAATAAAAATTATATTTAAACGACATTATTATTATTAAAAGGTCGCAACACGTGTTGTTATTTACGGTCGTTTATGGCTTTTTGTTGCAGGGAAACAAACAAACAACAAGGAAGCCTGCTCATCTTGGTTTTCTGGGTATGATCGGCATAAGCACTCCTTCCTTATTATAGAAGAAAGATCTTAAGATGAGTGGTATACTTGAACCTCAATCATCACATAACTAAAGCAACGCAACCCATAAAACACTTTCAGTATCAACAAGGCACTTATAAGAGAATTTTTCGATACTACTACAATTAATGAAAATTCAATCATCATCTTCCTGCCCTTATCCCACTCTAAGTGGGGTCGGCACAACATGTTTTAAACATGCTGTAACATAATTTGGCTGCGTTTTTACGACCGGCCGCCTGCCTGACGTCAACTTACCTCTGTCGTATTTCACGACACCTCGGTAAGAAAGAGGGTGGTCTATTCTACTCAGCCGGATACCACACGGCGGGTCGAATTACCTTAGTCACCTTTTACGACACCTCGGTAAGAAAAGAGGGTGCTACTCAGCCGGATACCACAATTAATGAAAATTCAATATAATTTCTAAATACAGTTATGATAGAATAATATGCCAATGTATTGTATTGAGATTTTATCGTAAAGCCTATCTCTTGAATCTTGATAATGCTTCGGTTATATGGCGAAACGATCGATGAGATTGTCTAAGTGTATGTGTGCAGAGCTTGTGCTGTTAGTGGCGGTGTTTTGTGATACGTGTGGTAACTAATGCTCCCGTGTACAGGGTATGTAAATGGTTTCTGCTTTCTACACTTAGCATTATATGTATATATTCTCTTAACAAACGCGGATTAGAGAAAAATAATTTTCATAACTTTTGTAATCCTTCATGTATAAGGTACGTGAACGGTTTCTGCTTCCTACATTTAACATTACAGGTTTTCGTAACAAACGCGGATTATTGTAAAATAATTCTATTATAATTTGTACGCCGTGTGGTATCCGGCTTAATAGAATAGTACCACCCCCATTTCTTACCGAGGTGTTGGAAAAGGCGACTAAGGTAAGTCGACCCCCGTGTGGTATCCAGCTGAGTAGAATAGGCCAACTTCATTTCTTACCGAGGTGTCGTAAAAGGCGACTAAGGTAAGTTGACTTCAGGCAGGCGGCCGGTCGTAAAAACGCAGCCAAATCATGTGACAGCATATTTATAACATCTTGTGCTGACCCCACTTAGAGTGGGATAAGGGCAGGAAGATGATGAATTCTATCATAACTTCTGTACTATGGAATTCCGTAAAGTAACCCCTACTTCTATAAATTAATATAATTTCTCTTTAATAACACTTAAAATAGACTATCTTGTTTCCAATCTCGGCTGGCGTCATGTGAGCCGACCTTTATCCCCTTGCGTGTTACGAGTGGGAGTCGCTCTTAATAAGACTTATATATACAATAATAACAATCCATAACAGATGCTATTCTGAACTCTATGTGCATGAGCATACAGGCGACAGTTTCTCTCTGAGAGTTGACGCACGGGTTATTTATATATCGTGACCACGAGGTTTGACAATTCGACGTACGGTTCAGGTGGAATGTTTGTAACGGGAACGCTTGAATATCGGTGATAGATACAAAACATCTTTTAGATTTCACTATGATTTCCCGTGAGAGTTGATATTTTGCTATAAGGATAATATTACAATTTTAGACAGTTGCTTTTTTACTAAAAGAATACATTCAAGAAATGTTTATATTCTACAGATAATACAGATAAGGATTAGACTGCTATTCTGCAGACTAAAAAGCATACTCTAACAATTTAAGTTTTGATATTTTTCAGTGGCATTTGTTTGCTTATTCAAATTCAAATAAACTTGAAAACAAGTACTTTTGAATCGTCAATTCTACTGCTGGTTCGGAAAGCTATTCCTACCGAGAAGAGCCAGCATGAAACTCGGAGGTTGCTCTTTTCAACCTAATACTTATAACTAGTTACATTAAGTCATTACTATCTTGTACAAGGTCGGACAGTAGCTATATCCACGCATTCTTATCCTTCAAATAATCCTGAACAGTATAGTAGGCTTTTTGTATCAGCCTCTCTTTAGTAGTGTTTTTAAACTGCTGTAATTGTATCATTTGAGACCGTAGGCTTATTATACTTAGTTTAGGGAAGCCATAGGAAGGCCTGTAAGTGACAATGAAACAATTAATAATGAGAGGGAAAATGAAACTGGTATACATCTTTGTCTAATCACATATGAAAAGGAGAGACAGATAGATCACACTAATTTGCTTTCTTTTCATTTATCTTTACTGTAATATGTCATATTTTAGACTGGATTCTCTACTCTAAATGTTATAACTCTATGGTTGATATTCTACAGATAATACAGATAAGCAATAGAATGTTGGTATTCTACAGACTAAAAAACAAACGCTTACAATTCAAGTGTCGTTTGAAATTGAGTCTGCTTACGATTTGAGACTGCTACTATTGTGTTCAAAGATATTTTATGGAATTAGACACTTTTTATAGGGTTATTATAAATTCGTTTTTTTTTTAATATCTAGGTAACCAGTTAGCCGAGGTGTTAACTCTATAAGTAGGTAGCCACTCTGTAGTTGATAAGGACACGCTTTAAACTTTAAAAATTTATTTTTAAAACAGCAACTAAATTTGAAAAATTGAAGAGCGTTACCCATTTCATTATTCTTCCTATGGTGTGATTTTATTTAAAAGCATACAGAGATTTAATTGATAAATTGTTATTCTTTATTCAGGATTTAACAAGCTCTTTCAAATTGGCAAATATTAATTAAAAATTCGGAAAGTAGTTATGACCGAGAAGAATAATAAGAATAATTAAATAACATCTATATGATATGATAAAAATAATGCTACTAATCACTATAGACTAAGGTATATAAATATATTATTTTCTTTATAAATTCTAGATTCCTCACATACACACAGTCTGTCATATAGATAGCCTGAGTAAGACTTAATTTGCTAAACAAATAAAAGAGATTATAATTAAAGATAATTGACTAAATAATACAGATAAGAGAAATGTTTGCCTTCAGATAAATAATTAAACTTTGTTATCACTTATTAGAAACAACTAGTGAATCAGAATAACCTAGATGTTATTTTTTGCATATCAGCGAGTCAATTTTAGTAACATTATAATAATTTATACTGATAATAAAGGAAACCTAGTATTTCCTGGCAATGCTTGGAGATGAAACGTGTTGAGAATGTCTTAGAGTAATAGTGCAAGTTTAACGTTCTGTTGTAACGATAACCGTATAGTATTCGCTTTTTCTTATCATACATAAGTAGGATAATGTAAAGTAATTCTATTATTAGCATAATACGAATTTTCTTTAACTAACCTATTATATTATATTAGCTATTAAAGAAAACTTAATGTAATAATTTTTGTTGAATTTCTGGAAAGAGCGTCAATAAAATCTTTATTATTTTTGTATCGATACTAGTATTATAAATTTTAAAGTCTGTCTTCTATCTTTTAGGCTTTTACGGCCAAACCAATGTAACATTTGTGATTAATTTGGTACAATTGAAGCCGTGTGAAAATATTTTGCTTCGGTAAGGAGAAAAAACAAGAAGAACAATAATTACGGGTATTCAAACAGTCTAGTTGATGGGTACGTAGTCGCCTTGTAACGAATTAAAATTAAAAATGAGAGATATTTGTATTGTATTAAGTCAAAAGGATGTTTCATTTATTTAATAGCACTATATAACATGTCTATAGTAAGACAAAATTTCATTTGAGATGCAGCTGTTCCTGACAAACAAAATGCCATCAAAAATAGACAGGGTCCCGGGATCAAATCCCTAAAGGACCGTAATGAACAAGTCGTGTACGGGACGGGGGTACCAGGATCGCATGAGCTAGGCGTAGGCCGATATCAGCAGTACAAGCGATCGCACTTAACCGTCACTTACGTATCACGTCTGCTGCGCTATCATTCAGCGTCGCGTGTTGCATTATAGTCTCAGAGACAAACGTTTAATTATAATGAAATACCCTCGTGTTGTAAAAAATAATAGTAAATAAATAAATATATGGGACAATTACACATACAGTTGTCCCGTCCCAAAGTTAAACAGACGGCTGGTATATATATACATATATAATTTTATAAAAATATATAATTACAGCCAGACTCGAGGAACCAACAAATTGTTGTCAAAATGTTGACTCATGGTGGGAATAGAACCTGCGACCCACGCTACGTGGCAGGATCACTGCCACGTGCGCTAACAGGTCAGTATAAATAATCATAGTAATATGGATGGAGGATGGAGCATTATATCACTTTACTTTGATGGTCGAATAGATTTAAAAAAATACTTTCAAATCCTTAAGTAAAAAAATTATCCTAGATTCCAAAAACACTGCGTATGCTGAAAAGGCTCTTTTCAGCATTTTCAGACCAAATTTGATCGTTGGTATTTATTTTGATTATTCAGTCTAAAGCATGTCAGAATAATTTTCTTTTTTTATGTACGTTGGACTGATCCTATTCATATTGTAAAGGCAAAAGTTTATCACTATGTGTATGTTTAATGGTTTAACAGGAGTTTGTGATAGAGAACGTATATAGTGCTTGTGTATTGTGGTGGCGGTGGTGGAGGTTTGTGCATGTGTTTTTACGAATCCTGCATGTATCAGGTATGATAACCGATTGTCCACTTACATTTAGCATTATATATATTTTCTATTTTACTTCTTCGCGGATTATAGCAAAATAATTTTATTATTACTTTTGAATTATGGATCTCCGCAAAGTAACGCCTATTTCTATAAATTCTATAAATGGTTTAACAGGTATTATGTAATTGCGATGCAATAGTTTTCACCTTAAATTACCTATTATCGTATAGAATGAATAATATTCTGGACAAATCCATGGTTCCTCAACAAAATCTTGAATTTCGTCTATAATATACATCATTATACTGTCATCATTGTAGTTTACGGGACAACTTTTGCAGGGCGCAGTTAGTGGTCTATATAACACGTTTATGTAATCTGTACGTAAGGAATCTCACAGCCGTCTTTCAGTCTACATCGTATCACGTCTGCAGCACTATCATTCAGCGTCGCGCGTTGCATTAGCGATGTCGCCAGTCGATAATTTATTGGACACCTCCGCGCGGCTATGCGGGCCTGGTCACTCCGGGTATTGATAGAGGATGATTAAAACTGCTCAGATAACACCTAATGGGCCCGCCTTTCTTCACCAGCCCCGTTTGCTCATTGGTCATACCTGCATTATCTAATAGGTTTATTTCCGGTAACTATTAGACTAATATGTCTTAGTAAGATGGATAAACTAAAAGTTTAAACAAACATAGAAAGTTTAATTCTACTGATATTATTATTATTAAAGCGACATCTTGTATCGCTTTAACTCTGCGGAAATCTGCGGAATCCACATTAATTTTTAATCTGGGAAAATCCATGGAAAATCCTGTTTTATGTTATTTTTTTTACAAAAGCGTTTTGGTTTTAGAAAATGTTGGCCCTAGGCGGAAATCGAACCCGCGACCAACGGAGCTTAAAGGCAGGAAAACATTTGAGAAACATAGACATTATAACTTATTTCGCGCAAATTTTACTTGACAATATACTTTGAATAATGTAGTTTTAGTGTTTCCAAAACAAAAAAAGTTTTTTTTTTTATAAAAATAAAAACAAGAGAGAACAAGTGTAATTTTTTTTTTAAATACACAGACTAAATATTTTAAAACAATTGTGAATAAAAGTATGTGAAGCAACGAAAGATTTCTATGAATGAAACTATGAATTTAAGTTATATCCGGGTAATCCAGAGAAAAATTGCTAAGATATTATAGGTTATATCAAAAAGAGAAAAGCATATATAATCCACACTTACAAATCTTTTTCTGAGAATCAAAAGCTTCACATTATCATTTACTAGCACAACGTATCCGGGGGGCATATCTTTTATCATTTCTGGTCCCGATCCCGAAGCAAATCCCTGTATCCGGGGATCCGGGTAGATCCGGTAATCCCGGTTAATATCGCCCGTACCCCGGCGTCGCGCTTTACATTTGATAATGGAGTATTAGAGATATAATTGCACCTGTTATTAAACATTGATTGTGAGGAAATCGCTTATTTACACGTTGATTTTCGCAATTACATGTTAACTGGCTTCTTGTGTAGTGTTTGTTGACAAACCTAATTCCACGTTAATATTTCGACAAATTATTTTCAGTTTATATTGTTCCAGTCTTTTATTTTTCTTTAAGTTATGAAAGTTTACAGCTGAGAGGCATTTGAAAAAAATAACATTTTATGATTTTTTATATTCGTAGCTTTTAAAATTATATTTTCAATATTAATTGTATATTCTTTTGTAGTATGTAAAAATATTGTTGTAATATGTTTGTCTAAAAGAGACAGGAGTATTAGTTTCGATTATAGTAAGATTTCTGTTGTCAAATAAAAAAAAATTACATCGCGGAAACTTCTCAAACTTGGTTCATTAAATGCGGGTTAATTTTTTTTAAACTAGATTTAAACTAAAATCTCTGTGCGAGAGATATTGTCCGATTGCATTTCATCATCAAAATCATCCATTTGTGATCCATTCAACTAACTGATTACCTTTTAGCTTGTGCTTAAAATACATTATTGCCTTTTCAAATTATTCTTTCTGCAAGCACGTTTTATCTAAAAGTGAAAATTGATGGGGGAAAGTAAATCCCGGAAAATTTTCCAATAGTCTAACCGTAGATACCAGGGCATCAGGGAGATGTAGAGGATTCCGCGGCTAATGATTGCTCGCCGACGCGGGCTCAACAAATCCTACCAATATGGAGTACGGGAAATACCTGGAAAATGGCAATGTTATTTCCAACCCCTCATGCGTGCGTTAAGGGAGAATATATGGTGTGTAACGACAAAGAAAAATACCGTACGAGCGTCGTTTTCCGTGCCGTCATTTTCTAGTACTGAGTTGTTACTTGTGATACGCATTAACTTTTTTTATCGCTCCCGAGTCTTTTGATCTCCGTACATCTGTTCGGAATTCGTCGTAAGGGCTGACCACACACGACCGTTTACGATTCGTAACAGTTTTACTACCCGACAAACAAACAAGCGGTTCCAGGCAATGCTGTTACTAAACTCTCGCGTATCAAAGGCGCCAAGTCGAATCTCGAATTCCTAGGAACCGAGAGATAGGAATACGTGAAAGCGAATTTAAAAATGGAACAATAACTTTCTTTTACGCGACACACGTCATAACAAACTGTTTTTCTTTTTGCGTTCGCGTGTTCGAAATTTAAGTTATAAAAATAAACGGCGCACGTTTTCTTTTTAATCTGTTTCGTAGCTGGCAGCTTACAGATAATACAAATCATAAACTTACACTTTATTTCACAAATAAAATTACGAATTAAACAATCAAAAGAGATTTATATCAAATATATCACTAATACCTCAGATAAAAATAATGAAATTCATGAAGAAATAACTTTCAAAATTATAACTGCGCCATATTGTTACGTAGGTATAATGAGCTATATAAAATAGAAGAAATACTCTCGACTGCTCGTTCACATTTAACAACCTTTGGATTAGTGAGTCGTTTTAATGATCGTCATCCTCCTGGCCTTATCCCACTCTAAGTGGGTCGGTACAACATGTTAATAATAGTTGTCACATGATTTGTCTACGTATTTTAAGACCGGCCGCCTGCCTGAGTCAACTTACCTTAGTCGTATTTTACGACACCTCGGTAAGAAAGAGGATGGTACATTCCACTCAACCGGATACCACACGGTGCGTCAACTTACCTTAGTCGCCCTTTACGCCACCACGTTAAGAAATGAGGGTGGTCTATTCTACTCAGCCGGATACCACGCAGCGGGTCGACTTTAGTGAGTCGTTTTAATATGTGCATTTAATATCGTTCAATATTATTTTTTGTTTTTTTTTCAGGTTTTTTTTGATAATGTAATTGAAGATTATAATTTATTTTTTTATCAAACAATGAAAATAAAATTTTCGCATGCCATCTGTAAGTAATAATTACCCGACCGAATAAATATTGAAATTCGCAATTAAATTCATTAGACGCATCCAAGTGTCTCAGTACAAAGCCCAGTGATTTACATTAAAACTGGCGCAATAAAATGAAGTGCCGCCATTTCGACTGCGAGCTTGAACATGAAATTTTCTATTCGAGCGGACAAAGGGCTCAATTAACGGGCCCATTGTTCGTAGGGCCGCGTTGGTTACGATTAGTTCATTATATAATTTTATGTGGAACGGCTCTTGTATAATGGTTGTCAATTTTCACAGTGCATGCAAGGCCTTAGTTTAATAGCCTATATATCACTTATCGATTCGCGTTTATTGTCTTCATATTTCTTCGTCTTGATATAAAATGCGCCGCAAAAAACAAAAAAAATATTTTCTGTAAACGCCCAATCAAAGTTCGACGTGACGACACAGTGTATCGTGTTTGCATTTTTTCCGGAATACAACAGTTTTGTATTTGATGCCACCCTTATTTCTTACCGAGGTGTCCTAAAAGGCGACTAAGGCAAATCGACCCGCCGTGTGGTTTCCCGCTGAGTAGAATAGACCACTCACATTCTTACCAAGGTGTCGTAAAAGGCGACTAAGGTAAGTTGACTCTTGCTGGCTCTTCTCGGTTGGAGCAACTTTCCGAACCAGCAGTAGAGTTGACGATTCAAAAGCACTTTTGCTTAGAAGTTTAATTGAATAAATAATAATTTGAATTTGAATTTGATTGAATTCGGAAATCGAATTAGCAATGTATATATATATATAAATATCTTTAGATCTAGATGGTATATCCTTCGCGGCTAATTAGGAGAACATAAACAAAAAGAACACGAAAAAGTAAAGATCTAATGTTTCGATTCCAATTTTAAACTAGTAGGAATGCCCGTTGCTTCTTACAAACTCTCCACCGATGATACAATATACAAGCAACGTTTAAAACAAAGGCGTTTCGAGGAAGGGCCGCCACGATCCTTTGATATCGCTCTAATAACAAATAGAAAATGTTTCCTGCGTGCGCGCATTGTTAGAGGCAATGCGTTCGGCGGCGGCCATGTTGTACAAAAAGGCGGGAAATTGGATATTACAATTTTAATTTTAAAGAAACGATACTCAAATTTATTATTTGTTAAAACTTATTATTAGCGTGCCGAACGGTAAGATTTTGTGCCTTCTAGGAGGAACCCGTTAAAGCTCCGGGCAGACACCAATGAGTTAAATTATTATGATATCTATACTAATATATAAAGCTGAAAAGTTTGTTTGTTTGTTTGTTTGTATTATAATTTGAACGCGCCAATCAGAACTCCTGGAAACGCTCAGGAACTACTGGACCGATTTGAAAAATTCTTTGAGTGTAAGACATTTATCAAGGAAGGCTATAGACTAAATAACATCACGCTAAGTTGAATAGGAGAGGAGCAGCAATAAAAAATATAATGAAAACGGCAAAATGTAAAGTAAACGGTGAAAGTTATTAAAAAATTATGTATTACACAAATTATACAAAATAATACAAAAATCATGTATTACAAAATTGTTCCCACCAAAAAGTTCTAAATAATAAGTCCGGGACACCATATGTCTAGCTTTTTAACCCACTTTAACCATTTTTATAGTTATCAAAATACAATATCACAGTTTAAATCTTTACACGCGGGCGGAGCCGCTGGGAATTGGAATCTAGTATCATTTAATTTGATAAATTACTATGAGTATTAAATTTATGTGTCTAACTGATTTTATAAATTGTCAACCGCTATTCGACAAAGGAAATCATCGCGAGGAAACCTGCATACGTCTGGCAAAATCTTGGCATGTATGTAATGGCCAATCTGTAATGGAGCAGCGTGGTGGGTCTCACCTCAAAGCTAATATATTATTGTATTGTAATGTTGATCTGCGTAATTTTTTTCTTAAAAAAAATATAAAAAAAATTTAATTTGTATTCTATTTATTTTAAATGAGAGCATAGTTTAAACACTATTTGTGTAAATAAAAAGGTATGCTTATATTTTAATACATTGTCGAGACTAGTCCGGCATATCAACGAAAATTGGCCACACAATTCTGTATTATGGCATAGATTTATTTTTGTTCATCAATCCGATATAGGACGTGTATCGATTCAGAGAAATATTCTCACTGTTTACGGATTCGGAGAAAGTTTTATTAGGAGAAATTTTGTTATTTTTGGATCATTTGAAAATGACTTTTATAATGAGTGCAAGGAGTTTTAATTTCGATTGATGTTAGACTCGCTAACAATGATAGTAAATTTAACGAAAAGGATTCTAAAATCACTTTAAACTTCGTTTACTAAAATAATTTTGACGATTTTCAATATAGAAGAGATGTGATGTGTGAGAGTGTGTTAAAAATTATAAAATTTTCTTTTTCTTAATTTGTTGTTGAGTTTCACCGATTCACTATAGAAAACGAGAATTTTCATCCTATGTTATTATGTCAGTGTATAAGCTGCGATTTTGTCAAATTTCATAACAGATAGAAAGATATATAGATTTTCGCATTTGTTTCTTACCTTGTACTTACACGTCATTACACGTCCACTCTCGCCCACGGCTGTAGTAATAATGACGTGGTGCGCTTGGGAGTTGAGATATTGTAACGATAATGATGTTATTCACATGTTTCTGTCTTTAAATAAATATTCAAATAAATAATCACAAATCCCAACCTAGTAGTGCATGTGGCTACAACATTTATATTTGTGTACATTTATATCAATTTCGAATACTTAAGTATGAACGAGGTTTAAAAGTCTGACAAATGTTTGTTCTCAATGGCACCATACAAAAAATTCAACCTACGTGTATTCCACGATACAGTTAGCGCCGGTAGCCCAATGTTTATTCTGTGTCCCAACAATTTTACGGAATAGTAGTTGACACAGCATTATCAAGAGATTAGCCGAGACGGGAGGCGTCGTAAAGATAAAGACTCGTTTTAATACCATAGCTGTTTGACGTTTAACACGGGGGCTGATAACGTATGGTTATGAACATTTGGGACATCATAACTATCAAGCATATCAAATGTAACCGAGTACCGATTTAAAGTATTCGAAATTCGATTTCCTTAATAATATGGGGTCCTGGTAAATAATTTATAGGAGCAGGCGTTACTTTGCAGAATTCGTAACAGCAGAAGTCCTAGTCGTATTTTACGAGATCTCGATAAGGAATGAGGGTGGTCTTCTCTACTCAGCCGGATACCACGCGGCGGGTCAATTTACCTTCGTCGCTTTTTACAACACCTCGGTGAGAAACGAGGATGGTCTATTCTAAGCCCAATATCACCCGACGGGTTAAATTACCTAAGTCGCCTTTCCCTACACCTCGGTAATTACCACACGGCGGGTCAAATTACCTTCGTCGCTTTTTACAACACCTCGGTGAGAAACGAGGTTCTATTCTACAAAGCCACACGACGGGTTCAATTTTTCAAAAGAAGTTCAATTTTTCAAAAGAAGTTAAATTTTTCAAAAGAAGTTAAATTTTTAGCAATTTTTATTAGTTTGTTGTCACAATAAACATTTTATACTTGTTTGTTTAGATCTAACAATATAACTTGATCTAGAATTCTTTTAACAACGTAAAACACGTAACAACTTGCTTTGGTGTATGAGTTTACTTGTTTTGTATAAGTTCGTAAACACGTCCACTCTCGCCTTCGGCTTTGGTGATACTAACGTGGTGCGCTTGAGACAGTGTAACAATATTGATGTATATATGTATATATGATGGTTGGTTTTTTACAAAGTAATAATCACACAACTCAAAACATATACAATACACTTTCTCATATATTTATCCGAGTTTATTCTTCGCTTGTGAAACACAATGACTATTTGCGTAGCCATCTAAAACGCCGTCTTTTATTATCGCATTCCGTAAAATCATTTTATCAGCAGATAAGCACCGCTATTGCGGTTTTGATCTCAAATCTCTCGACAAATAATTTTGAAACCAATGTTTACTGTTACATTGTCACATGAATTATAATTTTATTGATACAGCTAATTAATTAAAGGACCGGTTCTTTGTTAAGACACGACGCAACGTAACATATAATTAAGAAAGATCACTTATAAAGGATCGTATTGATCTATCAATTTACTCATTATAATACAAAGTCTCTAAAAAAACTCTGTATGCAATTCATTTTCTCAAAATCTACTCAACGGATTTATTATATACGATGTTTACTAAAAGATAGTGCCATTCTTCCGGAAGGTTGAGGTTAATAATATTACGATTTTATGTAAATTGTGTTACGGAGTTCGTGGGATTGTAAAAAACTCGCCTTCTGCCGCGTAAACCAGCAGAGATACACTAAAGTCATGTACTAGAGAATTGTAGATCGACAAAAGTACTACAAAAAAGTTATGAATAGCATGTCTCTATCTCTTACTTTGCTCACAAAAATTACTTTTAGATTAAAATTAGTAATTAAAAATATAACTTTATTTTCTAGACTTTGATCTGTTCGTTAGCTTCACCATGTAATATCGGTTTAAAATTGTCGTTTAAAATAAATCCACTAAATCCTTTTGAAATTCCTTTTTATAGGTTAAAATTATACGCCACCAGAATAAAATAAAGGAATTTACGCGGGAAAAACTTTGTGACACAACGAAGTCCACGCGAGCAAAATGGCTATAACAGCTAGTTAAATATAAAACTAACTAAAGATATTTTTATTTAAGGAGTTAATTTATTATAATTATCCATTAACTTCTGAACACTCATGATGTCCTGGTATTTCAATAGCGTGTCGCAGTGCAACTGACATGACAATTTCAAACAAAGAAAACTATTTTAAAACCAAGATAGTTGACCTAAAATGCCAGGAGAAGAAGAATGGTGTGTCAAAACGATTATGTTTGTCGAATAGTGTTGTTTTATTTGTTGAAAATCTATCAGACGACATCTATGAGGAAGACAGCTAAGTGCCTCATTTGAGTTGTCTCTGAAAAAGATAGATGGATTGACATCGCTTTGTTTCACTTTCATCTGATAAATGAAACGCTGGCAACTTTAATTTAAATAGTAGATAATAAATACGAGTAGATTATAAATAATTTTAAATGCTATCAATAGCTTTTCTTAGATAGAGATATACAGTTTTGTAAATCGTAAATCTTAAGTATCATCAGTATCATTATATTAATTTGTAAATTTAAATTTTAAATTTTATAAAACTCAAATGATATAAATACGCATATATAATATAGGTCAGAAGGCAATTAAGTTGATATAAATATCTTGTAAAAGATAAAACAAATACCTTTAGTAGTTAAAATATGAGACGACGTGACATTGTTATTACTATTCCAATAGTACTTTCAATTTATTTTAATTTATGATATCTCTTCGCATAATTTTAAAATAGTGTAAAAATTAAATAAAAAAAACAGATTTATTTTAGGGGAGTCAAAATACTTAGAAATCAAGGCCACAGTTTTCTTTTAAACCTTAAAAGATTAAGTAAAAAATCTTTACTAACTACAATGAAAGGCTTGCTATGGCTTTTCCGCAAAATACTAATTAAAATAATAAATAGCTGCAACTCAAACTTGCCCATTACCAACACGTTCTAGTACATTATCAGCACCAGTACTAGGCAGTCATAAGTCAGCAGCAGCTAATAAAGACGCTTGCACCTCGCATGTGCGCTAAAACGCTGGGCGGAGAAAACCCCGCCCCGGCGGCTTTTAGCGCGGTTCGTGCTTTACTGCATTTCGTTTTACGATCACCGATGTATTGTTGCGTTCCAAATTAGTTTTGTAGACAATCGCGTGTCTTACTGGGAACCGTTTCGAAAATATCTCGCAAAAAGTTGAACATTTAATATCATAATTACGTGTACATCTAGGTTTAAATAAATACAGAACTGCTCTGTATTTTTATGTTATTTTTTACGATTACCTTTCATACTTTAGCGCAAACTTGGAACTAGCGTCGATCGTCCATATTTCAAAAGTTTTGCAAAATTTCGAGCACACAGATAGGTCGCCTTGTAAAAAATAATCCCTCAATAGAAACAGACATAGCCCATTTATAATACCAGGAGAACATAACTATCACTATTTAAAATTATCGCTATTAATAAAACATCTAGTTGTCTATGAAAGGCATAATATATTAAACTGACTTCTACACATAGCTAGATATAAAATACACAATTGCATAGATGTAACTTTCAATTCTTAATAAAATATTTATTTCTTTTATTTGGAAGACATTCGAAATTAATTCAACTTGACTTGTTCTAATCTAATAAAATAAAATCTAATCTTACAATTCAAATAGGCATTTTTGAAATCCAAATTAGATTTATTTATAGATAAAAGAACGGGTTTTTTTAAATAACTTATATTTGGAAGCTAATATATTAAATTGATTTATACCTACTAAATTTATCAAATTTGTTTTGTAGAAACAATATTTTTTGCGTCGATATTTGAGGTTATACTTTTGGTGCATTGTATTATAATAATGTCTATTTTGGGTGATAATTTAGCCTATCTGAAGGGCAAAAATCCTAAGATAAATCGCCACTAGAGCGGAGTTAATAGAAGAATAATGAAACAATTACCCGTATTGTAGTTCGCGTGAGACCCCGCTAGGGTGCATCGGCGACCCCAAACGAAAAATAATTTTGATAGACACTTCGCGTGCCGTTACCAATTATTGTGGGGTAATTGGTATTTGGCACATTATCGGTGCATAGAACAACTATGGGAGGCAACGTTTACACCTTTCTGTGTAATTTTAATCTCGTTTGTTTCCGATTAGAATGTAATTTGTGAGACAGAAGCGAGAAAATGTTTATTTTACAACAAACTAAAAATTGATATCGGAAATATGGCTAAACTTTTTTCTTTTTGAAACATTTGTTTTTTATGTTTACAATACCTTTTAACAATAACTTACAAGTAATAAAACTATTGGAATTTAAAAAGCAATTTCGTTTCTATTTACAGAAAGGCTTAATTAGATTATTATAGGTTTAAATTAGATTGTGCTATGTGGTATGCGGCTGAGTAGAATAGGCAACCCTCTTTCTTAAAATACGACGAAGGTAAGTTGACGACGAGAGGTATGTTGGCCGGTGGTAAAATACCGTGAAATACGTGATTTGGCTAAATCACGTAACATGTCTATAACATTTGCTGACACAACTTAAAGTGGGGTAAGAAAGACTCTTACCCGTTTTAATAGGTAGTATTTACATTACGGTAAGGGCAGGAGAGTGGTGAAATTATTAAAACAAATAACACTATTAATATATTATTAATATAAATCATAGTTCTATTTAAAGAGAAAAACCGAATAAACATAATCCCTGACGTAAAAATAAGATACTATCTCAAACAGTATATAAACCAGTAATGTTTTGTTTATGCCGTAATAGTCGATTACGCGGAATTATCTGACTTTTATGGCGCGTGAATTATTTGAATTAAACTATTTGAGTGTTTGTTTTGTTACTAAGTTCGAGACGGGCAGACGGACTGAATGATTACAACTTCCGTAAACTATATTTTGGTGTGCAAGTGGGCGTTACTTTGCGGAATTCCGTAATACGATAATATGACTCAATACGTGTCCAATTCATGGAATTAGGCGGTACTTTGCCAAGGTCCATAATACAAAAGTAATCATAGTATTTGTAGTGTACAAAAAGAAAAAATAATTTATAGAAATAGGCGTTACTTTGCGGAGATCCATAGCTAATGCTAATAATAAAATTATTTTGCTATCATCCGCAAAGTAAATAGAAAATAAATATAATGCTAAATGAAGAGTGGGCTATCCGTTTTCATACCTGACCTGATACATGCAGGATTCGTAAAAACACATGCACAAATCTCAACCACCGCCACCACAATAAACAAGTGTTACACACGTTCACTATCATAAACTCAACAATCGTTTCGCCCCGCAACCGAAGCATCAGGAGAATTTTGTCATGGAGTCTATCTGTTTTTACCAGTTTAATAAAACCACAGAATATTTTTCAAAATAGAAAAATATGAATGCGTTAGGTCAACAAATTATTACGTATCGCGTATAGTTATTTTACCGAAAAACTTATTAATCGGTAATCCGACCTCGTTTCTAATTTTACCAGGGCCGATGGAAAGAGCCCAAGTTTATCAGGCACTAAGCAAATGTTTTCCATGGTGACGTCTGATCTTAGACGCAACATCCGGCCTTATCTAATCTACGGTCAGTGTTTGTGAAGAGGATGATAATATCCACCGAGATACGCACCACCTTCGCTCTCTTGAAAAAAAAATCCACTTTCACGGTAAAGTCTACTTCATTGACAATACAGGAAGAGCGAAAATCGTGTATTGCGATTTCACATTTCGAGTACCCACGTCATACGGCCATCGTGGTTCACGTTTCAAAATATTGGTAAATAGATAATATGAGTTGGCGCCACATCCCACATAAGTTATCCAAAGAAAAATAAACGTTTTACAATTTATAGTTTTTTAGAAAAAAAAAAAACATACAAAAATCAGTGTCATAACACGAGTGAATCAGAAATTAGAATTTCGATGGATCCAATGTATTGAAAGACGCAGTGTTAGCAAATTTTTCTCGACGTGTGACAAACCGATAAATTCAATTAGAGAACCACATCATTTGTTACCGAGGTAAAACCTCGACCACCCTGATCACCCTGTTTTTTACCTAGGTGTTGAAAAAGATGACTAAGGTAAGTTGACCCGCCGAGTAGTATCCGGCTGAGTAGAATAGACCACCCTCTTATCTTACTGAGGTTTCGTAAAAGGCGACAAGGTAAGTTTAACTGTATGGTATCCGGCTGAATCCGGCTCTTAGCGAGGTGTTGTAAAATACAACTAAGTTAACGTCAGAGAAAGAGAGGTCGTAAAATACTTAGGCAAATTATGTGAGAACATGTTTAAAACATATTGTGCCGACCACAATTATAGTGGGATAAGGGCAGGAGAATGATGATTAATGATGGGATACAGATTGTGGTATTCGTAAACTAATCTTAGATTACAGAACTTACAATAGAATTATTTTGCTGTAATCCACGTTTGTTAAGAGAATACATGCAATGCTAAGTGTATGAAGCGAGCAACAATCACATACCACATTTTATTTTTAATTCTTTGACATGTAATTGATATAGAAATGTATTTTGGTTATTTTAAGCAAAATTTTAATTCTGTATTACTATTATTTTTACACCATAAATAACTTCTGTAATTAATTTTAATGACAAATATTGACTGCTGTACATGCCTTTAAGTGCCGTGTACACACAGAATCAAGACTTTATATTTCATATGTAACTGTACAATTGCAACTGTGTTCATGTCGTTGGTGTGTCTTGTATATAAATAAATAATTGAAATAAATACCACATACATGCAGGACAAGCCGACACACATATCACAAGACGCACAAAATAGCAATGATTGCATTGCGATTTTGTTCGTGGAGCCTATCCTCGTGATGATGCTACGGTTTTGGGGCGAAACAACCGTAGAGGTTGTGGTAGTGAGTGTGTGAAGTTCATATATGGAATGTTAGTGTTGTCGGCGTCTTGTAATACGTGTGGCGGCTTGTCCTGCATGTATGTGGTATGTGATTACCTGCTTTATACACTTAGCATTGCATGTATTCTCTTAACAAACGCGGATTAAAGCAAAATCCTTGTAACTTCTGTACTATGGAGTTCCGTAAAGTAACGCCTTCTGTAAATCAATCCCAGATTGTGTTTTCAAGTATTCATCATCATCATCATCATTTTCCTGCCCTTATCCCACTCTAAGCGGGGTCGGCACAACATATTATAAACAAGCTGTCACATGATTTGGCTGCGTTTTTACGACCGGCCACCTTCCTGACGTCAACTTACCTCTGTCGTATTTTACGACATTTCGGTAAGAAAGAGGGTGGTCTATTCTACTAAACCCGATACCACACGGTGTGTCAACTTACCTTAGTCGCCTTTTACGACACCTCGGTTAGAAATGAGGTTCGTCTATTCAACTCAGCCGGATACCACACGGCGGGTCGACTTACCTTAGTCGCCTTTTGCGACACCTCGGTAAGGAATGAGGGTGGTACTATTCTATTTAGCCGGATACCACACGGCGTTGTGTTTTCAAGTATTGTCACTACAGATTACTGCCGTTAACAGTTTGTTCAGCGCCATTCACTTTTTGAGTGGTTTTAAACAAACACTATTGAGTCAAGAACAGGAGGTCTCTTGTGCGCCCTTGTAGTTAAATAACGAGTATTTGTTTAGAGAAAGACTAATCTCGCGTCGACTTAGCGTATCCGGAATAGAATTAAACATTTCAAAAATGTGCGGTATTCAAATAAAGAGGTGCTTGTTAGTTATTCTCACGGTAGCGCCTCTCGTGATATATGGTTTAAAGTATCGTAAAGGTCATCCATTCAGTTTAAAGTAATAGAGTTATTCAGCAATACGTAATTCAAAATTAGGTTTAATTCAGTTAGGTGTCTTGTAATCTTTATTTCAGTGCCATTTATGACATCACGATAAAAATTAAATTAAAAAAATTTAAAGTTATTAAAAAAAGCTAATGTTTTCTTACTGTTCCAAGTTACAGGTCTCTTTAACACTCACGAGTTTTAAAGGCGTTACGCTATGCATTATTGGAATTTGCTACAAACAACTTTTTAAATTCGGTCATTTTAATACTAAGCGTCCGATTTCCTAGGAATTCTCAAGGGATTAACGGGTTCTTTGCGATGTTTTCTTAAGCATATAAGTGTTAAAGGAAAAGTCAGAACTGCCTGCTTGCGTATCCTTCGAAAATCATGGGATAGGATCTTGAAATATAGACGATTCAAAAGCACTCGTTTACAAGTTTACTTGAATAAATAACATTTTGAATTTGAATTGGTAACCAATTAGTGTAATTGTTAACTCTCTCAGCGTCTACACTTAAACTTAATAGATATGGTTTCGTAAGTAAGCCCTCCCGAGTTTTCCATCTTGCTTATTTATATCTTGCCTATAATTAATTATGCATTAGGTGAGATATGAAAACCAATAATACACATTACTTTTTACATTCCATAAATTTTCTCTAATTACGGAATACAGCAAAATAATTTAATATTTTTGTGTTACAGTGATACCTCGAGATACGAGTACCCTGAAGACGAGATTTTTGAGATTACGAGACACCGAGCAAGCTGAAATGCGAGCAAAGATTTGAGATATGTACAATCGCACCTACAATTCTGCGCACGACCTCGTCGTGGACTCCGAATACGTCTCCACAGACAGATGGAAAAACTACTGATTGTGTGGGTGACAGAGAAGCAGCTACAACGAGGAACCTTTACACAAAGCGTCATATGTGAAAGGGCGATAAACAGTGAATTGCTGAAGAGAACTGAGATGGTGTTTTGGGAGCTGGAACGGATTCGTAGCATTTCAATTAACTCCAATGGTGAAAATTGTTTTGAGATACGAGCAATTTGAAATTCAAGCAAAGTTTCGGAACGAATCAAACTTGTATGTCGAGGCACCACTTTATATGTAACGCCGCAAAGTAATGCCTAATACTATAAATGAACCAATTTAAGATTGAACGTGAATTGCGAAATATGAGGAATGGATAATTGCGAATTGGTCGGTCACCAATCCAATCAGGAGGTTCAATGGAAATGGGAAATTCTTATATCAGCTATCACATTATTATATTTCATAAGTACCAATTATTTCGATATATTTCAACATTTTCTTTTTGTTGCGCACTTTGGCATTCACAATATCTGTGTTGATAAATAAATTAACATCAAACAAGCGTCGACATGTCATTAATTACAAGTACACGAGTGGGGGATCTTTAAAAATGTTTTTAGTAAGAAATAAAATAAAGAATTTACATGTCTCAAGAACATTGTCTGAAAGGTTGCGTTAGAAAGAGAACATTAATTAAAGCAAATGACGTTTTCACACGACATTCATTAGCTGGGCCCTAGGGTTGCTACACTCAGCATTGATGACAGCACTGAAAGAACATGTAGGACCTGATCTATCTATAATCCTCGTAGTCAAATTTATGGTCGACTCCGTTAGATTTCAAGCTGCTATTTAACAGCATTTTGGGACGACAAAAGCCTCCCTATTTCCTCATGTCAGCCGAGGACTTGAAGAGATTAAAATTTGGAATATCACTGCCACTAATCAGTACGAAGCTTTGATCGGCTACATCAAAGGACATATGGGCAAATCTGTTTATTTTAAAGTAAAGTTTTGAGTTTCAAATATATTTCAATTTACTTAATTTAAATAATTTACGCATTCCCATTGCATTTAGTGACAACCTATGACTAAGATTCCATTTAATTAAATAATTTGTAGAGTAACTTATATTAATAATTAGGTTAGTTGTTAGTTACCCTTATTAAAAATAAATAAATTAAAATAAAGCACATAACAAATTGCAAATATTAATCAAGCACTTTTTACGACTTATTTTTAAATATATAATGAATAAATCTCCATTATCAGCATCAAATTAAGTTGGCATCGCCTAAATCGACCATAGACCATAGACAATGATGTAATGATTAAAAATAAAATAACTATCATAACTTTTGTACTATGGAGTTCCGTAAAAACCTATAATTATATAGTAACCTACAGTTATATAGTGGTTCTATTAGATAGACCTTTTGAAGTCCTTTTATATCGGTTGGCAGCCCTAACCGTAGCATACTATACAAGTCTATTTCCAATACTCGAAAGTTTTTCAACGGAGACGATGCCAAAATTTGTGTACCACGTTACGGGTTGACTCTTAATTAATTTTAACTGACGCACGTACAGTGAAAGTTGAAATAGAATCCCATAAAGGTTGTCAAAGTGACAGTCATTTTGACAGGTGGCGACACAGAGCTATGACATAATTTAAAAAAATATAAAAGCGAAATGTTACTACCATAAAGCCTGATCCATCTTTCAGAGACAACGATTGAAATCTGCCTGCCGTTCTAATTGCTGCTAGTTCCTGATCGATATTTTCAATATCCTGTAACTTACATTTCAGGATAATGACCTTGCGATAATGTCTTCGAAAATTGTTTTGACAAATAATAAAAATATATATGTTTCATAATCAAATTCAAAATTTTTCGTTATTCAAGTAAACTTGTAATCAAGTGCTTATGAACCATCATCTCTACTGCTGGTTGGAAAGCTGTTCCTACCGAGAAGAGCCAGCAAGAACATCGGGGGTTGCTCTTTTCGAAATATAATTCTTATTACTAGTGATAGTAAACTCTTTAGTATTTTCTTCTTCTTATATATAATATTTGGTACCAAGTTTCTATCCCATTGCTAGGCAAAGGCTTCAAAGAGAAGTTTTGGAGCTAAAGATAAATGCACTTTCACAATAGGAATTGCCATAATAAAGCACATAAAAGTATCAATTAAGTAATAATCTCTTATAGAAAACTCATTTGACCTAACGAACTTTAGTATAGTAGTATTTTAGAACTTTCAGACACAGGATCGTGCAGACTCTGTCTAGAGGCGGAGGTAACACCCATGCATATCCTGTGCGATTGCCCTGCGCTGGTTCACATTCGATATTATCGCCTAGGGTCGCATACTCTACGTCCAAAAGAGGTGAAAGATCTCGCTGCCAAAGAGATCCTTGAATTCCTGGAGGACACCTGCATTGGCAGCGAAATGTAGTCAGTAACGATCACAATAGATCAGTAATGGTCAAAGTGATACTGGGCCCTCAGGCCCTGCAAAGCCACTACTCCCAGAAGAACGAACTTTAAATATGAATGTGGATGGATATGTGACTAGAGGAAATGGAAGATTGTTTGATTGTGTGAAGTATGACATGCATATATTGCGCCGACCACACTTAGAGTGGGATAAGGGCAGGAAAAATACAGCAAAAGTCAAATAAACATATACACACCTTATACAAATAGAACACCTGTTCGAGGGAACCCTAAATAATAGTAAAACATAAGAATTTCGCTAAACTCTCTGCGCATTAGTATTCCTCGCTCACGTCAAAATATTCAAATAGAATTGTGTACCGACATCGGAATACGAAAACGAAACGAATCGAGTCGGAATTGATTTAACAAGGTGTTAGTTGTGACAGTGCAGTCGAACTACTGGTATCGCATACATACTGTCTGTCTGTCCACCGCCTACAATACTTCAAACTTTTATCTATGAAAGTAATGCAAAGTATAATCTGTGTACATAAACTGTGCCCGTGTGAAAAGGGAAAACAGGTTAATATGATAATTTATAAAATCTAATATAATCTTAATTTTGCGGAGGTGCATAATATAAAAGAAATTATAGAATTATTTTGCTCTAATTAGAGCAAATTTATGTACTCCTAAAAGTTGTAACACAGTTTAAAGTTTATTATACTTTCGTATTTACATTATTAGTATGCATTTTTAAAAGCTTTTATTAGCTTTGCGATTTGTCGTTGAGTCTAGTTACTTGAAATTGTGATAGTAAACGTGTGTAGTGCTTGTGTACTGTAGTAGAGGTGGTGGTGGTTTGTGCATGTGTTTTTACGAATCCTGCATGTATCGGGTATGAAAACGAATAGTCCACTCTACATTTAGCATTATATATATTTTCTATTTACAACCATATATTATTTATTACTTATATTAATTAGCGGAATATAGCAAAATAATTTTATTATTACTATTAAATTAGCTTTCATTTAACTTGCTGTGTATGTGAAGGCGAAATCTTGCAAGTTAAATTTGATTCACTAAACGGTGTCCGATTGAGCTAAAATTATACATATTGGTCCAGTTCCGATGACGATGCATGTTTAAGATAAGCATGACCTGATGCTACTGCCAGGATTGGCTCCAGACGAGGGTACTCTTTAACGGTTAACAGTAAGGACATGAAATTTTGTTAAAAGTTGTTTTGTTTTTTAACTTAACTTGTTATTTTATAGTTTTTTAAATTTAAGCTATCGTAAACTGTATCCATATTTTACGTATCGCGTTATATAGTAAAAATAGTGATGGACGTGACAGACAGACTAAAAACCAACATAAACTATGAATGCCTATGTTGCGCCTCCGGAAGATCTGAAAATTTACACTTTTTATAACCAAATTCCTCAAAATTATCTGGTCTTACCTTTACACAAGTTTAAATATTACATTAAAATGATTTTGCTACATAAAGCTTACTATACAATTGAATATTGAGTGATAGTAGCCTATTTTAACTGCAGTCAATTACGCACTAGGCTGCATGGATTTATATGTAATCAATTAAATTGTATAATTTTGTTTGAAAAGATTATCGATCGAATTTCGCGTTGGTTATTCTCGGAAGGAGCAAACTTTCAAATCAGTGGTAGCTTTTTTTGAAACATTTGACCATTAACATTTATTTGAATAAATAATATTTTGAATTTGAGTTTAAATTTGGATGAATAGATTTATATCCCTCTAAAGGATCCCTCTTAGTGAGGATCTTTTTCTCTGTCATGAGGTGTATTTAATTTAATTAATATCTGAGTGACCGAGCTTTGCTTGGTAATTTTGTACAAAATAAAAAAAAGATAATAAAAAAAAATTCTTTAGTTGGGGATCGATCCTAGGAATTTACACTTCTCGAGATTGCCCATTCCCCGAATAAGCTACGCTAACTTGACAGTTTGTGGCAAAAATTCAATTCAATATAAATTTTAGTAGTTTTTTATGTCCAAAAACAAGGATAAAACGATTTTTTTTACATAAAACCTAGCTAGATCGATTTTTCTCCCCCAAAGCCCCTACATGCTTAATTTCAGGAAAATCGTTGGAGACGTTTCCGAGATTCCGTCATTTAAATATTAAAGATTAACACAATGCCGCGTGAGACAACCAGTGTTGGGCGAAGAGGCAGTGACGCGAGCGCATTGTATATTTTTTTTAGAGCTATTGCGTCTTACAATGCCATGAATATTGATATCGTAGCTTTACGTACTGTTGTTTTATTTATTTCGGTCTAAACTTATAAGGCAGCAAACTATAAGTAATAAGACCATTAATTACCCTTTAAATCGATATTTCGGTTTCGAGATCGAACTCGTTTTGAAAGTTTAACAACCGCTAAGTCAAGACACCCACTATTTTAGATTGTTGATGGTGTTAGCTCTAACGCCTTTTTAGGGCCTCAACAATTGGATAGGTCAGTGCAGATGTATCGCTGAGGGTATGAAATAAAATCTCCTAGAGCCAGGACGTTTTAAGGACACTTTACGATAACAATAATAATAATTTTACATAGTAAGATTCCATTACAGCAGTTTAAAAAACACTATTAATAAAATGCTAATACAGAAAGCCTTACTATACTATTGAGGATTACTTAGATGATAAGAATGCGTGAACATAGCTACTCTTCGACTCTGTACAAGACAGTAATAACTAAATGTAACTAGTACTGTATCACCTGACCATGGTTTAGTGCGACTAGTAGGCGAGGTAGTTTGACTGTGACTGGTCATTACGTCGTTAAGGTATTCCGAACCAATCGATGGTATAAAATCAAGGGTTTTTCAATAAGTTTTGTTTCATCCAACGACGGCAGACCGGTTATGTAATTATAACTTTTTAATTTTCGAAGATATGAAACATTGATCCTATATGTTGTGTTTGGGTTTAGCACAGGCTCAAACACATACTTATAGTACGTCAGCACGTCCACTCTCGCCCGCGCCTCTGGTGCTACTGACGTGATGCGCTTGAGACAGTGTAAAGATATTAATGTATGTACTTGTATGATATGTTTATATCTTCATATAAATATACAAAGCAATAATCACAAGAAAAAAAAGGTCTTATAAAATTATTCACACATTGTAATACATTGTTAAACTGCACTAAATATTGATAAAAATTTAAACTACCCTCAAACATTGGCGTCGCGTAATCTTTGCATAATCTGGCAACACCCGGGGGGCTAGCTGGAATCGGCTAACAAAGTAACACTCCGCTTGAGTGTATCCAAGTGGCGGTCTCAGATTCGATTACCGCGCAGTGCCGGGGGCCCAAATAATGTAACTCACTTTTCTCGAGTGTCACTTTATTCGATTTGGCGCCGATTACAATGCGTAAGTGTCGTTGAGTCCGGAATGCGGTTTGGGGCACTTTTTGTGGTTACTTTTTGAGTTTTACGATCCGTCATAAAGATTATTTTATTGATGCGCGTGATTGTAATATTTTTATAGATATTTAGTTTGGTGTGATTGTATGTGTACTACTTCGACTTAGCATCAACTGGTACGTTAATATACCTTCAATTATATTTTTTTAAAGAAGCTAGATTTTTTTAGAATGTGATTTTTTTTTCTTATACTAGCTGTCCTCGCGGCTTCAAAATCGCGAACACGCTTCAAAATCAGTGTGTCACAAAATTTTCCCGCGTAAATCCCGGCTCCACTGGAATTTAATTTTTTATTAACATAAACCTTCTCCGAAAATTGTACTATCTTGTAAAAACTCTACAAAAATCCATTGAGTACATTTTGAAAAAATCGATCACATACAGACAGACAGCTTTTGGGGACTTTGTTTTATAATATGTATAGTAGTAAGCACTCTTACTAAATTTCATTAATATTGCTTGAGCGTATTAGTCATGAAAGCGTAACAGATAGACCGATAAAAATGCTGACAAATTGATTTTGCATTTATAATATTGGGATAGATATAAATTTTCGTTTTAAACTATCATAACCGACTCGTTGGCACAGAAGACCTTGCCTTAAGCTCCGCGGGTCTTGGGTTCGATTCCCGCCGAGATATTTGTGTGTTCTTCGAGTCTGGGTATAATTATATATTTATTTAATATTATATATGTCACCAAACGTGTGTTAAATTTGAATGTGGATGGATATGTGCCTAGAGGGAGGCCAAAAAAGAGATGGTTGGATTGTGTGAAGTATGATGTGCATATAAAAGGAGTGGCGCCAGAGTTGACGAAAGATAGGACAGAATGGAAGAGAAAAACATGTTGTGCCGACCCCACTTAGAGTGGGATGAGGACAGGATGATATATTTAATTTAATTTATTAACCGTTTGTCTGTCACCCCTAATAAATACCTTATTAATAAAAATATATACTTTTTTAATACTCTCGACGTATTTTTTAAGTCACACATATATGCGGCCATTGAAAAGTTATTAAAAGTAAAAATAAAAATTATCCGCTAATAAAATAACCTATAACAATTTTTATGTATTCCATAACCCTTTAAAAGTATCAGTTTTATTAGTGCACTTATGTACAGTTGTACTCAAATAAAATGGAATTGGAGTAAAAAAAAAGTAAGTAACGGCCTGTTACTATCCCACTGCTGAGAATAGGCCTCTTCTCTCCATTTTGGGAGAGAAGGATTGGAGCTAAGACCTACCACGCTGCTCCAATGCGGATTGGTAGGTTACACATACCTCCAGAATTCTCTAGAGATATGCAGGTTCCCTCACGATGTTTTCCTTCACCGAAAAGCGTGTGATAAATTGCAATTATCAATTAGACACATAAGTTTTAAGAGAAAAACTCATTGGTGTCTGCCCGGGTTCGAACCCGTGATCGTCTCTAGAGATTCACACGGTCGCACCGCTGGGCCATCACAGCTTGAAATTGGAGTATTAACATCATAATATGTGATGGCTAAACTGTAAGAGCGCGTGATCCTTAGCAGATGGTCGCGTATGTTTTCCATAGACCCGTTTTGACTGGCCCGTTGAAGCAGTGGGTAGTGACCCTGCCTTCAGCTCCACAAGTCGCGGGTTCGATTCCCGCCGAGGGCAAAACATTTTCTATAAATGAATTTTTTGGTTTTTGAGCCTGGGTGTATATTTGTATTTAAGTATATGTTTAAAAATATATAAGTATATATTCACCAGTTGTCTGTCACCCATAACACAAGTATTAAGTTACTTACTTTGGGGACGGACGACCGTGTGTGTAAGTGTCCCATATATTTATTTATTTATAGCTTAAACGCTTCAACCGTTTAACGTACGATTGTTCTTACAAGTATATCTGGAATTTGAATCATCTTCCTGCCCTTATCCCACTCTAAGTGGGGTCGGCACACCATGTTATAAACATGCTGTCACATGATTTGGCTGCGTTTTTACGACCGGCCGCATGTCTGACGTCAACTTACCTCAGTCGTATTTTACGACACCTCATTAAGACAGAGGGTGGTTTATTCTACTAAACCGGATACCACACGGTGGGTCAACTTACCTTATTCGCCTTTTACGATACCTCGGTAAGAATATAGGGTGGTCTATTCTACTCAGCCGGATACCACACGGCGGGTCGACTTACCTTAATTTGAATAGCATATCAGCTTTAATTCCTGGTATATCCACATGCTTTTGATATAATTTCGTTCACTAATGGTTTTCTGCGCCGACCCCCACTTAGAGTGGTATAAGGGCGGATGAATGATTATAGAATAGAATGATGATAGAAAGGTTTAAATTGAGTGTGATATGCTTATTATTTGGTTGATAAAAATGCCTTGATTTGAAAAGTCTTTCAGCTTCATACAAGACTAGCGTTTATTAATGTTAAATTAATTGAAAGATTTGAGAGATTGACCGCCGAGTTTCTTGTTAGTTCTTCGCGATAAGAGCAACATTCCTAACCAGTTAATTTGATGTGATTTAATTTGAGACCTGTCACACGCCGTGTGATATCCAACTGAATAGAATAACACCATCCTCATTTCTTACCGAGGTGTCGTAAAAGGCGACTAAGGTAAGTCGACCCACCGTGTGATATCCGGTTGAGTAAAATAG
Source organism: Morpho achilles (assembly GCA_947086495.1). Taxonomy (NCBI): domain Eukaryota; kingdom Metazoa; phylum Arthropoda; class Insecta; order Lepidoptera; family Nymphalidae; genus Morpho; species Morpho achilles. The sequence continues at coordinate 14,414,034 of CAMTZB010000001.1, read as the reverse complement.
ACCACCCTCTTTCTTACCGAGATGTCGTAAAAGGCGACGAAGGTAAGTCAACCCACTGTGTAGTATCCGGTTGACTAAATAGACCACCCTCTTTCTTACCAAGGTGTCGTAAAATACGGCTAAGGTAAGTTGACCCACTGTGCGGTATCCGGCTGAGTAGAATAGACCAACCCTCATTTCTTACCAAGGTGTCGTAAATGGTGACAAAGGTAAGTCAACCCACTGTGTAGTATCCGGTTGACTAAATAGACCACCCTCTTTCTTACCAAGGTGTCGTAAAATACGGCTAAGGTAAGTCGACCCACCGTGTGATATCCGGTTGAGTAAAATAGACCACCCTCTTTCTTACCGAGATGTCGTAAAAGGCGACGAAGGTAAGTCAACCCACTGTGTAGTATCCGGTTGACTAAATAGACCACCCTCTTTCTTACCAAGGTGTCGTAATATACGGCTAAGGTAAGTTGACCCACTGTGCGGTATCCGGCTGAGTAGAATAGACCAACCCTCATTTCTTACCAAGGTGTCGTAAATGGTGACAAAGGTAAGTCAACCCACTGTGTAGTATCCGGTTGACTAAATAGACCACCCTCTTTTTTACCGAGATATCGTAAAATACGGCTAAGTTGACGTTAGGCAGGCAGCCGGTCGTTAAATACGTAGCCATATCATGTGATAACATGGGGTCGACACAACATGTTACACTTGCCCTTATCCTACTAAGAGTGGGATAAGGGTAGGAGGAATGATTGATTTGCGCATATCATAGGAGTTCTGCCTAATTTCCAGGTAGATAACAGTCAAACTCCGTACTCAAGCCCCCAATCTAGATAGCCCGTAATTTGCCCCCAAAACAAAGACAGACGCCGTAAAGGAGACGTGAGTGTTTTATGGCTCGTTCGGGCTTTATTTAACGCTCGCTCATAGTGATTTTATACATCGGCGTCGCGACGTCTGACGGGCCTTTAAGACCCCGTACCGGGTATCAGATGGGAAGGGCGCTGTTAGGGTTATTTTCTCGAGATTGCATGTGTTTTCCCCCATACGACACGGTTATGTTTATGGTAACTTTGTTATTTGCATGCGGTGTCGTATTTTTCGCCATAGAATAATATTGGCAAGTGACAAATTAGTTTATTTTATGAAATATGTAAGTACGCAGTGTGGTATCCGGCTGAATAGAATAGTACCACCCTCTTTTCTTACCGAGGTGTCGTGAAAGGCGACTAAGGTAAGTCGACCCGCCATGTGGTATCCGGCTGAGTAGAATAGACCACCTTCATTTCTTATCGAGGTGTCGTAAAAGACGACTAAGGTAAGTCGACCCGCCGTGTGGTATCCGGTTCAGTAGAATAGATCACCTTTCTTACCGAGGTGTCGTAAAATACGACTGAGGTAAGTTGACGTCAGGCAGGCGGCCGGTTGTAAAAACGCAGCCAAATCATGTGACAGCATGTTTGTAACATGTTGTGCCGACCCCACTTAGAGTGAAATAAGGGCAGGAAGATGATGATGTAAGTAACGGCCTGTTACTATCCCACTGCTTGGAATAGGCCTCCTCTCTTCGTTATTGGAGACAAGGGTTGGAGCTAAGACATACCACGCTGCTCCAAAGGGAATTACTAGGTTACAAATATCCCAAGAATTCTCTGGAGATTTGCAGGTCTCCTCACGATGTTTTCCTTCACCGAAAAGCGTGTGATAAATTGCAATTATCAATTAGACACATAAGTTTCAACCGAAAAACTCATTGGTGAGCCCGGGGATTTTTTTTAATGGTAACTAAAACGAATTAAAAGTTGATTATAAATTAACTCGTTGTACTCATCACTTCATATGTTAAACACTCTCGTATATGTATTATAACGTTTATTTTCTATTTAAAAAAATGGGATTTTGTTATATATATCGCACAATTAGCATTAAAGTGACAGAATTCAAAATAAGGCCATTTTTTTGCTTTTTCAAGTTATGGGTATTTCTAACACTCACGAGTTTTGTTGGCGCTACGCTATATTGCTATTTGCCACTAAACAACTTTTTTGAGTTCGGTCACTTTAATACAAAGCGTTCGAATATGTGAGAGATAGGTATATGTGAGAGGTATATAAGGTACATTTATAGCAAATCAATATTCCACGCCTTTGAAGATTTTCGCATTGAAGTATGGGTCTCTAAAAAGAAAATTGACTACTTTAAAATGAGATATAATAACTAATATCTAGATGAACGAGCTTCGCTCGGTAATTTTTTGCAAAAAAAAAACTTAAAAAAAAGAAAAAGCAATTATTGAGTTGGGGATCGATCCTTGGCATTCACATTTCTTGAGGCTGCCCTAACCCGAATTAGCTAGTTCGACTTGACAGTTAATGGCGAAAATTCAATTCAATATAAATGTTTGTGTTTTTTAATGCCCAAAAACAGGAATAAAACAATTTTTTTTTTACATAAAATCTAGCTAAATCAATTTTTCTCCCCCAAAACCTCCTACATACTGAATTTTAGGAAAATCGTTGTAGACGTTTCCGAGATTCGGAAAATATATATATATACAAGATTAACTCATTTAAATATAAAAGATTTCAACCGGTGTTAGCTCATAATTAACTTGTGCTATTTAAAATTTAATTTACACTTCTACACTTATGCGATTGTTTACATAACGGTGTTTGTTAGTTACAAAATTAATCTAAAATCTTAACGCGCTTTATAGCCAAGTTGGTTAATTGGAATGAAGATTTAGATTAAAGATAGGTATGAAATTTTATTGCGTAATATTATTATATGAGTGTATTGCACTGTTAGTTTATTTATAGAAATCAGCTATACTCTATACTCAGGTCCGGATATAGCGTTAGCCCAATTGTTACGAAATGATCATCATCCTGCCCCTATCCCACTCTAAGTGAGGTCGGCACAACATGTTATAAACACGTCACACGATTTGGCTACGTATTTTACAACCAACTGGCTGCCTGACGTCACCTTACATTAGTCGTATTTTGCGACACCTCGGTAAGAAATGAGGGTGGTCTATTCTACTTAGCACGATACCACACGGCGGGTTAACTTACCGTAGTCGCCCTTTACGACACCTCGATAAGAAATGAGGGTGGTCTATTCTACTCAGCCGGATACCACTCGGTGTTCCGGTTAGTTACGAAATCCTTGGTCGTTATTCATGAGCTCTTAATGCGATGATATCGCGGCAGGTATCGCTTCCCTGTCATATTTAAGTCTAGCATATATCTAACTGATTCTTATGGATCCAAAATTGGGACGCTAACTATGGGCCCCATGAGAAAGCTCAGTGTCAATCAGCAGGCAAAAAAGCGAGCCATGCTTGGAGTATCTTTACGCGATCAAATCAGGAATAAGTACATCTGTGGAAATACCAAAATAAGCAATATAGCTCAGCGTATTGGAAAGATAAAGTGGCATTAGGCAGAGCTCATAGTTTGTAACGATACGGTATTGTCATCCTAAGGTGCCTAAACAGCGACCATACAACCCAAAAATGCAGCATTGGTAGACAGCAGACACCCTATGAGGTGGACTGACGAAAGCTGTAATTGTACCAAATTGTATCAGTATTGCTCCAGCAGATTAACTGTGAGAGAGTAACAGACAGATAGACGTACAACCTTTCGCTTCCATAATATTAGTATGGAAATAACCTATTGACGCAGTATACAATATGAATGATATCTGATTCCCGGAAAGTCAAATACCCAGTCAATCCAAAACATCCGTTCCAAGAGACCAGAAGCTCGAAAACAACCATTTCCCCAACAAAGAGCTCTTGTCTTTATTTAATCATCGAGCAATTGAATCGCCGCAGTACGGGTTGACAAATTCGCACGCCCTCCACATCTCCTAAACGCGCACTTAAGACGTACCCTTCCTTCACCCTCGGACGCCTCCATTCTTTTTATATCGCAACTTTATTAACGCATAAAGGTCTGGTGATGGCCCTTTAAGAATTAGGACGCGTCCCGTGGACGGGTGTCGCTCAGCCGAGCCGAACAAATGGAGTGCCGAGCGCGCGGGACATCCCCGCGCAATTAATGGAATCGTTATCGTCGCATTCGAAATTTGAATAGATTTAGTTACGAGAATCGATATTTATATCGGTTTATTTACGTATAAAAAGTCCAACATGTAGAAAAGTCTTGAACGAAAAAAAAACAAAAGTTATGATGATGTATTTACTTTTTTCGCCATTTTTACACTATACAAATACATAAATAACGTTTGATTGTGTGAGTGGCAGCCTAAACAAGTATTGTTAAAGATAAAAAATTAAAAAATCGTCCAGAATGTAATTCTTACTTAATATTATAATACAAAAGTCTGTATGTATCTATTTTTTAAAACTACTTGTAAATTGATGAAATTAGCTAGAATTGAGTCCGAGTTACAATACAGGACATCGAAGTACTCCTTTTTCGTTCAGAAACAGACAACATAGAATACTTGCTTGATATTTTAACTTTCAAAAAATGCTAATTGAAACTCAAATGCATTTAGTTGTGTACTTACGAAGTAAGTCATTTATATAGCTAAGCTGTTGCGTCTCTTTGAATGATTTCAGATCCTTAGAAAAAAAAATATGGTAAACCCCGTTGTAGCTATTTTCTTTATGAGTAACCCATTTCGCGTTCAGTAATGTAATGTTTTCCGATACGCAGTAAATAGAATGGCTTGTTTAAAGCCAAATAAAAACGCAGCCAAATAATTCTATTACGAATGTAATACATCGAATAATGGGGGGAAAACGTTCGGATACGAGCATCGATGCCGTCAAAGCAATCCGATTTACATGTATACTGGCGCTGTACTAAAACGAAATCATGAATGAAGCGCAGTATAGGAAACCCAGAACATTATCCTTATGCTGCCATTTTACGACCTTTACCCCATCCAGTCGAAAGGGTCACATCGGTACGACACGCTGTAAAACGTTCCCGTCCCTCTCGCACTTAGGGCGCGCTCGTAAAACCGAGGGAGATAATCACTAAGATGAGTCGAAAATTATTTTTTTTATTATCACCATCGGCGGTGCTCTTTTATTTCCTTTTTACGGTCCGAGTACCTCATAAAAAGACAATAAACTTACTATTTACAGACCATCAGGAAATTGTTAGCCGAAGAGGTCTCTTTACGACACATGTTCGCCTGGTGGCTGAGGCCAAGTGATGCGCTCTTTACGATTGAACTGCGCGTTTAATGTACGGGAATGACGTTTTTATTTCGCTACTACGCTTTGCATTTGGATTTGCTCGTATGGCTAAATAATGGGAAATTTACGAGCACGCTGCGGCGACATTAGTGTTCGTATGACTTCCATAGCGTATACAGGAAACGTCATTGTAGCTATCACGAAATTATCTAGATTTCTTCTAATTTGTTTTATTAGCCACTTATGACACACTTTACTCGTAAAATGCCGCCAAATTAATGGTTACGAATATTAAGATAAGGTGCCATTAAAATAATTATAAAGCAAGTTTTTTGTTGCTGTTGATTATTTCTATTTAAATGGAGTTGGTTATCGGCTTAATGTACGATGTTATGCTAATGCATGATAATGTGCTGAAAAATAGTGAAACATCTTTTTTATTCTTTATTGCATAATATAGTTAAGTAATTACATAAAAAGACAAATTAAACGCTGAGATTAAGCTGATCATAAACAAAATTTAAATAGCTCTTGTGAGTAAAATAGGTGGTAAATATAAAAAATGTAGACTAAATTATATAGAAAAGATATATGGTGTACAGTGTAAATGTTGTTTGTTAAGAATTCTGACTGAGAAAAGCTATCTTCCTTCGGCAAGGCGGACAAACTTAACTATTGCTAAGTTTTATTCAGTTTCTTTACAGGTTCAATATTTTACCTTAGGCATCTGAATTATAACTAAAAAAAGTCAGATAAAACTCTATGTCTCTATGTCTATGTGTCTATCTTTATTAGTAAATTCTTATATAAAATGAATGATCTAAAGTTAAAAATAGTAATAAATTAAAATTACCGGGACATCATAAAGAGATAGGCAGTTATTCGGGGAGCTGTTGTTTTTATCGAGGAATTTTGTGAGGAGTTTTAATAATAGTTATTAAACGGTTGCCGGCCGGCTAATGCGCGCGTTAACCGCTTTTTATGATTTAACGCCGATTCCCCGATATAACCGGCAGTAAATCGTTCCCGGATTACCCGGCAAATTGTTTTACGATATGTTTTCATTATTAATGAGTATAAATTTACTTGGGATAAAGGAAAGTTTGAAGTGCGAAGGCATTGTGATTTAATTCTTAAGTAATGGCGCTGGGTTTATATTATGAGTGTCGAATGAATTACTTTTGGAAATACTCTGTTGGGGCAGGAGCTTTTGGACTAAGTTTCAGAAGGGAAAATAAACCTTGTAATAAACATGTATAGCAACATTTTCGAAACTTATTGTCTCCAAAGAATTTGAAAGATTGGAGAGTTGATTGAGAATGTACTTTAAGAATTTACGCTGTTCCTTTAAACACCTACATACACGTTCGTTTGGGTACTGCAAAAATTTGCGAGTATTGCGGATTTACTTAATTATGATAATTTTGATCGATTCGGGTACTAACTACTGCGGCCTTTTTATTGCATTTTGTTCATCATGTTTAACTCTTGAAGAACATCTTTCTTCTTCTTATTTCTCAACCGATGGACGTCCACTGCTGGACATAGGTCTCTTCATGGGATCTCCACACCACACGATCTTGTGCCGCTTGAACCCAGCGACTCCCCGCGACCCTTTTGAGGTCGTCAGTCTATCTCGTGGGGGGTCTGCCGATACTGGGGGATCGCCATTCCAACACCTTGACACCCAAAAACCCATCGGTTCTCCGCACTATGTGCCCCACCCATCGCCACTTCAGCTTGGCAACACACTGAGCTATATCGGTCGTTCTGGTTCTTCTACGGATCTCCTCCTTTCAGATTTGATCACAATTAAACCAAAATACAATTTTTAATGCTTAATATTTCTTTCTCAAGTATTCTAAATTAATAATAACTTTATAAGAATTTAAGTATAAGTAAGATGTTTTGAACCTAGCAATTTTTTTTTAAACTAACATTTTTCAATGACTTATCTATTAGGAATGGTTACAGTCCTATTCCTATATTTAATTACTAGCTTTTATCCGCAATTTCGTTTGTGTGAACTGTTATCGCGTGATAGGTTGATATTAGATGGTGTTTTTCAATGTCATCCTATTCCTGTAGAATTAACAGGATTTCTATAGCCTATATGTTATACCGGTGTGTAAGGAATAATTGTGCCAAATTTTATCACTAGTGGTTCGATGTGAAAGAGTAATAAACATACATCCATACTCACAAACTTTCGCATTTATAATATTAGTAAGAAAGAAGTACTAGTTTTCGCTAGTAACTTTGTTGGTGAACACTTCAATACTGAGATAAAGAAGGATAAAACATCGGTTTCACTTCAAAATTTTACTTCACAAAAGATTAAATGTGAAAAAAAACTTTGCAGATAGCTTATTTCTTTGCTAGAAGGCAATAAAAGACGTCGTACAAATTATGTAGTAGGTGACCCTAACTATTCACCTAAGTTACAATATCTTGGAGCGAGCGAAGGATTTCAATATTGCGAATTCCAAGGATGTTTTCGCATAATGAATTTGGGGATACTATTGCGGTTTTTCGGTTCCAGCCCCTAAGACCCTCAGGGGCCGCTTACTTTCAGTTTATCAGTACATACGCCTATGTAAAGATAACTTTCGAAGAGAATGCGTAACCTAAAATTCCTTGTCAGATGTTCCGTGAGCGAAAGACATCGGCGGGGCGTACGCATCGCGGCATGGCACAGCCAAATATATGATAATAAGGGGTATTATTTAGGTCCGGCAATTCGTATGATAAAACCGAAGCAGTGATATTTGCCCCAGACAATTTCTATGGAGATTCCGGTCTTGTTTCGAGGTTAAATCTGAACGGAAATGATATATAACGGGCAGCGGAATTTTCCTTTTGCGAAAATAACGCGCAGAGAAATATGGGTTTGGTGTGCCAGCGATATTGGAGTGGGTCGGATTGTTTGCGAGAGCTGGATCGACGTTTTTGCTTGATGGCTGCAATAATAAACATTACTGGCAGAGTTTTGGGGCGCTCGCCGTATGTTAGGACCTTTGTGAATAACGTGTTTTTATATCCAGACTATGTAGCACTTCCAAATCTATGTAGATTATTCCACCACCACCAGCGCTCGGATACACGTTGTCCGCCGTGGTCAGTCCTCTGAGACATCCTTGGAATGACGCGACTCGATACTTTTCTGAAATGACATTATGCTCTTAGCCCTAACGGCTTTTATACGCGGGGCGGAGGTGGACGTATCCAATAGCGGAAGCTGCCACCCCTGACCTGTAGCGAGTTTAGCCACAAGTTCGGCGTATTCGCCAGTGGAATATAATACCGTACCGAGACCCATATATTCGAATATATTTTTTTCAATATAATTTAAATTTACTTAAAAAAATATACGGGATTAGTTCCACTAATAAATGGTGTTTAAAAGATTGTCGGGCGAGTTTCTTTCTGGTTGTTCTCAGTAATAGCAACATTCCGAACCAGTTGTAGCTCGACGATTCAAAAATGCTGGAAAGTGTTTATTTCAATAAAGATTATTTTGATTTGATTCTCTTCATTTGGAATACATTAAAGATAAATTTGGTATATGCCAAATATTTTATTTGAACTCAAAGTTTATAACGCAAATATAATATACATATGCATGACCATATGTTAAGAATAGCTAGTTATAATTTTCTAAACAGAGCTAGAGAGATAATTTTTACCGCTCCCAAGTCCTGTTCGCCTGGTACCAGTCACGCCGCGGTCGCCCGAGGCGGGACGTTTAATTAAAATAGCCCCCGTTCCTCTCGTATTCATTTTCATCTTTAAAGAGGCTTTTTGTTGCGTTCCTGATGTTTATTGTTGTGGCCAACTAATTTACATGTTAATGAGCTGGTATAACATAACTCAAAAACGTAATCGATCCGCTATGAATGGTGGTTGTTTTCGCTCCAGGATATTTTTCTGTACTTAACTTTATACATTAATTTTAAATAATGTATTATGTTATTCTTTCAAATTTAGAGCATATATATAAAGCCATTATTGTAAAGAGTGTGTTACTACTGATGAGTTATGACTTCTTGGTTGCTGGCCAACGGCCTCATAGGAAGGCTTAGAATAAAGCTTAATCTAAGGAAGAAACGCTGAGATCCGTAAATTAATATAGTTAGATCATCAGGTCATGTAGTTCAAGGTGTTATAGGTGGTGGTGGTGTATACGAAGAAACGATGGGCGCTGGGATCATATAGTAAGCGACCTCGCGCTGGTAAATGCAGTGTTTGGACACCCCTTACTAGATGGACAATAGACCTCAGAAGGCTTACGAGATCGTGTACTGTAGAAATCTCTTTATCTGATGAAGAAGAAGAAACTTAAGATCCAATATATAATTGATTATAACAACACATTGTATGTATTTAGAAAAGTAACTAAGAACACTCTTGACTGTGTTAGAATAAAGGTTTTACATTCATTAACACAACATTTCAATTATTAAGCGAAATGTGCATTAAATTATGTTTAAGTTGTTTTAATTACTAACTAAACCGTCGTTTAAGCTAAAGTTACATTTTCAAATGCATTAACATTTATCACAATGGAGGTATATGCGGCGAGTGGTAGGCCCAGTGTCATTGTCTCTACGATTATGTATGCAAATGACGCCGAGTACACCTGTGTTTTTATGCGCGCCTGGTAAACAATCGCTAGATGGAAATGGGAAAGAAGCGTTTTTCTTTTGTCCTCCATGTGGCTACCGGTTTTTGAATAGCACGCGGAAATCGAGACGGGAGAGTCGCACAAAAAAATTTTTTTCCTCTGAAAGACAAAGGTAACATACGTTTGTCTTAAAAAGAAACGAGATATGAGTAAAAATGAGCATTTTTTTGTAGCAGGGCAACAAAAAATATTGTGTTACAATAACAAAAATACATAAAAATTGTGTGACAACAAAAATACTTCGCAGGAAAAACTTTTAGTTATTTTAAGAACCGTTTTACTGTTAGTCAACTTTAAAATAATGTAATTTTCTATTTAGATTGTGATTAAATTTCAAGTCACATTGTAAAAATCTTGGCTGTGGTAAAAATTAAACGCGGTAAACCATCACACCTATCATAGTCATGTATCACGTCGGCATAGCGCGGCAAATAAATTGCCGCCGCGTACTAAACCGCGTATTAAATGTCCGAAAAAAAAACCACAGCCAACCACGCAGAATTAACACGGCACACTTTCGCAAATAGAAAAACTGACCTACGCACGCGAACTTAAAATAACGCTATCATAAAAATAACATTTAATAATTAACCACCTCCTTTTTACGTTTAAACTCAAAATCTGCAAAATCTCAAAAGCAAAACCTCAAGACTGTAATCCAAGCCCAATCTAGATGTTGTCCAATCTAGTCGTACGTGCAAGATATTTTATTGTTGATTATTTATAAAATAAAAATTAAATAGAACAACTTTTGGACAAATGTAGCATCAAAAGCTACTCAAAATAGGAATTGGACAAAATATGTATTAATATATTATTGTACATTAAATTTTAGATACATTAGAGATTAGAGATTAGATTACATAGATACATAAAAAGTTAGAGTTTATTAGAGAATTCTTTCTAAGATGCAAATTGGTCTGGTACACTGTTTGTTAAGCTTAATGTGTGCTAAACCAATTAAATATTTCTCAAATAATATTGAAATCCATTAAGAATTCAAAGTGTGAACTCGGAACAATTTGATGGCACACTGTCATTCAACTCATAACACGTAGCCTGATTAAGTATGAAAAAAAATAGATAATTTTCTGCGCAAATATGAATCTTATTGTACTGTGATAATGATTAATATTTCATGGGCTGGATATATAGTTACAGATACTACAGTAACATAAGATACAATCAACATACAATCGTCACTGCATCTCACTGTTTGCAAATCAAGGCGGGAAGCCGCCATTGGCGATTAGCATGTTTTTAATCGCGTTCTAAATTCAAAACATTCGAACGTTGGTGGTCCACGATTAGAGCATATAGCTGTTATTTTGATTACTTTTAATGATATATTGGTTAAAATTCGTTGCAATTTTCTTCAAAGCACCTTAAAGCGAAGTAATGAAATACCAAATACCATAACGATATATCAGTTTTTCGTTTGAGATAACTTTATCTTTGACGCCATTTATTGCTTAGATGTTTTATATAAAAAAAAACTAGCGTACATACCAAGACTATGGTCTGTAACAGACTATTTTGAATTGAGAACGTGACGAAATAGATTACTAAATATGATTATAGGTTTTCCATCACAGTATTTAGTGCGTGTAGTCCTTAATAAAAAAAGGTTTATCAGTAGCAAAATTCTAAAAAGCAATTCTTAAAAAAGGTTAAAGGAATTTTAAAAGAAAGCTTTAGAGAAATTTAATAGTTCAAGCATGCTATTCACGCATCGCTGCTAAAACACACCGACGTTTCCAACTCGAAAGAAGCTAAGTAAAGCATAGTAACGCTCCAGTTTAAGCCGATTACTTTAAAAGCGCGCTCCGCTGTTATCGTAAACTTCGGTATAACGCTATCTAGCGCTTTATGAGGGAAATTATTTCGCGTTACAAAAGCAAATTATTTACGATTTTCTCTATCTTGGAATGGAAATTTTTATTTACATTGTTTATAGAGAAACTTTTAGTTAATTTAAATGAAAGAAAATAGTATGGAAATGATTCTTGTGTTCTCGTTACCTATTGTCCCATTTCAATAAACTCGAGTAGCAGTAGCAGTTTCTATATCATATTTAAGACTTTATAGTGACTTTTGTAAGTTTTTACGTAATATAAACATTGTACATATGACTAGACATAGTGCGGTAAAATTCTGAAAATAAACATTTTCCTATTCTTTATCTTTTCGCAAGATGTCTTCCTTCAGCGCATGATGAATGGTAAATAACACTTTTAAAACCACGAACCGATTAGGCATCAAAGTCTTCTCATACTAAAAAATCCGAGACCAGAGTGAATTTTTTATTTTATTTTGCAATTTGATTTTTTATTTCTGAACGAATCTTTGCATAGAAATATAAAATATATATATTTTTATAAACTATAAGAGGAATTCCAAATTCAAAATATACACGTGCGTCACCCGCAAAGGCATTCCGAAATATTGTTCCGTACGCGTTCTATATTCAAAACGTTGCGGGGGACGCGATCCCCTTGCGGCGCGCACGAAAAAATATTTATATCGATTGTAACATATTCACACGAAAGAACAGAGTGATAAATCACCTTCGGGAAATTAAAAATGTCTTTAAAACAATACTTTCCTTGCATCCGACTCCCCTATATTATCTGCATCTCCCTTGCGCACGTTTCGCAAGAGTATTGCCATTTCACTCCAACTGGTGTGAACTGGGGAAGATTCGTATAACGGAGTTCGGATTTTTGTTTATATCTAGTTGTAATATTATTTTTAAGGGTTTTGTTATTTTAGACAATGGCTGTGACGTTATCATCTAATTAAATAGATGCATCGCTATGGAGGGAAATAAAGATTATTTTAGGGCAACTTTTTAAGAAACTTTATTTTTTGGCAATAAGTAAGTGTATGTTAAAAGCTGTGGTAGCCCAGTGGTATCACCGTGCGCCTCTTTCGAGAAGGTCTAGGGTTCAAACCCCGGGCAGGCACCAATGAGTTTTCTAGTAAAACTTATGTGTCTAATCGATAATTGCAATTTATCACACGCTTTTCGATGAAGGAAAACATCGTGAGGAAACCTGCATGTCTCTAGAGAATTCTGGGGATATATGTAACCTACCAATCCGCATTGGAGCAGCGTGGTAGGTCTTAGCTCCAATCCTTCTCTCAAAAAAAAAAAAAACGGAGAGAAGAGGCCTATGCCCAGCTGTGGGATAGTAACAGGCCGTTACTTACTCACTTAAGTAAGTGTTTAAAGAAACAGAAGTTACAATGAAATTATTTTGCCGTAATCCGCGCCTGTTAAGAGAATATATGTAGCTAATGCTAAATGTATGCAGCAGGTATCAATTACATACCTTATACATGCAGGACAAGTCACCACATTGTGACATTCGCCTATAGGCTTGTCTGTGACACCCCTACTCTGGTATAATAACTCTATGTAGAACAGTAAATGTTGTCACTTTTAACTCTCCCGTTGGAGCAGTGGGTAGTGACCCTGCCTTCAGCTCCGCGGGTCGCGGGTTCGATTCCCGCCGAGGGCCAATATTTTCTATAAATTAATTTGTTGGTCTTTGAGCCTGGATGTATATTTGTATATAAGTATGTATTTAAAAAATATATAACTATATATTCACCAGTTGTCTGTCATCCATAACACAAGTATTAAGTTACTTACTTTGGGGACGGACGACCGTGTGTGTAAGTGTCCCATATATTTATTTATTATTTACTGTAGAATTTGTCATAGACAAATTTTGTTTGCAGCTGCAATTTTATCGGCTCCAATATTTATATAGACAACTGTTGTTTTAATATAAAAAATTAAACAAAATCCCTACATTAATAATCTATTCCCGAATGCACAAAATAGATAATTAAAGAACATCACAAACACATTAACAGAACGCGGCCATTCTGAATCTAATTTCTTTTTTCGAAACAAAAAAAAACTTAATTACTTTTTCTGTCTATCACAGAGCGGTAGATAAGAGGAGCCCTCTTTGAGTTCTTGTTATCAGGCTGCCCCCTCCCCCGAGCTTGCACCCTTGATTTTTCTTTTTCAACCCCTAGAATACCTATCGGACGTAATTTTAAGATAACTAATGCCTATAGTCATTAAGCGAGCGGAGTTCAAGAAAAAATAAGAGCGCACCCAAATGCATTTTTAATAGATAAAATGTTTGTCCGCGTTTATTATTTATTATCTACAATCAAGTAAGAGAATGCATGATACAAATTAAGAAATTTTGAATACTTTATTACTTTAATGATGAAGTACTTTATTACATATATACTCATTTGAAAAAAAAAATATGCAATGCTAAATGTAATGATGATGCAGGCTTAGCACCATCAGTTATCTCCTGATGATGCTTCGGTTACGAGGTGAAATTTATGTGATTGTGTTAGTGAATGTGTGTAGTGCTTGTGTGGTGTGTTGTTGGTGTTGGTGTTATATGATACGTGTGGTAACTAATCCTGCATAAATAAGGTATTAAAATGGTTTTTACTTCCTATAATATACATTTTCTTAACAAACGCAGATTATGACAAAATAAAATTGTATTATACCTTTTGCACTAAGAAATTTTGGCTCAGTATTCATTACGAATCGGTTGTCTATTTTAATGTATACATAATATATAAAGATGTGATTGACTTGTCTAATTGATAATTGCAATTTATTCAATGATTCGGTGACAGAAAACATGGTGAGGAAACCTGCACATTTCTAGAGAATTCTGGAGGTATAACCTACCAATCTACATTGGAGCAGCATGGTAGGTCTTAGCTCCAATCCTTTTTTCCAAAACCTGAAAGAGAAAGCCTATGGGATAGTAACAGACCGTTACTTATATACATAAACCTACGCCGACTATCAATTGCTTTACTCAGCAAGAGTCTTTAATTTTTGTATATCTATTGAGCTAAATGTTAATAATATTATTCTATACATTATTCTAAGATTTTGCTTCGTGAAACATCTCTCAACGCCTGGTGTGTTATAACTGTATCAATATTTAATTTATTTAATATTTGATTGTAGTAATGAATTACGCCTAATTAAATACTTAATTAGGCGTCGACAAAAACATTATTTTAAATCTATTTACTATTTTATTTTAATTTTTCCCCGAACATTACCATTTAGTTTAATGAGCAACACTAACCAAAGTAAGTCTGGACAGTTTTTTTTGTCTATAAATAGTTACACGGAATGGTATATTGTGTATTATTTAAATATTTCTTTGATATCATATTTGGGAAAAACCATAAGGTACTTTATAATCTTCATATTGTAAGGCATAGATAAAAAATAAATGACTATTACAAAAAATTATAATAAGAATTATAAAATAAAAACCCACGCACATTTTACGTAATTACTATCTATGATTACGAAGAAATAAATATAAGAAATATAGAAGTATTAGCATTATAATTGCAACTATTGATTTGTCAGTAACCGCCTTTCAGAACTACTAATCACCTTTTTAAGATCTAGATATGAAGAAGAATTGCGAAACCATAGACCAAAGAAATGTTTTGAAAGGCAGACCTTAATAACAAAACAGAGTAAAAGTATAAGTTTATACTGATAAATCGGCGAATCATCTTTCATCTAAAAATAAGACCTTTTATATTTCACCGGATTAATATTAAAGGAACACCTCGTTGCAACAAGCCAATTAAAATTATTATTTTTTACATTTTGAAATCATTAAATTAACCACTATTCGGTCAATTAGCAGCCTCACAGCTTACCTAGTTTTTTTAACTTTATTCTCTTGAATTGCTAAGTTTTATGGAGACTACAATATATTTTATTTGTTTTATGTTCGAATACTTATTTATTATATGTTGACAAGTGTAGTCGTTTAATAATAAAATCTGTAATAAGTAGTGTAAAGTAACGGTCTAATATTATCTCACTTCCATATCCTCCTCTCTCCTTTTTTTCCTTTTATCCTAGTAATTCTTCCGATATATGAAGGTTTTCTCAAGATGTTTTCCTTCACCGAAAGACATGTGATTGCAAATGTCAAATAGGTATATATATATATATGTTTAAACAGAATATTTCATTGACGCTTGCCCGGGATCGGAACCCGGGACCCCCTGAAAATAATCACACGGTTTCACCTATCTATCACAGCTGCCTAGCCTATATAAACGAAAAAGTCATTTCTTACTGCATTAACTTTTTGAGAATTCAGTCCCAACATCGCGGATAATTCGGTAAAATCCATCAAAAGGCGTAATTAACATTTTTAGACGACTTCATTATGGCCTATAAAAACTTTGGATCATCAGACAATTAGTCTTTTGTCAAGTTAAGAGAAGATAAATCTCTATATCTACACTTCTATAATATATATAAAGCTGAAGAGTTTGTTTGTTTGAACGCGATCTCAGGAACAACTGGACCGATATGAATTATTTCAGTGTAAGATAGTCCCTTTAGCGAGGAAGGCTATAGGCTATATAGCATCGCGTTAAGATGAACAGGAGAGGAGCAGCAATAAAAAATAGTACAAAAACGGAAAAAAATTCATTCAGCATTTCTCAAATAGATAATTAATACCAATGATAATTATAAAATAAATAAGTAAGCCACGAAAAACATTACCCTGCTAAAACTACATAAAACTTATATTCTTAATAAGAGCAGCACTTCGGTCGGACAATAACCATTTTATAGACAAAAAATAGATATTGATTTATATCCAATTGTAAATTTTTATTGATTGAAACGACGATGCTCAAAACTAAGATATACCTTCTTCTTCCCTAACTTCAACACCGGTTATATAATCACTACAAGATTAATTCTTAAAGGCTACTTGGAAAAGAACATAATTTGACTAATAATTCAAAGGGCCACTGGATATTCCACATTTATATTCGAGCGGCAGCACTGAAAGAAAACAGGAAGTGTTGCCAGTTGTTTTCGTTATTTCACCATGCTCACGTTTCAGAAATATTATGGACATTGCTTCGAGAATGTTAAAAAGTGGTCTTGATTAAATAAAATGTCGCGAGGGGGGCGGAGGGGGAGATGTACGTGATGGGAATTAGGCATCAAAGGCTCGTAAAATGTGAACGGTGAGTAATGGGTCACTAAACTTTAGGGATTTAATGTTGCCAGAAAATTGAGTACGAAATAAAATTGTTGGTAAATTTTTAAATTAGATTTGTAGAGATAACATGAGAATATATTCTAGATTTTGAAGGTGACTTTCGCAGCATTAACACGTTGCCAAAGTTTACTTGCTTTATTTTGATGAGTCAAAATACAGAAGTCACAAGTTTGGTTTATATCATGGAAACCAAATCAAGTTGAATATACGAATATGTAAGTAGTGAATTATCAGGATATTACTACCCCACTACTGGGTAAAATTTTCCTTTTGGAAACACTTTAAACCTACTCCAGATAATCTATGTAAATTTACCTTCATCTCTCACCATTAAGTCATCACGGCTTTCTCAATTTTGTTTTTTTTAATAAGTTGTATTTAATTACAGATGGCCCTAATATTTGGATGCCACTGATGTTGTAGCTATTTGATACTTGTATTTACAAATTCTCAATTTTTATATGTTGTGAATATATTCATGCAATAGGAAATATAGATGCTGGAGAAGATATTCATGCAATAGGAAATATGGAGAATCTAGACACACTTAATCAGGAATAATTCGCAAATATTAGCTTAGCTGTATAAATAACTTACCGCTCTCAAATTCTTCTTTGAAAACAAAATCTGGCCTTACCTGAAAACAATAAATTCATATTAAAGGAAGATTCTTCAAATAAATTTTATTTTATTACTAGTAAACTTAGTGTTTTTTTAACCAACTAACACTTGCAGTTCGTGATAGTCTAACAGTGAATGAAACCCAGTTACTTCCTGTAAAAAAACAGTGGAATTAGCATTCATTTATTTACACTTTGGGTTACACAGCGATCGTTCGTGTCTATTGTTTCTTGATCATTTTTTTAAAGGTTTTTATTATAGTGAGATGAAGTGAGACATTTTATTAACTCGTGTGTTGAGGCAGGAGAGGTAAGGAGTTTAGTGACTTATCTTAATAAGAAAGATTTTTGAAACAGAGGTGTAGAGAAGAAATCGTGGACTGAAATCGCGAGTGTGTTTGGATTGTTGCGGCTAGCCCAAATCGGGGGACGCATATAAGAATCTGCAAAACTACATCATTCTCCTGCCCTTATCCCACTCTAAGTGGAGTCGGAGGGTAAACATATTATTAGTTGATTTAGCTAATTATTTTACGACCGGCCGCCTGCCTGACTTCAACTTATCTTAGTAGCCTTTTACGACACTTTGATAAGAAATGGGTGGTCTATTCTACTCACCCGGATACCACGGCGAGTCAATTTGCGTTAGTTGCTTTTAATAAGAAAGAAGAGAAATGGTAAGAAATGAGGGTGGTCTATTGTACTCAGCCGAATAGTACTAGGAGCAAGAGAATCTGCAAACTGCTATAGTCAAAAAACCATTCACTAATTACAAAAAAGGGTAGTTTGGAAAACCAAACTAAATAATTTATAGAATTAGGCGTTACTTTGCAGAGGTCCATAATACAGAAGTAATGAGAATATTATTTTGCTATAATCCGCGATAAAAGAAAATATGTGTAATGCTAAATGTAGTGTACTATTCGTTCTCATACATGATACATGCAGAATTTGTAAGAACTCATGCACTACCCGACACCGATGGCACAACAATACACAAGCACTGCACACATTCACCACCACAATCTCAACAATTGATTCGCCCTGTAACCGAAGCATCGTCAGGAGATAGACTCCAGGCAGGAAGGACATTTACGATTTTGTCGTAAAAACCAAACAATGTTTTCATCAAAAAAGAATAATGTATCAAGAATGTACCAGGGAGTCATGAATAGGGGAGCGTATAAAAAATGGCCGCCTGCGCATTCCTACTGAAAAATTTATATCTGAAATTGCCGTGGACGTTTATATATGCCACATAATATATACCTTTACCTATTGTCATGTATTGCCCGCAAGTTTCCACAAAAGGGCCCCATTATTGTCCTATACATTTCCACAAACAAACGACAAATAAATTGAAGACCTTAGTACGGTCACAAGAAAAATTATGTTGTTAGAATAAATTGCTTGAATGCTCTCTGATCTTGAACGATTATTCTTGACGTAAAAACGTAAAAAAGTATTACTTATAGTAGGTATAAATACTAAAGTGTCTGTCTGTATGTTATTCTTTCACGGTAAACCGCTAGACAAATATTGATAAAATTGGCCATAATGAAAATTAATAAAATTGGACATGCACGTTTCATCACAATCATCATCATCCTCATCATCCTCCTGCCCTTATCCCACTCTAAGTGGGGTCGGCACAACATGTTATAAATATGTTGTCATATGTCTTACATTTGCTTCACAGTATATTTTAAGCAATTTAATTTATGTACATAAAAATATAAAGAATTATAAAACGATAGGTGATGTGTACAATAGACAAAGCAGGAACCGACATAAGCTTGCGGCTCCTGCTTTGCGCCTTGCAAAAGTGCGTAACTCGTTTGTGGGTTTTGGTATAAGATTCTATAATAAAATTCCGCAATCAATTTCAGCACTGCCATTACAGCAGTTTAAAAACACTGTTAAAAAGAGGCTGATACAGAAAGCCTACTATACTCTTGAAGATTTTTTAGAAGATAAGAATGTGTGGATATAGCTCTCTTTGAACCTGTACAAGACAGTAACGACATAATGTAAATAGTATTAAGAATTATATTTTTAAAAGAGCAACCGCCGAGTTTCTTGCTGGCTCTTCTCGGTAGGAACAGCTTTCCGAACCAGCAGTAGAGTTGACGATTCAAAAGCACTTGTTTACAAGTTTATTTGAATAAAGAATATTTGAATTTGAATTTTGAATTTGAATATGATTTGCCTGCGTTTTTACGACCGGCCGCTTCCTGACATCAACTTACCTTAGTCGTATTTTACGACACCTCGGTAAGAGAGGGAGGTCTATTCTACTAAACCGGATACCACACAGTGGGTCAACTTAGCTTAGTCGCCTTTTACGACACCTCGGTAAGAAATGAGCTTGGTCTATTCTACTCAGCCGGACACCATACGGCGGTTCGACTTACCTTAGCCGCCTTTTACGACACCTCGTTAAGATATGAGGGTGGTACTATTCTATTCAGCCGGATACCACACGTACTTATTTCGAGCTTTTAATACATTGTTTTCTGGTCAGAAAATCGATATGAAGGTATAAATATCAAACTCATTTTCATAATACAGTTTAATAAACAGTTACATTAAATGGTTTGAGAAATTACCCTCATGGCATACCTTAGTTATTAAAACGTTCTTTATATCGGGGCATATTTTTTGTTCCAAACACGGTAATGAAAATTTTAGGAGATCCTTAGATATAGCGGCGATTATTAATCATAAGTTGAAATGTAAATGTTATATATATAGTGTTTGTACATAATTTAGTTGCGATAGCATTTCTGGGGTTGGGGTATTTCACGTCAAGCGAGCAGTGAAAGAAATGTGAAGTTTTGTATTGAGCTAATGGAACATGTATAGGACCTGGTCATCCTCCTGCCCTTATCCCACTCTAAGTGGGGTCGGCACAACATATTACAAACATGTTGTCATACGATTTGGCTAAGAATTTTACGGCGGCCTGCCTGACGTCAACTTACCTTAGTCGTATTTTACGACTCCTCGGTAAGAAAGAGGGTGGTCTATTTTACTCAACCGGATACCACACGGTGGGTCAATTCACCTTAGTCGCCTTTACGACAACTCGGTAAGAAATGAGGTTGGTCTACTCTACTCAACCGTATACCACACGTTGGGTCAACTTACCTTAGTCACCTTTTACGACACCTCGGTAAGAAATGAGGTTGGTCTATTCTACTCAGCCGGATACCACACGGCGGGTCGACTTACCTTAGTCGCCTTTTACGACTCCTCGGTAAGAAATGAGGTTGGTCTATTCTACTCAGCCGGATACCACACGGCGGGTCGACTTACCTTAGTCGCCTTTTAAGACACCTCGGTAAGAAATGAGGGTGGTACAATTCTATTCTACCGGATACCACAAGGCGTATGTATAGGACCTGAATAGAACACTTTTTGAAACATTTCAAATAATCATTTCAAATATTTGAGAAAAAAGACTGTAACATGTTTCAATAATATTTTTTGCAGTCAATAAAATGGATTGAATAATAAATAACTAAAATCCTTTTTTAAGTTAGAGCGAAAAACAATAATAAAATTCCGTTTTTTTCTAACTTTCTGATTTTGTTTTTTGTCATGTTAAAATATAGTTTGTAAGCGAGGATTCCTATGCCCAGCAGTGGGATAGTAAGAGATCGTTACTTTATGATGCACGTCTTCTACGGTGGCACAACTACAATAAGATAAAATTAATAAGTGCGCAAACTGTTTTATGTCATTTGTTTCTAAAAACATTAATATTTAAATGAGTTAATCTTGTATATATAATATTTTCTGAATCTCGGAAACGGCGCCAACGATTTTACTGAAATTCAGTGTGTAGGGGGTTTTGGGGGAGAAAGATCGATCTAGATAAATTTCATTTAAAAAAAATGCCGTTATATCACTGTTTTCGGACTCTAAAATTTTTTAAAATTTACGTTAAATACAATCACAATTTTTCGCTGTCAAATGTCAAGTTATGGTAGTTCTTTTGGGGAACGGGCGATAGAGAGGTGAAAATACCTAGAATCGAGCCTTACCTGCCCTATTATTTTTTCCTTTTTCTTTTCAATATTTTTTTAAATTTTAATTTTTTACATCATTTTAAAAATGACCGGACAAACCTCGGTCACTTACTTATTTTAAATATAAATAAATGTACCTCTTCTAGCGATTAAATTGCACTTGTAACTTAAAGCAATACTGCTTAACCTTATATTTTAATATTCACGCCCTAGACGAAACTCTGCCAATACAGGACCCTCAGCAAACATCCGATTCGCGCCTGACCAGCCCGGCACATTGTTATGAAGGGGATGAGTAATTGCAAAAAGCGACGTATCCAAACGGATAGACAGACATTAATATTTATATACGTCATGTACAATTATCAGTCAGCCGTTCTACACCTTTGCAGTAATGCAGTAATGTCATGGTGTCGGGTGGCTATGATTTGGGGACGTAGACGTATATACGATTGTTCGTCACAAATATTTAGTCAAGATGTAACCCCAACTTCTTGTGGTATCCGGCGGAATAGAATAGTACCATTTCTTACCGAGGTGTCGTAAAAGGCGACTAAGGTAAGTTGACCCACCGTGTGGTATCCGCTTAGTAGAATAGACCACCCTCTGTCTTACCGTGGTGACGAATACGACAGAGGGAAGTTGACGTCAGGCAGGCGGCCGGTCGTAAAAACGCAGGCAAATCATGTGACAGTATGTTTATAACTTGTTGTGCCGACCGCACTGTTGTTGTGGGCAGGAGAATGATGTACCCGCAACTCTGTTCATGTCAATTTAAATGTTAAAATACCAAATAATTATATACTGTTATTTTTCAGATCTCGAAGTAAGAACCGGAACTATTTGCATGCTTTATAATTAGTTCTACCTGTATGTTTGTTATAAGGAAGCAGCTCCTTTCAACTGATTAAAAAAAAATAGTACAATTATCAAGGCACGCCGTGTGGTATCCGGCTGAATAGAATAGTACCACCCTCATTTCTTACCGAGGTGTCGTAAAAGGCGACTAAGGTAAGTCGACCCGCCGTGTGGTATCCGGCTGAGTAGAATAGACCAACCTCTTTTCTTACCGAGGTGTCGTAAAAGGCGACTAAGGTAAGTTGACCCACCGTGTGGTATCCGGTTTAGTAAAATAGACCACCCTCTTTCTTATCGAGGAGTCGTAAAATACGACTAAGGTAAGTTGACGTCAGGCAGGCGGCCGGTCGTAAAAACGCAGCCAAATCATGTGACAGCATGTTTGTAACATGTTGTGCCGACCCCACTTAGAGTGGGCAGGAGGATAGAGTACAATTATCAAGGCCGGACGATACAATAAAATAAATAACTTTTTTTAAACAACAATCATACCGAATAGTGAAAAATAAATATTGTATTCATCATTCTCCTGCCTTACCCCACTTTAGGTGGGTAACATGATTTGGGTAGGTATTAATACGACTGGCCGCTTGCCTGTCATCAATTTACCTTAGTCGCTTTTTATAACTATAACTACGCTTTTTCTTCGGTAAAAAATAAGGGCAATTGGATACCAAACGGCGGTAAAACAAATCATATTATTGAAGATAATTCAACACTGAAATTTGAAAAAATTGTGAATACTATTAGTTACAGAAAACAAATACACTGCACCCTTTACACGTATTTCTTGTCACCCTAATTCCTATAAAGAGCTACACCAGGATTCACCCATTCCCCAATTGACAGCTGTCACATCCAGGGTCCATTCTCTGACCCCACACTTTCGCCAAGTAAATTTTTAATCATAACATTTTCGCCCCTACGAAGCGTTGATCGCGTTAATTTTTTTATTGTAATCTGGTATCAGTCAACTATGGGTGTGGTTGGTTTATGAATAAATTATAACAAACCAACAAAGATGTCATAATGGCTAAAAAGGTTAACGCGCCAGATCCTTACCATGGATTCATGAATTTCCTAAGCAAGCTCTTCTAAAGTTATGGCTTGTTATTCTAGAAGTTATGATATAATTATTTTGCGTTAATCTGCGCATGTTAACAAAGTCTAGATAATGCTAAGGGTAGAAAGCTGTTCACATATCTTATACATGCACCAGTAAACACACATATCACAAAACGTGGCCACTAACAACACACCACACAAGCACTACACATAATTTCTACGATCGTGTCTTCTAGTAATCAAAGTTTGTCATTCTTACACTTCTGGGCAAATATACCATATTTCTTTGGAATGAAGGAAGAGCGAAAGGATTTGAAGAGTTTAAATCGAGATTTAATTTTCTAGATATTTTTTTTTCATTTTGCATGTTTATTACGTTGTTTTCCTTCACCGAATAGTGTAAAATGTGTTTTAAATATCAATCACATAGATTTTTAACAAAATCAACTCAACCTTTGTGTCTACGACTTCATATTCAAATTCAAAATATTCTTTATTCAAGTGGACTGCTTACAGTACTTTTGAATCGTCAAATGTTTTAAAGAAGCTACCACTGATTCGGAAGTTTGCTCCTACCGAGAAGAACCAACAAGAAACTCGGCAGGTAATCTTTTAAAGATTAGCCACCTAGCTTCCTCGTAAGTATCTCAGCGGTATGTAGCTATAAATTTAAAATTCATCGTTTCCTAACTGGACATCAGCAAAATTAACCACAGAACGACAACACGTACTTGCCAAATATTTATCAGATAGTGTTAGAAATATTGAACCCACAACCTTGAAATTACCAACTCTACGCCACAGAGGTTACCTGAATCATTTAAAGCGAAGAACATTTGGTAGCCTCCGAAAACAATACAATCAATTAATTCAACGTCTTTTCTAATACTTGCAAATGTTAAAAACGTCTCAATAGTGTTAATAGCCGTGTAAATTTACTTTAAATATTACATTACAAGCGATAATATACCTTATCACATTACAATATGAGCTATGCTTCGAGATTTGTATAGTTTAAAAAAGACGTAACAATAATAATAGTTTAAGTAAAAATGAATTGTAATTTAAAATAGTTTAAGTTCAAATTTGCTTGTAGCAAATCGTTATGGCATTGTTACACAGTAAGAGTAGACTTATGGAATATATATAACCAGAAACAAATGGTAATCGTTTGAATTGGACACGGCTATCGGACCACCGGCATTTTCATGTGGAATGAGTGATTTTTGTGATTTATGAATATGATAATTATGTGACGTCGACTTATTGTTTGGATAGCCGGAGTTGCTGTCACGGCACAATGGAGCAGTAACTAGTTTAACTTTAACAGATTATTGACCGTTAGTGCAGGTAGTGGCTTTACTTTCAGATCCCGGGGAAGCGATTCTCGCCGGAGGTAAAGATTAAAAAAAATTTGCTGACTGTTTGCTGACTGTCTAGGTGTATTGAAGTCATCATTCTCCTCCCCTTATCCGAATCTAAATGTTGTAAACAGAACATATTGTCGCATGATTTGGCTAAGTACTTTACAACCTGCTTGATGTCAACAACTTAGTCGCCTTATACGAAACCTGGGTAAGGTATGATACATAGAAATTCTTAACAAACGCGGATTATAGCAAAGTAATTCTATCATAAACATATTCATCTATGGAATTCCGTAAAGTAATGCCTACTTCTATAAATTAACATGAAAATGATTATTCTATAATGATACTTTGAAATTTATTTTTCAAATCCGTGTTATTTTTAAAGGCGTGTACATTAAAGGTATTTTTAATCAGCCAGCAGCAAACACTGCACAGAATTGTTGGAGTGTTTCTGCAATGGCCTAGGAATCTAATTTCCCGCCAAGGAATCCCGCGCACTTGCGACGCCGCTCATAGCTAGGTCGCGTTTGTGGTTACGTAATGCTGATTTACAATGTTTTGCAGCATTCTGATAATATTTTGGACCTGGTAGCTTTATCATACTTAAGTTTTTAACTAGAAAGTAGAAATGTATAGACAAAAAGGAAGTTTATTAATAACTATTATCTGTTATTAATACTTTCGACCAAATCTATACTAATATATATAAAGCTGAAGAGGTTATTTGTTTGTTTGATTAATTAATTATTAGGAACTACTGCACCGATTTGAAAAATTATTTCAGTGTAAGATAGTCCATTTATTGAGGAAGGCTAAAGGTATAGCCTTAGCCATGCTAAGATGAATACGAGAGGAGCAGCAATAAAAATTAGTACGAAAACGACAAAATTTAAAGCGTCCTTGCGTGCGCTAAGTATACTGTGAAAGCTATTCAAAAATCATGTACTACAAAATTGTTCCGCTCCTAAAGTTCTAAATAAAAGTCTGCGACAGCATATGTCTAACTTTTATGGTTAACCCTATTTAACCATTTATATGGTTATCAAAATTCTATATTACGGTTTCAATCTTTTCACGCGAGCGGAGCCGCTGGCGAAAGCTAGTTGCCCTTATATATGAAAAAACTTAATTGATTTGTTTCTTCGTTTAACAGCTAAGGATCGCTTTATCTAATTTAGTTAGAATTAGGCGTTAGTTTGCGGAGATCCATTATAGAAAAGTAACTAATTTATAAGTAAGTAATTTAATTGCGGATTATAGCATAATAATTTCATTATTAGGTACTTTATCTGTTTAAGAAGTATAATATAAAGATCGCTTTATACATTTTTGATCAATGACAATTTTTTTTTGCTTTTATATTAATTACTTTGTCTTCGAGCCTTTCTCTTGACGATCATTCTGTTATAGGGCGAAACGATCGAAGAGATTGTCGTAGTAAATGTGTGTAGTGTGGTGTTGGTGGTGATGTCTTGTGATATGTGTAACTAATACTGCATGTATGAGGTATAAAAACGGTTTTGAATCCAATCTAATCATCCATTGTACTATAATAAAAATAACAATGTTTTATTGGATTATAGCAAAATAATTCAATCATACCTAAAAAAGTAGGATAAAACTCTTGTATATAAAATTTTAAAATCCAGTTTTTCCTTCGGAAATACGAAATAAAAACGTAGTTTACGTAATTCAACACAAAAATGTCTAGAAAAATCTCCATTCACTAATGCTCTTGTTACGATTGCAGTAGAATAAAGGATTTCCCTACCTATGCTAATGAAGTCTTTGACGGATAATCACCATTGTATCCTCCAACGTGATTCATTACCCACATTTGCGGCCCTTTAACAGACAGACAAACAACTAAAAATAGGCTACTTGAATATATATTTCACTTTAAAAAATGCAAATGTCTACAACCAAACGCAAGAGCTGTATTTATCAAACGGTCAGAAGAAATTCGATATGTGATGAAGGGTCTTGTTATATTGGTTGTTAGACTCGCTCATTGTTAGCAAAGTACACGGTAGCTTGGTTTAATGAGAGAAGATTTGTATGTAATTATAATAATGAGATGCGACTAGAAAAATTTGTATTATTGTATAACACTTGAGTTTCGAGGAAGTTTTGGTTAAGTGTCGTACACACTCGCTTACGTAATAGAAAATTTTTGAAACAAAAGTATTTATCCTAACCTATTCTATCTTTTCCTACTAATATAATATTATAAATACGAAAATTTGTGAGTATATTTGTTTGATGTATATTTTTTACTCTTTCACGGTGAACCAACGCTCAACGCTGAACCAATATCGATTTAGTTTGGCACAATTATTCCTTGTAGATCGGAATAACATATAGGCTATATAAATCCTGTTAATTCTACAGGAATAGGATGATACTAAATAGCGCCATCAGCGGTAAAAGCTGGTAAAATATATTTTGAATAATTTTATAAAATATTTTGCAAAATAATTGTTACTTGTGTATTATGGATCTCCGCAAAGTAACGCTTAAATCTATAAACATTTTCGAGTTTGAATATTAGCCTTAAACATGTCCATTATATTATAAAAGCAAAAGTCTGCCTGTCTGTTATGCTTTTACGGGTAATCGTATGACCAATATTGATAAAATTTGAGTAAGAAACTGTGGTAGTGTTAAGAGGCCGTAAACTTATACCAATAATAATGAACGAATAAGTTTCTTAGAGATCAATTTTAAGTTATTTGATAAGACAACTTTTAAATCGTTTTCGTTTTTTAAATAAAATAATGCATACAAAGACTATCAGAAAAATATTCTTTTTTTTAATTTATTCTTTTTATACATATATTGAGAAAAAGAAAGAAAAATTAAAAAAAAACACATGTATAAAGGCGGACTTATCCCTAAAAGGGATCTCTTCCAGTCAACCTTTTACTAATAGAAGGAAAAGGACAAGAATTGAGGAAGAAGAAAGAAGGTCATATAGAGAAAAAAAAAAGTTTTATATAAATTGAACTATTTAATCTATTAAATAATTTTGGTAAAATAAATTGATGAAAAGATGGTATTAATATTATAAATATTCTTTAATACGTTATTATATATAACTTATTATATTAACAAGTTAAACTTTTTGATCTCGATTGAATCTTATTTTCTACAATATACTCGTAAACTAATAATTTGGAAACCATTAAAGAATAGCATTGTAAAGTTTATTATTATTTTATTTATAATAATGTGAACAGAAAAACATAATCACAATTGGGCTCGTTATAATTGTAGATTTGCTTGTCCTTTCTGGTTTGAATTATGGCACTACTATACCTCTCGGACTGTCTGTCTCGCTCTAACTTGCAGCTGTCATTTCTATGACGAATCACTTTGTCATTTTGACAGCTTTTTGTTCGTCAAATATAATTCTCACCCTTTCAGAGGAAAAAATATTACACCAATGCTTTCACAAGATAATGACTGAAAGAATGAATAAAATTTAAGCAATAAGCGCTAAATTCGCATAATAATTTAAGATTTTAAAAATTATTGAAGACCAGTAAAGCACAGAATTGTAAGTTGTAAAATTAAACGTTTTCATATACTGTGTGAATGTGTTTACTGTATGTAATGTATTCATTAACATATTACAATACTCTCAAGATAATATATTTAACACTAATAGTTTTTATACAGTAAAGACGCATGTTTTAAATAATATTATGCATAATTTAAAAAAAATTGCAAAGTGTATGGATCTTTATGAATTTTCGTTCAACCTTGCTATTTATTAGTTGCTTAATGAGAACTAACGGAGGCCATTTTGAGATCAGTTTCATTTAGTCTCATAAAATCCTTAGGTCTATTTTTTTTTGGAAATTAAATAAATATAAATGTTTGGCTTCCTGAAGGTTTAAAGATTCAAGAGGCTTTGACGACTTCATAATATTTTAATTTTACTTTTAAAAAGTTGGAAATATTATAACACAAAAATAATTGAGCAATAATTTTGTTCTAATTCAATCCAAAAAAAAACCACTTCTCCATATAAAATACCTATGCATAAAACATATGAAATGATAGTAAACAAACAGTAACAAGTTAGAAGTTAAAAAAAACTTAAAATTGTTCTAAAGTGTTAAAAAAAACACTTAAAAAATTATACAGCATAAAAATAATAAATATCTCCAGTGCCCTACATTTCACGCACAAACAAACAGACAAACCGACGGTGTGTTATCCTAACAATTACTAAGGATAAGCCGTCAAACTCAAAAATACCAAAGGGTTGAACAATACAATCACCCTGTATTGTATCGTTGTAAATCGTATGGGGCTTAATGCTTTTATGTTCTAAGTCTATTTCCCACTCGCTTAGACATTATAATGAACTATTTTAAAATTGATAACATACTATATTGATAATATACTATCATCATCTTCCTGCCCTTATCCCACTCTAAGTGGGGTCGGCACAACATGTTATAAACATGTTGTCACATGATTTGGTTAAGTATTTTACGACCAGCCACCTGCCTTACATCAACTTATCACTGTCGTATTTTACGACACCTCGGTAAGAAAGAGGGTGGTCTATTCTACTTAATCGGATACCACACGGTGGGTCAACTTACCTTAGTTGCCTTTTACGACATCTCGGTAAGAAATGAGGGTGGTATTATTCTATTCCGCCGGATACCACACGGCGTATTGATAATATACTATATTGATAATATATTATATTCATAATATTGATAATATTGTTAGTAATTGTAACATTAGAGGATAGCAGGATATGTTGGAATTTAAACGCAGAATATAAAAATAAAAAGCTATGATAGAATTATTTTGCTAGAATATAACAAATAAATAAATAAATAAATTATGTATCAACTACATTCAAGTTAATATTAGCTTTATTCAACTAGTTCTCAATCCCGACCTCTTTAAGCAGAAAAGAATTAAATGTAAAAAATAAAGAGTAATATAATGTGTTAAAAATAAAAGATTACTATACTTTTATATATAGATAAGTAAAATAATTTATTACAACGATTATACGTTGTCTAGGGGTGAGTGGGGAACCAACTTTAAAGCTGACGGCCGGGAAGATGCATTTGTAACAAAAATGGCCGCGTTATTTATGACATCTCGTTTGATACGTGTAATTTAATTTTGTTGAATGTGATTCAGTTTGGGAACTATTGATGGGATATCTTGTATATTTGGAAAGTAGAATTATAACTTTAGAATGTATTGAGTTCTATCTAAAGAAGTTTAGTTTAGTGTCATCACTGGGAGCGCGTAAATTTTGCCGATGGTGATTATATGGACTTAGTTTAAGGTGTTAATATTAATATGTATTGAGTAAGAACTTTGATTATCTAATAAAAAAAACCTGTGCATACGAAACAAACAAAAAAAAAGTATAAAACAAAACAAACATGTCGTTAATTGTTATGTTGGTATGAAAACCACGTCATAGTATAAGCATAAAGCAAGTAAAGAAACGACCAGTTACTATCCCACAGCTGGGAATAAGTATCTTCTCTCCGTTTTTGAAGAGAAGTTTTGGAGCTAAGACCCAAAAAAAGGCTCCAATGCGGATTGGTAGGTTACACATGTCCCCATAATTCTCTAGAGGTATGCAGGTTTCCTCACGATGCTTTCCTTCACCCAAAAGCGTGTGATAAATTGCAAAGACACATAAGTTTTAACTGAAAAACTCATTGGTGGTCGGGGTTTGAACAGTGATCTTTTCGAAACAGTCGCACGGTATCACAGCTAATCAGCATATGCCTGGAATATTCCTGGAATATGGCGAGTCTAAATTCCAATTATTCTCTTGTAAGAAAAAAGCAGACTTTTGAACCAGTCATAAAAGTACATAAAATTTGGCGAAAGAATCATTTTTGGTACGGTTTGATGTAACGCGAGGTTTCATGATTCATACCCTATTTGACCTGATATATTGATGAAGGGAATTCAATGACTACATCTTCTCTTGATGAATGATTAAATCAACAGGTTATCATCGCACCACTCAGCTTCTTAACGGTGTTTGTTTGTTTATCACATTCCAAACAGAGCAATTTTTGGTACGAAGACATAGTTGAAGGGCTAGAGTGTGGGTCTATTTGTACCCAGGCTCAAGTTTTTGCAAACGAATTCGAAGGCTGAAGTTAGTTGCTTTACATAAGTAACAGTATAATTTGATTTGATAACATTACATCTTTCTAGCCGTGTGGTATCCGGCTGAGAAGAATAGACCACCCTCATTTCTTACCGAGGTGTCGTAAAAGGCGACTAATGGAAGTTGACCCACCGTGTGGTATCAGGCTGAGTAAAATAGACCATGCTCTTTCTTACTGAGGTGTCGCAAAAGGCGACTAAGGTAATAATGGACGTCAGGCAGGCGGCCGATAGTAAAATCTTTAAATCATGTGACAACATGTTTATATCATGTTATGCCCACTTAGAGTGGAATAAGGGTAGGAGGATTTTATATGTACACTACATCTTTCCGGAATTACTGTGAATCGATTGATCGTACTACTGAGCTATAAAAGTCTTTCCAAAATTTATAATTTCCAACGCAAATGCACACCAAAAATAACCCCACCTACCGTAGAGTCAGTTATTTTGCCAATCAGACAAAGCACGCGATGCGTCTCAGAATTTCCATTACAAAATGAGAGCCAACCAATCATATTCCGGGGAAAACTCGTAGGTAACACGAATCTATCACGACGAGACCCCGCCCTGGGGAGAGCGGGCCAACGCGCCCCTACTAATCTAATATTAACCACGTTCGGATATTAGATACAAAGTGAGCATTCACAGAATTTAATAATCCCACACCTATTACACCCCCCGTCCCACTCCCGAATACCCTCTCGTTCTAACTTAAACAATTTTATGATCGCACTTATAAGAGTCCGCGACTTTTCGTCATTTTATCACAGTCAAGCAATAATCAGATATCTTACTAGTTAAGGGCCTGTTTCACAAGCTACCAATAAACTGTCAGCTTATTCGGAACATATCCGATGCATATTTCAGAATTTTGCGTCTCTCAGGTTTTTCATAGGTTTATTCAGCACTTAAAGTCCCTAATAAATTAACAGGTATTAATTTTGTTTATCTGCTGTATAGCAAATACGTATTACAAAGAGGCCGCGATTTTTTTATAAGTTTTCATTGTTTAGTCTCTTTTTAGAGACATTTATCTGTTACTTAGTTTATTTGTCAGATAACTAACTATTCGACAATTTATCAGTAACTTATGAATCAGCAGACCCTTAGTATAGTAGACCAAATGAGTGAATTGAATAGCGTTCGGAAAGTTCTTTCTTAGTTCGTTTACTCTGGATAGAATGATCGTGGTTAAAGCTTTCTTCAGTCAATGGAGCTCTCACGAATGTCTCCGTTTGTTGTAGTATTAAGGGCCTGTTTCACAAGTTACTGTTACTGATAAAGTTTCGGATAGTTAACCAACAAATAAACTAAGTAGCAGATAAATGTCTTTCGCTTTTTACGAGACCTCGGTAAAAAATGAAGTTGGTCTATTCTATTCAACCGGATACTATAAGCGTGCGAATTGTCAATCACATTATGATCACAATAATCCCACACCTCCCCCCCGCCATTCTCGCACAGGGCTGAATTATTAACAACAATTTTATGATTACATTTAGCGTGGAGTGTAAGTGCGGGCGGTACGTGACGCGAAAGCCGATGGCCGGTGAAAAACAGCGGGAAATCGTTACCAGTTAATATTTTATTGGTTTCGATAGGTTTGAGTTATGTAATTCTAGGGGTCCTGGTAATTTTCAATTTTGTGCCTGCAATATTGATAAGGTACGCCCCTTGGGAAGGTTTATTGGCCAACTTTGATGTATTATGACACTATTCCTTAGAAGATGTTGTGTAATGAATTATTACATTTTTATAAAGCCGTGTAACCGTACCATAGTACGTTTGCGGCTTCAAGAGATAATCCTTCATCCAAACTGATATTATAAACGCCAATGTAAATTTGATTTGTACCATATCACAGGTTCAACTTTTAAAGTGTAAGCGTATCAAAGAATGTAACATTTTGCTGCCAGTTCAACGTTCAAAATATATCAATAGCGCATGCGACTAAAGCTCGCAACAAGTTTTTTTTACAACTGCGTGACCTCAATTAATTAAACCATAAAGTACTGTTAACCTAAATCTTCATGAATAAAAGCACTATCTTTTAGTAAAAGCCGTACACAAATCCTTTTAGTAGATATAGAGAAAATCGATCACATACAGTTTTTTAACACTTTTTTCTATAGTAAGTATATATATAAATCAATAATAATTCACTAAATTAAGTAAAAACAATCAATAAAAGCGCTTATGAATTCAAGGTATCACTTAATCATGTCATATGTATAACAAATATTTAAAAAAAAAGGAAAAAAAATGTATGTACGATATAATCTTGTATAGAATTGCTACTTATAATGCATCCTTTGCTGTTTAAATTATTTGTATAGGTTAATGCAAGCGTTAAAATACGTTTCCGTTAGAAACGAAGAAATAAATTCATAACACCAGAAGTCACTGGCGTGTTACAATTAGTGTAAAGAATCAATAAAAAGGCAAATAATCCGGACAAATGGACAGCCGTGAAGGAGGCGAATCGATTCGGTCGTTTCGTTACGTCGGTCATAGTGCGCGTGACGATCGGCGCACACTAACTTTATTATATTAATAATTATATTAACAATGATTATACATTTTACAAAAGGTATTTTACAAAGGTACCAATATTATTTGAACGAAGTAGTCAGGTTCTTCGTTTACCTGATGAGTACCAGAAAGTACGATAAGTTTATATAAGTGAATTTTCTAAACCTACCTACCGTAAGGAACAATTGAAGAAATCCTATTGGATAGCTTCCACGCTGAGTCTCGTCTTATGCTCGTGCTGATACTATTTCTTTTTGCTTCTAGCTCATGCTGGCATAGCATGATGATGGATGGTTTTGATTGATACGTGATAAAAGAAAATATATTTATCGCTAAATGAAGAATATAGTATTCGTTTTCATATCTGTTCCATAAAACAGTTACTATAAACACCCAATACTATGCTAGCACCGCACACATTCAATGAAACAATCTCAACAATCGTTTTGCCCCAAGTGTATGATTATTTTTATTATCATTAGATTTATTATCATTTAGCATCATTCTCAAGGGCAAAAGAAGAATACACCTCCCTCATATCTTACCGATGTGACGTAAAAGCCGAGTAAGTTGACGTCAGGTAGGTGGGCGGTCGTAAAATACCTAGCCAAAACATCAAACAACATGTCCAAAACATAACATAACAAAACATAGTTTAAATTCAAAAATGTTCAAAACATGTTGTGCTGATCCCATTTAAGGTGGGATAAGGGCAAGAGAAGGAGGATATACAAAGGCGGATTTATTATATTTATAAAAGCAGGCGTTACCTTGCAGACTTCCATAGTACAAAAATTATCAAAGAATTATTTTGCTGTATATCACTTTTACTATGTACATGGTTTAAGATTTTGTCCTGGAGCCTATCTCCTGACGATACTTCGGTTACGGGGCGAGATTGTCGTAGTGAATGTGTTTAGTGCTTGTGCAGTGTGCTGTTGGTGGCGTTTTCTTTTGATACTTGTTGTAACTTGTCCTGCATGTATAAGGTATGAGAACGGTTTTGCTTTCCACACTTTGCATAACAATGATAACTTAACAAACACGAATTGCATCAAAATAGATATATCATAACTTTTGTATCTTTTCCAGTCAACCTTTGAGTAACAGAAGGAAAAGACAAGAAGTGAAATAACGTTAACCCATGTTTCACTTCTTGTCTTTTATATAGAAAGAAAGAGAAAAACGAAAAACGTATATCCTTAAAGAGAAGCAAAAGAACTGTCAAAATATGGATGGCATATATTGGCCATGAAACCCGCAACGCTAAGTGCAATTCGTTAACGATTATCAAGTTACTTGGGGCGAGTTGGTACAAAATAAAATTATCACCACTTGTTACGTTCCATTCTCGTCAAAAGTCCCCCATTCACTCCCCCCCCCCCTGATTATAACTCACTCTGTATTCCGTTCATGTAGCGGTCATCGGTGCGTCTTGAATTCTGTACGTCATCCGAGAGCCTTTTGAGATTATCTGTGATGTGCTGATGATCTACTTCTTTGACACCTCGGGTTTTGTGGTTAAAAACTAACAATCCACAGACCTTTTTTATAGATACTTGGTTGCAATAATTAAATTAAAAGTAATTATAAAATTCTTTCAACTAAAGTGATTTAAATTTTCAATACTGACTACAAATGATTGAGCACTGAACCAAACAACCAATTGATGTGTAAATAAACATAATTCTCTTCTTATTTCTTCCCTTCTCTTCTCTTATCCCATTCTAATAGAGTCGGCAAAACAAGTTATACACATGTGGTAACATGATTTGGCTATGTATTTTACGACCGACCGCCTGCCTGACATCAATTTACCTTAGTCGCCTTTTACGACACCTCGTTAAGAAATGAGGGTGGACTATTCTACTCAGCCGGATACCACACGACGGGTCGACTTACCTTAGTGGTCTTTTACGACACCTCCGTAAGAAATGAGGGTGGTACTATTCTATTCAGCCGAATACCACACGGCGTGTGTAAACAAATATAATCGAGGTACAAAATACTAAATAAGCAAATTTTAGGGAGCTGTGAATTGCTAGATATCAAGGTCTAGTTCAAATTCAAAATACTCTTTATTCAAGTAAACTTATGAACACGTGCTTTTGAATCGTCAACTCTACTGCTGGTTCAGAAAGCTGTTCCTATCATGATGAGCCAGCAAGAAACTCGAAAGTTTTTATTTTCTTTATAACTAGTGACATTTTGTTATTACTATCTTGGATTTTTATTCTTATTATTTATATTATACAACAGTATAGGTACAATAGACTTTCTGTAGCACCATTTTTTTATAATTTTTGAATTGCTGTAATGGCAAAGTTAAAACTGATAAATTTAACAGATGCCGCCATAATAATACGGCGGTCTGGTATACGGCTGAGTAGAACAGACCACCCTCATTTTTTACCGAGGTTTCGTAAAAGGCGACTATGGTAAGTTGATGTCAAGCAGGCGGCCATGAAACAACATGTTTAAAACATGTTGTGCCGACTCACCGGAGAATGATGTCTAGATTTTGATGGACACTTTACCAATGTCATCATATTATAACCTAATTTCATCTCTAGGTAATTTTACTGTCAGTACTTCGGTAATTTTTATGAAGTTCGTAGGCGAACGAATACCAAAAGTCCCATAAAACTGCGTTGATTATTACACGGTTAAGCCACTTTACACGTTATTTAAAATTCTCGAGTACATCATAAAAAATAAGTCGACATAAAATTATGAGAGGGGAACTTACTTTTTTAATAGCGGATCACAAGTTTTCTATTTAGATTGTCACGGATTTAGATTAGGCAAGCTACGAGCGCGACTTCGGTTACATCATCTTAAATGTGAAAATACCCTTAATAAATTACGATGTGCTTTTTTCCTGTTACTTATACTAGCTGTACCAGCTTTGCCCGCGTGAAAAATGTGAATATACGAATAATAAATATACCAGAGGTCACTAAAAGATTGTGATCTATTAAAATTCACTTATGGTATACTAGCTTTTACCCGCGACTTCGTTAGCGTGATAAGTTGATGGCGCTTTTGAGTGTCATTATATTCCTGTAGAATTAACAGGATTTCTATATATGTTATTCCGGTGTATAAGGAATAATTGTGACAAGTTTCATCGATATTGGTAAAGCGGATTTGCCGTGAAAGAGTAACAAACATATGTGGATACATGGGTGGATATTTGTATTTAGGTAAGTATGTATTTAAAAATATATAAGTATATATTCACCAGTTGTCTGTCACCCATAACACAAGTATTAAATTACTTACTTTGGGGACGGACGACCGTGTGTGTAAGTGTCCTATATATTTATTTATACATCCATACTCACAAACTTTCGCATTTATAATATTAGCAGGATAGGTTGTGTAATTTTTAGTCAAGCTTCATACAATCTTACGGCGAAGCTTTAAAAGTTCATTGCCTCTGGTACAAACACAACAATGTCACCTTATTGGTCTATATGAAGCGTGTCAAAATGGCGCCGGCAATTATTCGTTCGAACTATGCATAATGTATGTGCAAAATTTATTTAAGCTCGCAAAAAACACGCACCGGCGCGACAATTAGCCGAGTCATCTCGTCTCATCCGAATTTCATCGCATAATTGTCAGTTATAATTGAAAAACGCAATTACGGGCCGAGCACGTCAGTTAATTAATATTAAATTCGCAAATAATCGCCCCCTCGCCCCTCCCCCGGGACGCAGGGGAGGCGGCGTGATTGAATTATAGGGATATTTGGAATTTTGAATAATTCACCCGCTGAAGTTAGCCCTTTTCGGCTCAAGGGTTTGAGTTCCAAGTGACATCTATTAACTTTTTTTTACTGGCCATATGTTGATTCACCGTTTAGTATCTAGCTGAATAGAATAGACCAACCTCACTTCTTACCGTGGTGTCGTAAAATGCGACTAAGGTGAGTTAACGTCAGGCAGTCGGCCGGTCGTAAAATAAATAACCAAATCATATAAGAACATGTTTAAAACTTGTTTTTGTAACAACATGTTCAAAACGTGTCAAAGAAGAATTGTCAATCCCATTATAATCTTAATAATCCTACATCTCCCCCACTTCCAGTCTTGCTCCAAGTGGAATTATTGAATACCTAGCTTTGACCCGCAACTTCGTTTGCGTGGACTGTGTCGTGTGATAGATATATATATATAGAAATATATATAGAATAGATAGCGCTTTTCAATGTCATCGTATTCCTGTAGAATTTTTATAGCCTATATGTTATTCCGGTGTAAAAGGAATAATTGCGTCGAATTTCATCGATATTAGTTCAACGTATTCACCGTGAAAGAGTAACAAACATAAATCCATACTCACAAACTTTCACATTTCTAATATTATTAGGATGATGTTGTTCGCCCTAGTCGTATTTCCAGCATCTCCGGACAACTTAGGTGAACGCAGACTCGTCGAGATTGTGAGCAGTAACTTTACAAGAGTCGGAGAACTTATTCTTCTGTTAGGTAAGACCACGACTATTTACATACTTTTATGTTTTATTTACCTAAAATCAATTTAATTATAGGTGAATTGCATCACAAATAGAAAAAAATCTTTCTTATTATATCCTTAAAAAAGTCTTTTTTTTCGAAAAATAATAGAATTGTTGTGCCGATTGGCTTTTACAACGTCATCGAAAGATTTTCGTAGAAGCATCACTGGGCAAGAGAGACAATTTTGATACAAGTTAGTATTTAGGTAGTGCTATCTGTCAATCTAATGGTCAGGACATAACCCTTAACAGGGTGTCATGGTATTAAACCCATAGGTATGTTTTTTTTGGATTTATAGCATTATTATAGAATTCCATAATAAATATAATTTATTATAGAATTATTACAAAATTATTTTTAATTAAAGGATATTTACAAATAAGATAGGTACATCAAAGACACTATCACATTTATAATGATGGTATGGAATTTAATTTAACTGTTGAAAAATAAAACAAATTTTATTTTTTAATTTTAACCGTTTTTTTATCTGTAATTAAAATTTCTTATCAATTAAATTAAAGTAGGCTTCGGGTTTCATTATTGTTTTCACTTGGCCATTTACAAATCACTGCAACGGCTCACCGAAATTCAATTTAGTTCATTGTGCGGCGTTCGCGCCAACAAAACCGTACGACAAACCAAACAATTACACAAACGTGCGCCGAAAGCGTAATTTTTCGGCGAAAATCGTTTAAAAAAAACACAATCAACGACGCTTTGTTAGTTTTTCGCGCCAACGCGCCTGCCATTTTTTGACAGCTGTCAAAAGCCGTAGTGATTGGATCTTTTGTGAAATCACACCTTTACACTTTTTCATATGTATAATCTGCGCGAGCCACGCACTCGAGGACCTACTTTGAATAATACACAATGTAATCCCACACAAATTACCCAGTGCATAGGCATATAAAAGCGATAATCGGGCGAGATGCGACGCCGATACATGCATCATAATTCTGTCGTCCGCCTCATTTCAATACCTATTGTAGTCGCCGCCGGCGTGGATCCGAAACGTCATAACTGGCCATTCAATACGCACTCATCCGTCATTTCCGTACGAAAGATACATGACAATCGATCGAGATTCAGAACGTAATATGTCGTTGTTATGTGACGAGTGATTCTGACGCTCGTGAATGATTTCTGAACGTCGACAAGTGGTCGTTTGGAGCGTGCGTTGAGTTCTTTTTTCAAATTTTTCTTAACTGTTTCCTTTGTGGAAGGAGAAGGTGACACGAGATTGTGACGCGACGATGTGTGGCTGTCAGTTTTAAATTGGCTCTTGACGGGTGTTGACGTATCGCGTCGGATCTAGATCGGAGTGTAGACATGTTAATTGTTAGGTACGGGACTCTGCGTAGGAGTAGCACGCCCTATTGACAGCAGCTCGTTAAAAACCTGTCACTATCAACCCTTGACCTTTATTATACCTACTGTGACTGCTGTCGGCCATATTGCAACAATCTTTATAGCCTTCGTTATTCGAATAGGTTAAAATATTGCTTTAAATAATTTGGCAAATAGCTCTGCAAAATTATATCCAACATTTGACTACATTAATTTATCTATAAGATTGCGAAATTAATTTTGAATTGATCAATCGACAGATCTAGGTATGCAAGGGAGGACTTCGACCTTTATTACGTTTAATTTACGAAAGAGAGCTGATCATAACTAAGACAAAGGTACGGAAGTGAGATAACCCTTGGCCAAGGTTTAGGTATGGAAAGGAAGACTTTGATCATTAGTGACGTTAAATTTCCGAAAGGGATCTCACCTGGATCTGTCGCGTCGAGGGTCTGCGGCGGGGGCTGACTGAGGGGACCGGGGGTGCCGCCGGAGCCCGGCGAGCGAACATCGTCGTTCACCGCGCCGCCGTACGACAGCGACGACGACGGCGGTCTCTGTTGACAATGGCCAATTTTGAAATTAGAAAATATGAGAACAGCTGAATCATTGGTTGAGGGTAACTCAAACAGAATCGATGTCTTTGTACTAGTAGAGGTTAGATCAAATGGAAAAAAATGTTGATATTTAATTTATAAGTGAAGATGAAGGTACAGCGGAAGAATCATAATATATTGTTCAAACTTCAATCTATTTTCCCAGATCCAGGTGCAGTAGGTATATATACTATTTAATTAATAAGTTATATAATATTCCGCTTACGCCTCGTAAATGTTATTTTGATATATTTACAATTAACCAATCTAAAGCTTATAAGGAGATATCACTGGCGCTTAGTGTGCATGATACAGTTGTAAGATCTCAAATCTACCAAAGGTAATGATGTTATAGCAAAGGAGCCTAGATTTATAAGTGAATGTGCAAATATAGAACAAGAACCTTGACTTATAAGTCTTATAAGACTTATAAACTGACAGTGAAGATGTAGGAGAAATTTTTTAACTTTATATTATGAATAAACAGTTGGGCCTTAATCTACTGTAAATTGTAGATGCAGTAATAGAATCCCAACCTACTTAGGATAACATGCTGGTCGTGCCTTTATATACGAGTATACGTGGTGATGCTGGTACGATAGAGTCTCCATCTTATAAGAATAAGGAAAATATAGTGGTTGGATCAAGTCATCAAGTCGATAAGGCACTTTAGCCTTATCGATTGCTGAACTGCGAGAGAAGATGGCAGCTTTAAGCAAAAAGTTACAAATCCTGCTCCTTCTACTCCAGCTGTGATAAGTGGTGATATGGCGATAGAATTTCTATCTGATAACGGTAATGCTAATATTGCTCTATAATATTATTATATTTTTATCGCACCTTCACATATAAGCGACGAGTCGGATATAATAGAAACTTAACTTCTATGATACTAACTTATATATAGAAAGTTGAGTGTAAGTATAAAATCTATACGTAATAAAAAAATTAAAGAAATATTTCTTTGATAGAATGATTCAAGGATGTTAATGATACTTTGCACCAGAGGTGTTCTCGTGTGAAAATCATAAAATAACGAATTCCTAGTGTATAATGATTAGGTTTCATTTTCGTAATAGCCAGTCATATTTTTTATATTACTCCTGATAAGAAGCGTTTGGAGTATCACAGTTATAGCGAAAACGGTCGTTGAACATTCACGGGGTATTAATCAAGATTACAAACCTCACAATGCTCGGCAAATTAGAAGTTTTAAAAGATGAAATTGAGATCGTTAAATGTTTAACGACAATATCATAAGATATTTGGGAATAGTAATGAACGAAATCTGGACGGTGTGGACCATAAAACATTTGTAGCTCACACATAAAGATTATCCAACCTTGATAAGATTCGGTTCTTTCTTTTTTGAACAGACGTTATAAACAACTCTAACCAAAAATTACTTGATTAGAAAATGACAATTTGTTTAAGTTTTATTAGCCTTGAGAGGATTTTAGAATACAAGTAGTGATAGCCAATTTTATTACTGTAAAAGTCATAAAATTTACGATTTTTGAAATTTTGTTATAGAATGTTATTATTATGTTAGGTAGCACACCTATGTCTATAGGAAGCAACGTCAAGCAGAACAAAATAATAAAGTAAGAGTAACGACCTGATATAATCACAGTGCTGGCGCATAGGCCTCCTATCTCCGTTTTTGGAGAATGAAGAATGAAGAATTGGAATTAAGACCTACCACGCTGCTGCAGTGCGGATTGGTAGACATGTGCATGTTTTCGCACGGTGTTTTCCTTCACGAAAAAACGTGTATTAAATTGCAATTATCAATTAGAACATAAGTTTTTAACAGACAAACTTATTGATGTCTGCCCGGGGTTTGAATCCGTGACTCCTCGAAAGAGCCGCATGGTCTTACCGCTGGGCTATCACAGCTTACAAGAAAGAGGATCCGCAGAAGGACAAAAACTACCCATATAACTAAAAACTGCAGTGGCGATGGCCGAGGCACATAGTACGAATATCTTATAAACTTTGGAGTCTCAAGATAAAGAAATGGCGTCATCATATTGGAATATTTTGTTTTTAAAGTTACTAGCAATTGGGTTACAAATTAGTAATAAATTTGTTAATCCCTCCAGCTAAGCTAAATGCTTGGGTTAGGGGTGTGTTCACGTAGATAATATAATGACCGGGATTCGAACCCACGACCTCTCGATCGCAAGTCCGTTACTAACCACTCTCGCTACCACCGCTTCAATATCAGCTTCTTATTCGTCTTATAAAAAGGTCAAGGTTTAAAATTGAAATTCCAAAACACAAATGTATCAATAATAAAAATAAATGCCTGGACCCGGACGCATTCTGGCTAAATGTGAATTCATGAACCCTGGTGCTTCAATCAATAATAAAAATATTCTTCCTTTATAGTTCGCTTAAATTAAGCCTCGCTGATTAACATACAATAACTATGATTGATATCCATTCTAATTTCTCGTACAGTTTTGTGTAATTACCAAAAAAAAAACCACTTTAATTGCAGCTCATGTACCGCTAAATTGATTGTGAACACTAACGATCATTAGGTGTCTTATTAAAGCGGACGATTGTTTTAATTTAAAATAATGGACTCGCCCGCTTAATTGAATACTGTAAAGATTACACCGAAAGCCTTAGGCTTAATTATAATCTATTAACAAAATGAAAAAAGACAACTAAAACTTTAATACAATTGGCCAAATAAAACAGCAAACAGAAGTAAATTAAAGTAGAAAATTGGTTTTAGTCTTATAAAACTTAGAAAAGTAAATATACTAGAATGCACATTAAAAAAGGAACAAAACCTCAAATTTATTAGTACTTTAAAAGATAACATGTTTTTTATTACTTTTATTAAAGGCGTGGAATCAAGCCCTTTAAAACATTCGTATTTATACAACTTGGAACAAAAATCTCAGCTGTAACGGTACTTTAAAAAATAAAATATAATTTTTAAAACATTAGTTATCCGTTTATAAACTAAACTAATGCTTTGAACCTTATTTCAGATGTTAGTTTACAAATAGCGACAGATTATATCAAGTATACTATCTGTGTTACCTGTCAATGAGATTATGTTAATATGGCTTTCCAAACGCCGCGTGTTTGATGACGCTTGAGCTCGAGAAATTCCTTTCAAAAATAGAACATGCATAACCCAACTGGCAATTTCAATAATCATTAAAGAAACCGAACAGACGGCGAATTTGAATTTGTATTTGGAACAGATGTCCGCCGCCACTTTCAATTACACCAATCAGATGCTGACGATGCTCAGGTCTATTCCCTAATTTGAATATCGAACACATGTTTCCAATGTTTCCCGTGCGTTGAGTGTTATCCATTAGATTTCTATTATTTACTTAAGCAATATACACGAGCGTAGTAACTTATGTATTGCCATATGTTGTAATATTAATGCACATTAGATATAAATATTTCTGTTAGAAATTTTGCGTTCAGTAATCGTGTCAATGAAATGTTTTTATGTTCTAATCCGGTACTTATAAAAGTAGGAGTGATGATTTAAGAATGGATAAAGTGATTCATACTTAGGAGATAGATGCCAATATAAGATTGCAAAATTTTGTTTCCATTACATACATTAATAGCATCTCACTATAAACTTGAAGGCATAAATAGCTGTCATATGTGGAGACAATTTTGATCACTGAAAGATTTTAATTTAGAAGTACGTAGAAATCTATTTTGTTAGACAAACAACTTACTATGTACTATATAGAGGATAATATAAATGCTGAAATTAGATGAAATTAAAATAGTTGTAACAACGATGTTTTGAAAACCTAAGATTATCTAGCTTTATCTACTTCGTAGGACAAATTTCCGAACCAGCAGAGTTAAAGCAAATTAAAAAGCACACACAAGTTTATTTGAAAAATAATATTCTGAATTTGA
Organism: Morpho achilles; assembly: GCA_947086495.1. Taxonomy (NCBI): domain Eukaryota; kingdom Metazoa; phylum Arthropoda; class Insecta; order Lepidoptera; family Nymphalidae; genus Morpho; species Morpho achilles. Next base: position 14,369,995 of record CAMTZB010000001.1, on the reverse strand, counting down.
ATTAATTATGGTTTTCATGTTATTAATCGTTGATATTCCATATAACCATAACCCTGTCCTCAGAGTAAATTAAGCTTAAAAAAATTATAATAAAAAAATACTAATAGTTCCAAGAAGAAAAATTTTACTTCTTGTCTATTATAGAGACTTCTTGTATATTAAAGAGAATCGTTTTTTTATGAGCACGAGGATATTTTTTAATGTCACACCCGTTGGTTGTTCTCAAAATATAGCAATACATCAGGAAGCGTCGCTAATGCGGTCGGCTCACACCATATGCGAGTATGAAATATGACTTGGCTCGTAATTTTACATTTATTGTTATAATTTTGTTTATCGACAGACAGGACGGGGAAATAATTTCGTATCGTTAGCGAACGCTGTCAGTCACCATTTGGCTAACGACCGTCAAAATAACACCTTTTGTTATAATTATTTCCCAATATATTTCCGATAAGTGTTGCGGGCACGCGATGTGAGTGTTTATTGGTTTAATTTTTTTTGAGTGCATTTTGTCTTTGGTATTTAATGACATAGTGTTCTACAATATTTGTTGTACCAGCGAGTTTTTTTTTCTCATAATGTTAAAGAAGAAGAATTAACAATAAATAACTGGTATAGTTTTTTTTTTTAAATTAAATTATTGTGAGTAGTATTCATAGTTAGTTAACTTGTACAGTTATTTAGGCGTTATTTTGCGAAGGTCGACAATGAAAATATTATTTTACTTTAATCCTACTAGCATTATAAATGCGAAAGTTTGTTAGTATGGATGTATGTTTGTTACTCTTTCACGGCGAACACAATGAACCAATATCTATGAAATTTGGCACAATTATTCCTTATACACCGTGGTAACATATAGGCTATAGAAATCCTGTTAATTCTACAGGAATAGGATAACATTGAAAAGCGCCATCTATTATCAAAATATTACGCGACAAAGTTCCAGGTGACCTTGGCCTACGGCCTGAACCCAGTCCATCCACAAAGCCTGCGAGGACCAGTCCGGGCAAAGAAGTTTGCCTCGAGGCCCGTACCCCGCCTACCCCTCAAAGGTATGCGAGAAGACAACTTGATGGACAAAGTTCCGAGTAAAAGCTAGTCTGCTATAAAAGATAATATAATGCTATATGTAGAATGTGTACTATCCGTTCTCATACCTGAAACATGTAGAATTTGCAGTGCTCGTGTATTGTCATGTTATTGATACAACAATGCACAAGCACTGCACACATTCATTACCGCAATCTCAACAAGTGTTTTCGCCCATTAACGCGTCAAGAGATAAACTTAACAACATCGCAAATTTGCAACTTCTTTATTTAATCCTGCCAAACTTAACTTTTTTATGATTAATTAACCTTGAAAGCGTAACAGATAGACATACTTTCATATAACAGTAGATATGGGTGGGTAATAATAGATATTTATACGAGTATTTTTTATTTCAATAAATTTCTTCCTATCTGTGTATTTTTAAATACTTTTTAGTAAAAATATTATATCTAATCTAAAAAGCTTTCTCGGTCATATATCTCATGCGTCCCTGACTCTTTTTTTTGTGTTTTTTGTATTAAAAAAACTTTCCAGTAAAGGGCGGGCCCGGTCGTGAAGTGGTAATTTCGCAACACATTGTGGGTCGCGGGTTCGTTCCCGGAATGGGCGGGGCGCGGACGAGTTTTTTCTGCGGTTCCCGAGATGATGTGGGAATTAGTACAATGTTATGGTAGATGAATGACACATTTTGGTAATGGAGTTATTGAAGATCTGGATGTTTATTGAATTAATGGTACACGTGATTATGGCAGTGACCCTGCTTCAGCTTCGCGGGTTCATTTCCTACAGATTAAATTTTTTTTTTGTTTATTTCACAAAACTGACATACAATTGAGGATAACAAAAAAATCAACATAATAATTGGCTTACAATAATTGTTGTCTTCTTGATGTGAACCTAGCATGCTTACAAGGTACTACCATACGTAAATTATTACAAAATACATAATTTAAATTATACAAAAATTGCAAAATTCTAGTTTAGTTTTCATATTTTTTTTCAGAGCTCCTTTTCTTTTTAATATTGTAAAATGTTGGCTATACTTTCTATAAACAATATGTTTTTGAGGCTGGTTGTATATGTATAATTATTTATTTTAAAATAAATTAACATTTATTTTATTATTACATAACACGAGTTCTTAGTTACCTATTTTGGGGACGGACGACTGTCAAAATCCAAATTATCCGAATGAGATTTTATCACTTTTAGCCGTATGGTATCCGGCTGAGTAGAATAGACCACCCTCTTTCTTACCGAGGTGTCGTAAAATACGACTAAGGTAAGTTGATGTCAGGCAGGCGGCCGGTCGGAAAAACGCAGCCAAATCATGTGACAGCACGTTTATGACATGTGGTGCCGACCCCACTTAGAGTGGGATAAGGGCAGTACGAATATGATTTATATATGATGTAATATGATATATATATGATGAGTTATATATGACCTTTGTATATTAATAATATTGTTAAAATGAAGCTGTATCCAAAATTTAGATTATATACATATAAGAATAACTAAATGTATTAGATAATCGTGTAATTGACAAATTTTTTCGCGCCGAAAATCTTCGAGAGCTTTCCAAAATGGCGCCGGAACCCATTCCCGATGCCGACGAAAGTAGCGCGGTAAACAAACAGCGAAACAAAAGAAAGCTACATTAAGACGTATGACCTCTCTCAAGATGACACAATAGTAAACTCTCATTTGGGAGGATTAATGGTAATGGAAAAGTCGAGTTCTCCGCCCCCCCACCCCTAGGGGATGGACAGACTTGGACTGCGCTTATCGGGTATCTTTGATGTCATAATTTATACCCCGGGACATATTTGTTGGATACGTTTTGGACTTGTTTTTGGATTGTTGGGTCGAGTTATACAAATTGGTAGTATCCGGATCTTAATCACATTTATCCACTGCTTCGGTTACGGGGCAAAACAATCGTTGATACTGTCGTAGTGAATGTGTGTAGTGCTTGTTTAGTGTGGCGTGATTCGTGGATTACTAATCCTGCATGTATATGTAATGAGAACGGTTTCAGCTTCCTACATTTGGCGATACATACCTAGATTTTCTTAACAAACGCGGATTATAGCAAAATAATTCTATTATACCTTTTGTAATATAAAATTCTGCAAAGTAACGTCTAATTCTATAAATTGTTGAAAAATTTTTTTTATTCCGTTTAGTTAATTTAGTCGCAATATAACGGCCGGTGGTTGCCATTAACCAATCAAATGTCATCCTTAACACCGCGAGATCGGATACTTTGACGTAACATATCGTGTTCAGTGTGTTAAGATTGGTAATTTAAGGAGTGCTACAATGCCTATAAGCCATGGTATTCCCCAAGGCAGTATCTTAGGTCCCACCCTCTTTCTAACATACATAAATGATTTATGCGATTTAAAATTGGACCAAGGTAAAATTATTTCTTTTGCTGATGACACAGCGCTTATGTTTAGTGCTGACACTTGGGATGCTGTTTACAGTTTGGCTCAATCTGGTCTAAATAAAGTAGTCTCTTGGTTAAATTCTAATTTCTTAGAAATTAATGTCAATAAAACAAAATATCTCACTTTTTCAATTAATAAAATGCAACATCAAGCTACCTCTAATATAAAAAAACATTCTTGCTCAATTATTAGTGACGTTTCTTGTAACTGCCCTGAAATCGAGCGTGTCAAAGTAATAAAATACTTGGGTGTTCTTATAGATGACCAATTAAGTTTTCGTTCTCATATTCAGTCAGTGAGTGAGATCGCGTGAGAGTAGACCACTTACTTTGTTTACAGCAAATTTATTAATTCTAATATTTGTAATAAACGTTATTTTATCGGTTATGTACTATATAAACAATATTAAATTTGAAGTATAGTGCATTCTGACTTAGATGAAGGCAATTAGTTGTTGTTTACATAAAACAAAAACAATATCCACATTTCATTAGTGCAGTGCGTGGGATGGTTCAAGTGAATTATTGATGCGAAGTATTTACAAATCACCCTCATTTAAAATTGTACCCGTTTTTATTAGATACTAATCGTTGTTTACGAAGATTTGTAACAGTAAATGTAGTCTAGCGGTTAAAACGTTTGCTCAACTAATTGGAAACGAAACAAGTTCGAATCCGGACAAATTTACTAGATTTTTTTTTTTTTTTTACTTTTTTTCTTATCGTTTTGGTTTATTATTCAAAGTAATTGCTGTAATAATGAAGTATGCTTGCTGTAAAACTACAACGGGATATACCGCTGAAACTATTACATGTACGCGGTGTGCAAACAATTTTCACATGCAGTGTCTTTATCCATCCGACATGAAAAAAAAGGATTTACATAGCTTAAAAACCTGGATCTGTCCGGAATGTTGTCTTTTGGAACCAAGAGAAATTAAAAAAGATAGCACACCATTGCGCAGTCAAGACTTAAAAACTAAACAACACACTCTGGATGACAATGTAACTGTTCGCAGAGGTGCTACGAGTACAGCGTTGAATTTCTCCGATACACTAATCGATTCGGAACCTTCTTCGTCTTTTTTGGAAGTAATCAAAAATTTAATTACCTCAGAAATTGGCAGCTTGAAGGCGGAATTTAAAGCGATTGTTGCTCCTATTCAAGCCGATTTAGCGGCTTTAAGAGATGAGTTTTCAGGTATGAAGCAATCTTTAGACTTTATTAACAATAGATTTGAGGAGTTCAATAAAAGGATAGATGACTGTGAGGCGAATATTAAACAGATGTCAATAAAATATGCTGAGATGGGCAAACTTAGGTCAACGCTAGAGACAATGGAAATAGAAAATGGTAATCGTGAACAATGGGCCCGTAGATCTAACGTGGAAATATATGGAATCCCAGAGAGAAAGGGAGAGGATTTATTTGCTCTTTTGAAGAATATAGCTGATAGAACTGAATACAAACTTAACATAAATACGGATATTGACTTTATCACAAGAGTTGCAGCTAAGAGTAACGAGGATAAAAAAATTAAACCTATAATTGTGCGTTTTCTATGTCGTTGGAAGAAAGATGAGTTCCTTTCACAGGCGAGGAAACTGAAACTTAAATGTGCTGATATGGGCTTTACTTCAAAAGATAATCTTGTTTACTTTAACGATCACCTTACTAGCGCTAACAAATTTCTCCTACAATCAGCTAAGAAAACTGCCCGGAACAATAATTATAAGTACATATGGGTGAAAAATTGTAGTATTATGGTGCGTAAGTCTGATACGAGCCCAGTTCTACATATTCTAACATCCAGCGATTTAAAAAAAATTGTTTAAGTATAATTGACTTCCACTGTAGTCTCTTGTCTTCTTTACATAGATTATGTAAATTTGTATTCATTTTTCCTTTTTTGTTATTTTTCGTTGTACATTTTATCATTTGTTATTCTGAGTATATTAGCAAACTTATTATTTTGTTACCAGGCATTATTATTCCTTTTGTATTTGATTTAGGCTATCAAATTTTTCTTAAAATAAATCATGATATGTGTTTCTCTCCAATCGACGACTATTATAATAATTCACTTATCAGCAAGTATTGTTTTATGAGTAATTCCTTCTCGTTTAAAAATGGCTGATAGGCTGACATTATTTTATCAAAACGTTCGTGGACTTCGCACTAAGACTAACTCTTTTTATAGACAACTGTTGCAAGTGGATTTTGACGTGATTTGTCTTACAGAGACTTGGTTGCATGAGAGTATTTACAGTGAAGAACTGTTTGACACACGGTATTCGGTTTATAGAAGTGATCGTAAGTATGAGATTCGTGGAGATAAATTTGGTGGCGGAGTGTTAATTGCGTTGAAATCTAATTTAACAGTTCGGTGTTCGGCATCCATACCCATTAAAAATTATGCTGGTGACGTAGTAAAAGTTTCACTGGCCCTTGGAACCTCCTCAAAATCTAATATGTTACATATATATTGTTGCTACTTTCCCCATGGTAGATTTCAGTATGAAGTACTTTGTGAATGTTTTGAAATAATTTCTACCGACTGCATAAATAACCCTGACGATAAATTTTTGATTATTGGTGATTTTAACATTTCTAAAGCTATGTGGTCGAAGTCCAATTCACACATGAAACTTATTAATTATGACGAGGATGACGACGCCAATATAAATATGCTTAACAGTTTTTTAAATTTTACTAATATTAAACAATACAATTTTATTTTTAACTCCAATAATAGACTTCTAGATTTAGTAATGAGCAGCTGCGAATGCAATGTGAGTCGACATGATTCACCAATGGTAAACGAAGATGAACATCATCCATCACTGCTTGTAAATATAAATGTATTTGCAATACAATCTATTAAATCTGTGCCCCGTATGGTTAGATTGTACCATAAGGCTGATTATGAAGCAATTAATAGGGTATTAGCTGGCATAGATTGGTTTGATTTATTTGATAATATTGATATTACCAAAGCGGTAGACATCTTCTACTCAACAATTAATTCTATTATTGAGGATTCCATTCCGTTTTGTACCATTAAATGTGCAAAAAACTTTCCTTGCTGGTATTCTCGTTCTCTTGTTAAGGTTATTTCAGAAAAACTTAAATACCACAAAAAATGGAAAGTTTATAATCGTTTATCAGACTACGATACATTTGTGCTTTTGCGTGAGCGCCAAAAAAAATTACAGATTGTCTGCTACGACAAATATATTAGGGATTCAGAAACTAAAATTAGAAGTAACAGTAAGTTTTTTTGGGCATTTGTTAAGTCTAAACAGTCATCAACTGGCATTCCTGACACTGTAACTTTTGCAAACCAGTCCGCTAATGATCCCGTTAAGGTCTGCTCTTTATTAAATGAATACTTTAAGTCAGTGTTTGATGTATCATTATGTGCTCGTGTGCCTAATGTTTCTAGTTCTGTAAATGAATCTCTATGTAATGTGTCTATTCATTCTATACCTATTTCGCCAGAAATAGTGGAAAAATATCTTAAAAAACTTGATATTTGCAAAGGATATGGTCCTGATGGCTTGCCACCAATATTTTTAAAATCATGTAGTAAGCACCTAGCTTATCCAATTTTCCTACTATTTCATATGTCTTTGGAATCAGGCGTGATGCCAAGTGTTTGGAAACGTTGTTATGTCACACCTGTATTTAAATCTGGAGATAGGCATATAGTTCAAAATTATAGGCCAATATCTAAACTGTGTACTATTGCTAAGCTATTTGAAAAAATAATTTATGACTATGTGTTTCCTATTTTAAGACCTTCTTTAATTACTCAACAACATGGATTTATCGATAGGAAGTCTACTGAAACTAACATTTGTGAGTTGGTTCATAATCTGACTGCCGCTATGGATAAGGGACAACAGGTTGATGTAGTGTATACTGACTTCTCCAAGGCGTTTGATAGAATATCTCATTATATATTAATTTATAAACTCGGAGAAGTCGGTATACACGGTGATTTACTTCGTTGGTTTATCTCTTATCTAGACAGCCGCAGTCAAGCAGTTACTATTAAAGGGCATTGTTTAACATTTGTTCCCATTCCTTCTGGCGTCCCACAGGGCTCGCATCTCGGTCCCCTTTTATTTAATATTTATATCAATGATATTATCAAAGTTTTTGAGCACTCTTCCATTCTTTTATATGCAGATGACATGAAGGTTTTTAGGAATATCACACAGCCGTCCGATTGTGCTCTGCTACAAAAGGATCTTGACAGATTATGTAAATATTGTTCAGAAAACTCTTTATATTTAAATGTTACTAAGTGTAGTATGATCTCATTTTCTCGGAAATCTAATATAATTAATCATACATATGTACTTAACAATGATATTATTAGCCGAGTTACAGTGGTGCGAGACCTAGGCATTTTTCTTGATTACAAATTAACATTTAAGTCTCATATTAATCAAATGATAACTAAGGCATATAAAATGTTGGGTTTTATACTAAGGGTGGGTAAAGATTTTAAAACATATACTACCCTACTTTTATTATACAATGCGTTCGTACGTTCTATTTTGGATTATGGATCAATTGTATGGAATCCTCAATACAAGGTATATATCGCAGGAATTGAGAAAATTCAGCGTAAATTTGTTAAGCACCTAAAATTCAGGGGTATGGTCAAGAAGGAAAACAGTTTGTCTTTGTGCTCTCTAGAAAGTCGTCGATTGGAAAGGGACCAAATATTTCTGTATAAAATATTACGTAATCTTTTAGACTCTTCATTTCTTGTAAGTAATATATATTTTAGATGTCCTAGGATAAATACACGTAACAAAGCTTTGTTTCAAGTGCCTGTTAGTAAAACTAATTATACGAGGAATACTTTCTTATTTCGAGCTTGTCGTAGTTACAATAAGAATTTTATTTACATTGATTTTACTACTTGTTCACTTAAGATATTTAAAAAATTAATTCGGGATAAATTGTAAATTTTAATAGGGATATGTTAAGTGATACATGTTATTTGTTTTTTTTTGTCATTTCTTATTCTTAGTTTTGTATTATATTTAAATGATTAACTAACTAGTCTACTCTCAATAGTGTTAAGTAATTTGTGGAAACTTTGCTGGTTTTTGCATTATTTTTGTAACCTAATTTCTATAATTTATTATACTGTTTGTTTCCCTTATATAAATAAAATAAAAAAATAAATAAAATATTATTCTGCTAGCTACAAGAATCCGTAAACTTATGTTCCTGTTTAAAAATCTAAGGCACATTGGAAATGATAATATAATAAAAAACGTTTACTTTGCCTTGTGTCAATCACTGTTATTGTATTGCAATACATCTTGGTGTGGAGCTCCTAAAAGTACAATGCTAGCCCTCGAAAGAGCTCAACGAGCAGTATTGAAAGTTAGTTTATCATTGCCCTGCTGAGCTCTATAAAAAAGTTAATGTTTTAACAGTGCGGCAGCTTTTTATTCTTAACACTATATTAAAAAAACATTCGCTAGTTGAATACAGTTCTATAAGTCTTATAGACAAACGCAGAAAATATATTATCTGTCACAATGTACCTTACAAAACAAGATTTTGCCAGAGATTTTTCTGCTTCTTAGGTAATTACCTATATAATAAAGCGAATAAAGCCCTTTCAATCTACCCATTACCAAAGTCAACCTGTAAAAAGAAACTTATTTCATGGTTAATCAATCTTGACTACAATGAAACAGAAGGTTTGATAAGCATTGTAAGTTAACAAACATTCAATATTAATATCCCTTTTACATACACGTATACACATGTATGTAAAAGGGACACATACTTTTACTATTTCTCACACTTACACACACACACACACTCACACACACTTACACACACTCACACACACACACACACACACCCACACACACACACACACTTACACACTCACACACACACACACACACACACACACACACACACACACACACACACACACACACACACACACACCCACACCCACCCACCCACGCACACACACACACACACACACACACACACTCACACTTATATACACTAATGATCACACATCTAAGTAATATTAATTCTAGTTTTATTATTACATATATCTTATAATTATTATGTATATTAAGTTCAGTCAAATTGTTTTTTTTCCTCTTATACATTTGTGCATTTATACAGTGTATTACTCTTATGATGTTCGAGGGTGGGAGCCTGGTTGTCTGTAACACAGGTCACCTAGTACAGGGATCAGTCTCTAACACCACTTCTATTTGTACCCTTAAGAATGGCACCATTACTATTGTTATTTTGTGTGAAGAGAAACAATAAAGAAATATTATTATATTCTATTCAGCCGGATACAACACGACTTACTACTGTATAAAAAAATAAAAAATATACTACTCTATAAAAAATATTAATATACTACTGTATAAAAAATATAAATAATATTAAATTATTATATAATTTGATATAAGCACGCCATTTTGTATTTTGTAACATGCATATTCTCACCTGGCGCGGAGTAACTCGATAGCGCGCACGCGTCGTTCCGAATTCAAAATCATTTGAATATCGAACGAGCCTAACCCTTCATTGTTCTTTTATTAATTTCTGAATAGTATTTCATTGCATTTAAAGGGGCTCTAATACAAATGACTTCCTTGAAAGTTTTAAAAAGTACATTTTTATGGATTCGGAATTCGATTTTGAGTACGAGAGGAGAGGGAGAGTAGTCTTACTTTGAAACCATTAATAAAAAAGCTTCTAATAGGGCACAGTTCCCAGTTATTTTTATACACGCCTTGTTTCATTAGACATACAGAGCTTCCTAGTAAGTATACTAAACCTCCGCTTTCTTGTGAAGAGTTCACACACTAAAAACCTTAAGTTCTCAGTGCCTATCTGTTCTTCCTATTATCAGCTTCACAAAAACATTTTCAAACTTTTCAGAGCTTCTTGTTTCTGATTCGATCACCAAGCATAAACTCTTTTCCCGCGGTATGACTGAAATTTTTATGATTCTATCCAAATTTCATATTGATATTTCATCACTGGCAACAGGTGATTATTGAGTTAATGCAGTTATACATCTTTAGGTGTGGTTAAAATGATGTGGTCATTTATATTCATACCCACACTTAAACTCGGCACTATAAAATAAGTCTCAAGTCAAAATATTAATATCAATTTAAATGATAATTTTCTTTTAAAAGAAATTATATAACACTCAATATCATCTATGTGTATTACAATACACGATGATGATGATGTATTAGAACGTACAATAAAATCTACAAATAAGTTATTTACCAACTTAAAATCTAACTTCCGTAAACAATTACATACATTTTTATGAGAATAATTTTACGTAGGAAATATTTGAAAGCCAAAGACAATTAATCAATAGTATTATATGTAAATCAGAGACGATCGCTAATTGTCTATGGCCCGGAAAAGAATAACTTTAACTACATTCACCCGAACGCGTGACACGAATGCCGCCATATTAAAAGTATGGCGTCTAATGACAGGTTTTGGCGGCGAATTTTATTAGTGTATCTACGACATCCATCAACTGTTATTTATGGTCTGTGGTCACATATTTTTATATTCGATATTTTTGATTTGTTATTAAGAATAACGGGTTTTATTAATCAATACGATAGTTATTTCAATAGAAATAATCTCTACTTGTAAATATCTTATGGCAGTGATTTTCTCTGCGTGGACTACATCTTATCTTATTAATATTCTAAATGCGAAAGTTTGTGAGTATGGATGTATGTTTGTTACTCTTTCACGGCGAATCTGCTGAACCAATATCGATGGAATTTGGCACAATTATTCCTTATACACTGGAATAAGATATGGGCTATAGAACTCCTGTTAATTCTACAGGAATAGGATGAAATAACTATTTGAGACTACCTTCGTTTCGCAACTTCATTTGCGGGTAAAAGCTAGTCACAAATAAATAGGTGTAGGTCATTTTCACAGCCCTTTAATTTTTATACTAAATATCACATGCATATATATAGCTTTTTACAAACATATGCATATGCATTTATATTCAAATTATTCTTTATTCAAGTGGACTTTTTACAGTGCTTTTGTCAAATGTTTTTAAAGAAGCTACCACCCTGCCTGCCCGTGGTTTAAACCCACGACCTTCTAAAGGTAAAATCGTACGGTCTCACCACTGAGCTATTTCATCGAATTGCAGGGTCCTATAGCTTGTGCATTAAGCTTAAAGTCTGTAGATACAGACTTTAAGCGTATATAGATATCGTATATAGATATATACGAATATCTTGAGTAAAGAATAATTAGAATTAATATTAATTCAAATTATTAGAATTTGCATAATTGAATAATTAGAATTTATATAAATTCCAATTATAAGAATTTGTATTATTGAACAATTAGAATTTGTATAGATTCAAATTTGTATTTTGTAAATACAAATTTAAATCTATAAAAATTGTATTTTTTTATTCAAGCTTTTTAATTGTCAAAATATAATGTAGTTACCTTTGTTGTGAAAATATGCTCTCACAGAAAAGATACAGCAAGAAACTCGGCTACCACTCTTTTCAAAACTAATTTCAATAATAAATACAAATTTAGACTATCGTGAGCAGTATTCATTGTTATGTAACCGGCTATACTCACATCTTATTCTATCTAGTCGGGCTAACCCGATAGAATAAGACGTGAGTATAGCCGGCTCTATACATTAACAATAAATACAAAGTTTATTATTGAAGTTTCATTTTAAAATACGTCTAAGTAAACTCTCTTCGTAAAAATTCAAAATGTATTCAGCTATGATAAACAAACATACGCGCATTAGCATCGTAAGTATTCAAGGTCAAGTTTTACGGCTCTTTAATCCGACCATAATGTCACCACAGTTTTATGGTGTCCGTGATGGTAATCCAAACGCACCACGGCGCCTATGGGTCGACGACCGCATGGGAAACAACCACTATAACTAGGGTTGCCACCTGTACTATATTATATAGATAAATAATATAAGACTAAGGTAAGTCGACCCGCCGTGTGGTATCCGGCTGAATAGAATAGTACCACCCTCATTTCTTACCGAGGTGTCGTAAATGGCGACTAAGGTAAGTTGACCCCCCGTGTGGTATCCGGTTTAGTAGAATAGACCACCCTCCTTCTTACCGAGGTGTCGTAAAAAACGACTTAAGTAAGTTGACATCAGGCAGGCGGCCAGTCGTGGAAACACAGCCAAATCATGTTACAGCAAGTTATAACATGTTGTGCCGACCCCACTTAGAATGGGATAAGGGCAGGAAGATGATATGAAATAATATAAGACAAAAAATACTATATTTTTATCGCTAATTAAATTGTCGCGCTTTTTTTAATCAACTGTGAATGGAACGCACCCGCAGCACATAGGGAATGTTTGAACGAAACTCATTCATGTATTTACGAGGCTTAGTTAGTTAGTAACTCTAACTTTGTCATTGTCCAGCGAAAGGTAATAATAAATAATCATGGAAAAATAAATAATGATTGAAAATAGATGTGTACTATTTTTTTCCTGAATTTACTAAAAGTACTATATTTTTTTGATTTAAAAAGAAAAATACATTTTTGTTCAAAAAAAAAGGTGGCAACCCTAACTATAACTTACGGATAACACATAGACACACCGTCATATAACTTCTATTGCAATTACATAAGGTTAACTTTTGTGTGATTTGAAAGATCTTTATCAGTTTTGCATCGACTCAACATTTTTTTTTCAATTTTTATCGATGGCCTAATTCTCAGCGCGATATCGCGTTTCTGTAGATTTCTGTTATCTTTGGAATATTTTAATGCTAATATTGGTATATATGAAACTGTATTTCGTTAGGAAAATACATACGTATAGAATGATTATCTTATTTTACATGTTTATAGAATGGTCAACTATGCTGTTAGTTTAGGGAATTGATTTTGCTCGCAGCGAACTCGGCGTTCGCTCTTACCAATACATAATTTGTAAATCTCACTGCCGTGTTGTATCCGGATGAGTAGAATAGACCACCCTCATTTCTTACCGAGGTGTCATAAAAGGCGATTAAGGTAAGTGACCACCCTCTTTCTTATCGAGGTGTTGGAAAATACGACTGAGATAAATTGACGTCAGGCAGGCGGCAGGTTGTAAAATACGTAGCCAAATCATGAGTTAACATGTTAATAACATGTTGTGCCAACCCCACTTAGAGTGGGATATGGGCAGGAAGATGAATTTGTAAATCTCATAAAATTTTATCTAATAGAATGCCGGGCCCATTAATTTATAATTTGTACATATTATAAAACAAAGTCCCTGTCCGTCTATAATCGAATTACTCAAAATATACTGAACCGATATTTGTAAGGTTTTTGGTCTTAAAACTGTTTCTTAAGCTTTCATAAAATATGTCACGCTAAAATAAAGTTCTTTTCTCGAATTGCAATGTTTAACAAAAAGAAGTTATTGTAAGTTAACCGTAAATGATAAAGACATGCTATCGCGGACTTTTTTGTTGAATTTTTTAGATCTACAATTCTCTAGTACACTACTTCTGTGTATCTCTGCTGGTTTACGTTAAGCAACAGGTGAATTATTTTCAGCCGCGCAACCTCTTTAACATGATTCATATAAAACCGTTATGCACTAATCTAAAGCTTTCGGAAGAATCGCAGTACCATTTAGTAGAAACCGTACAAAAATCGGTTCAGTAGATTTTGTGAAAATAGATCATATACAGACAGCTTTTGGGCACTTTGTTTTATAATATGTACACATAGATGGCACATTTTGGACTGCCTTTGCTCTATTGCAATAATAACTCTATGGAAAGCGACATGGTCACAAAACTCTTTAAATAAAGAAAAAAAAAACTTTATGGAAAGGATACTAAAGAGCATAGAGAAAAGAAGATTAATGCCAAAAGCTAAGACTTGTTTTTGTTGTTTTATTTTTTCTGTCACCTCCGATCTCAGTAACAGATCGACGTAATTTTTTGTTATGTGATGCCGGACGAAGTCTCGGGCAGAAGTTATAGTAATTATGTATACGACCCATAATTACCTTTGTATTGCAAAAGGAAGCGTTATTTTTATAAACGCTACGACATCGAAGGTGTTTATACCTATTAAACTTAAACAGGACAATCTACATCGGAATATAAAATTTTATGAAGGTATGCTAATTCATTACAATCATGCTTTTGCAGTCATTTGTGTTTTTTAAGAAGAAATTATACATACTTTGTATTAATTAATACGTACATATCTTTATTATGTTAATTAATTACATACATGTATGTGTTATAAATTCTAGTTTAATTTCGTTAGTTTATACTAGTTTATTATAAAACATTAGTCTTTGTATTAGTTTATTTATTTTTATACAAACTATTTTAGTTTTAAAAATAGTTAAAATATATTTGAGAGTTCAGTTTCACACAGACCTACCGCAAAAGCAAAAATAAAAATCAAAGATCGTCTCTAAATTTTAGAAATTATCTTGAATTAATTTTTTTTTAATATAAAATACGCATTCATTTCTAGCGTTTTGACAATTCTTATTATATACCATAGATAATCTTAGTTTCTAAATATTATAGTCTGAGGTAGGTTCATAGACAAGATCAAATATTTCCTAGTTATCCTACAAAGGTACTTTCCAATAAACCACGCGATCCAATCAGCAAATACAAAAAGTATTTATCTCATTTAAACGCCACAGACGCCCACACGAATTTCCCACGTAGCACAGATTAAAAATCCTTCGAATAGGCTGTACAGATTATCCCTAATGATAGCCGGCGGCAATAAATATGGCGGCTAAGATGGCGGCGATAGAGAGTAAAAGACAGTTTGATTGAACGCACCGGACAGCCTAGATAAACGATATTTGCATATTAAATAACAATATTAATTTTCTCTTAGTTTTAGTTCAGGTTTTAGCTTATGCGTGTTCGTGTTAAACAATATTTCAATACTACGGAAATTACTTTAGAGTTTATCAGAGAAGTTAAGCTCATTTTCCATATAAGATACTAGCAATCGCCAGCGGCTCCGCCCGCGTGGAATGATTAAAACCGTAATAGAGTATTTTGATAACCATAAGAAATAGTTATAAAGGGGTAACCTTAAAAGCTAGAAATTTTTTAAATCTTACACTGAAAAATTGAAAAAATTCTTTCAGTGTAAGATAGTCCATTTATCAAAGGAGGCTATATAACATCACGCTAAGATGAAAAGGAGAAGAGCAGCAATAAAAAACAGTACGAAAACGGCAAAATCTAAAGCTTTCCTTGCGTGCGCTGAATATACGGTGATAGTTATTCAACAATCATGTATTACAAAATTGTTCCCCTTTAAAAGGTCTAAATAAAAGACCGTTCTTCCCCGTTATTTAATAAACCTTTTTTACACAATACAATAAAATTTACAGAGACACTGTCAATAAATCTAAACTTGTGTAAATAAATGTTCATATTTATTATTATTTACCGGTACTGGTGAGGTTGGCAATGGTTTTAAATTGCTGTATTAATTTTAATGAAGATCGTCGTCAGAATCTAATATGCTAATAAGAGCATTGCATATAAAGCTGTGATTTTGCTGAATGCGTTTTATATACTCGTTTCATTTGCATCCATTTTGACGACTTCCGTGTGCTGCAGAAACTTTTGATTTTACTGGTGGTCGAAATAAATGTTGTAACTTATTGCATTAGGCTTAACTTTACAGAGTTCCATAATACAATATTAATTTAAAGTTATAAATATACGAAATTTACAGTAAAGAAATCTTAAAAAGTTTTTAAAATTGTCAAGTGTAATTATGATGTTCGGTTAAGTGCTTCTACCGAAAAGAGCTAACAGGAACCTTGGTGATTTTTATTTTCAAAATAAAATTCTTTTCCATATCCGACTAAGTAGAATAGACCACCCTATTTCTTATCGAGGTGTCGTAAAAGGCGACTAAGGTTAGTTGACCCGCCGTATAGTATCCGACTGAGTAGAATAAACCACCCTTTTTCTTACCGAGGTGTCCGTAAAAGGCGACTAAGTTCAGTTGACCCGCCGTGTGGTATCCTGCTGATTTGAATAGACCATCCCCTTTCTTACCAAGGTGTTGTAAAAGGCGACTAAGATAAGTTGACGCGCCGTGTGGTATCCTGCTGAGTAGAATAGACAACCCTCTTTCTTACCAAGGTGTCGTAAAAGGCGACTAAGGTAAGTTTACGTCAGGCTGGCGGCCAATCGCAAAATATGTAGTCAAATCATGTGACATCATGTTTATAACATGTTGTGCGGGCCCCACTTAGTGGGATGAAGACAAGAATATGAATGATGAAGTACATTTCATTAATTATTATATAAATTATTACGGTCACTGACTGACCACGGTGGATGCAACTCTGCCGAAACTGTTTATATAATAATTAGTATGAATCGCGAAAGTTTAAAATCTACCATTACATTTCATAAGTTTGTCAAAAAGTGTAAAATCTGCAGTGAAATGGCAAAAATGCGTTTAATACAAGAACACAGGCGCAGTTGGCGCCCTGTTGCGCGTTATTATTTTGTTCTTTATATGCCTCGTCTGTTCATTTCTACACCATTTGCTGTCCGACCTTCAAAGGCCATATTGGATGAATTATTTAGTACATACATCCTCCTGCCCTTATCCCACTCTAAGTGGGGTCGGAACAACATGTTATACATTTTCCGTATATATACACTGTTTGAACCTGTACAAGATATTATTGACTTAATGGTAATAGTTATAAGTATTATTTTTAAAAAGAGCAACCGCCGAGTTCTTGCTGGCTCTTCTCGGTAAACAGCAAAACAGCAGTAGAGTTGACAATTCAAAAGCACTTATTCACAAGTTTATTTCAATAAAGAAAATTTTGAATTTGTATTTGAATATAAACATGTTGATACATGATTTGCTACGTATTTTACGACCGGAATAACGTTAATTAACGTCATTCCGGTCGCTAGTCTTATTTTACGACACCTCGGCTTATCGAGGGTTACCGAGAAAGAAAATGGTCTATTCTTCTCAACCGAATACCACAGGGCGGGTCAACTTACCTTAGCCGCCTTTTGCGACACCTCGGCAAGAAATGGGTGTAGTCTATTCTACTCCGGATACCATACGGCGTATTCCTAAATTCATTTATTAGAGACATATGCAAATTTTTTCCTATAAATATTATTTGTGCGAATTTAATCGATCAAATGTATGGTCCAAACAAACGTAATCCAAACCGCACAACAAACAAAGCGACAAAGAAAAAAAGCTCTATCAAAGAGCGTGGCAATATGTTCTCGTTCGCACGTCCCCCAGCGAAGGGTTGCGGAGGGTTGCGGAGCGTGCCGGCTCGGGTTACCGCCGAACAATGGTAACCGAATCGCAACCCGGTGCTATTGCAACACAATTACTCCTGATTAGCTATTGAATTTGCTCTAATTCAATGGTCTATGGTTAACTAGGATCGTTACAGAAAATATTTTAGTAATTTTAATTAAGGTAATAGCAAAAAATCAACATCCTCTTATCCCACCCTAACCCTAATCCTTATCCCACTCTAAGTGGGGTCGGCACAACATGTTATAAACATGCTGTCACATGTTTGGCTGCGTTTTAACGACCGGCCGCCTTCCTGACGTCAACTTACCTTAGTCGTATTTTACGACACCTCGGTAAGAAAGAGAGTGGTCGATTCTACTAAACCGGATACCACACGGTGGGTCAACTTACCTTAGTCGCCTTTTTAGACACCTCGATAAGAAATGAGGTTGGTCTATTCTACTCAGCCAGATACCACACGGCGGGTAGGTAATAGAAAAAAATATCCCGATTTGATCGTAGTGCAAAATAAATTTAAATGTAGCGGCCCATTGCAATACTACTGCAGGGCAAAGGTGTTTATTCTCCATGGACAGATTGAATTTTCCCAAAGTTTTTATACAAGCCCCATAAGTACCTTTCCATTTAAACCATTGTGTTTAAGCCCATGAAAATCTAGATCACGACTCTAGACGTCTAACCATCAATAGTCGTTAAAAATTTGGCTTTAAACCCGTGACCTCCTCGGCAGAGTCCCATGGTGTCACCGCATGGCTATCAAAGTTTATATTCTTTATAATCCACCTGATTGTATCGAATTTATTTTGATAGGAAAATTTGGTGGGAAGATTTGAAGTTTTTTTCAAAAATCTTTTTCACATGACATCTAACTGTGTTTAGGTGCCGACGTGTCTATTCCTGTCGATTCCAAGTAAACGCATTTGCATCGATTAACGCCTTAAGTTTCGAGAAGTCCATTAACAAACAAACAATATTCATCTATGCATACCGCTAGCCCGCTTCCAGGATGCACTTGTAACCTACAATCAATATGACGTTCACGTTGGGTTCAGACGCTGGGCAGACAAACCGTGGTTATTAATATTAACTAACAGAAAATATGCACTCGGACACACATCATTAGATATTCAACGTAACGGAACTGGAGGCCATAAATAATTCAGGGATCGTAGACGATGGGCAAGTGACTCCCGCTTCAGTTGTGGCTAAGGATGATCTTTTAGTTTATGGTTCGGAAATTACTAATGAACCGAATGCAAAAAATTGACATTATTAAAAATGAAGAAAAATAGAAACCGCAATATGCTTGCTGCTTTTTTAAATGTGACAAGTGTAACAAAAGAATTTTGAAATTCATTTGCGATATTTCTTAATCCAAACCATAGAAGTACCGTTTTTTTTTAGTTTTGGGAGATACAAAAGTAATGAGAATATTATTTTGCTATAATCCGCGATAAAAATTTTCGCATTTATCGCGGAATATAGCAAAATAATATTCTCATTACTTTTGTATTATGCACCTCCGCACAGTAACGCCTAATTCTATAAATTGTTTTGGGAGATATTTGGATTGATTGAGATTAATATTTGCAACCATAATTTTGCTCGCCTAGAAGTCCATTGACTGCATTTGTATCGATGTGAAGATTATTTAAATATAAGTTATCTAGAGTAACAAAAAGTTTAAATCCTAGTCTACTAATATTATAAATGCTAAATTTTGTGAGTATGGATGTATGTTTGTTACTCTTTCACGGCGAATCCGCTGAATCAATATCGATGAAATTTAGCAATTCCTTAAACAATAGGAATCTTCCAATACTTAAACAAATATAACAATAACATATAAGTTACACAAAATCCTGTTAATTCTACAGGTATAGGATGACATTACGAAGTGTAGGACACCCTGAGCCTCCATGGAGTGATATATGTAAGACAGCAGTAAGCTCAGGATCGGGCTAATAGAGTATAATTGAAGAGGCCGTTGTCCAGCAGTGGACTAGACTGGGATTATAATGAGGATATAAAGCACCATCTATTATCAAACTATCACGCAACAACAGTCTAAGCGAACGAAGTTACGGGTAAAAGCTGGTAGATTAATAAAAATCTAGAACTGAGTGCCTTGACAAAGCAACATCGATTATACATAGAGGAGGTGAGCCATAAGCAGGTCCTTAAATGCGAGTGTCCACCGAATAATAAAGTGGGAAGATGAGAGACACATATCTTTCTAATCACACATACGTAGAATAATATTCAAGGCGTATTTTTAATTTAAATACTTCAATCATTTTTATCACACCTTCAAAATGTTCGTCCCTGTTTTTTTCAAGATCCAACTAAGGTAAGGACATTAGTAATTGACCATGAACTAGCAGTTGACCGTTTTGTATGAAACTTTAAATATAAATAATAATAGCGTTTTGTTTGTTGTAGCTTATAAAAAATATTAATTATTAATATTAAATTTTAAATATAAAACAATGGGCTACAATTCAGAGGTTTTGGCCAGTTGTTAATAGATGGCAACAGGTAATAACAAATTTATTTTTTATTAGCTACAGCAAATGAAACGATTATTATTTAAAATTTCATACAAAACGGTCAACTACTTTACAATTACTAGTGCACTTACCTTAAATCCAATTTTTCAGATAATGCTTAAAAAAGAGTAATAGGTAACCTTAATTGCTTTCTCTATTTTATTCTATAGACACATTTTAAGGTTCTACTCTATTAGAATAACTCTACGCAGAGCAATCATTAAATATTGTTTATGACTTTCACAGACCATGCGCTAGAATATCAATACCTAGGTATGCCCATTGGTATGCACCGCACGGCAACATTAGCGTCGAAGTGTCAGGCTGGCTGCCTAACGAGCTTCCTCCGAACTTCCGCTGGCTAATTGAATGTCTAATAGAATTTTTACGGGTGTTATTTAAATCGGATCGCATCTAGATTACGCTTTGTCTCTGGTTATTCATTAGGGATTGGGTATTTTTAATTGATCCCTTTTATTCTTGTATCCGTGTTATTGCGTTTGAATTGAATTTAATTTGGGCTCCAGTATTGTCGATTTAGATGCAACGCTATGTACAAATATTGGTCTTTTGAGGTACAAGTAAAATAATAACAATTTTTAGGATTAATTGAATTTTAATAGGTGTTACTTAAATCGGAACGCATCTAGATTACGCTTTGTCTTTAGTCATTCGTTAGGGATTGGTATATTAAATTGATCATTTTATTCTTATATGCGAGTAATGACGTTTAAATTGGAATTTAATTTGATATTGATACAAATATTGCGATTTTTAGAGTATAAATAGAATAATAACATTATGATTAATAGATTTTTTTCAGATGTTATCGGATCGCATCTAGATTACGCGATGTCTCTGGTACTATTCATTTAGGGATTGGGTATTTTTAATTGATTTTTTATTCTTGTGTCATGTAAATGCGTTTGAATGGAACGCAACGGAAATAACAAATATTGTCACTTTTATAGATACAGATAAATAATAGTATAATGACAATATCGTTTAGGTCTTATCTGCTCACCTTTAAAATTTTTGCCAAATGCAATGCGATTCTTAATTGTAAATTTTTATTGCAAATGTGACCTGTTTTTTTTGTTAGAAATTAATTCTACATTTCAAAAATTCGCAAAGTTCACTAGACGTTTAAATCTACTTTACAAAGTAGTTTCTGTTATTGCGTCTAAAATTATAATACGCGGCGATATGACATCTATTAAATATTCAAATCAATTTTCTTGATACAGTTTACATTCTTTGCGTTTCTGATGTGTTTTCTTGAAACCATTTGAGCAAAAAGTACTATAATCCTGTTGGTATTTCCATAGGTATCCATTCAATTTAGAAGCTCCCTAAAACCCTGTCTTTTTGGTTGACTAAACCACAGCTCAAATGTCCAGTAAATTGAGTTCAAAAAAGTATATATTATTAAACCTTTTTCTTTCAATAAATAAAACTTTTACTTATGCAAAAAAACATTGCTTACCTAGCTTTAAATCAGAGGAATGATTTATATATAGTTCATAGAATAACATGTTGAATTTAAATTGTATTGACTGCTAAAAGGAATTTGAATAAAACATTTAAATTAACCCCAAACTATAATCCCCATAAAATTAAACAGTCAATAACGGAAACCACAATTTAAATCCAATCGAGGTCCTATTTAAACTTCAGACAATAATAAAGCAGTCCGTCAATGGAGTCCACGGTGTTCAATGGGGTTTTTACAGAAAGCACTCATTGTAGGCGGCTTAAAGGGTTTCGCGACAATACAGCCCGAGTTTAATTAACCGGAGCTTAAAGCTTAATTGTAAGTGCAGTTAAGCTCTGTAACACGTGTCGGAGTCTCTCAGGGCGACGTCTGGGACCGCTGCTTTACGATTGATATTAAAATGACTTTGGATATTTTTGAATAGATTCAATTGTTATGTCAAACTTCTTTTTTTCCTTAAACTGACTAACAGAATCTTTCAGTGTAAATTATGATAATATGTTTTGATTATTTACAAAGCTTTTTGGAGACAAATCAATAATTTAAAACCTCTTCTAGATCAAAAGACCTTATACCAGAAGACGTGTTATAAGATCTTTTAGCGGAGATCAAAGAGTCCAAAAGAGTCGCAGTGAATTTCAGAATTTGGTCCACCAGATATTATTTATTATTTCGGTTTTCGGTTTAATTTTATTTATATTTCCTTTACTCAGTTATTTCCCCGTTTATTTTGATTTGTAGTGTCTCTTGAAATCACAATTTTAGGTTCCTTATTTGTAAAACATCTAGCCATAAAAATCATGGCTACGTGTCATAATCATAAGTATCGCAATGGATCTAAAGAAAAAGTTATAATTGTGGGTTCTTCCTGCACTTGACTTATATTAAACAACTGAAATATTAGACTATGAATCATCCTATATAACTTTGGAGGTTGCAGGACACAACCTTTAGACGGCATTCTCTGAAATTGGAACAACTTCTGCAACTTAATCTTCCATTTCAAACCCTCGATAGTGCTTCTGTACACGCCTATCCCTTTTTGTATACAAAAAACGGTGGGATAGTAACAGGTCGGAACTATACAAAGTTTACTTAAAAAGATTCCAAACAAATCCACACAGTGCAGTGAGAACATATTGTAAACCATCTTTATTCATGGCTTATTTGCAGCCGCAACCAATACCAAAAGAAAACCAAACAGCAATTACCGCACAAAAACAAATACGAGGAAAAATCATTAGGGGAGTCTGAGGGGATGATTACAAAGGAAAACATAGCGCTGGAGTGGAGTCATTATGTGCCGATTGTTCAGTAGTTTGCGAGCGAGGGCAGTGGGTTCGACAATGGGCCCGGTGAGATTACGCCTGTCGCCTGACGGCTGCCGCTGTCAAAACGGGGGTGGTGAGTGCAAATACGAGCCGTTGTTTATTGTGACCGTCGTGGCTGATTGGTGTTATATTGCTTGTGAAGGCTCCGATGTAAAGCGGGACCACTTACAACTTTCTGACGTGTTTGTGCGATGCGAAAAAACGGAGGTTGAAATTTTTTGAATTTCAAATTATTTATTTACAATTGCACTTTGTCAACTTTATTTGGTCTATTCATTAAATTATACATTTAACATTAATTTAGCCATATGGTATCCGGCTGAGTAGAATAGACCACCCTCATTTCTTACCGATGTGTCGTAAAAGGAGACTAAGGTAAGTTGACCCACCGCGTGGTATCCGGTTGAGTAGAATAGACCACCCTCTTTTTTACCGAGGTGTCGTAAAATACGATAGAGATAAGTTGACGTCAGGCAGGCGGCCGGTCGTAAAAACGTAGCCAAATCATGTGACATCATTTTTAAAACATGTTGCGCCCCACTTAGAGTGGGATAAAGGCAGCAAAGTGAAGATGATGATTAAGCCGTGTGGTATCTGGCTTAGTAGAATAGACTAGCCTCATTTCTTACCGGTGTGGCAAAAGGCGAGTAGTAACTTGAAGTCAAGCAGGCCCCCGGTAGAAAAATATCTAGACAAATCATGTGATAACATGTTTAAAACATGTTGTGCCGACTCTACTTAGAGTGGAATAAGGGCAGGAGGATAATGATGATCTAACCGTCATTGAATTTTATATCTTGGAAGAAGTTACGTCCTTATTACCTCATAATTTAAAAATTATTTGAATAAATAATATTTTAAATTTGGAATGTCATTGTTTTGTAAATTTACTTTATAGTTAAGTAACGGATTATTACTATTAAACTATTGGGCATAGCATTCCTCTCCCAAATAAGTTTTCCTTCATCGAAAAGAGTGTGATGAATTGCAAGTATCAATTAGACACATAAAAACTCATCGGTATCTGCCCGAGGCTCGAATTCATGATTCTCTATAAAAATTCGCACGGTCTTACCACTAGGCTATCACAACTCCTTACTATATAAATAACATGAAACTATTAACTAAATACAGATGCGCCAGTATAATGTCATAATAAATAAGCCCTCTATATCAATTATTCATGTGCTACATAAATCTAGGGTCACAACTGTATGTATTTTGAAACCAAACACCTTTCTCGTCTGTGCCCTTTGGCCTCCGCAATCCTCGGCAAGACAAACAAGTAGGATCATATAACATTTTTGTTTATTATCTGCATCCAGGAAACGCAATCCTTACATCGTATTTTGCAAAATGAATGTTTGTTTTCATTAACTGCTTTAGGTATTTTATAAATGACAACTTGGGGATATTAACAGTAAGCTTAGACATATTTTTATAGAGTAACACAACAGCGCAATCGTAGTTAATTAAACATAGGTGAATCGGGAACCAACAATTTGCAAAAAACACGCGAACGAAGTCGCGGGTAAAAACCTAGTATAATTATTCTTTTGTGTCATCTCAAAATTGTCTTTAACAGAATGATTTGAAAAGATTTAATAATTATTTGTAAATTGTATGCCTATCGCCATGTGGTATCCGGCTGAATAGAATAGTACCACCCTCAATTCTTACTGAGGTGTCGTAAAAGGCGTCTAAGGTAAGTCGACCCGCCGTGTGGTATCCGGCTGAGTAGAATTGACCAACCTCATTTCTAACCGAGGTGTCGTAAAAGGCGACTAAGGTAAGTTGACCCACCGTGTGGTATCCGGTTTAGTAAAATAGACCACCGTCTTTTTTACCAAGGGGTCGTAAAATACGACTAAGGTAAGTTGACGTCAGGCAGGCGGCCAGTCGTAAAACGCAGCCAAATCATGTGACGGCATGTTTATATCATGTTGTGCCGACCCCACTTAGAGTGGGATAAGGGCAGGAGGATGATGATGTAGATTATATTCCTAATCCAACTAACTCATACCTAAATACGAAAAATAGATAAAAAGGTAGAGAAATCTGTTAGAAAAGAAAACACTCTTAAACATGTAAAAATAAAGGAAAACTTTCAATATAAAGAGGGAACTTAGCAAAAGATGATTGAAACAAACCCCGTGGAAACTTCGAGACACGTCGCTCCCTAAGTGTATTAAACCGCCTAAACTTTGGAAAAAACTGAAAGGAGACAAAGTGAAATAATATAAATACTTTCAATAATAAAAAGTTGATATTGGCATAAGTTTTTCCTGTTTGGTACAAAGCAAAACGAGGAGCGGGCTTTGTGAAAATCAAATCCTTATCAAAGCCTTATCAAACTTCGCAAAAGAACTCATATTCCATTTAATGTAAAAATACCTCTTAATTCTGAATGAGAAGGAAGAAGACATATTGTGCCGACCCCACTTAGAGTGGGATAAGGGTAAGAGAATGATGATGATGAATTCTGAATAATTGTATTCACTTATTGTGCCAAGAAATAAAAGAAGACAAGAATGATGAACATTACAACATGTTTCTATTATATATAAAATCTTTAAGTCAAACGCGGGACGCAAAATCATGAGAAATGATTAATTAACTTATACTATCAACCTGACATTGCTGGAAGTGATTATTATCTAGGTCACAAGATATCCATAAATAACTGATAAAATTAGGGTTAACTATGCGGTGAAACATAATACAAAGAAATAATAAAAATATTTTGCTTTAAATAAAGACAACCAAAATATTCTGATATGTGACTGGGAGTGGAGTAACGATCTTGAAGTTCAAGACGTACCGGTGGATGCTGTAAAGAAAGGTGTAATGTGAAAATAGCTTTTTTAATCTAGTAATAAAGATGGTTGAATCAAGAGTTTTAAGAAGGATAACAAAGTAATCCTTGATCATCATCATCAGCCCACTTTAGTCCACTGCTTGACATAGGCCTCTCCAATTATTCGCCACTTAGCCAAATCCTGGGCTTTCTGCTTCCAAACACTGCCACTGTCCGCACAATCCTTCATCACAAAACCGCTATCGCTTATAACTTAGCACGTGTCAAACTTGGACAAAGGGGCGAGTCTTCAGAGAGAACATATCCATAGCCGCGATAAGCACGTCGGTGCGAAATAGAACGGCAAAGTAACCTTGTCTGTTCGCAACTTCCTCAAAATATTTATCTTCCATAAACAAAGGAACTTACGCGCGCTCTTAACGCCAATGGGTACATCAATTTGCGCTTAATGTGCACTTTGAGGTGGGGGGTGTCTTTATACTTTTTTAACGTGATCAGAAGTTTGTCTGTTATTCCGATGCCCAATTTATGGTCGTATTGTACTAAAAATGATGTTCAATACAGAAGAAAGTTAAGATTTCATTCAATATGCAAGGCTGAGGCGATGTACACTGATTTTATATTTGACTAAGTTAATTAAAAATGTGATATCCGTCTGAGTAGAATAGACCAATTTTTTACCGAGGTGTCGTAAAAGGAGACTAAGTTAAGTTGACGTCAGGCAGGCGGCCGGTCGAAAAATACGTAGCCAAGCCATCTGACATGTTTATAGCATGTTGTGCCGACCCCATTTAGAGTGGGATACGGGCAGGGTAAGTGCTTGACGTCAACTGACCTTAGTCGCCTTTTGCGACACCTCGGTAAGATAGAGGGTGGTCCATTCTACTCAGTTGGATACCACACTCCGGGTCAACTTACCTTTACCTTGAAATTTGGTACAATTCTTTCTAGGGAATATAGGCTATAGACATCCTGTTAATTGAACAGGATGACATTGAAAAGCGCCATCTATTACTATATTATTATCGACCTATCACACGACAACAGTCCATGCAACGAAGTCGCGGGTAAAAGATAGTATACAATATTTCAAAAATATCGCAGGAAAACTAAGTTCGAACGGTACATGAGGAAATAAAAAGATACTAAAGAAGAAAATATAAATTCCTGACATCCGTAGAACGGTCCCAGATGTCAAGAAGTTGGTAAAGTTTTTTATTTGAACGGACACAGATCAATCTACAATAAACAGGTGATGTTTGGCCGACGATATCCGGTCTTTTGTAACTTTTACAGAATGAGGAAAAATATGTTTTTGGATAAATTACCTATTCCGGGCTACTTTTTATTTATTTATAGTGCTCTGTAAATAATATTATTTCCCATTTTGAGTTAACGTATATTGTCTAAAGGCATTTTTTTGTTATTTAAAAAATATACGTATGTGTAATGTAACATACAATTAAGACTACAGTAAATTAAATAATTTGTAGAGTATTAAGTACCTGGTAAATAGTATTAAGTACCTGGGCGACCGAGCCTTATTCGGTAATTTTTCAAAAGATTAACTAAGCTAAGTTGACAAGCCGTGAGATATTTGGCTGAGTAGAATAGAACACACTCATATCTTACCGAGGCGTCTTATAACGCGAGTAAGGTAAGTTGATCCGTCGTATGGTATCTGGCTGAGTGGAATAGACCACCTTCATTTCTTACCGAGGTGTCGTAAAAGGCGACTAAGGCAAGTTGACCTGCCATGCGGTATCCGGCTGAGTATAATAGACAACCTTCATTCTTATCCAGGTGTTATAAAAGGCGAATAAGGGAAGTTTACCCGTCGTATGGTATCTGGCTGAATAAAATAGACCACCCTCATTTCTCACCGAGGTGTTGTAACAGGCTACTAAGGCAATTTAACAAACCGTTTTCCGGCTTAGTAGAATAAACCACCCTGAATCCTTACCGAGGTGTCGTAAAACGTGACTAAGGTAAGTTGACGTCAGGCTAAAATAACAAGCCATAATGTAAAAACACATCGTGCCAATCCCACTTTGTGGGAGTGGGATAAGGAAGAAGAATTATGACGATCCTCAAATCAATATTTGTTATGCGAATTCCCAAACTCTTATCGGTCATATTCTAGCCAAATACCTTATCAATAAGCATACGAGATAGTTCACGTGTGGTCTCGAGTTTATTGCTGCGATGCTTGTCGGTTTATGATCGGATGATTTACGGCCTATATCAATGCCAATTTGAAAGCGACAAGTGTAACACTATCTTAAATTTATAGCTTATCAAAGGGCTTTGAAATTCGCATCGTTTATTAAAGCTTTTATTTAACTTGGCGTATATATGTGAAGGAATCTTGCAAGTTAAATTTGACCCATTCACCGGTGTCAGATTAAGCTGAAATTTTACATACTGGTCCAGTCCCGATGACAATGCATGTTCATGATAAGCATGACCTGATGCTGTCAGGATTAGCTCAAGACGAGGGAACTCCTCAACATCAACAGGTAATTATCAATTAGACACATACGTTTTAATATAAAAACATTAGTCTGCCCAAGGTTTGAACTAGTAACCCTCTCTAAAGATTCGCATGATATTATCACTGGGCTATGATATCGCTTACGGTGGCTAACATAAGGTTTAAAAAAAATTATATAATCTTTAATATTTAAATGAGTTAATCTTGTATGTATATATATATATTTTTTTTCGGAATCTCGGAAACGACTCCAACGATTTGCAAAATTATGTTTTGGGGGAGAAAAATCGAAAAAAGACATGTTAGTGGTCGAAAACCATTATCACTTAGGAGTATGAAAATTAGATAGTATCCGATTCTCAGACCTACTGAATATATATATAAAGCTTCATAACAATCGATTAAGCCGTTTTGGAGGACTGTGATAACTAACATTGTGACACGAAAATTTTAAATAAAGGATTATTATGGATCTCGGAAAATAACCACCTAATTCTATTATGTAATAGTAGTTAATGTATAGAAACCGGCTATACTCACGTGTTATTTTATCGGATGAGCCCGACTAGTTTCAAGCCCATACGGGGCTCTTATTCATGAGCTCTTTACGCGGCGTTATCGCGACGGGAACTGCGTGTAGCAGCTCGCAGGGCGCGACTCGAGAGTGGTTGGAGCGGGGGGAGGGACGGCAGCGGCGTTGGTCGCACGTCTTCTGAGCACTCCCAGTCACTGCTCTGGTCTTCGTTATCGGATGCCCGGAAGAAATTTGTGCATGCGACGCTTACGGTGTCCGGTTCTAGCAGGTCTTTAGTCGTGCCGCGATAACGCCGCGTAAAGAGCTCATGAATAAGAGCCCCGTATGGGCTTGAAACTAGTCGGGCTCATCCGATAAAATAACACGTGAGTATAGCCGGTTTCTATACATTAATTATGAATTCCACTCACGATAGTTTAAAGTAATAGTAGTTCTTTAATTGTTCCAACCAAGAATCAAACTCAAACTATTCAAGTAACGCACAATTACACCAGAGATTTTACTTTTCCAATGTACATTATCGTTATATTTCACGGTACAAACTTAGGCCCATTAATTTTTCTATCGACGTTCAAGATTTTATCAGCGTGATGAACTGTAACTGTGATATGCCATTGTCGCACTTGACACGATAAGAATAAAAGTGACAATTGCTTATGTGGATCGTAATAAAAATTCATAGTTTTCATCCATAACTAGCTGTAGTACTAATGATGAGGTGGCACGCAATGAAAATCGGATCGGATCTAGTGAAAATGAAAGTTTTATTCGAAATTGTCATGCGGAGTTTTTTCCACCACGTACTCAAATAAAAGAAATTAATGAAGAAATACCTAAGGAAATGAAACGGCCCACTACCATCCCAATGTTGGGCATAGGCCTCCTCTCTCCGTTTTTGGAGGATTAGAGCTAAGACCTACCTACGCTGCTCTAATGCTGATTGGTAGGTTACACATAACCCTAGAACTATCTAGCTTCATGCAGGTTTCCTCACGATGTTTTATTTTTGCGAAAAGTGTGTGATAAATTTCAATTATCAATTAGACATATAAGCTACAGAAAACTCATTGGTGCCTGCCAGGGGTTTGAACCCAAGATTGTCTCCCAAGAGTCGCGCGGTCTCACGGCTGGGCTATCATAGCTTATCGCGCAGACAGATTATCGCACTTATAACATAATTAATTTTAACCCGCTGTGTAGTATTCGCTTGAGTAGAATAGACTACACTCATTTCTGACCGAGGTGTCCAATAAAGCGACTAAGGTAAGTTGACCCACCGTGTGGTATTTGGTTGTCTAGAATAGGCCACCTTTCGTACCGAGGTGTCGTAAAATATGACTAAGGTAAGTTAACGTCAGGCGGGCAGCCGGTGTTGTGCCGACCCCACTTAGAGTGGGATAAAGACAGAAGGATGACAATGAAGATAAGTAATTTTAAATAATTTTGCAATACTTTGAAACCACGTGACGTAGTTATTTGTAAAAAGCGTAAATAAGCGTCATTGGCATACGAGCTTACGAATGAATGGTGAGTGTATCAATTTCTACACCAACATTGGTTATTTCTAATAACACTAAGCACCCCAAGATCCACCCTTTAAGAATTCCTGACTAATAGAATGTGGATAGACAGACAGACAATCCATCACGGCGCCCCTCCGATGTATTATTTATGGGGACATCCTGCATCCACAGCTAATCTTTCAATATCTTGAAAATTTCGGGGACACCAATGGGGATTCAGGAATTCCTGAATAACAGTAACTGTGATAAACTTATTGCTGAAGACATAAAGGCTATGTTTGCAAATCAAAAAACTGCTGAAGATGCTGTTATAGAGCAAGGAGATGGATCCCTCAAAATTGTTGCAGACGATATTACCCTTAAAAATACAGCAATAAAGGCTAATATCGTATGAATCAGTTGTAAAGATAACGTTGCAAAGTAACAATAATTGCAGGATTTGTTTGTTTTGGTTTGGAACGAGAGTAATGGCATTGCATTGGATGGGAAATGTAATTAATGGTGCTCCCTTAATGAATTTACGTTATGAGAACCGCTGGATGGGATCTAATCGTGACGATAGAAACTATATGTACATTGAATAACTAAGTACTTCAATACTTCGATGTTGAGACAAATCTTTAAAGCCACAGATAAAATTAGATTTAAATACATTAATAACAATATTATTTTGCTTTGACCATTATAGGCAAGCGACGACCATTGTTTCCAAAATAGCATACCCCTGCATAGGTGAGTCGTAAACTTGCGATTTTGTCGTGGAATCTATCTCCTGATGATGCTTTAGTTACCGGACGAAACGATTATTAAGATTGTGATAGTGAATGTATGCAGTGCTTATATATTGTTGTGTTTTGGTGGTTGTTAGTGCATGACTTTTTACGAATCCATGCATGTATAAGGTATCACAACGCATAGTAAACTCTCTACATTTAGCATTACATATATTTTATTTATCCCGAGTTATAACAAAATGTTTTTTTTATTACTCCGCAAATAAACGCTTGAATAATAAAAAAGTACAAAAAGTTCTTTCATATGAATCTTTCCATAATCTACTTCGAAATAAAAAAATCGAGTAGTTTTTACTTTTCAATTTATGTTCTATGATTTCCTTTAAAACAATAGACAATTGTGTATTTTTTTTAAAACGTGGACGTAACCCTAAGGCGATTGGCTATAAGTGTAGTAATATATTTAGTCTACGTCAAACGCAGGCGAGGAAACTTGAAATCGTTCCAATTATTTCTTTAAAAGCATTTTCTAATATCTCCGCGCTAAAATATACTGTAAATACAGATATGTTTTATTATTTAGTAACGTTATTAGTTTAGATTCCATTCTTTTGTTCGATCTTATCGCTTTAAATTTAAATGCGTTCATAGATAACGATTAACTTAAAAACACGTTACAGAATAATATTACGAGTGCGTTCATTTTTTTTTACATAGCATAGATAAACTCGTTTGCTA
This sequence comes from Morpho achilles, assembly GCA_947086495.1. NCBI lineage: Eukaryota > Metazoa > Arthropoda > Insecta > Lepidoptera > Nymphalidae > Morpho > Morpho achilles. The sequence goes on along the minus strand of CAMTZB010000001.1, from coordinate 14,337,854 downwards.
ACAAATGCGTTTGATTGTTCAAAAATATACTGTGGTTATTATTTTTGTATATTTACTTGTATACATTGCAGCAATGTTTATGATTTAATTTATCCGATATCTTTTAAGACTATTAATATATTACACATAACATAAAATATTATTGTAGTAGATATACTAATCGGCACACAAGTTTGCACATTACCGTTATTAGCGGATCTCTGGCAATTGAGTTTCTTAAATACTTAGATGATAAGAATGTGTGGATATAGCTCTCTTCGAATCTGTACAAGATTTTAATGACTAAATGTAACTAGTAATAAGAATAATATTTTAAAAAGAGGAATCGCCGAGTTTTGGTTCTTCTCAGTAAGAACAGCTTTCCGAACCAGCAGTAGAGTTGACGATTCAAAAGCACTTGTTTACAAGTTTACTTGAATAAAGAATATTTAAATTTGTATTTATATATATGCATTAAATTGAATTTGTATCCATCTATACTTAGTATATAAAATACTCCCCGAAAGTTGTATAGATTTTCTCAAAATCTACTCAACCGATTTTTGTACGGTTTTTACTATAAGGGAGTGCGTGCAATTCTCACAGGATGTTTAGGTTAACAAAATTACGTTTTCTATTGTTTTGAATGGTTGCGCATTTGTAAAAAAACTCGCCTGCCGGTAACTTTAGTCGCATGTACTAGAGAATTGTAGATCTACAAAATTACCAAAAAAAATGTCAGGGATAGCATGTGTCGAGTTCTTATAGCTAACTCAGAATGACTGTTTTGATGTTACAATATTACATTATTTCCAAAATTTTTTTCTTCTGTTCACAATTAATCCATTATCTTCAAACTGTTGTTAGCATCGCCATTTAATGTGGGTCAAAGTTGTCTACACCATTATTGTTGTTTACGCCATATGAATTCAATAAATGCTTTAAAAGATATTTTAGGTTAAAATTATGCCCCAGTAAAATAAAGGGATATACGCGGGAAAAACTTTGTAACACGCCAATTTTCACGCGGGCGAAGCTGCTAGCACAGTATATTATAAATGTGAAAGTGTCTCTCTGTCAGTCTGTGTCTTACGCTTTCGATTTAATAAAGCCTGGGTTCTACAGTAAACCAAAGAAAGTATCAAATTCTACTACATAATTAGAATCATATGCCGCGTACAAAAACACAGGGATAAGTTTAAATGGAGATAAAACTAAATAGAAATCAATGCGCACGTCTATTTCTATAAATACACCACTTAGTAGCAGATGAGGGAAACATTTTTGAGCTAGAGGGCACCAGAAATAGCTCCCCGAGGGACTCGGAACCGTGCAATGACTTTTTACGTAATCCATAAGCAGTTGCTTATTATTTTCTAACAATTTTGAAAGATATTTCCATACAATCTCATACTATGTATTCAAATAATAGAATAGAATAGTACCGGCGGAATAGAATAGTACCACCCTCATTTCTTACCGAGGTGTCGTTAAAGGGCGACTAAGGTAAGTCGACCCGCCGTGTGGTATACGGCTGAGTAGAATAGTACCACCTGCATTTTTTTCCGAGGTGTCGTAAAAGGCGACTAAGGTAAGTTGACCCACTGTGTGGTATCCGGTTTAGTAGAATAGACCACCCTCCTTCTTACCGAGGTGTCGTAAAATACGACTAAGGTAAGTTGACGTCAGGCAGGCGGACGGTCGTAAAAACGCAGCCAAATCATGTAACAGAATGTTTATAACATGTTGTGCCGACCCCACTTAGAGTGGGATACGGGCAGGAGGATATATATAATTTTGCAAGATATTTCCATTCAATCTCATACTATGAATTCAAATAATAAAAATTTTTAAAAAGATAAAAATAATTCTTACCAATTCAGAAATAAAATAAAAATAAAAATTATCTTACCTGAAACAATATTAAAAACGATAAAACAAAAGTGCAGAAAAAGGAATAAAATAAATATTAGAAGCGACCCAATTCGACGATTTTAAAAAATATTTATTACGAAAAAACCGCCTTGTGATATTCGGCTGAATAGAATAAATCACCTTCTTTCTTACAGAGGTATCGCAAAAGGCGACTAAGGTAAATTGACGTCAATCAGGCGGCCGGTCGTAAAAACCTATCCGAATCATGTGACATGTTTATAACATGTTGTGCAGACACCACTTAGAGTGGGATAAGGCCAGGAGAATGGATATATCTGTACGAAAAAAATTAATTATTAAAACTTATTATTCAAAAATAGAATTCTCCAAAATATCGTTAATAACCTAACCTTTCGCAACTAACGGGCAGTACAAATCGACGAGTTCTTAATTTAAAAATGCCCGCTCATAATCGAAGCGCAGGCGCAACTCATTATGGTACTTGTAACGAGCGTCCGTAAATCAAGCGAACACGGCCGGCGTCATACTGATGAGATCAGGAATATCGATTCCACTTCTCGATTTCGGAATATCGATTTTCCTGTGATATTCGATTACACTTTTTGGTCATTAGGCATTCTTCTAGAGTGCGTAAGGTGCAGTAAGTGAGACGAGTTTGGAATTTACTTTTAACTTTGTAAAATTAGATTTGTAATGATAATAAAATTATATTGTTTAGATAATAAATAAACATTCCTCATATATATCTTATAATTATCGATGAAATTCAAGAGATTATTAATAATAAACGATTATAGATGAATTATTAGATAATTTGCCCCTTGTATATTCTTAAGATATTGGTTTAGTTCATCAATATTTCTATGTTTGTTGTGTTAAGACCCTTATCAAGGTTCCAGAACAAGTTTTAACTGGGATCTAGACCCACATTTCTTAGTTCCTTTAAAATGCTTAATTTGATTCAACAGTTAATTTTTCAACTAAAAAAAGAAGATTGAGAACATTTCCTCTTCTCTTATTTCGAACATTTCGAAAAAATCGAATTCAATAAATCTACCAACCCATACAGCATCATAATGGTGGGTCGAAGCTTCTATTATATAGCATTTTAGATCTTCTCAATGAGGCATTCGCCTGTCAAAGGAACATTATATTATAACAGGCTGTTGAATACATTAAGCTCTCAGTCTTTAATAGAATTATCAACGTCTGATGATACTTGGTAGTCTAAAGTGCAAAATGTTAAAAGGAAAAGCGCCAGTGTTGACGAATGATAGGGGAGAGTGTGGATGAGAAAAACATGTTGTGCCGATTACACTTAGAGTGGGATAATGGCAGGAGAAAGAAGAAGCTATGATTCAATCTGTGATGGATTTTGGATCTATCAAGATTTGGATCAGTTTATTAATAAAGAAGTAGACTTTTATCTAGAAAACTTTACTTTTAACTAGAAATTTATCATACCAGTGATATATTAGACTGCTTAAGGCAAGGATGTACAATAGGTATCCAGCTAGGTAGAATAGACCAACATCATTTCTTACAGAAGTGTCGTAAAATACGACTAAGGTAAGTTGAAGTCAGGCAGGTGGCCGGTCATAAAATCACAGCCAAATCATGTAACAGCATGTTGATTTGCCGACCCAACTTAAAGTGGGATAAGGGTAGAAGGATGATGATGAAGGCAAAAGGATATACAAGTAAATCAGTTCACAAACCCCTATCTTCTGATTTATTGGGATAAAATAAAACATTTCCATTAAAAAAATATACATTTTTTTAAACATCCGAAAATATATGAACAAAACAAACCACTGAGTCGATATCTGTTTTGTTTATCGAATCTTGCACTCCAATTTTCTCTCAAATCCGATCAATTGAATTTAGACCGTACATAAACGTAATAGAGTGCAGCATTGCGTTTCGTCTGATGATCTTGATCATCGTGACCCAGAATGCGGCGCACGCTTGCCAAATAATTGACGATGTCATCGGGACATGGCGGTTGCCAGAGGATACGTTTCGCAAGGGACAAGGTACCATTCATATAATGAGCCCGTTACACGGAAACCAAGTATAGTCGCTCTGACCAGGGTCTATATCAGTTTCAAATATTCATTTAGGGGACGCACTTTGTCCGTCATAGTATTATGTGGAGCAAACATCATTCTTTTGAGTAAATTGCTTAATCTCAAACATGATGAAATGTAAGTGCAACGTTCATGTAAAATAGGTCTTAATGTAACCATACAATTGAAGTTGGTGCACCACTTCATCTAGTTTCTAGCATCAGTGATGAGGGCTGTGATGCTGAAATTCAGTGTTGCAAATTCGATTGTAAAGAGTTCTGTCGCGGCTTTCTGAGGTGTGGTGTGGTGGTGGTGGATATAAAGCCTACTATACTGTTGAGGATAATTAAGACGTTAAGAATGCATGTATATCGCTACAGTTCGACCCTGTGCAAGATAGTTATGACTTAATGTAACTTGTACTAGTTATAACTATTATTTTGAAAAAAGCAACCACCGAGTTTCTTTCTGGCTTTTTTCGGTAGGAACAGCTTTCCGAACCAGCAGCGTAGTTGACGATTCAAAACCACTTGTTTACAAGTTTACTTGAATAAAGAAAATTACGATTTGATTACTTTGATTTGATTCGATTGTTTCGCGCCATTGTTACACCATCCCTGCGTTTCTATTCTCATAGACCAGCATAAGGTCTGAAGAGCCAAATTATCCAATCGGAACTATTGCCCGCATCAAAACAATTGGTTCGTTCACCCGCCGTGAATCACTGGGCCCGTTGGCACCGCTCCTAATAGCCAGTTGCATTCATCTCGCGCCGTCATCGCATCATTCCTGGACTGTCTTGACGACTGACGGGGTGGTGGTGCCTTGACAAATTGACGAACGCCACCAATCACCCACTGTTCATTCATCGAAACGGCCGCCGATTGCTGTATCGTTTAATTATGAACACTTGTATTTGCGTTTGGAATATCCATTTTTTGCACACATTAAATTAGTTTCACCCGTATGTTTATGTCTTATTTAACTTTTTAGATCCTAATTATGACCCACTATGAACGCACAGATTTAATTTTAACGATTTATTGTTGAGAAAATAAATTTTCAGTCTATCTCCGGTTCTTCAGTCAAAAACAAAAAGAAAACAAATCCATTCTCCTGCCCTTATTCCATGTTGTGATGTGATTTGGCTAGCTATATTACAACTGACCACCTGCCTGACGTCAACTTACCTTAATCGCCTTTTACGACACCTCGGAAAGAAATGAGGGTGGTCTATTCTACTCAGCCAGAACCACATGGAATAATGTATTTAATCAAATACAAAATCAAATAATGGCACCCGAGATTTTATCGCGCGTCATACAACATATGTTTTTTACCTTATTGGTCCTTGAAACTCAAGAGAGAGACAGAGAAGCAGACATATAAAATTAGTATGGATGATATAAATAAATCGTTTCGCCACAGTCTCTTAATAACAATCTAAGGACCGAAAACAATAAGCGGAAGGCTCTCGCTAACGAGAAGTAACGCGACTCCGAAACCGATACGTTCATTAGCTCCAAGCTATCCTTACGCCCTGGTAGCGGCCGTTACGCAACGGGTTATAAATTTAACGAGCCGTGATAGAATTTTAGGTGATTGCCATTAGAGACTTTTCTGTTTATACCGGATAACCAGCGCATCAGTCTAACATTAACTATGTATACTAAAAAAGTAATCAAATAAAATCAAAATAATCTATTCAAGTAAGCTTTGAGTCGGCCAAGTCCAGAAGTTTAGACCTAAAAACCATGCTAGAATGCGTATTGACACATTGCTCCAATACGGATTGGTAGGTTACACAGATCCCCAGAAGTCTCTTGAGATATGCATGTTTCCTCACGATATTTTCCGTTATCACCGAAAAGCGTGTGATAAATTTCAATTACCAATTAGACACATACGTTTTTTTACCAGAAATACTCATTGAAGCCTACCCGGAGTTTGAAACCCTTGACTCCTCGTTTGAACTCTTGACTCCGCTGGGCTATCACAATTTTAATCAATATAGCCGTGGCTTAATTAGAATTTTCAAGTCATGGAGTACATATGTCAGGCACTAGTTGACATTTAAGTTCATGCCAAACAAATAGAGGGTACGTGTCTCACGGAACATAAAGTACTTACATAGAATGCATCTTAATGCGAATGTCCAAAAAGTCGCCAAATTCAAACACCCGACGAGACATCTCCGCATGTTTTTGTAAGGCGACAGCTTGCGAACAAGTCATAAAATTTTGGAGTATCATTCCTTAAGTTGTTTGGTTCTGCATATTAAAGTAAAATACTCTTACAGTAAGATGTGAACATAAAAAAATGGTATAAGATTCTATAGTGAAATTCCACAATCAATAAAATAAATGTTAAATTAAAAATCTTTAAACAAAAACAATATCCCTGCTGTTAAGGATATATCCCTGCTGTTAAAAATGATATCCCTGCTCCCTCGTCTGGGGCCAATCCTGACAGCATAAGGTCATGTTTAAAATAAACATACATTGTAATGAAGCTGGACCAGAATACTAAAATTTCACCACACATCGAGAAGTGGTTAAAATTTAACTTGCAAGCTTCATCATTCACATACATACTTTGCAAGTTGAATAAAAGCTTTCAAGAAGGAGGTTGATACAGAATAGAAAACATAATAGAATAGAAAACTTACATAAAAAATATTAGGGAAAATTGGGAATTTTAGTTGAATTAGAAAAGTTTCAAAAAGAGGAAAAAGGAAGATATAAAGGATGCTATCCAGAAAAAAGAGGATATTTGAAATTTGGGACAAGAAAGGGAAAGAAATTTGAGGAAAATGGAATTCAGGGGTATGGATAAAACAGGAGTATCTAGTTTGGACTGATTCTAAAGAGGATATGTAAAAGAGACAATTGAAATCAAAAGTCAATACACACAATAATGTAAATTACTAGTTTTATTTTCTTATCGGGTTCGAATGTAGTGTCTTACTATAGAATAAACTACAAAATAGAAATTAGAAGATTTATTTTTACCTCAAAATAACTTGGCAACTCATCTGCGACAAGAAAAGAACAGGTAACTCAATCCAACGATTAAAATATCTGCCCTTCATCTAAATATGGCTGACTTTTATGAGAAACTTTGTGCACAACTATATACTATATATAACTATATATTTTGGCTTCATTTTAGTTTCAGACATAGTGATAGAATTTTTTCATCTACAATTTATTTAATATTGACTCTTTTTAAGTAATATTATGTTATGTTTTTAATGCCATATTTAATACAAAGAAACTTATGATAATATTGTATTGTTGGTTTGAAATACTATATATATGAACTATATCTGAAAAATGGTGGGGGTTGAACCAATTGGTATTTAACTACTTGCTTGGGTGAAGCGTCGCTTCGTGATTTTGTCGTGGTGTCTTTATCTTGATGATGCTTCGTTTGCTGGACGAAACGTGCTTGTGATGGTAAAGTGTGTAGTGCTTGTGTATGTGTTACACGTTGGTTTATTTTTTAAGTTGACTAATATTATAATAATTATTAAACCAAAGACGACTTTCCAAATAATATTTTGATGTTTTAATGAATACAGAAAAGTGTTATCCGGCTCGAAGGATCAAAAGCAAAATACATTTTTTTTTTATTTTAAGGCCTCTAGATCTTCCCGTAGGGACTCTTAAAACTTAATTAGCGGTACAATAATTAAAAACTATCATCGGCGGTACAAAAAAGCAGGCTTTCGGATTTCGCTCCTCGTATTTCGAAAATCGGCGCGCGGTCATCTTTAAGACTGAATTCTTCAGTTTTTGCATCTTAAAACAACATACACACACCTATAAAGCATACGAGAATGAACCTTACTTATTTAAAAATAGAGTCCTATTTTATGTGCAAAAATAATACATGTTTAACTCTATATATTTAGACTCGAATTTGAGATTTATGCACTAGCTTTTAGAGTTATATTTCCCTTGATGACAAAATCGCGTTCGGCGCATGCGTTACAGGGAATTATTCGCGAGATAGTTTAGGAGATACGGTTGTTTAAAACAAAACTATTGGAGTGAGCAAATTGAGCTTTCGACCGGATTCGAATCGGCGACCATAAAGGCATCAGACAAGACTAGCTTTGTTTCTATTTGCTGTTATTGTCCAGTCACGGAAAGGCAATTATCGTGTTCTTAAATATTTCAATGTTTAATTGTTTTGCAATAAATACGTTTTCTTGCTGTTATTATTTGGAGGGTAGACAAGGATTGTTGTTTTCACTCTTATAGTTCTCATTTAGGCATTATTATTTTTCAAAATCAATACGGCCGACAAGTATTACAATTTCAAATTTGGAACGCATTGTTTCTAAATTTTGGTTTCAATAAAACTGCCGCTATAATATCAAAAATGACCGAATCTAGTCTATTTGACTATTGTAGTTTCTCTTATAATTTATTCCTTACATTTGCTTATTTAAAAAAACATTAATTTTCCTCTTTTTAACAATTATATTGGTTAAGTTGGGTGGCTGGGCATTGGTTAAGGGGTCTTCAAGAGATCTCTTAACCACACCGATCATGTGGCGCTTGGATCAAAATGGACGCTTGAAATCCTGTGACCTTCTTGAGGTCTTTCTTCCACCTAGGGGCGTCTACCAAAGTTGTATTTTTCAGTGCATGGTCATTACTTCAGCGACGTAATTTCGGATCCATGTGTCCTCACACTACAACACTAAAGACTTATCTTCAGGCACCGTGGTATATTGGATGAAAAATCTAGCGTACCCTTCTATGGAATAAGCTTTTTCTTAAAATTGTACCTACTCAGCCGGATGTTCCTAGTATATATACTCGTCTATAATTTCGAGTGCAGAGATTTAAACGTTGACCGAGTGGAGAGGAACCTTTCCGTCTTGGTCATGTTAATTTTAAGGCACCCCTGTTGAGATACTCTGCTGTGGTCGTCGAACATTGTGTGGAGGCTCCCCGTGGAGACAAGAATAAGTAAGTCTGTAAAAGGAGATTTTGCTAACAATTACCAAGCTCGTTATGCGGATTGGTAGTGTTAGTTCTTACCATATTATATTTATAACGCCCGTCATTGGCCATTGGCTAGTGGTATTTTTATTAGCTGGCTCGATTTATTATATCACTATAGTCAGTGGCCAGGGTCTAGCTTGTTTACTGGTTGGTGTTACGTCTATTTTCAGCATCATTCCAAAACAAGAGGAAGGGTTAAGGAGGCCTATGTTAAACAGTGGAATAGCAAATTTAAACTATATCGTGCTTTAGAATTTTTTGTATTTTCATTTTACTATACTTATTCTCAAAACCCTTACTGAAAAAATGATGTCAAAAAGACCTTAGTCCAGTGGAATTAAACAGTTAAAAAGAGGGAGAAAACAAAGATATCTATTACCTCTCCCAAACAAAGATTCCAAAAGTTATCTGTCATAATATTAATGATCTCGAAATCTAGTAAACGGATTTTGTACGGTTTTTACTGAAATATAACTCAATACTTGAGGAAGGTTTAAGTTAACAGAATATTACGGTTTTATGTAAATTGTGTTGAAGAGATCGCGCCGTGGTAAAAAAAAATTGCCTGCTGGGAGCTTTATTTACGTGCTTACAACACTTACACAAAAATAACATACTGGAGACTTATGAATTTATAAAAAAAATCCTTGACAGCATGTCTCTGTCTATGGTTAACTCACAATACCTAATTTTGCAATACTTGAGGAAGATTCAGGATAATAGTACAATTACGCTTAAATTTACGAAGGAAAAACCTTTGAGACACAGATTTCCATGCACATGTACATGGCGCAACTAGTAAATAATAAATGATTCGAGTTATTACAAATAGTGGACGGCCATTTGTGATACAGTATCGCCAGTTTCATTGAAACCAAAAGTGGAAGCATCGCGTTCCAAATTTGAAATTGTAATACCGGCCGACCGTATAGTAAAATTTGAAATTTAATAAAATCGAACCCGTTCGAACGCCACTTATACTTTTTAATTTTATATCTCGATTGACCTTCGATACAATGATCGAATGAATACGTTGAATCGATTTTTTATCCGCCGCTCCGGACCGGGAGGTTTTTGCGTAGTTTTCATAATTTAACGTGTAACGGTGAAACTTGAAATTAAATTTTGCTTTTATTGTCGTCTTGCGGAGACACGTGCGGTCTCGGGTTCGTTTCCCGATTATATTTAGAAGCGGATAGGGGTGCGAGGGGACTAACGAAGCACCTTTTTATAGATGCGTCTGAGAGTGTCTCATCAATATCTTTGCATGTTGTGATACATCACTAGTAACAAGGCTGTTTTGTTAATAACGCGCCGACATATTTTAAATCAATAAATGAATATCTATTTAGCGGTGTGGTATCCGGCTGAGTGGAATAAACCACCCTCATTTCTTACCGAGGTGTCGTAAAAGGCGACTAAGATAAGTCGATTCGCCTTGTGGTAATCGGCTGAGTGGAATAGACCACCCTTATTTCTTGCGGAAGGGTCGTAACATAGGTTTAAGGTAAGTTGACACCAGGTAGGCGGCCGGTGGTAAAATACGTGACCGTTTGTAACATATTGTGCCGACTCCACTTGGAGGAGTAAAAAAAGCGCAGGACGGTGAATAAATAAATGAATATCTATACTTATTATAAAACAAAGTCCCCGAATCATGTCTGTCTGTATGTAATTAATTTACTCAAAATGTGCTAAGCGAATTTTTGTACGGCTTTTAATAAAAGGTAGTGCAATTCTTCCGGAAGTTTTTGGTACAATACGATCTTATGTTAGTTGAAGAGTTGAAGAGGTTGTAAAGATACTCGCCTGCTGGAGCTTTAGTCGCGTGCGCCGCGTAAACCAACAGAGATACACTGAAGTAATGTACTAAATAATTGTAGATCTACAAAAGTACTACGAAAAAATGGGAAACGTGATTATAGCAACGTACTACCCCCGCTGCTGAGTTCATTGCAATTTAACGCAAATGATGATATGCATTAACTGTTGGTAAGTTAAGTATAAATAAGAAAAAAAATTATAAGAGTCTGTACTTAAATGGCAATACGTCAGATGTTATGATAGAATCACTTTGCTATAATCTGCGTTTTTTAAGAGAATCCATGTAATACTAAGTGTCTCAAATATGAATCGTAATACATTTTTTTTTTTTTTTTTTTTTTAATTTTTTTTATTTTTTTTAAATCTTTATTAAAGAGCTTAGTCGTGACCGACTATGTCGCTCTGTATAGGCAGCTTACAAAAAATAGTAAAATTAACTACTACTAGATCTTATACCTAAAGCTTCATTATATAGTTTAACTAAAATATTTGCAGTGGATGATAGAGGATCAGCTAGAGTAATATTTATACCGCCAGTTGAGACTATCATTTTATTACTAACTAACAGTTTAGATCCCAATACGCTGTTTCGGTCACATTCCAATAAAATATGAATAACGTCCTCTACGACATTACACAAGTTACAATTAGGTGTAGGAACTTTACCCATTAAGTAAGCAAATTTATTTAATGGAATATGACCGGCGCGTAGTCGTAACAAAACCAATATGCTTTTCCTATCGATCATAGTTGTTTGAAACCAAGGTTTTTTTAAAGGTTCAGCTTGCACAGTCTTATACCAAATACCTTTTTCCTTTGATCTCCTGTCAAAGAACTCTTTCCATAGATCGTAACATCTTTTTTTTATTAAGTATAAACAATCTGTATAAAATGGTTTTACTACTATTTCAACGCCTTCATAGGTTGCTTCTTTTGCTAACTGATCGACCATGTCATTGCCTGTAATATTTATATGAGAGGGGATCCACTGTAAAATTACTTTTTTGGATTGATTGTTCAAAGCGTGAATAAGTCCTAAAATGGAATACGCTACGGGAGTACTTCTAACACTAGAGGCACATCGAGCAAGGTGTTGAAGTGCGCTTTTACAATCTGATAAAATAACAAACTCTTTGCCATCGATTGAGTCAATATATGATAAAGCTTCCAAAATTGCCATTAATTCTACATACATAATAGAAATATTACCATTAATTTTGAATTTCATATACTGTTCCGTTTGAACATCTAAGAAGGCAGCCCCGATTAAATTATTATATTTAGAACCGTCCGTAAATATTTTGTAATATCCTTTGTAGTTGTCAGTTATATAATCATTGCAATACTTTTTTAAATAATCTACTTCGTAATTACGCTTACCCTCTTTTAAATTACCAATATCTATATTTATACATTCTGATACTTTTATATCACTGACCCAGGTTTCTAATGTATACATTTCAACTTGGGAACTACGAAGGATATTTATATTTTTAAATTCATCATGAATTTTGGCTAATAGTGGTTTTCGTTTTCGCTTCCATGAAATTAATAAACTAGATTCAGTCAATTTTCCGAGTAGAGTAATTATTACGCTATTTTTTTCTGACATTGCTTTCAACCAATATTTGCCAGCTAAATAAAATCTTCGACACCATAATGGTTGCACCCCTAACTCTGACTCCATGACATGTGTGGGAGTAGATCTAATAAATCCGCCTATAGTACGTAAGGCTTGATATTGCATTCTATCTAATTTTATTAAATGACATTCGCTACTGTCACTATAGAGAAAACTAGCATAATCTATACGGCTACGAATGACAGACAAGTAAATTAATCTTAAGAGTTTAGGATGAATTCCCCAACCAGGTCCAGCTAAAACTTTAAATAAATTAAGATACTTACTAACACTTTTACAAATCTCATTAATGTGTCTTCCCCATCTAAGAGCCCTATCCAACCATACCCCCAAATATTTAACTTGTTCTACTCTTACCATGGGTCTTTCATTCAATAAGATATTCAAATTTTGTCTAAAAGGGCCTTTCTTGAAAATACACAATTTACTTTTGTCTGCAGAAATATTAAGTCCAATTTTACTTATTAATTGCTTAAAGGTATTTAATGCAGTTTGTAGTTTAACCCTAGCATCATCTATTTTCTCACATGTTGTGTATAGTACAAAATCGTCAGCGTACTGCGAAATACAAATTTCATTAAATACGCTACAAATACCCAGTGTGGCAATATTAAATAGGAGCGGCGATAGTGGATCCCCTTGAGAGATACCCTGGCTAGTTCGACGAGTAATACTATAAAAATTAACACTTATTTTGAGATATCGTTCAGATAAGTAATTCCAGACATAATTACAAATAGATGATCCAACACCCAACCTGTCCAACTTATTTACTAAACAGTAAATGTCAACGTTATTATATGCATTTTCCAAATCCACAAAACAACCTACAGTTATCTGATTTTTACAAAATCCCATTTGTATTCGTGATACAAGCAAACTTAAGCTATCTATAGTAGATCGCGATTTACGAAAACCGACAGTGTTTGGTGAAAAGCAACAATTTTTTTCTACATACCATTCAATTCTCTTATTTAAAATGGAATGAAAAGTTTTACAGATACATGAAATAAGTGCGATTGGCCGCAATGATGAAATATTTGCCGTATTGTGACCCTGTTTTAGTATAGGTCTAACTGAAATATCACGCCACTGTTGAGGAACTTCACTAGTTATTAAAACTGTATTAAATATGTTTAGTAAAACTAATTTGGCTATATGTGGCAAATGTTTAAGCATAGAATATGATATGGAATCATAACCCGGAGAAGTATCTTTAGATTTAATACAACACTCTAATTCATGTAAAGTAATGAACGCTTCAACCTTACGATTAGTCGACTGAAAAGTTGGTATTTCTCGGCATGCAAAGTCAGGACAAAGATTTTTACAAAGTTCAGTTATTAATTCTTTATCTTCAGTGCAAGAAGTTGGCGCTTTGTATCCTTTTAGCCATTTCATTTTAGACCACATCTTACTTGAAGAACATTGTTCATTGAGAGAAGTACAAAATTGAGACCATGCCTCATTCTGTACCTTCCTCAAAAGTCGTTGGGCGTATTTAATTTTATCTTTAAGAATTTCCAAATTTTGTGGTGTTGGGTTACGTCGAAATTTCTTTAAAGCCAGACGTCGAATAGCTATAGCTTTAGACAACTCCGGGGTCCAATAAGGTTTAGGAGTAAATTTACTTTCGGGGGTTAAACATATTTTAAAATTCGGAATAAATTTATTAGCTGCTTCATTAACCAAGGACAGAAAAATATTATAATCTTCCTGCATATTAGATGAAGAACAGAAATTTGAAAAAATTCCCTCTAGATACAACGAATATCCTTCCCAATCAGCCTTTTTAAAATTTCTCTTCTTATCTTTAGTAAAACTATAATATGAAGCAGTTTGTAATTTAATGATGAGGTGGTCACTACCAAGAGTTTCATTAGTTGTTGACCAATTAAAACCCACAGATACATCAGAAGATACAATAGACAGATCGGGCGCAGATTTTCTTAAAATATTCTCAACTAATTGAATCCTAGTCGGACTACCATCATTCAGTAGTACAAGATCACTTTGAAGTAACGAATTATGTATATGAACCCCTCTATTATCAGTCTTGGCCGACCAACTCACATGATGGCCGTTAAAGTCGCCTAACAGTAATGTTTTCCTATTGGCAATAGCGAATAAGTCTCTCCAATCATTTTGAGTTACAGCCACATTACCCGGACAATAAATTGAAAAAATGTTTTCAATTTGTTCACAATTAGTTATTTTTACACCAATAATTTCTATTTGACTGCATATACCTTGTATTAGTTTCCTATAAGCATATATTGATCTATGAGTCAAGATTGCAACACCGCCAGAATTATCTTCCCTATCAAGTCTAAAAATATTATAATTAATTATTTTAACATATTCATTTGGTATAAGCCATGTTTCACTCAAGACAGCGATGTGAATCTTTTCTTTAATTAAGATTTGTTCTAGAGATTTTAACCTTGGTTTCAAACTTCTACAATTCCACTGCAAAATATTTAGTTTAGCAATTCTATTAATAACATGTTTATCCATTTCCAAAAATACACTTAATAATATTCTCGATTATAGAAGAGTCAGAAAAAAAATTTATGATAAATACAGGAATCCAATCTGCTATAGTTTTAACTATACGCTTAATTTTAACAGCCATGTTGAAATCATTATTCAAAAGTATAAATTTAATTTTATCTAATAAATCACGCAATAAGGGTTTGTACTTTTTTTTATTATTTTCCTCCTTATATGTTGCGTGATTTGGCATGTCTTGGTCACTGTCTTGTTTTAGGCTAGCATCAGATACGGAAGATTCTTCTATATCAGCGTAAACGTTTTCGGTTATATTTATGCGTTTTTTCTTTTTACTTCTTTTATTCGTCTTTTTTTTCATTGTTTGTATATATTCTGTATCATCCGGAAGCGTTGTTTCGTTTCTATTATTATCATTATATAAGGGCTCTACGTCAGGTAAAATAACAGGAGCATAAACATGTCTTGCTGCGAGAGGTTCAAAATCAGTTTGTATAGGTGGTGAACGAGAAGGTGGAACGTATAAGCTAATAGCCTTTCTATACGAGCAATTAAATTCTGCCATAATTTCCCGAAGCCGTTTTTCCTTTATATATAACTTGCAAGATTTATCCAAAGCTATATGATTGCCAGAACAATTTGAACATCTCAAGGCAGTAGTGTCGCAATTTTCATGGTTTCTAGAACATTTAGGACAAATAATTTTTCCGGACGGGCACATTTTTCCTGTATGGCCAAATTTCCAACATCTGGAACATTGTGTAACTGGAAAAATATATTTTTCTACTCTTATTCTCAAATCCAGCAAGTAGACATATGTAGGTACATTAGCACCTTTGAAACAAACTTTAACAGTTTCACTCGGTATCCATGTATCTTCTTTCCGACGGTTTAGACGTTTTACAGATATAATCTCACTATCACTAGACATATTTTTTAATATCTCTTCTTCTTCCAAATCTATCTCAATGTTTTTAATAATACCATATGATACTCCAACTTCCCAAATTTTTTGACATCTCCATCCCATTTCCGAAAACATTTTGCACGCTAAAAATTTTTCCGCACTGGATTCATTATTAAAGATAACATGTATTTTATAAGGATTTATATATTTTACTCTAAATATATTCAATATATTTTGTTCACGAAATAACTTAGCTAAGGAGAACTGTTTAGGTAAAATCTGTCTACTCGACACACAAATTTCAATTACATCATCCTCCAACACTTCTGCTATTCTCACTTTTTTTTTCCCTCGCCTGTTAACTTCCTGCCATTCTTCAACGTTATCGGTACCCCGGTTTCGTTTTCTCCTCACTTCTATATTCTCCACGTCTGAGTTACGCATTTGTATTTCATCCTCAGTAATATTCTCATCTGTAAAAGTTATGTCCTCCATACTGTAATTCATATTATATGATGTTCCGGCTTCTGCATTCAAAATTGAGTCTTCAGCCATTCTCAATAAGGGTTATCATTACTGCGCGGATTGCACGTTCACTTGTAAAACTATTTTTAACGATAAACTAGCGGTGAAAGTATCGCACGTCCTATTCACAAGCAGTGAAGGTTACGACTGATCGTAATACATTACGATTTTGTCGTCGAGCCTGTCTTCCTGATGATGCTTCGGTTACGGGGCGAAAAGATCGTAGATAGTGACGTAGTGAGTCTACCTTAAAGATTTTAATAAAAGAAACACAGGTCTCAACTCACCGCCAGGTGATATATCGAGCGAATATTTTAGAAGGATCCGCGAAAATTAGAGCCATGGGAACCGCCAATAAACAGTTTGCGCACAGAATAAAAATGACCGATTTTTACATGATTTTCCAGTAAAACCGGCGAGAGGCGTAGTCAGCAAGTTGCATCGTTGTCTGTTGAATACAAAATGTATTATAAGTGCACAATATTTGCATTTTGAATTACTCGCCCGCAGCCGGGCCCCACAGGCCACTCTGAGGTATAATAACAAGCGAGCCTGGCCAGCGATTGGTTCCCACTGTAATTAACTTCAATAGTAGGTAATTTGTACTGAAAACATCTTCGACATATAAACTTAACAATTTTATACGGACGATACGGTATTTTTTTATAAAAAAAAGTTTGTTACACGTAAATTTTCACTTTGAATATGATATTACCCAAAGTTAAGAAATAATTTAATTTACTTAGGCATTCCATTTAGCTTAAATTTAACGTATTCTGTCAATTAAAAAAAGAATTTAAATTTTTAAAGATTTTAAGATATTTTTGAAATAATTACATTATTTTTTTATTATATTTACAATGGGCACATACTATATTTTGAGTAAGAAATTTTACAGAGATGAAGTCGAAATAATCTTTATTCAAATAAACTCTTTCTTTTTTAAATTGTCAAGGATCAATATGATTAATGAAGCTACAACTGGTTCGGTATGTTGCTCCTACCGAGAAGAATCAGCACGAAATTCGGCGGTCAATCTTTTAAACATTCAATTTACATTCGAGGTCTAGCCAGTTTATCGGGCGCCTATCTGAAAAGGTCCCCGAGGCGGTCGATGCATGTGCTGCTCCCGATGCATCGATTAGCGGAGGGAGGGGCCACTTTTGGAGAGGCCCCGACCCATAGGTGGCGCACTCTGGGGTACAGAGTTGCTGCTGGCGGGGATGGGGGTAATGTGTACAACAGTACCCTGTCCCCGCCACCAGCAGCATGATAAATCACTCGGGTTGTTTAAGTCAATACGAATCCGGCATACGCTCAGCCCGGCCACTCGTTCCGATCTGACGGCGGGACCCATAAGGGGTTCGTTCCTAAAAATATTCGAGATCCAGCCTCACACAAGACACCTTTAGTACCCTCAGCGTTGGTTCTGTACTCGCTCATCCCTTCCAGTTACACAAAGTCGCAAGGGATTAGAGAGTTAATAATAACTTATAACGCTTAAAAGCCTTTTACCTATCAATGCGCAATAAACAACAGAAAAATATATTATATCGCAGTTAGGGGAATAAAATAACGAACTAACTGTATTAATAAGTAAACAAAAACATTCAGCTTAACTAAAAGGTGTTTTAAAAACACCTGTCACTATTTTATATATTCAGCTAGGTGACGAAAAATGCTAAAAGCGCACCTTGTTTTTAAGTAATCTTTCTATTTTTTTTTCTTTTTATAGTATTTTTATAAAAACTCATTATTCTTTTAGTAATATAGAAAATTGCTACGGTAAATTGCTACTTAAATATTTGGTTATTAAGGTCTGATAATAACTATATAGGGAATTCTTTTTCAAATTAAAAACTAACAATTTTTTTTCTTGTGTAAGTCCTATGTCCTAAGTTGCTCAGAATTGAATTTTTCGATCTCAAATTATGGAAATTTAAATAATTAATGGCATTTTCAAATAAAAATCCATAGACAATCTATTGGCAATGATTTTTGTTTTTCGCTTTTAACCACAAAATATGTTAACCATTATGCACAAAGATGTCTATATTCCCTTTAACATATTTGTTATATTACCATATTATAAAAAATGTCATCCCTATATAAAACTGATTATTAAAAAAATATCTGAAAGAACTGCATACCACATTAGTATATTTATTTTATTACGTATACAAATAAGCCCGCATTCATTAATTCCATTTTCCAAGTTTTTTTACTTTGGTCAGTTCAGTACATACATTGTAGATGTTTCTGGTATCGTAATATAATAAGTGAGTCAACATTTCTTAGAAAAACTTTGAGATCAGAGACCCTTATAAAATATAAGACTAATTTCCAACAGAATTACAAGCTAAAACTCTCCACCAATTAAAAAATCGGAAATATATGTATTTTGTAAAGATAGTACACAGCCCCCGAAACTTTTTGTTTTGGAACTCTCAATAAAAAATCTATAAAATTTATAGCGTAGACAATAACTGACAAATAGTGTGTATGAACCCTAAAAACTAAGAATTTAAAAAAAATCTATGTTGATAGAATAATTTATTTTTTAACTTAAATGACATTCTTTCACATTGAAAAAGAACGTTTAAGTTAAATAAATATTCCTTGAACGTAGAAAAGTGTTAAATGTCAAGAACATTTAATATAAAAGAATTCGAAAAATGCCACAAAAGCCGCGAACAGAGTAATCCGCATGGCGCGAAACTTGCATATAAAGCATAGACAATCAATATGCAATCGATGTGGACACCATATTGTTATTCCGCGGGCGCCATTTGAAATTGAACGCGATACATCACCTGCCAATTTACTTACATTCTTATGCCAATATTGATGGACATTTTTATTAATCAACTTGTTCATTCAGCCGGTGACAGGGGAAATTTATCTGGCAACTTTTTATGCCAATTTAATATATTAAAGAAAAACATTTAGCGGTGAATTTTAATATAATTGAAGCGTCACCTGTTTGTACTGATACTTAAATAGATTCATAAATCATTTTTGGACTGAAAGTGTTTAAAGCATAATATGAGCCAACGTAGTATATACTAAAATAAAAAAAAACACCAGTTTTAACTTTCCTCTTTTTCAAAATTATTGATCATTATCTGTATATAAATACTCATGCTCAGCTACATGTCGATGTGGCTAAACATTAATACAAATGTCTGTTTGTTTATTGCGCTGATCCTCTAGACCAATATTGATGAAGTTTACGATAATAGAAGCTTAGACACCGGGCTAATATATATGAAAAATTTATCCTTTTCTTTTTGGGTCAAGGGAGAAACGCGAAAAAGGTATTTGAACATTTAAGTTGACGTTAATGAAGTCGCAAGTACAGCTTGTAAGTCTATAATTGTTTTTTACCTATCATGATATCATATTTAACAATTATTCACAGGTTTACTGGAATGATATTTATAAGCGTACCTACTTGAGTTAAGGAATCTAGGTTAACTTTATATGAATGATAATATTGTCATTAAAGTCGCCAGAATCTTATCAGTTCAAGAAGTTGAGAAGAGTTGCGTATAGTAGAGTAGACGTAAACAAGCTTCCAATAATCATTGTGCATTCTTATTCTTCCTTCTCTTATCCCACTCCAAGTGGGGTCGACACAAAATGTTATAAACATGTTATCACATGATTTGGCTACGAATTTTATGACCGGCCGCCTGCCTGACATACACTTACCTTAGTCGTATTTTACGACACTTCGGTAAGAAATAGGTTGGTCAATTCCACTTTACCGGATACCACACGCTGGGTCAATAGTAAAACACTGAATAGGTTTTCGGAATAATTTATAAAGCTACATTGCGTTTGCAAATTAACATTAAGTCCCTATTGGAAGATGAACAATAATTTTATCTGTGCAAGATTATCACTAAACGTTTTCCCGCGAAAACCATGGGAATCGAAGCTGTCGCGCGAACACATTATGTATTTAGTTTAGGCAGTGCACGTGGCAGGAATGTGCGCAAGACATCTTGTGGGATACGCGCGCGCAGCATACCAACCAACCCACTAGATCCTTCTGTAGTGTCATCTTTACATATTATAACTTTGTCACTTTGCAATAGCACCATTTTATTTCAGTGGCCAAAACAAACTAAGTGTGGTCGGTATAACATGTCTTTCTCTTCCATTCCATCCTATCATTCTTTAACTCTGCATCGGCATCCCCTCCTATCGTTGTTTAACTCTGCCTCTACTCCTTTTATATGAATGTCATGCTTCGCAGAATCCATCCATCTCTTTTTCGGCCTACTGTTGTCACGTATCCATCTACATGCATATTTAACACTCGTTTGGTCGCATGATTTTCATCCCTCCTCATTATATGTCCATACCATCTTAATCTTGTACTTCCCATCTTTTCTATAATGGGTGCAATGGGCAAATTTCAAACTTCCTCTTATATACTCATTCCGTATTTTATCCAGCCTTGTCACACCACACATCTACCTTAACATTTTCATCTTATTTGCAGCACTTTTCTTTCATCGGACTTTTTCATTGTCTAACAATCTGAACCATTACAATACGACAGGTCTTATGATCGAAACCAAAAAGCTGGCAAGATTACTCAGGGTCCCATAATTCCAAATTAGAGTTCTTATGAGCGATGTGATTTTAGCAGTTGATAATATGGCAAAAATGTCTGGAATTTATAAGGTGGCAGATAACTGTAAATATCGACAAAAGAAGTTCCTACAAAATAAAATCGCACCAAAGATGTGATGAAGCTATTGAGACTTGTTATCTTCAGATTTTACTTACGCAAGAAGAGGCCATAGACTATAATGAATTCATAAAATTACGCGCGTGAAAAGTTTTTCCAACGACACGAATTCTTACTAATCTCGCCGACTTATTTGGGTGCACACAAACAAACACAATGGCCGATAAACGAGTTTAAATCGCAGTCCGTCTGGACGAGACAAGCATGTCATTAACGGACAAACGTGTGGTAGCTATCCTAAAATATCGTTACTTGGATCTTGCAACACTATTTCTAATGTCATAAGTCACGGTTTCGCGCGTTCCCATCCAATACCGAGGGCTAAATCAACATTGCCACAAACAGATATTGGATTGACATATCTTGAAGCCAATCTAGCGTTTTCAAGTTTTTCAAGCCGATCGAAGATTACGGAACGCGGTGTGCTTGCATTATTATTGGCAGGTACTAAAGTCTGTTTGACGTTAATTGTTGCTAGTTTTTTAAACTAAATTGATACGTATTTGTGTTAGTAGATTCCTCATATCGATTTCACTTTTTACGGCATTCCGATGACCCGAATGAGTGAGATGTTCGAATGAAACTATGATTGTATGCGATGACTTTCAATTTATTAAAAGGATATTGTTTTTAATTAACACGAAATATGTACAATTGTTAATAATATATTATAATAGAGTGGCCGTGTGATAGACGTTATTAATTTAACGAAAGTAATGAAATGAAATATCTGCATAGGTAATTAAATAAATTAGTTCTGAACTAAATCTTGCAAGATTTTTTTACTTTCTGTATAGCTGAGATAAACATTTTGCAAGTATAATAAATACTTAAGAATTGTTAAGCCTTAAGGCTATAACAAAATGATTGAGAAACTTAGTTTTTATTGCCTGACATGAAAGTTAGTTTAGTTATATAATAGAACTAACTATAAGGTTACGACTATTACAATTTTGTTGCGTGAATTACTGATCGATGAACAGATTGAAGTTGAGAAACACACTTCTAATTAGACCAGTTTTCTTGCCCCCGGATTCCGAGCGAGGCTCAAAGGAGATGCACATAAGCCAGCGACGCGTAGCCATCTGTCACCCGTCACAGCTGCACCTCCCCGCGACTCCTGCACGCCTGGTACTTCTAATTATAGTACACGCTAATTAATTAGGAGATACCCTCGCCAACACTTTTGTTTTCATTGTGTGAATAGTTCACAATTGAAAAATTGACGTCGAAACTCGATAATTATAAACGGACTCGGCAATTATGTGGCAACTGACATTTGTTTGAATAAGTCTTTCAACGTTTTTTTCACGAACAATATATTTTATGATTCAAAACAAAACAATAAGTAATCATAGTTATGACCATAAAATAGTATGACATTTTAAAAAATGTATCCATAAATAGTAATTTACAAGTTAAAGTAACAAGGTCAATCATAATCAATTAAAGGTTCATTGAACTCAAGTTCACCCACTTTAAATTTGTAGCCATACATAATCCAAACGTCATGATTAGAGGACTACCGATGATAAACTGCGACCGCGCGGTGACAATTCATGTGTAAACGAGACAAGGCTTTACGTTACGCGGTACGCAAAAACGAGACAGCACATCACACGTGAAGTATAAAAACCGCGGCCGTTGATTTTATAATTTATTTGTTACACATTTGTCGTTGCGTGAAGATCGGGAGATACATGAGCTTTTTGTAGAAGACTAGTGGGTAATACGCATCACATGTGATTTGAGGAATAATTTATGATGTTTGTACAGCGAATGTCACTGTATGTTGTCGTAAGCAAGTAGTTTATTGTAGACATAATGTTACGAGCGGTAGGCAACCGCAATCAGCCTCATAAAGAACCCCACGGAGAAAGGATTTTCAACGTAATTAGATTTCAAGGAACATTAATAAGATCAGTAACAAGCTGACGATTCTCGGAATATTAATAAAACAGTTGTCAGCGTGAATATACATTCTGTATCATTGCTTTTATATCTTTATTAATTAAGATTGTCTATTCTATATCTATTGAACGAAATAAATAAATTTAGCCTCCTAGTGATCTAATCACGTTCTGGCCTATGGACAATTTTTAATAAAAGCCGCACAGATCCATCACAAGCGAATTAACAGCGTTTTCGTTTCGCGCCAACTCGCTGTCCGACGCGACGCGTACGCCATATTTCAAACGCGTTTGAGATATAGTCCGCGTTTTATCAATGCATCGTCGCAATGATTTCTATGATTTATAAGTAATTATTATTGCGCTTGTTAATGCCGTTTTCACGGAGCATTCGCAACCGTCATTGAGACAATTTCGTTATTAATTTATACCCGATGAAAAGATAAGAGTTAATGTTGATCTAAATAATATACCCATATAATACATCCATAAAAATCGTAGCAATCACGCGATTTATTTAAACTAACGTACGTGTGTTTAAATAGTTTTAAATATGCGAATACTGATACGTTAATATTTTTCGCAATCAATCAATCCAACTCCGCTAATTGGGTAGGAATAAACATGTCAGTAGCGAACAGCGCTTTGAAATATAATAAAAACCACTTTGGCTTGTACAAATTATTGTGGTAGCCAAAACAACTCATAAACTTTTAAACTACGAGTTGAACGCCCTACAGGCAATCCTGACAGTTTACGTGGCAAACCCAACCGGGGATAAAATATAGCTCGCGTTCAGACGGACACCGTAGTGTGGGGTGGAGGGGAGGGGAGGGTCGGTCCGCAAATAGCTGCGTGGAGCAAAACAATGCTAGTATGATGTTATGGTACAGATCAGTGTTGTGGAAATTTTGAATGGTTTTGGTCTTTTCGGCACTTGATATTTAGTGACTGCAAAATTGACAATATCTTTTTAAGTTTCTACCATGATGAATTTCATCAACGTTTTCCTAGGTAAAAGTCCAGTCGTATCTATTATAAATTTTGAGATCATTTTGAGTTTATTTGAGATCTAAATGCAACGCTACGGTACACGACTGAATAATATAGACCACCCTCTTTATTACTGAGGTGTCGCAAGTGGTGACTAAGGTAAGTTGACGTCAGGTAGGTGGCCGATCGTAAAATATCTAGCCGAATAATGTGGCAACATGTTTATAACATGTTGTGGCGACTCCACCTAGAGTAGAATAAGGGCAGGAGGATGATGATTGAGATCTACATGCAATTGAATTCACAATGCATTTCATATTTTATTCATTGAAGATGTCACATGCCAAAAATAGACAAAACCTGAAGATTCTAAGCATTTGGAAAACAATTTTTTTAATTATATATTTTTGTTGAAAATGATAATAAAAATAATTGGTATAGTCATAGAACATCGAATTAGGTAGATAAGTAATCTATGTATTAATTGATAATACTGTTACAATTGGAAGAACAGTGAAAGACATCAATCGCAACTATGGAAGAGAGTTTATGAAATTCGTAAACAACCCTAAAACGCCTATCAACTATTTCTATTTCATTACAAATAGTCGAATAAACGCCAACTCTTTCATTTTTACAATGAATCATACGAACAGGTGAATAAAAGACCGAGTAGGAACGATCGGTCCAAACGGAGAGACGTTATTCGTGCAGAAATATTTATAAGCCAGTCATAACGAGACAAAGAAACATGGAGTATATCGATGCACTTTATATATAATAACGGGCGAGTGGGACAGACGGACGAGCGACAGCCGCGGGACGGGCTATAAATAAATAATGCGCCAACATTTTATTATTATCATCTACCCAGCACGTGCGGTGACATTCCACCACTCTGCCAGCTTCTGAGATTCTCAAATAAACCGGGAGTAAGAGGTACAAGAACTTGTGTTGAAACTGTTTAACATATTTCTAAGTTAATTTTGTACGTGGTAATATTGAATAAATTGTTGGGATTCTTTCTGTGTTTAATGAATTCAAAAGAACTGGTTTAAAACATACGAAGAAAACTATAAATATACTTACTATAAATAAACTTAATTCTACAAACATTATAAATGCGAAAGTTTGTGAGTATGTATGTTTATTACTCATTGACAGCGAATCCACTGAACCAATATCGATTTTAAATTCGAAATTTGGTACATTATTCTTGAAACACCGGAGTAATATATAGGCTACAGAAATCCTCTTAATTCTACAGGAATAAGATTACATTGAAAAGAAACAATTATTATCAACCTGTCACGCGACAACGGTCCACGCAAAAGAAGTTGCGGGTAAAAGCTAGTCAGATATAATAAAAAGAAAATTTATGACACTGAATGCAAAACGCACTATTGATTATATATGATATGATATGTATATTAAAATCATTCCCTGTGAAAGTTGATGATGCTTATCTTATTATGTCTCTCTCTTGCCTCAAAGGTACTAAAATAAAAGAAAGACAATCAGGGAGGGCAGATGCTTATTACAAACAAATTGCAAATTCCCTGAAATAAATCCTAAAAAACAAGGCGCCTATGCCGTAAAATCCACAATTTGGAATTTAATGAATAGTTGCTGAAGAGATTCCTACAAAAGTTCAGTACAATGAATTTAACCAATTTCGCAATTACATAGAAGACCCTCTTAAAATAATCCCATCATAGATAGTCATTGAATCTTAAGTACCGTTCTTTGTATAAACAATCAAAATGAAGACATTCCAATACACATCACTTAAAATCAGTATGTGTACAAATTTCAACACTCCCGATATCAAACCATATCAAAGATATAAATAAAATATGACTTTGCTAAATATATATCGGAAAGCCACAATGCAATTACTAAAACACTAAACTCTCAAATGAACTCAATCAAGTTAAATATTCAACGGCTGTTAATACTGAAACGAGTCCTTAACAATCCTCACAAGATTTAATCGTACATCGAACAAACACATTAATCATAAAAGATTATCTCTGTAACGGTTTGCTAATACCCAATTAGTGTGTATAAAGATTCAAATCAGTTTTCAAGTATTTGAAATGGTAAACCGAAGTGAGGTAATTGGTGAAACTTCATCGAAGAAAGTAAAAAACTCGTCTTGGTCTGTATAACTAAATATCATTACAGAAATAGTTGTTTCCATTAATGACTCAGCAAATCAATCGTGGATAATGCTGAAAACAAAATGAGTAACCGTAACTCAGTTACTTGGTATCAAAAGGAACCCAAAGAGGTATTTAAATTTAAATAAAATTGTTAATATACTTCGTCAGGATAAAAGAACTCCTAGTACTTAAATATGCCTTAAGATCGTAATGGACAAAATGTGATGATAAATAAAAAGCTTTCGTAAACGAATTTTATAAGCACATGACGATTAAAATTCATCCAATCCAAATTAAAAGTGAGACCTTTGCCTGCATTCGGATTAAAAACAAAATTATATCACACTAGAGTGGAATTACATATATACTCAAAATGATACACCAGATGGCAAAGACATAAGTAAAAGTGTTCCACTTGCTCTAAATTGCAAGCAAGAATGTAAACATATTTTACTTCCTCGTACAAAAGAGGTTATACAACTCTACATATTTATGGCCTTTGTGATGTTCTTAGTTACCATATTTGAATTTAATGTGTTCTAATTTCAAACTGAAACCAGTTAAGCCATATATAGAATTGAAGCTAAGGTTTCAAATAAGGATTTTACATGCGATAATTTGAGCTTCAAGAAGATATTACACAAATAAAGCCCACAAATATCAGCCAATTTGTCGTATCATGGCTATTGTTAGTGCAATTATATTGGTCGCCAGGGTAGTCGCCTCATTGATTATTTTAACGCACTATTAAAATTTGACGATCACTTCTACTCCGCTCATCTTCGACTCAATACGCATTAGTACAGCATTCTTGGCGCTCAAAACTGTAACCGAAATTCTTGACAATTGAATTGCAACCCTATATAAACATTCAAAAGATAAAATTTACAATGTCGTTTACGCGCTGTATAATCATACACCGCTACAATTGCTACACCGAGTGTCGGGGCTAAGCGTCAATAAAAATAGTCGTAAAATCTGATTGAAGTACAAAATGCACTTTAAATCAAAGCACATAAGGTCCACAGTGTCCCTTGATACTATATTTGGTATCACAGGAACGTGTGAAATAAAAATCATGCGTATGCACACATTCGTTAAGAATTGACACTTATTAAGGGGATAATTTTTTTAATTGGCATGACGACATCACTTTATTTAGCTGACCACTCGTAGCGTGACAATGTTTGATTTGGAATACCCTTCGTTGGCTCACGTCAATCATTTTGACACTCTTCTTAATAATCCATCTGCTCCTTTTTGCCTTATAAAGATAATATATATTTGATACGCATTTTACGTCTTATCTTTTAAACTATTTATGTTACGCCACGATGTGGCAACAAATAGTCAACGACAAGAATAGAATTTGTGAAATTTCGAAAGTTATTTCCTTGCATAACCATCGCTTTATCAAATATCTTGCAAGAAACTTTTGGGAGCATATTACATTTCTTTAAATAATAATTGAATACTTTTAAATTCAGAAGTCGTTCTTAATTTGAAACGAGGAACGAGTCTGTTATCGATGACCACAAAAAGTATTATGAGCAAATCATAAGCCAAAGCGTTCCAAATTCAAATTGCCCGATTCAGATTTAGAATAAGACTGCGATTGGCCTCCGAGCGCGTGACCAATCGCTAATTAGAAAATGTGTTCGACGATGTGCTTTTACGGAAGCCGATCGCTGTTCTATAATTAAAGTTTTAAATTTAATTCGAATTTTTGATTTCGAACGCGCTATTTCCACTTCTGGTGTTACTGTGGCCAGGTTTATTTTATTGTAAAAAAAACTATAGACTAGAGGCGCCTTATCCCGCAACATTTTTTAGATGCCCCGTGCAGTATCAAGTTTCCCATTTTATTTTATCACAAGAGTTGAGATTAACTATCTTCTATTTTTTCCAATCTATTTACAGATTAACCTAGCCAAGTACTTAGAAAAGTTAATGAAGGTAAATCGTGATAGAAAAATAGTCTGTTACTGTTGAATCAAATATTGAATTTTGAAAGTTATTATGGCATCATTGTAATAAATATTACTATTTAAAATCCCATAAACCCTTTATTTAATTGGTTTTGTTTAATGTTAATGTTAGGGACAGTTTTTAGACATGTTTTTAGATAGTTGTGGTCTTTTAAATAAATGTGACCAACTTTGGTAGAATGTAGTATTTTCGAATGCAAACTTTTACCTGCTGTTTTTTTTTAAACATCACTTAATTTTTTACCGGATTTGATGAGGCACCAATCAAATCTTTAAGGATTACATAAATCAATGCAAATTATTTTCCATTATTCGATCCTCTCAAGGCTACAATCCTAATATATATTAGAATACGTGAATAGGATTTAGTCAAGGCAAAATATTTTATTGTTGAGCAAGATCTGCCTCAATATTGAAGAAAGAAAGAAGATAATTTATTTAAAATTTTATAAAAAAAATTATATTCTATATAAAAAAAAATATATTTGTACCTATATACGATATTACAAAGAACGTGATTATCTATAAAACAAAAGTAATAATAAAATTATTTTGCTATAGTCTTCAATAATATAGCAAAATAATTTTATTATTACTTTTGTATTATGGATCTCCGCAAAGTAACGCCTAATTCTATAAAATAAAGTGATTACCTATATTAAAGTACCAGTGTAAGTAAGTACGAGTAAGTAACAGTGATTTGATAAGGCATTTGGATTACTTTAGGTAGTTTATAAAAAGGTAAAGTAAAGATATTCTAGATATTTGTTGAGTTTTAAAAGAATTTATTTAAGAATTAGAAAGAATCGTCGCATACCTCAAGTTATGCGCCGGGCAGCTCGAACCAAACCACCAGATTTCGTTTCGAATGCAAAAGTCAATGAGAACTTAAGGCAAAGATGTTCAAATATAAGCCTTTGTGTAAGGTGCTGAGACTATCTCTAACCGATAAAAATTTAACTGAAACTTTAATTAATAAATGTGAACTACATAATCTGTGTTATTGTCACCTTTTTCTATATTAATATGAATGTTTATTATTTATGTCAATGCTGTAGCCATCTTTAAGTAATATAGTATTTAGTTTCTAATTTTAATATATCATGTATCTTTTGAACACGTATTTATATATATTGGTGATGGCCTAATAAAAAAATAAAAAATAAATAAATAAACAAAAATAATAAAGTCAGAATCGTAGAGACAAAGACTGGACGTCTAAAAAAAAAGAATCGAATATGAATATTTCTAATTCAGGAAAGAAATTGAGAAGTATATTTCAACATGTATAAACGTCTGTTCCCATTATGGCCGTCTCGGAAATCAGTCGAGCCTGCAGGACGGAAATCTCCCTGGTTTGCCAGCAAATGGCGCCGCGGGGGACGCCGGCCCGCGTTAGAAATATTGCACTTTTACAGGATTCAATTTCCGAATGTTTCGTTTATTGTGCGTATAATGTATTGTGTTGGGATTTTTCCTGAATTTTTTTCTTACTTAATAACAGTAATTATATATAGCATAATCATAATAACAATGTATGGCAAAACAAAAAGTCTGCAGAATTAATGATAATCCTAAACACAATTCTTAGTTAGGAATCAGATGTTCTCCCACTTCAACGGTCAGATTATTACTTTATTTTAAAAATTTTAATACCATTTTATAAAAGTGGGTAACGCAATATTATTGCAAGTAATACGAAATTAATAAAAAAAATTGCCAAAAAATTACTGCGCTTTAAAGTAGCCAAGCATTATTATAGAGAATTGTGCAAAAGGAGGGACGTAATTATTTTTAAAACAATAGATACCAAACAGTTTTTTTAAGGAATGATTCAGATTTCAAAATAAATCAAATTTCTGGAATATATGTAAAAAAACTTAACTCAAATTTTTAAATTTTTAGTATAAAATTAGCTCAAAGCTTTTTAAGAATTAAAATTTTGAATGACAAAAATCGTTAGTCTATGTCATCGTTAAATAATATTTTTATTTTTAAAGCTATGCTTTGTATATATTCGTTCTAAGCCACATATACCTATATTTAATAAATAATTATAATCTATTTTTTTTATGAAAGGCGTTAAAGGGCTCGATTCTAGGCCGTTAATAAACTAATTAAAAATTTGTTTCTTTTATGTGTTTCATTAACGGCCTATTTCATCCAGACTTAAAAAAATACATAATGACACAGACTAATAGCATTGTACGTAAACACAATTTCTTTTCTTTGAATAAAAGAAATACATTAATGGTTTTTTTATGAGATTATCCCTGAGACTGTTAACAGATTTCTATATTTCCTCAGTCGTACAATAATCAATCGTGAAAATAATAAAGACATTGGCACCCTGCTGTCAACGCGTGCTACGTAAAATTAAACCCAGCGGGCAATCTTTTGTCAGGAAAGTACCTAGTCCTTTGTAATGAATACAGGTGAAAATAAATAAATGATTGGATACTGAATGTATTTTAAATTGACGTAATTTTTTAAGAAAATTGATTTCTCAGCATCGATTCAATGATTTAATTATTCATATAATATGGGACATCTTATTAAATATTCGATGTTATATATTGGATATCAGCCGTGTGGTATCCGGCTGAATAGAGCAGACCATCCTCTGTCTGGCTGTTGCTGCTTGCTGTTCTTCTTGTTTTACGTAAAAGGCGACTAAGTTAAGTTGAGCCACCGTGTGGTATCCGGCTGAGTAGGCTCATTTCTTCCGACGTATCGTTAAAGAGACTAAGTTAAGATGACGTCAAGAAGGTAAAATACTTATCCAAATCATGACACAACAAGTTTATAACATGTTGTGTCGACTCCATCTAGTGTGGGATAAGGGTAATTTGCTCATTCTCGTTTCATATTGTCAACTCACTTGTTGGAAGTCATTTTTTTTAGTGTTAGCGTTTGTTTGATGAAATTCACTTTCAGTGTGTGAAATTTAAATAAACAATAACTTATCTGAAGCAAAACTTGGCAAGGAATGTTGTCGAAACGTCTAACGCTGTTCGGTCCAGCCATATGCAGCCACCCGTGTTAATAAACAGCACGTGGCCTGTACAGAGCTCACGGGACGTAACAATATAATTCTTATAATGGCAATTATTACAGAGAACGCCATGACAATAAATTACACGGCGTTTACGACTAATTTATTAATAGAATTTTCGCGAATAAACCTTAGGAGTGTCGTAAACAAGTAACCGCAACGTGGCCAATGGGAGGTCGTAAAATTTGTTACCGCGCTCTGATTGGTGGAATTCGAGCCAATGGAACGTCGTTCTGGATTTAAAAGCGACGGTTTACGACCGACAGGCGGCGTCTTTTTAATGTTTTGGCGCCAAAATTGACGGTTTCAAGATCGCTTTAGAATGCAAACACATTAAAGGTGTGTATTAATAAAATTTGAGTACTTGTTCTTTTAATGGAGCTTTTAATGACATTGTATTTTTGTGAAAACCCGTTATATTAAAATAACTAAAGAGTTGAACTGTATAATTGGTAAACCGTTTAAGTGATAACGTGTCCACGGTTGTAAAGCTGTATTTTAGTTTATAATTAGAGTTGCAGGATTATGAATTGATAGCAATATTGTTGAAAATTATGGCGTGCAGAAAAAAGTTTCTAGGTATCCGCACAGCACTGTAAATCTGTTATAGATATAATCGTGCCAAACCCAACCATACAAAAATATTAACGAAAAACAATCAGGGCTTTCAATAAAAAAAAATACTTAAAGTGTACGAAACATCAAATTTAATCTCTTAAGTATATTTTAGTTAAAAGTGTTGTTTTATCTGTATCGTTCATAGAATAATAATATTTATTATCTATTAAAAATTATGATTAATTTAGAAAAATGTAGTTATCACATGTGTGTGATTGCCATTGCCTCTATCTTTCTCAAAAAAAATCACCCTTGCTGGTAATCCAGTACATTGTCGCGTCACACGCACCGGGACGAATCCGTGACGAATTGCGTGTATCCCGCGCTGTCCCGCCAAATCCCTCTGTCCCCTTATTTTATTATATTTCTTATTTCCCGTTGCTACCCCGGTGTTGCCAGTTGCATTATTCATTGCGGTTACGATTGTTAATGTTATTGATAAAAATGGCGCCGGATTTTTTTGGGTCTGCACCGAGAGTATATAACGTCGTCTTTAATGATATACGTGCTAATATGTATCATAATTTCTTCTACATGCCGTGTGGTATCTGGATGAGTAGAATAGAGCACCCTCATTTCTTACCGAGGTGTCATAAAAGGTGACTACGGTAAGTTGACCCACCGTTAGGTATCCAGCTAAGTAGAATACACCATCTTCTTTTTAACCGAGGTGACGTAAAATAAGACTAAGGTAAGTTCAAATAACGTGACAACATGTTTATAAAATGTTGTGCCAGCCCCACTTAGAGTGGAATAACATCAGGAGGATGATGATGAATGTAAGTTTCTTCTATATATGCTTTCCTTAATTTCAACGAAAAGACAATTTCCACTTGAATCGGTCAAATTTAAGGAATTTTGACACAACTTTGTGCCGTTTGAATCCAAAGGCTCTGTGGGACATCTTTAGGTCGTCTGTCCATATTGAGGGTTTACCTTTACTGTATCTGACGGGGGATAGCGACTTTAGCCCCTTGAGACATATTAAGAACTATTTATTCTTCTTTGAGTTACAAGAATCCATAAAAACGGACCTCTGGATTCTTTTCTTTTAATTCTGTTTGCTCAATAGAATTAAAAGAAAAGTTCTTTCCTTGGAGTGTCTACATTATACAAGTATTTATAAAATAAAATACCAGTAGCTACTCCACAAATAGCACAATATTGTTCGACTGCAATATTTCATTTTAGATTGGAAATAACAAATCGCTTGCTATTTTTAAAACACTTCAGGTTCGGTGCTAGATTAACTAAAAAATATCGGAGATATACTAAATATACAAACACTTGATTGAGTTTTTCTTTATCTTAAATGTTTTTACTTCCTCTCAGCTAACGGATATATTTGTGTTAAGCCAACGCAAGAAGAAGAGAGTTCAGGAAAGAATCCCAATGCTGTATTCTGCTGTCCATATTTAACCACTTCGCAAAAAATCTAAACTCTTTTCTAACATTATTATTTTCTAAAAAAAACTTTTGGAGGTCATCTGTCCATTTCTAGACTAGAAATAATTTTCGATTACTGATTTAGAAATTAGAATTTAACATTTTTACCAAATGTTTATTATCTTTGGCTTTTTAAACTTGGCAATGGCCAACCTGCCTTGTTCTACATGCAAGGGAATAAAATAATTGATTGAAAGTTTTACAAGAGGTTATGTAATTTATAAAAGCTTAAAAGATTTAAATTATGGAAGTGCTAAGGCATTTCTTTTCATTAAAAAATATTATCAAATGCGTTACTGCTTATCTAGACTAATATGAATAAATGCGAAAGTATGTCTGTCGGTCTCTTACTCTTTCAGAACTAATCCGCTGGACCGATAATAATGTAATTTTGCTCATATACCGTACTAATATAGGCGCTAAAAATTTTCCTTATTCTTCCATAAACGGGAAATATACATTATTGAGAGTATTTAAATGCTTAAGTTGGTGCAAACGAAGGTTCTTGACAGCCGCCGTGTCGTATCCGACTCAATAAAATAGATAACCCCCTTTCTTATTGAGGTGTTGTAAAAGGCGACTAAGGTAAGTTGATTTCAGGCAGGAAGCCAGTCGTTAAATTCGTAGCCAAATCAACCAACATGCATGTAACATGTGCCGACCCCGCTTAGTGTGAGATAAGGGCAGAACGATGATGATATTTAGGTTGGTATGGACTAAGCGACCCCTATTGAAAAAATCGCCATTAGAGAAATTCTCGGCAATTATTCGGCGCTACCCCAATCTCTCACCCGCGGTCTCGCCAATCGGCATCCATCAAACGTCAATGGCAGACTATAAAAAATAAATAAAATATTGTCGCGTTAAAACCTGTGAAAGAATTTACCGTTTTTTTAGAAACCGTGACGTCTTCACGCACTGTAGAAACATTTCAAATCAAATCAAATCAAAACCTTTTATTTATAACATCACAGTAAATTAACAAAGTAAATAAACAGTAAATTATAGAATAAAGAAGTATTATAGAATAAAATTAAGACATACAAGATATACAGAAATGTGACGTTATAAATTGGACCACCATTCAGCTTAAGTTGAGGAGTACCTCAACGCTGATTTTCAATGGGGACCATTTTTACTTAAAACTAAAACTTAAATCTAAACAACAGTAAAAACGACAGTGACAGACAGTTACAGAAGTGATTAAAGACAAAGAGGTTATACACAGAATCAAAGAAAGAGAGGGCAACCGAGGGAGCTGATATTATTTCCACTGACCGTATACTTTTATAGTTTGCGACGACCAATTAAAGTTAGAAAATGATCTAAAATTTTTCTTTCTGTAAGTCCATGAGCAAGGACTTGTACTTTGCTTTAAAAATTTCTACTGATTTTAGATTCCAGTATGGTGGAGGAATACTGTTCCAACATTTGGTCGCCGCGAATTTAAAGCTTCCTTCGAAAGCAGCAGTTTTGTGGCGTGGCATATATAATCTGGTAGCAGAGGCTCTCGTATCATGAGATGGAATGCGACTATGTGGCCAATTAAATTTATTGTAGAGGTATTCCGGCACTTTATACTTCGCTACACTGAATAAAAGAGAAGCAAAGTGTAGCTGTCGCCGATAATCCATTTTTAGCCACTTCGCATTATTTATGAAAGGTGTTACATGTGATCGAGGTGGTATTTTATAACAAAAACGAGCACATGCATTTTGCACACGTTGTATGAGTGATTTAGTTCGGGATAACAGTCGCGGGCCGATGACCATGTCAGCATAATTTAGTTTACTTAGGATTAGGGATTCACACAAATTTATGCGTATGTTGGTACTTAAAAAATTTCTTACCCGATACAGTAATTTAAGTCTATAGAAACAATTTTTAACAACATTCTTTACATGATTTTCGAAACGCAACCCATAATCCATTACCACGCCAAGATTTCGCGCTTCGCTTACCCTATCAATCTTGTGATTCTGTATATGAACAACAATATTTTGCATATTGAAATTACGTATTTGATAAGCCGATCCGAGAATTAAATATTTCGTTTTAAGCGGGTTGAGTTGTAGACAGTTACTATCAGACCAATTTGCTATCCTATCCAGGTCAGCGGTAAGTTTGTCAACAGCTATTTGTGCATCGCAAGGCTTACAAGATATGTATAATTGTATATCATCGGCATACATATGATACCGACAATGTTGAATACATTTGGTGATATCAGTACAATATAATATAAACAATATGGGACCTAAGATAGAACCTTGCGGCACTCCTTTTAAAACTTCACTGCTCTGTGAGTAAGCTTTAGTGCCGACTTCATTTGTTACCTCAACCACTTGAGTCCTGTTTTTCAAATAACTTTCGAACCACATAACCGTTTCTGTAGTAAAACCGTAATAATGTAATTTTGCTAACAATAAATTCAAGTCTATGGTATCAAACGCCCTAGAGAAGTCTAGCAAAACTAGGATAGTTAACTCACCTATGTCTTGAGAACTTAGTATATTATCTACAACTTCCGCTAAAGCTGTAGCAGTACTTCTGCGCTTTCTGAATCCCGACTGAGCAAACGGCAGTATGTTATTGCATTCTAAATAGTCATGAAGCTGCGATTGAACAATTTTTTCTAGAACCTTTGAAAGACAGGGCAGAATGCTAATAGGGCGAAGATCCTTAAAATCACTTGGATTATCTATTTTCGGGATTGGTCTTATGATTGCATTCTGCCATAGTATTGGGAAGGTACTAGTTAGGATAGATGAATTAACAATTAAACATATTGACTCTATTATGTAGGTCAGACTAGATTTTAACATTGGCAACGAAATGCCATCCGAACCGACAGCATTCGATTTTAATGCACGTAACGTTTTTGTAATTGTTAAAACATCGACTGTTTTAAGAGAGAACTGACTCGTGCCAAACCTTCTTGACCTGTAAAAGTTAATGTCAGCAAGCGAGGCACAATCCCTACCTGGGACGTCTAAAAAGTGATGATTAATATCGTCTGGATCGTTAAGATTGCTAGGGAGAATACTCATGTTTGTTCCGGTACCAAATTTTGTCGAGTAAATAGATTTGATTTCGTTACGTAATTTTTGTTATTTAAATGAAAATATATTATAGAGGAATGTTTTATTATTATACTAGAGAAATGCCCTGGTTTTGCTCGCGTGTAAATCAGTGTCCCTGTCAGTTTTACCTGCTTAAATCCTCAGAATTTAACCATAATTATTTAAACTTTCGTCACAAATTACGCTTCTTTTTGGTAAAAACCGTTAAAACATCTAGTCAGTACTTTTTGAGAAAATCGATTACATTTAGAGAGAGATTTTGGGTACTACGTTTTATAATATTTATAGATTAATACTTTTTTAATGCTGGAGATGAACTATAATTCAAACACGATTTAGAAGATGTATTCAACAGAGATGATTATTTCATCAGAGTGTATACATAAAATATAATTTACCTTTATATTTGAACCTAAGATATATATTTACCCTGTAGCCTGTTTTTTATGGATTTCATAAGGCACACGTTTGCTACGTACTCAAACGTTGGTTGTTTGACTCTTTAAGATGAACTTTGCACGACTGATGTCTTGTCTCACTCACTGACAGACAGTCTCAAACGGTCTGTGACTGACGAAGCCAATTGTCTTAATTCTATTTCTCCTTTATCCTGCCAAAATACTACCATTTAATTATTTGAAGGACTTCATTGCTTACCGATAGATACTATAGATTATCATCATTATATTTATATGAACAATGAAAAAAGGTTAAATTCGTTTGCCATCTTTTATGCAATATTTTGTGTATGTATAAGAGTGCAAATTTAAGCTTTGCATATTTTAAGCTTTGGTCGAATGTTCACATAAATGTATTATTAGAATCTGTAGTGCGCACGTACCCTTTTGAACAGGCGGATTGTCGCGCAGATTATCGTAGGGCCGCAGTAAAGAAACAATTTTCCAACTCCCGTGGGGGTCGCTCGAGGAGCCCCGCCATGATAAAAATGTGATATTTTGCTGAAAAATCCCTCTTTATTCCAAACCAGGGACGCTTTGAAATATTTAACAAGTTTATTTTTGTATTGTTTCGAGGAATATCAATGAGTTAATCTTTTACTAGGCTGTAGGCGATTACTTTCAATAAGAGCCAAAAGTAAGTTTGTATATTGAATTAATTTTTATATTACGTTCAGAATAAGTTTAGCGATTGATCAAGGCTATTTCCATACCAATCTGTTTTTTCTATAAACCTTATTCCTTCCTATAACGTAGGGGTAGTCAACGAGTGCGAATTGGAAAATATATAATTCATGTCAACAACAAGTAGTCTTGGAACGATTTATTAAATATTTTCCATCAATCTAATAACTTCATATGCACTTTAAAAGTTAAGATATTCACTTCTATATTTATAACAAAATTGAATATACTTAGATTATATATTGTTTACCTACGTGTCCATATAACTCAGTA
Source organism: Morpho achilles (assembly GCA_947086495.1). NCBI lineage: Eukaryota > Metazoa > Arthropoda > Insecta > Lepidoptera > Nymphalidae > Morpho > Morpho achilles. The sequence continues at coordinate 14,300,042 of CAMTZB010000001.1, read as the reverse complement.
AGTTGCAGGACTAAAGCTAAACTAATAGCTCCGGAAAAATTGCTTGTTAGTCTATGGTTTCCAGTGTGCCAACATAAAAAGATTTACCCCCGCGAATGTCACGTATAATTATGACTCAATGACGACTATAGTAAAGATGAGTTATTGTGCATCGTGTTTTATAGTCTAAGGAAATGGCAATAAATATCGGTACTTCGGGAATTATGTCTTCTTTTTGTACTTAATAGCTTTCATGTGTGCCAACTTGACACGCCGTAATTCGCTTGAATGCAGATTAATAAACTGTTTTTTTTTAATTATTTCAATTCGTATCATCTTAATTTTTTTTCTCTAATTATTTGCATGGACTTATGGGACAAGTTGCCGAAGGTTACTGTCTAGTCTTTATCTTCTTAGTCCTTATTGACAAAATTAATAAATTGTTGTTGTTATATTTTATGTTCTGTTTATGGAAAAATTTTGCAATGGTATAAAGTAAACACCAGAATATTTCAAACAGAACATTTTATTGTAATCCGTTCAGAAAAAAATAAAATTATATAAAATTAATTAAAATCACATTGACATACAAGATGGACGTACACCAAAGAGCATATTAATTATACATTTAGGAGTTAGATACGAAATATTAAGTTTAAAAACATAAGAAACCTACCGCGCTGTAGGCCCTAACTTAGACATCCAACTACACAAATTATCGTAAAATAAACTCATATACAGACAAAAAATAACCACTGAAACGTTTTCCCCAGTCCCGAACAGATTGCAGGTATCTTGCGAAGATTTAAAAATTATGGCTTCCATATTAACAATGCGAGAAATAATATATAACACAAACAAAACAATCAGTCTCAACGTCCAAAACATACCTTAGATACAATAAACAAACATACAAAAAAACGGCGAAATAACCAATTCTGTAAATTCGCGCCAATACCACAGTTTATATTACAAATGATAAAATCGATATTTTAATCATATCGATTACGGTTCGTCGGTTACAGAATTGGATTGGAATTAGTAACGCAACTTGAACTTCACTAATCAAACCCATCGTGTGAATAATTCGATCTCGATGTCAGAATGCAGTGTATAAAAATACAGCAAATAATCTTATAACTATTATTAAACGTCTTATCGAGGGAAAATAGTGTTGGAACCACATGAACGCCACTAATAATTTTTAGAAGCATCTAGATTCTAATAACGCACATCCATATAATATATCCGATTATAATCGCTTGCACTTTATTCGATTATCGTGAATCTCCATAACGGTTCCAAATACAAAATGCAATCGATTCTAAACGATCTAAAATTACACCTAGCGTATACTGAATACGTATTTTGTTTTCTTTAATCTAACTAATTTTTAATTTTTGTGCTTCTTATTAGTGAACGCAATCTGCCATTAATAACTATTTACGTATATACTGTTTTACTAGCCAAAAAGATAACACTAGCATCTACCACCTTTAAAACAATGACAATAATTTAAAACTCTTAAGTAACTCTTATTATCTCACTTAGGCAAGTTAAAGTTGTATTTTACGTATACATCGGTTTCCAATAGTTTCCCAATAACCTAATTAAGTTTTACACTAAGCTCAGAATTGTAATCGTAGCTTCTAGAAGATTTTTTTTATGGCAAATAGATCTGATGCTCGCGACCGAGCGAAGGAATAGAAAGACTTATGCTGTATTTACTCACTAAACGTTATTTATTAGTATACACATATTACAATCAACGTTATACGTATGTATTTTTTTTAAAATCGTATACATAATTCCGGCGCAAAACAAAATTTTGAACACGGCGCAAATGTTCGTCGTATAATCATTGCGAATCGATAAGTGCATCGATTCAAGATCGCACCCGTCTCACCCCTTGACTGTATTGAATAGATAGTGTCTCGAATAATTTAGAACGAACCAAATTAAAGTTCGAATGTTACAGTGCTAAGAGGTTGGCCAATTGCAAAAACGAAGATTTTTATCTAAAGGACACTTAAACTAGCGGGCTTCGTAGGGCTCGCGAGTACACTCGGGAGCCCTAAGAGGACCGTGCGGTAAAAGCTAGGGGAGGCGGGATATAAACTAAAATGCGAGCACCCCCTTAAACACTTCGTTTTTGCAATGGCCAGACTAAGAGCAGGGGTGCACGAGGTAGCTCGTGGTCGAATTGGGTGCTAGCTGGGGATCGCGCCTCTGAATCAGGTGTGTTTTGCTATAGGGGGTACTCACGACGTCGGGGGTGGAGGCGCCGTCGTGGCTGCTGTCGGGCGCCGAGCGCGGCTCGCCGTTGGTGTCGGGCGGCCGCGCGCTCTCCCGCTCGTCGATCACCAGGTCGATGGGCATCTTGCCCTTCAGGCAGCTGATGTAGCGGTGGCAGAAGTTGTCGCACAGCTCGTGCACCTGCACACACAAGCCGACCGTTACTTACTTCATACCTTACGCCTTGTCATACTAAACTAATGAAGACTACATAATCCTTTCGCCACCATTTTCATAATACTTGTTGTACTATTGAGTATGCTGTGTAGTAACCGGCTGAGTAGAATATACCACCCTCATTTCTTACCGAGGTGTGGTAAAACCACTTACTCCATACTTTACGCCTGAATATCATACTAAACTAATTAGGACTACATCCTTTCGCCAACATTGTCGTAATACTTGTTGTACTATTGAGTATGCTGTGTATTAACTGGCAGAGTAGAATATACCACCCTCATTTCTTACCGAAGTGTGGTAAAACCACAAGTAGTGCCACTGTGTGTATAAATACTTGTAATTATATTGTACATTCGTGCTCGACTTCGTTTGATGTACTACAAATCAGCATGGCAATCAAAGGTATTTCGTTGAACATTAATCTTAGAACAACATCCACACAATCAGTTCAATCCAGCGATAACCTACGACCCATTTTCAGACATATAGTGGGTGGTCTACCGACACTTTATCTCTCAAGGTCACCATTCCAACACCATAAATATTAAAATGCACATAGTTTCCTCGAACGCTGTAAGATAAAAAAAAATCCTACATTTTAATTTGTTTCCTTTTTGATTTTAGTCGATGGTTCTATAATCATTACTTGTATGCAATAAATTAAACATTTGAAGTAAACAAGGACCCGCCGTGTGGTATCCGGCTGAGTAGAATATACCACCCTCATTTCTTACCGAGATGTCGTAAAAGGCGACTAAGGTAAGTTGACCCACCGTGTGGTATCCGGTTTAGTAGAATAGACCACCCTCCTTCTTACCGAGGTGTAGTAAAATACGACTAAGGTAAAATGACGTCAGGTAGGCGGCCGGTCGTAGAAACGCAGCCAAATCATGTTACAGCATGTTTATAACATGTTGAGCCGACCCCACTTAGAGTGGGATAAGGGCAGGAGGATATATAATAAGTAAATAAGGTACTAAGTACCTAAAAATGAAAATTCGAACTAAGTATGCAATTTGGTTTTAAAAGGCTTTTAGAACCAAATTGCATAGGTACTTAGTTCGAATTTTAATTTTTAGTCATTTACTTCAAGTATTCAATTGATTATTAGTTAAACGTAATGAATTTTAAAAAGATATCTTAATAAGCGATAATATAAAAATATTTAGTTGGTACCACTGCATTATGCTAGCGCTTCACATGGTTATATCCGTTTCCTACAAGAGAACACGATTACAAATTCTAAACTAATCAAACATTGATTACATTTGATTTATCGATTAATTAACGACACAATCGTACATTTACATGGACGTTATTGATATACGTGACCGCGTTGCCGACGATTCTTTACATAACATTATGGAAATGAAGTAAATAAATAATAACGTTTGATGTATCACTGGCGCGATTTAATTTATTCCTTTTTTTATTGCCAACATGTTCGCCTGACCGCGATCTCACCTGATGGTGAGTGATGATGTATTCAAACATGGAACTTGAACCAAATTTAAACCCGGAAGCCTAGTAGAATATAACATGATTGATGGTTGTGTTTTTTTTTTTATAAATGACAAATTCATGCTTGATTAGCTTGATCGTAGGTGGTAGTGAAAAATGGATAGAAATCTACATTTCTAGGTCGTCAAAGATGTGATTGGTTGTGAGAAAAAATTATTTAATAATTAACCTTAATTATATTTTTCATCTCAAGCCGTGTGGTATCCGACTGAGTAGAACAGAACACCCTCATTTCTTATCTCGATGTCGTTAAAGGCTACTAAGGTAAATCGACCCGTCGTGTGGTATCCGACTGAGTAGAGTAGATAACACTCATTTCTTAGCGAGGTGTCGTAAAAGGCGACTAAGGTAAGCCGACCTACCGTGTGGTATCCGGTTGTTACCATAGACTACTCTCTTTCTTACAGAGGAGTCGTAAAATACGACTAAGGTAAAATGACGTCAGGAAGGCAGCTGGTCGTAAAATACGTAACCAAATCATGTGAAAACAAATTCTGTCGACCCCACTTAGAGTGGGATAAGGGATGATGTATTTATTCCTCATTTAAAAGCCTCAATTGTTGTTTCTATTGAAATTGCTTCCTTTTACACAGTAAAAAAAATACTGCATATTTTCTTTTTAAATAAAATATATAGCATATTAGCATTTACATTTATTTGATACTTTTATTTGATTTAGCTGCGTTTTTACGACCAGCCGCCTGACGTCAACTTACCTCTGTCGTATTTTACGCCGATAAGATTATTTCACCTCGGTAAGAAATGAGGTTGGTCTATTCTACTCAGCCGGATACCACACGGCGGGTCGACTTACCTTAGTCGCCTTTTACGACACCTCGGTAAGAAATGAGGGTGGTACTATTCTATTCAGCCGGATACCACACGGCGTGATTGTGATACTGAACGTAATTCTGTAATAAAACGAATTTACTAGTTTCGCGCCCAATGCCTGCCAAATTGCCAATGCCAAAAAAAAATGTATCTAATACAAATCCGGTTATTTGTAATAAATGAAAAAAAATTATCGCATTTTTTGTAATTACTGATTAAAATAGATGTAAAAAAAATTAATTCAATAAATTTAATTCATATGATATTTTAAAGACGTTCCGGCCTCAATGACTGGGTTAAACTGTGGTTATTACCAACATAAGCAATGTTGTATGTAAAAATTATAAGTTAAGCAAGTTAAACCTGTGCTACTGGTTTAACTTGCACCATTTGTGGAGATTAGATGGCGGTAATCTGTGCCGTGTGAAACCAGTTAACATGTCAAGTATGAGTCAAATGCCAAGCTTAACCTGGTTATCCACTGGTTGCTTGTTAGGTTCAAGAAGAGTCTATTACACTCTACCTATATCTTTACCTCTATGATACGAATATATACATATGGGACACGCTTGTATGGTATCCGTCTGAGTAGAATAGACCACCGACATTTCTTACGGAGGTGTCGTAAAAGACGACTAAGTTGAACCGCCGTTTACTTTTCCACAAGTAAATATCAATCAAGTAAATGAAATTAATTAAGTTTAATTTTCGTTTAACTATACTTAATTTTTAATAACTTACGTTGACGCTTCACATACCTCAGCTCGGCAATACAACCAATACATAATACAGCGCAACCTTTGCCCTAATGACATGTCAACAAAAAAAAACAATACAAAAGTAACAAAGGGAATACATTTCGTCGCACGAAGACCAACTGACGCATTTTTACGCGCCTGTAAAAACTCCGAAGCTAACATAAAAACAACAAAACTCTTATTATAAAGGTAAATACATTTTTTCCAGTCGACCAATAAAATTCGACCCCCGGAGGGCGAGTATTAATTTTTACGTCCGAGGCCTTATAAATTTTCATAGCCATAATTAACTTAGAAATTAACATAAGGCAATAAAACAGCTAACGAAATTTTTAGATAGCGTTTACACGGTGAAAAGTAATAAAATGGCGGCAGGTGAAGGTTCGCGTTCGGAAAAAAATTAAACAAAAACGGCCAGGATTCAAAACTTCTTAGCGGATTTGGAAATAGAACGCATCACCGGAAGCGGAAACGACGCTACCCGCCGTTGACAGCTAATTATGTCTTTTGGTAATTTCCTAATCGTCAACTTTTTTAAATCACTACATACATACAGTTCTGTCGTTGTCTATACAGATGAAAAACAAAAAACTGTTTACTAAAATAGTGTTACAACTCAAATCAGGACTTGGAAACTATTTAGTTATTTATTTAACGTTTTCGTTGACAGGTTATTAGTAGATTTGTTTAGAACCAAAGAATTTTACTACTTTCAAAAACCATACTTCTAAATGCAAAGTTGGACTATCCAGTCTTTTGTAAACATAGACAAACAATATATAATTGATTTATGTATCAAATTAAATTCAAGAACAGAATCGTCTTACGGTTTAAAATAAAAATATACTACTAAATCAGATTGAAGGTTATGCAATGAAAAGTTTATTTGTAATTTATATTATCACGCCATTTTAGAGAAATCGTGAAACAAGACACAACTTTTTAAAAGATTGTATATAGATAAGGAAATTCTTGACCACATTTGAATTCAGAATTTAAAATACGATGTATTCACAGTGAAATTAATTCAAATAATCCGTCGTCTTTGTGACCGATGTCCAATCTATTCTTAAACCAGAGAAAGCGACAAAGATGACATCGTAACTCTTCGAATATCCAAATTTGGGATTGTGGCTTCATCGGCTCGTAAACGCAACAACCGATTTTAGTATCAAGGTAATATAATCTTTAAGTTAACCATCAAAGTGTTATAGTCGTATGGAAATGAGCACCCGATACGATCACTTGAGTAAACTGTTCATGTCTTTAATGAGATATTACGGCATTCCGGGCCTCGACTCCGAGCCGATTATCTTTACGAACATCAAACTCTTTCCAGAAATTTAAATTTGGAACCGGGATTGAGATATGGAGTGTTTCTGAACGTATTCTTATTTTTTAATTTGAAACGTGATATATAATGGCAGTTCGTTGACGTTTCGAGAGTCTTTGATAATTCTTCTCCGAATTCGAAATTTAAAATAGAAACTTTTTTACGTTCACGAAAGTCACTTGACCTGCCAGTTACAATTGGAATAGTTTATTTTGTATCGCGATTCGGGTGCCATTACACAAGTATGCGTCGAATATTTTTAAAGTTTTTTTATTAAGAGGGCTCCTGCGAGAGTGCCAAAAGCGTGGGCCGTATAAAACCAGATCCCAATGTGTGCCACGGCCGATTCGCGATATAAAGGGTTTTTTTTTGTTAAATAACTAATAAGTCACCCGACCTAACGTTCCGTGGGCGTGACTAGGTAACGTCAATTAAAACACAATATGCTTTTAAAAAATTACTTATTTTTCTGCTTTTTCTCATTAACCTCATTCAATAAGCGTGATAATTTATTTCTTATACGACACTGTCATAATTATGTCAAAATATATTGTCATAACTGTTCGAAAGATTTTTGTGTTGTAATTTAAAAAAAAATTAATAGGTTTCTTATCAAGACAATTTATCGATATTAGAACACTCGACATTAAAAAATATTAACTGTTATTATATATGCTGGAAAAGTAAGGCGTAAATAAACAAATGACTGGTAAACATCAACCTTTCCAGATTAGTAACGAAACTAATGAAAATATTATTTTGCTACAATCCGCGATAAAAGAAAATATATGTAATGCTAAATGTTGAGTGTACTATTCGTTCTCATATCTGATACAAGCAGAATTTGTTGTTTGATGATGAGTGAGTTTGAGTTTGAACATGAGTTTTTCATGCAGTACCCGCCACCAATAAAACAACAATACACAAGCACAGCACACATTCACCACCACAATCTCAAAAATGGTTTCGCTACCGTAATCGAAGCATCGTCAGGAGATAGACTCCATGACAAAATCGCAAATCAAAATTGCTTTACGATGGTGTATGAATTATGGTGAATGTGTGTATCCTTTCTATTAAGCGGTTATTCAGATATATTTTTATAGTTTAAACCTTTATTTCTCTAAAACTTAAATACTATCTTTTAGCATTGTTTCTCTTAGATTTTCCTGGCCGTTGATTCTTTTTATTGGGTTTGAATGTTTTCGATTTAAAGTTGAATGGTTTTTTCTTAGCCGAACTATTGAATCCGTCTATTTGACTCGAAGATTCCCTAGTATTTAGCTTCCCTCCTTTTTTCTTCCCTCCAAAGAATTATTTTTATCAAGTGATCACAGTATCAAAAGGTGTATGTACTTTAATTCAAATTGTATACATTATACTGCCAATTTACATATTTAACTTCAACAAATGGCACACGGAGTCAGCCACAAACGGATAGGCAGATGCAAAAAACCGCCCGACATTCTGATCGGAGCCCATCGAATACCTTTTGAGTAGTTTTATTTCTTTTTTAAATTTCAAAACCTGAACCGACATTCAAATGAGCCCCGATAGGTTCGCACCTCAATCCAATATGATAAAGGAGGTATATATAATTTTTAAATATATCCATTTTATCGGCTATGGAATTCTACGTACATTATTTTCTAAATTTAATTAAAAATTATATAAACTTTAAGTCGACTTATTTATAACTAACTAGCTTTTACCCGCGCTACTTTGTTCGCGTGGACTGTAGTCTTGAAGTTAAGAGTAGCTTCTGTCACTCTTCAACCCTGCAAATAACTCCATCACAAAAATCAGATCGATCCGGGAAGAATCAGAGGAATTTATCGTTTAATCAAGAGATTACAGGAAAAAACCACATAGCGCATAATTGAGGGATAATAAATTTAATAAATTTATAAGTATATATTTATAATAAACAAAATATATATAGTTATCTACAACTCAACAAAACTTCTAAATGCGTTCACTTTAAAAAGTTATGGCCGCGATCTAAACAATTTTTTTAACGACCTTAGTGGCGTTCTGATCTATTTTTTATTTATTTTAAAATGACAAAAATTTAGAGTTTTCTTTTAGGCTTAATAAAAATTTTAGATTGATTATAAACTTAAATAAAGTTTTTAAAGAAACCTAAAAAGCGCCACGTAGTTATTTAAATTCTTAAGTTTTAAGATTAGCTTTTTAAAAACCATAGACAACATCACACCTAATTAACTTTTTAATAAACAAAAAACTGGTTGGTGGTGAATTCATGTCGCACAGTATCGCGTTAATGTTGGTAGGTTGTAACGTTATAAAAGTGGCGTCGTAAACTGAGGGTCCCAGGTTCGAAGCCCGTAAACTAACAAATCTGACCTACATCGTAAATCACTTAGCCACGCTGTTACAGATAACGTTTATGTTCGAAACAAAATATGAAACAAAAGTTTAGGTTCGTTAACGATTATTGCATTCTTTGGATAAACAATTATTTTTGAAAACATAACTAAGACAAATAATTTTTCTAAGACAAATAATTTTTGTATTCCGTCATCTATTCTTATTCTTAAATACAATTATTTTTTATGAGCCTTCTAATTATGGCTTCCACTTTATTGTTTTTGCGAGAGCTTTGCGAGAGTTAAGACATATGACTCACTTCATTGTATTATAACGTTATAGTTTTTGTAGATTTGAAAAAAAAACCTAAATGGGAAACATGACTGCTTAACGATTGACAAAATAGCGCTTACTTGTAATGAATATATATAAATAACCTCTATCAACCTCCTCCTGCCGTTATTCCACTCTAAGTGGGGTCGGCACAATATGTTGTCACATGATTTGGCTACGTCTTTCACGACCGGTCGTCTGCCTGACGTCAACTTACCTTAGTCGTATTTTACGAAACCTCGGTAAGAAAGAGGATGGTCTATTCTACTCAACCGGATACCACACGGCGGTTCGACTTACCTTAGCCGCCTTTGACGACACCTCGAAAAAAATGAGGGTGATTTATTCTACTCAGCAAAATACCACACAACGGGTCGACTTACGTTACTCACCTTTTACGACACCTCGGTAAGGAATGAGGGTGATCTATACTACTCAGCCGGACTCCGCAAGGCATTATATATAAATAACCTAAGACATGTTATACAAAGTTTCAATTAGTTAAGTAAAGGAAAATTTCAATTAAATAATGCGAGTCCTAAGAAAAACAGAGATAATGTACAGCTTAAGATTGTTAGTGAAATAATGAAACGTGGCCAAATTCCGAACGGCCAAATATAAATCGAAGATTACATATGCCTATGGAATATAATACGAAAAAACTTTTAATGGGCTCATAGGAATTTGTACTCCTCCTTTTATCTGATGAAAAAAACGTCTGGAGTACGACTACGGTACCCTTTCCTTTCGAGTCCCCAAATAAAAAAAGAATAAATCTAATAAAGGAGGTATTACCGCAGGAATCTGAGCGTCCACAGACAACCACATAACGTAATTAGGGTACAGTCAGTCGCGACTACATAAAAAACCTGCTAGTGGACCAATCACAGCGATCGCGCGACCTAAAAAGACCCAATTCGAATTTCGAACCCGATGTGACCGCCAGCGGCCATGTTTAAAATATTAAAAGCATAAATCAAAAATGTTATTGGATATTTTAATGTAGAAATAATTGGGTTCGTTATATCGATGTGCTTAGATGAATCTTAAGTGAGGTATTTTTGTACATATACATAATACAGACAATAGTGTTGAAAATGTCAATAGTATTAAATAAGATAGATAGTTAAATCATCATTATCCTCCTGCCCTTATCCCACTTTAAACATGTTATAAACATGTTGTCACATGATTTGGCTACGTATTTTGCGACCGGCCGCCTGTCCGACGTCAACTTACCTTAGTCGTATTTTACGACACCTCGGTAAGAAAGAGGGTGGTCTATTTTACTAAACCGGATACCACACGGTAGGTCAACTTACCTTAGTCGCCTTTTACGACACCTCGGTAAGAAATGATCTTGGTCAATTCTACTCAGCCGTATACCACACGGCGGGTCGACTTACCTTAGTCGCCTTTTACGACACCTCGGTAAGAAATGAGGGTGGTACTATTCTATCCAGCCGGATACCACACGGCGTAAGATAGATAGTTAAATCATTAATAATTTATATCTAGTAAAAGTTCCTTCCAAAATTTTTTTATTCGATCTTTCATTTTCTAGTTGTCTATGAATTGTCAAAAAACACTATGATTGAGATAAAAAAGGTCTTCTTAACTGATTCAAAATAACTAAGGCCCGAAATTAAGCTTCAACAAATGTCTTGTTGACTCTATCCGGTAGTACCACCTTTCAAAAGTGGTAGTTTTATTACCAACTTACATAAATTTTGAAGATTCGAAAGTGCTTGTAAAAGTCAATTTGAATAAAGATAATTGAGATAAGTACCAAATAACCACAAAAATCAATTTTGTCTATCGTAATCACGCCTTATTTGTATATCGGAGCTATTAAACTTCGTATGTGGCTCACACAACATATCGTTACTTAACTTTGAGTGCATTAACGCTTTAAAAACCGTCATCTATACTAATATATAAAGCTGAAGAGTTTGTTTGTTTGTTTGAACGCGCTAATCTCAGGAACTACTGGACCGATTTCAAAAAATATTTCAGTGTAAGATAGTCCATTTATTCATGAAGGCTTTAGGCTATAACATCAAGCTAAGATGAATAGGAGAGGAGCAGAACGAAATCGGCAAAACCTAAAGCTTTCCTTGCGTGCGCTAAGTAAACGACGAAATTTATTAAAAAATCATGTATTACAAAGTTTTTCCCCTCTAAAAGTTGTAAATAAAAGTCACCAGCAGCATAAGTCTAGCTTTTAAGGTTAACCCACTTTAACCATTTTTATGGTTATCAAAATACTATATTACGGTTTTAATCTTTCGACGCGGGCGAAGCCGCTGTCGATTACTAGTTTATAACAAACATTCATTGTTTTTTGGAGTAGTTTTTTATACAGCTTTTAATTATTATTTAAAACGCCTAAAAACATCACCTGTGAACGTTGTGTAGTGAAGCGGAAATGGATCCAGCTAACGGCATCTTTTTTTCAACGCTTTTATTTCGACAAAAACTATAGACAAGATAGAAGCCGACATGTATGGAATATGAGCGGGGGGCAAAAAATTGTTTTCAAAAGACACAGGTACGTATTTATTTGATTCTAGTCATAGATAAATAATGATTTATTTTTCAATCGATAATATGCAGTTATCGATTGTTTTTTTTTTACTCTACGCACATTCTAAAAAGCTGTGATAGCTCAGAGAGAGGCCGTATAATTTCGTGCGACTCTTTCGAGGGGTCACGGGTTCAAATACCAAGCAGACACCAATAAGTTTTTATATTACAACTTATATGTCTCATTAAGCTGCGCGGTATCCGGCTTAATAGAATAGACTACCCTCATTTCTTATCAAGATGTCGTCGTAAAATAAGTAGCGAAATTAACTAACAACAAGCTTAAAACATGTTGTACTAAAGCTCTATGGAATTTAGCAAAGCAAGCTTGCCTTTATAAAAAATTCAAAACTTTATTCTAATTCACTATTGGTGTGCTAAAAACGTTAACATCAGTTTTAATTAGCGGCTCACATCATTTTTTGTTCTCACATACATAAAAACTAAACTAAACTATTCGTTCGTTCATAATTCATTTATTTGTTACTTTTTTCCTAATGTATTTATTTGAGTTCAATATTATGTTATAAATGCACAATACCAATTTGAATTGCGCTCAATTATATTGAAATAACGAAAATTACAATAGAAAAAGTCTGAGACCAAAAATGACTTCACTATCAGGCCTCGCGGAATGCAATTCAATTCTGATGTACTTCCCTGCGGTCATTCCAAAGAAGTCAATGCGAGCGATTTCTTAAAGCGGCCCGCGGCTCCCTTCCGATATTTTTGAATTTCGAACGTTTTATTCTTATTCATTTAAATGGTCTTTATCTCGCCCTCCGGCCAGGGATTCGTGGTCGTATCACATTTCGGGTTATCTCGTTACAGGCTGCTTTGTTCTTTCCTATACGTTGTTTTTTTTTTAATTTACCGGTTCCGAACGCTACGCAACCTCGGCGCCATATATCCAATCTATGGGAGCGGACCCGCGTATCTAGTTTCGAGATTGTCTATGCGTTAGCCAAACTAGTTTCGTTAATAAAAACATGACCATAATATTGACAAGCCGGATTAATTCCGTGTTGCGACGACTCGCGGTCGGATGAAGATTTGAATTATACGAGTCTAATTAATGTCGCTACGCGTGAATCGTCCGATTTTGTCGATGGCAAAAAGCGCGGGCACCGCCGCTTTACCGTTACCCGACCGAGGGTATAATGACGCGAATTGGCGATGCGACACACGCAAGAACTCGGACCGGTCTCAAACGGAACGAGCCGAAATGGGAGATAAGGGAAAAACAAACATACGAAACGCGAGCGCGCTCCCATTCACGGCCCGAACACCTGACCGAGCCACAAATTAAACGCAAAAGCCTCACGCTATTCTGCCACTGAGCTAAGTATTTAAATATGGCGCAGTTAACAAGGTGACGTGTGACATTTGACTTTGACAGTTGTTGGCATTTACTTAATGGAGCGCATTCGAAACATTTGAAAATTCAAACGTGACATAGGCGTAATAATCTGCGCCAAGTTGGCACTCCTGAAAACCATTGACACTGGAATAGAAAATTTAAAATTCGAACGTTAGATTCTTTGTTTAGTGTGCACACGCGCCAGTTGCGTGCGATCGATACGTAATCTCGATTCAAAATCGATACCCTGGCCTTCGATATTCGAATCGATATTGCCGGACAATGTCAGGTGATATTTTCTTTTCGGAACCGGTCCTTGTACGGGTCGAAATGTATTCCCTTGTAAATAAAACATTGAAACACTTACTTTTTCTAATTCTAATAGGTGAAACCGTAGGACTTGTATCGCTTGCACCATCTGTAAAGAGATAACTTTATGTTAAAATTGTTTTTTTTATGTTTTACCTTATTTTAACGGAGAACGAGCTTGTGTACTTGATTCAATATAACATGAATTGTTTAAAATATATTTTATTCTTTATTAAATCATTTCGTAGTTAAATATTTTTGGTTTTTGTCATTACTAAGTATGAAGTACCAAATTCCTATCCATGGCTTTTGAAATCATCCTTTTTTTTGCCGTTAACCGGAGAGAGTAGAGTTCATTATTATTCATTTTAGGATCCTCCTCTAGGCTCCTCTATCTTACAGTGAAAGTTCGATCAAAATCGATTTAGGTGTTCTGGAGAATATTTAATATAAACCTTCTACAAAAATTGCACTGTCGTTTGATAAAATTCTGTACAAAAATACGTTCAATTTTGAGAAAATCACATACAGACGGACTGCTTTTGACTCTTTTTGAATAATATTTACAGATACGAGAAGATAGGCATTTTTCTTTAATAAATCCGACTGAGTCCGAACACCCTCTTTCTTACTGAGGTCGTAAAAGGCGACTAACTAAGTTGATGTTAGGGTACCGGAACTAAAATACCTAGCCGAATCCTGTGACAACATGTTTATATCCGCGCCGAGCCCACTTAGAGTGGGAGAATGATGAATCACATTATGAAATTCCGCAGAGTAACGCTTTCTTCTGTTAATCATTTAGTTCACATCGCACGTCTTAACACCTGAACAATAAACCTTAATGCCTCTATACACTATTAAGTTCATCATTTAATCGATGTTTTGAATCGATACCTATTTTATGAGTTAATGCGGTTTTAATTGGCTGTGATTTCGTTCTGATTGCCGCGACGTGCACCGACTTATACCTTAGGGTTGTCATTTATCGAAAGTTGAAAAATACGCGACTTTTTACTAACCAGCTCGTGTTAAATTATTGCCACGCCTAGAGAGTATCTCTACGTGATCAAAACAGGAATGAGAAGATCCGTGTATAAACAAAAATTTATTATAAAGCTCAGCGTGTCGCTAAGCTGAAGTGGTAATGGGCAGGGCACATACGTAAAACTGGCTTTGGGATTTTCAGGTGCGGGAACGGTGAACCCACAGGTAAACTATGGTTGATTTCTTTAAAACCTATTTATGTCCTGTCCTGTAATTTTTGTATACTCGTATTTGGTTATTTATTTTTCATAAAATAAACAACAAATACTACATGTTTCGACTTTTTATAGATTTATCTAGTCAGATAATTTTAATATAATATGACATTTTCACATGTATACAAGAGTATTTTTTTAATGCGCCTAAAACAATAAAACATTAAAAATTATTGTTAAGCAACTAAAGAGGTTGACATGGTAAATTTTAAATTGAAATCTTTTTGTGACAACCCTAAACTATGTTCAGTTTTTTGATGAATAGACTTTTGACTAGATCGCGTTTCAAATACCGGAAAACGGAAGTTGAACGAGATTTGTTAAGTTTTTGCGCAACCTCATAATGAACGTAAGATAAATTTATTATCCAAGTAAAGTTATGTTGTATGAATTAAGTTTAATATTTATTTTTAGTGCGTAATAAATTCAGGCGAATGTATAATTAATTTTTGATGCATAAAAACTTATTTATTATATATAAACATAGTTAATTAAATCTATTAAGGAATTGGACTTGATTATAAAAATACCAGGACATCATAACAAGTTTAGCAACATTATGACAATCTCGCTCCCTGTTCAATAAGCAATATAATTAATGATTTAAAAAAATCGTTACTATATTTGTTTCTTTTTTCCCCTTACAAATATTTTTGACACACACATCAATTAGTAAAAAAATGTTATTTCAAGTAAAAAATATTAGATAGAAGATAAGAATAAGAAGAAGTAGAATAAAAGAAAAGAATAAAGAAAAAAGATATGAATAAGAACAATAAGAAGTAGAATAAAAGATAAGAATAAAGAAAAAAGATAAGAATAAGAACAATAAGAAGTAATAACTTTATTGTAAATAATGTAATTGTGTATCTTTAAATATAATCAATTAATATAAAATAAAGATATACCTCACAAGAAGAGGAGAGAGACCGACCACACATAATTTATATAAGTTTACACAAATGTACTTTACCAATTAATAAAAGTACCAGAGCAACATAACATGTGCAGTAGTATCAATTAGAACCACCCCCGTTCGTTTGCACAGGCGCTTGACAGTCGCAGATAAAAATATGTTGACACTGCACCATAGACAAGTAGAGCAGAGTCTTCTTAAACAGATCTTATTATAATAGAAATAAAGTCTATGGGCAGTATAACAGGGAGATGTTTGCAGTGTTCGAGGGATCTTCTATAAACATTATAAAGTCGCTCGATCTGTTTGCGGTACAAGCCACTTAAACATGCTACCGTCTAAATGTCGATGTTCCTGAGGTTTTTAATGATGAAGGGGAAAATATTTGTCTATGAATACCAAAGTAGGAATAAGTCTGATAAGCCGTAGTAGCTATTTAATGTTATAAACGATACTAAGCTGTTATAAAATATGATAGTAAAAGGAACCTAGTGTGAAAATTATAGATAAAATATTATAATATTAATCAAAATATGGATCATAATTTTACAATTAAAATATAAAACAATGTTTCAAGGTAATAAAGATAAAAAATCCTCTGTATAATACGTCACGCCTTATATTAATTAATACGTCAAGCATTTCGTCAAGATAAAAAGTGAATGAATAATTCTAATATGATGGAATATAGCTATATGATCTGTAGAGTACATATCTATAGAAAAATTTAAAAAAATGTATTTAATGTGTGTACCTGTGTGTGTTAAGGGGAGCAAATAAGTCCCTACTTAATTCCCTCATTACCTACATCTATACTTATTATTAAAACAAAGTTACCAAAAGCTATTTGTTTGTATCCGATCGATTTTCTCAAAATTTACGCAAGTGATTTTTGTACGGCTTTTACAAAGAGTGCAATTCTTGCAGAATATTTAGGTTAGTACATTACGGTTTTGTGTAGGAGATGAACAGGTCGTGGCGATTGTATAAAACTTGCTGGGAGCGTTAGTTGCGTGCGTCGCGGATACTAGCAGAAATACACTAAAGTAATACATCCCCCCCTTGCCCTTATCCCACTCAAACTGAGATCGGCACAACATTTTATAAACATATTGTCAGATGATTTGATTACGTAATATACGACAAACCACCTGCGTGACGTCAACTTACATTAGTCGTATTTTACGTCACCTGTGTAATAAATGGCGGGTCTACTATGGTAACATAGTAGATTTTTACGACACTTCGGTAAGATATGAGGGTGGTCTATTCTACTCAGCCAGATACCACACGGCGGATCGACTTACTATAGTAGATTTTTACGACACCTCAGTAAGAAATGACGTTGGTCTATTCTACTCATCCAGATACCACACGTCTTACATACACTCAAGTAATGTACTAACGAATTGTAGATCTACAAAAATTCTGCCTGTGGTGCCATCTCAAAAATTATTTTGATGTCTCAGAAGTAGTGTTTTTGGTACACAAGTTTACAAGTTGTGTTTTGTCCGCTGTTTGCGGATGCAGGCCGTGGCGTTAAGTGTTAAGCGCCTCCAAGTGACTGATCAAACACAGATGTGACGTGCGCAAACACTGGCTAACGATAAAGGCACCACACGATGCACTTATTGGGGATTATTTATTATTTGTACATTTAGATTTATTGACAAGACTCGCTTTTTATGTCTTTGACTACGTTGCAATCCAACAGTTTTGATCATTATCAGCCCACTTTCGTCCACTGCTGGACATAGGCCTCCCCAATTATACGCCACTCAGCCCGATTCTGGGCTTCCTGCCTCCATCCACTGCCCGCCGTCCTACGTGTATCGTCACTAATCCAACTAGGGGGTGCGAATCCAACAGTTTAACATTCAATAAATTAGGTGAGCGCGTTAATGTTTTAACAGTAATAGTAAATTTTTATGAACGTGCCGTGTGGTATCCGGCTGAGTAGAATATATCTTGAGTAGATCTGAGTAGAAAGCTTGTGATACCTGTGCCGCGACTCAGCAAAGTTATCAACTAATTCGATGGTCTCGGTATTCGCTTATACAATAAAATTCCGGACTACAGGAAGATTTTAATTAGGTATAAGAGATATACATAAAAAGTAAAGCATATTGCAAAACTGAAGTTTATTTGGATGATAAGTAAGCCTGGATCTGAAAACCCTTTCAGCTTCATACAAGACTGCAGTTTAATAATGTAAAATTGAAAATGTTTAAAAGTTTCTTTCTAATTCTTCTCGGTAAGAGCAACATTTCGAACCAGTTGTAGCTTCATTAATCATATTGATCCTTGACGATTCAAAAGTTCTTTAAAGAGCTTATTTGAATAAAGATTATTTTGATTTGATTTGATTGATTAGACGACCCTTATTTCTTACCGAAGTGTCGTAAATGGCGACTAAGGTAAATTGACGTCAGGCAGGAGGCCGGTCATAAAACTTAGCCAAATCACATCACAACATATTTAAAACATTTTCTGCCGACTCCACTAAAAGTGGGATAAGGAGTATGATGTGTAAACTTGTATGACCCTAATTATTTAAATCAAAGTTGGTATTTTTTTTTATTCAAAGCCCGGTATTTCAAAGGTATAATTAAAGAATTAGTTTGCTATAATCCGCGTTTGTTAAACCAGGTATTTGAATATAAATTGCTACAAAAACATACGAGCCGTAAATTTATTATATAAAAAAATAAGTAGACATCAGCTTCTTATTAAATGGCGCCGAAATTCAATGTTCTCAGATTTAATTCTAGCATCTTGAAATTTTTAACCAGTATTTACTGTTTTTTCTACTCTATTCCTTACGGGTGGTAGTAATTGATCCCCTTAAGTAAGAGTGGGATCTACCTTATCTTAATAAAGTGACTACTGAAAAGAGGGATCATCATCTTCCTGCCCTTATCCCACTCTAAGTGGGGTCGGCACAACATGTTATAAACATGCTGTAACATGATTTGGCTGCGTTTTTACGATCGGCCGCCTGCCTGACGTCAACGTACCTCTGTCGTATTTCACGACACCTCGGTAAGAAAGAGGGTGGTCTATTCTACTAAACCGGATACCACACGGTGGGTCATCTTACCTTAGTCGCCTTTTACGACACCTCGGTAAGAAATGAGGGTGGTCTATTCTACTCAGCCTACTATTCTACTAGTGGTCTATACTACTACTGAAAAGAGGGATATAAATTTGAAAGACGTCACTTACCTAGAAGGCTTATTTATGAATCTAATTTTAACATCAAATTCCATTGACTACATTATAAAAGACTCTTGCCAATCACCTTATAACGATATCTCTGATTTGACTAAGAGACCAAAGTCTCTCGTATATTAAACAACGAAAACATAAGTCCCAGAGTTTTACCTTGAAAACATGTTTAATATAAAGGTTTTGATCAACAATGAAACCAAAATACGAGATTATAACAAAATAATATAATGTCAAAATAATATTATGATTACTTTTGTATTTACAATTTCAAGTAACACTTTATCGATTTCAATCTTTCATTTAATTTTTAAACAAAATTAATTTGTATGACAAAATAACAGCCACATGATCTACCTGCCTATCAGAAACTTCAGAAACGCAAAATTCCGCGATATGTGTCAGATATATTCCGAATAGGCTGACAGTTTATTGGTAACTTGTGAGACATTAATATTTGATAGTGTGGTAATTTTTACTGGGACTCCAAATTTAATTTCTATAAAATCATGGTTACAATATCCGTAACCAATCCGCTTGTTCCAAACGGGTCAATAAATGGCCGCTGTTAGTTTTTGACTATTAGACATTTAAAACAAACTGTTGTTAGTTTTATGATCCGAAGCCCACACAAGAGCTATGTTTTTTCTCCAAACTTGTCACGACACTTTATAGAAGTATTTATGAGCTTGCTTGATTGAAGTGACCCGGTTCGAATCAACTTTTACTGGTGCGTGTTTATAATAGTTTTCTATATGGATGGTGTTAATTTAATGTTTATGTAGCTTTTTACTGTTCTCATCAACCAATGGACGTCCAATTCGAATTCAGATTCGAAATATTTAATTTTGCTTAATTGACTTTAGCAAGCACTTTCGAATCGTCCAATTATAATTAATTTAGTGATTCGGTTCTGCGCCCCTTTTGAGGATCACGGGTTCAAACCTCGGGAAAACACCAATAAAGTTTTTCTGTTAAAACTTATGTTAGACACATAAGTTGATTGATATTTGCAATTTTTTCCCAAATTTCCATACTCTTTCGTCCGAGTAAAATAAGTATCGTAAAAGCGTCGTAAGGATACAAATTTTTTGCTTCACGTATCAATTTAGATAATTTATCCTTGACAATTCAAAAGTGAATGAAAATGCTTATTTCAATAACGATTTTCATTTGATTTAAATCGTGATTTGCCTCAGGTACACTTACCAATTATTGTCAAGGCATCTGCCAGCTCTAAATAGCAACAGGAAAAACGGAACACGAGCAATTATTTCATGAATGCACCGCAAGATGGCGTCATTCAACCGAAAGAAATTACTCGTTGAAAGGAGCCATTGAAAGTTAAAATAACGTCAATTGAATAGCTGTAAACAAGAGCGACTTCCTAAAATAACCCCAGGGCGAGTATGTTTTGTGTGGCATCACTAGATACAAAGTGCTTTCGACCTAACTTTTTGTATTTATTGATAGGTAAAGCGACCTAGTACTTTACCACTACTGGTCAAAGGTTTTGCGTGTTTTGGAGGGAAAAGATTGCTCCATTGACCTCCCACGCTCTGATGAGAGTGATATGATATACATATCCCACGATTTATCCAGAGATATGAAGGTTTCCTGATGTATTTCTATGTCGAAAAGGGCGTAAAAAATTGTTATTGTCAATTGGAAATCACATGGTTGAGGTTTGAACTCCCGGTTTTTTGGTCACATTCGACACAATTTTTTGATATTATATATTTTTTAAATATGTCTTTCAATTTACGACTTTTGAAAACTATTCATTAATTTCTGAGTTTATCGCGAACAGGCAGACGTTACGTATTTGTTAATATCTAGGATTGAATTAATTACGATATTAACAGATGCAGTTACAAAATATTTTCCAATTTATTAAGCTTCCATTTTAAACTATGTCACTTTATGTCACACACAGGTGAGTTTACGGTAAGTTTATCCATAGCCAAAAATCAAAATATTTTGCAAACAGCGTTATAGCGGGCGGACGGACTGTGACGTTTAGATAATAGATGGCGCTTTTCAATGTCATCCTATTCCTGCAAAATTAACAGGATTTCCATAGCCTATACGTTATTCCGGTGTATAAGGCCTGTTGTAACTGTGCCAAATTTCTTTGATATTAGTTCGGCGGATTCGCCGTGAAAGAGTAACAAACATACAGCCATACTCACAAACTTTCACATTTATAATATTAGTAGGATAGATTGGATGTATTGCTGTTGGATATCCGTATAATAAATAAATAGTACCTACCCTTCACTACACACATTCACTACACGTGGTCACGTGAACCCATGAAGAACTTATAGTTAGTTCAAACAATCTATTACGCCGTGTAGTATCCGGCTGAATAGAATAGTACCACCCTCATTTCTTACCGAGGTGTTGTAAATGGCGACTTAAGTAAGTCGACTCGCCGTGTGGTATCCGGCTGAGTAGAATAGAACCACCCTTATTTCTTACCGAGGTGTCGTAAATGGCGACTTCGGTAAGTCGACCCGCCGTGTGGTATCCGGCTGAGTAGAATAGACCAACCTCTTTCTTACCGAGGTGTTGTAAAATACGACTGAAGTAAGTTGACGTCAGGCAGGCGGCCGGTAATGAAAACGCAGCCAAATCATGTGACAGCATGTTTATAACATGCTGTGGCGACCCCACTTAGAGTGAGATAAAGGCAGGAAGATGATGAGTTCAAAAAATCTATAACGTAGAAACATACCAACAAAAGCATACAACTTTCATTCCCATAATATTAAAGGACACATGTGCGCGCACAGTGGCGAACATATGCCCGTCACAGACAAAAACGTTAAATAAAAATCACCCATTCCTTGTAGACAAGTTTGCTTAACGCCCGGATGTAGCCGGGTTTGTTTGCACCCGTTATCTGAAGGTTCATGAGCATCAATGGCGCTTATCAGCGGAGCAGGTAAGCTGACATGATGCTTTATGGCGTCACGCCCCGCTACTGTTTTTAACGCTCAAACCTTGATTTATGTCGTACTCGAGCAGTTCATTACTTGTAGATTGCGAGCTTTCATGACTGTCGATTTTAATTAATTTATTAGTGCGTTATCGCTGTTACCATTATTTATGCGTAATAACTAACTTAAAAAAATATATATTTCTTGATTACGTTGTAATATTCTTTGATAACTTGCCATCAATTTTGAATATTCGTTATGAGAATCGGTTTTTATTCAACTTGTTTTATTTATTAAGGATCAACCAGTTTGTAATATTTAAATTTTATATTATATAGTTATTGTAATAATAGTTGCAATCAGAAGCTATGAAACTTATTTTCAATTTATTTTTATGCTTTTATGAATTTTGTTCAGTGACATATCTACTGACCCCTAAACTTAGAGAGAGTGATTATTGATTTAATGACATTAAAATTTAACTTTAACTCTGAATTTCGTTAAAATAATGAAATATACAGTTATCACTTTCTGGTTTCCTTTGTTTCTTATCTAACGTGGATTATACTTAACTCACATTCTTTTGAAAATAAAATATGTTAAATATATGGCATTCACATTTCTAAGGATAGGTTCATAATTAAACTATCAAAAATAATATAATATTATGTGTTTATATTTTGTCTAGTTCCTAATCTATTAATAGGCTACAAATCATTGACAACACTAATAATATATGATTGCAATATATATTATAGAATAACTCTTATCTGGTAGAGAAATGGTGACAAAAAGTACTATTTATGTTTTCTAGCACTTACTGGCGTTTACTTGTAAAAAAGAAAACAACTGGAGACGAAATATAAAAAGGAAATTAAATTTCTTATATAAGCAGATTCGTAAATAGCAAAAGAATATATTAATATAGGAATAAGTATTTACAGTTATGTTCAAGACAGGAATAGTGGTTAGTCTAAGAAACGACTGTTACGTCGTAAAAAACCAGTAGTAGTGTAATTTGATAAAACTAATTCAGCCAAGAGTCTACGATCGCGCAGTCGGCCCGGCAATTCGTAATGCTTTAGACTTTATTTGTTAAAAATCGGTTAAGTATCCGTGTCGAACGGCTGCGGTGGGTGGGCCGCCATATTTTTATTTCGCTTTTTGTCCACGCTAGCCCGCGGGGGACACACTGTGCGATTCAGCGTTTTATGAGTGACAATATATATAGAGTTTTTTCGATCTCATTCCTTTATTCTGTTATTCCGAGAAGAATCTCGTTTACCTGCGGTTAATTTTAGACAGCTCTTTAACTAATCAAATCGTAAATTACTCGCTCGCCGGAGACGTGAACTATAAAATGTTCACTATTTTATGGCGTATTAAACTGGAGCCATTTATTTATCTTTTGTGGGGACGAATATTAAAATGTGGTCATTATCTTCCTGCCGTTATCCCACTCTAAGTGGGGTCGGCACAACATGTTATAAACATGCTATCAAATGATTTGGCTGTATTTTTACGACCGGCCGCCTGCCTGACGTCAACTTACCTTAGTCTTATTTTACGACACCTTAGTAAGAAAGAGGTTGGTCTATTCTACTTAACCGGATACCAAACGGTGAGTCAACTTACCTTAGTCGGCTTTTACGACACCTCGGTAAGATGCGAGGGTGGTCTATTCTACTAAGCCGGATACCACACGGCGGGTCGACTTACCTTAGTCGCCTTTTGCAACACCTCGGTAAGAAATGAGGATGGTACTATTCTATTCAGCCGGTACCACACGGCGTTAATATAAAAATGTGGTATACTTACTAATGAGTCGACCTCGGGGTCCGCTATGTAGTAAGGTTTTTCTTGACGTATCTGTGGACAGAGGAAATTGATATTACAAAAAAGTACTAATATGTGCAGCCCGCTTCGCAGGGCTTCATTCAAAGATGATATATCATGATGATCATCAGCTGGGTCATTCTAAAGATTGTTTGAAAATTTCATGAAACCGGTCTACCCGTTTCGGAGTTTATAAAGGACATATATATCGACAATCATTTTTATATATTAAGATGCAACCCAATTGCATAAAATAAATATAAATCACACTGTCATTGATTGTTGAAATCAATATTAAAAATATTGGTAGTTTGTATCAACTACCATGTTGATACAATACTACTACTAGTTGATACAGTCCTAAAATTAAATTACACCAACAAATAAATTTAATATTGAAGTAATCTACAGATTAAATATATCAAATCGCCAAGTAGTCGATGTCTAGTAGCAAAATCTACGACCTGAGCTGGTTGTTATTATTGAAAGATAAAACTTACAGTGTGTTACAAATGAAGCTTGTATACAAAGCTAACATAGAATATAACAAAAATTATTATTATTATTTTTTTTTAATTTATTAGGTTTACCAACAGCTTTAACACTTAATTCTAACACATATTCTATTATACTATAACACTAAGTCTAAATGTAAAACTACTTAAAGGTAAACACCACACGCAAATGTAACTCAAAACAATACAATAATAATTATTAATCTGAAATTTAGAATTAAAACTAAGCTAAGTAAATACACTAAGATATTTTTAGATTTTTTTTCTAAAATGATGGAATGATACATGGAATATATCAGGGGAATTAATATGGTTATAAACTTTTGTAATTCTGGGGATTGGTGAGTTAGCGCCCAAAGCTGTAGAACGATGGGTAAATATAAAATGTTATTTAAGGGTAAAGGTTATTTTGTATCCGATAACAGGAAAAAACTCATAATCAATAGTTAAAGCTATTTAAACACTCATGTTGAAGTCGCGGGCAAAGCTTGTACCTTAAAAATATATTATCAAAAAACCAGTGAAATAAAACGAACTATAAACAAATACGTAAAAGTACGCGCTGATCGCTTATCTCCCATCAAACTTGATGATCCAAAGAATGAATAACGCATATAGTACACATATTATATTATTTATTTGGAATATCGTACTCGTTAATTACCCTGTAATAATCGGGAACCTCAGTTGTTCGATAATAAAATGAAACGTTTTGCTAAATGATAATCCGACAATGTCTTATGTCACATCCCTAATCTTCACTATAGGCAATAATTTTGGATGTGACTTAGAATCGAAAAAAACCTACAAATAATTATTGCCCCTGAAAATATATCGTTTGTTTAAATCGATTTATTTTAAAAGGAAAAAAAATCGATTATCAATTGATTTCTTTTACTCCAAGTCAATCCGTAACGATAACGATCACCCAGCGACTCCCGTTGTTGTATGTCAGAAAACAGATAATACCCGAATTGTAGGTGATCATAGACAATGATTCAAATTCAAATTCAAAATATTCTTTATTCAAATAAACTTGTAAACAAGTGCTTTTGAATCGTCAACTCTACTGCTGGCTCGGAAAGCTGTTCCTACCAAGAAAAAAAGCAAGAAATCCGTCGGTTGCGCTTTTTAAAAAGTTAGTTACATTTAATGTTTCTATCTCGTACAGGGTCGAACAATATTTATATCCACGCATTTTTATCGTCTAAATAATCCTCAACAGTATAGTAGGCTTTCTGTATCAGCCTATCCTTAATAGTGTTTTTAAATTTGGCGGGCACAACAGAGTATGCCCTATATACGATCGCGCTAAATCGTTTCTAATCGTCGATCATGAAGAGGAGTCAAGAAACGGGCGAGGCCGCGTGGCGACGCGGGAGTAACAAACCGCGCGGTCGACTGCGCGCGCGCACTCTTAGTAAACGGAATTTGATCTTATCATTCCGTAACTGAGTGTGATAATTACATTCCACAAATCAACGGAAAGTAGACTAGAAATGTTATGCGTCTTATTGCGCATAACATGTCTGAAAAACCCCATTAACTGTTGTACTAAAACATACGAGACATAATCTCTCAGCGAGTGACTAAAAAAAAAAATTTTCTTTGATTAAATTTAATTTCTTTTTATCGGGTTAGGTTTAGCAAAAAATTTAATTACTACTTTTGTGTTAAGGAAAATATTTTTTCTTCAAAAAGTCCTTGATACGACGAAAAGCATGATATAAATTGCAATTATCAATCAAACACATAAGTTTTATTAAAAAAAAACTCATCGGTATCTGTGCAGGGTTTGAACCCACGATTGTTTCTTAGAGAGTCGTACCGTCTCGCTGGGCTATCACAGCTAAAAAAAAGTTCTTTACCTCTTCTAAAATAAAAATAAAAATTGACTACGACATATAATGACCGGCTCATTGACACAGGTGGCAGTGATCCTGCCTTCAGTTCTGTGGTCGCGAGTTCGATTACCACTGAAGGCTAACAAATTGCAAGAGCTAAAAAAATATATATATACAAATACGAGTGATTCGTAACTTATTTCAAATAATATTCGTCACTTATAGCTTTGTTAAGTTAAATACATTCGAATATGTATAGAATGAAATAAAATAAAGCTAATGTATTCTAAACTAAGCAATAACTTCTCACTGTGAAACATAACGTATTGTGAGCAAAAAACACAAGAAATGTTCTTACAATGTTGCCTTTCGTGCTTTGTCAGTTTTTGTATGTTTCTCATAGATTTTTGCTACCAATAAAAACGGAAAGCCATTTAAAACCCGCCCGCGGTGCATAGACGCGTGATGGTATCGCGTTTCCGGTCAAGGAGGTAAAAAAATATATCATATGCCAAAGAACTTTTTAAAATTGTTTTTCTTAAGCCGATCACGCTTGGTTACTTTCGCACTTTAATTTCCTTACAACCTTCAATAGTGAAATATATGTTTTCCTTGTTCCGAAATGAAAAAAAGGAATAATCCTAAATGTAATAATGATATAAAAAATTTATTTATTTTCAAAATTAACTGTGTATAAATCATCACTGAATTATCACAACACAATCAACTGTAACTAACAGTGAGCAAATATTTAAAACTAAAATTACTTAATTGCATTTACAGTTTATAAAAAAATCACACTTAACGTTAATAAAAGCGAATTAATTTATATAAAATTAAAAATTAATAAAAATTGAAAAGATAATTATACTATTATTTTAATAATACGAAAATTTATTACCTACCTACCCATTAATAATAATTTTTCAATATTTCAAAAATTGCTCACTTAAATTTCAGTGGCGCAAAATTTTGTTACAATCCAGAAGTTTAATGTACAAAATACCCCGGATAATAAAGTATAATTATACCAAATTTCAATCAATACTGGCCCAATTTTTTTTAGCCTGAAAGCGTAACGATCCGATAGACAGATAGATTTAACTATTTTCCATATACGCAGTCAAAACCGCGGGAAGCACCCAATGTAAAATATATTTCTGCCCAGACTCAATATATAGAAGCGTAGGTATCTTATTAGCATTTAATTGTCCAAAAGTGGGGGTTTACGGGTCGGTGGTCCCAAAAATGAGGGACTTCCTCGCCGCAGGGCGAAGGTGGGGACACGATCTCGTATGCCTTTAGATTAGTGGTGGAGATTTGATCCGTTTCGGTTATAATACGCTTTGTTTTTGTTATATTCGAATATATATAAGGTATGTGCACTAGTAAGTATATCATATATTAACAGCCCAAAAACTCAGAACTGTAGCCTATTGTTTAATATTTTAAAATAAATATTATTAATTAATATTTTTTATTAGCTACAACAAACAAAACACTTCATACAAAACGATCATCTACTAGTGGTGAATTACTAGAGCCCTTACCTTAAATACACCCAGATTCGAAGACAACAAATTGTATTTAGAAAACATTGGCCCTTGACGGGAATTGAACCCACGAACCGCGGAGCAGAAGGCAGGGTCAATACAACCTGCGCCAACGGGCCCGTCATCGATAAAGTCGATAACGTGTTTTCAACCAACCTTATAATGTAATGGTGTTTTAACAGAAATAATTACTGGTTTTAAATATCTTGTATCCACGGTCATAGATACAATAATAAATGAACGGTGTCGGCAATCTAAAAGGCCATCTAGGCTATTCAATGCAAAAATATCTTTCCGTTGGCTCATTTATGCCTATTTATCATTAATACTTACATGTATTGTAAATTGGAATATATATATTGGAATTATAATTTATTTATTTAAAATATCATACAAAACGGTCAAATTCTAATACATGGTCAATTTCTAGTCCCCTTATCTTATATATTTAAAATATGTAAGTAGTATATTAACCAGTTGTCCACCGTGTGATATCCGGCTGAGTAGAATAGACCACCCTCATTTCTTACCGAGGTGTCGTAAAAGGCGACTAAGGTAAATTGACCCACCGTGTGGCGCTCCGGCTGAGCGGAAAAGACTTAGTTAATATATATCTTAAATAATAAAGATATCGAATTCCACCTAAAAAAATTATAAATATGAAACTTATTTATATAAATATTATTGTAACCATTCAAAAAATATTTTTTTTAAACATAGCAGTCTATCTCCTGATGATGCTTCGGTTGCGGAGCGAAACGATTGTTGAGTTTGTGATAGTGAACGTGCGTAGTGCTTGTGTATTGTGGTGGCAGTGGTGGAGGTTTGTGCACGTGTTTTTTACGAATCCTACATGTATCAGATATGAAAACGGATTGTCCGCTCTACATTTAGCATTATATATATTTTCTATTTTACTTCAACGCAGATTATAGCAAAATAATTTTAGTATTACTTTTGTATCCGTAATATGCTAAATTTGAGTCGTTTATTACATTTTATTACTAGTACTGTCCCCACCGTATCCACAAAAGAAAACAATATAGTAAAATAACTTTTGACTCGGCCCAAATATGTTTGTGCCGTGACAAACGTCATTTGCTTCTTACCTGAGCTTTTGTTATACCTTTGTACACTTTCAGGCGAAATACTGCATTGTCTGGATAATTGAATAAATGCCTTCTTAGCCCTTTTGTTAAATCCCCCTTTGTCTGTCCGTAAGGGTGCATCTTGTTGGGATCGACTGTAGCATTTTTTTTAGAAGAACATCGAATAATAAAACTAAAGACTAGATATAATTGAATTGCTTCTGAAATATTAACGAAATATTTTTTTTTGACATAAGTAATAATGATTTTGTAATTAATGTATAGAAACCGGCTATAGGCACGTTTTATTTTATCGAATGAGCCTGACCAGTTTCAAGCCCGCACCGGGCTCTTATTAATGAACTCTTTATGTGTATATATATTTTGCTTTATTCCTCGATAGCGCCAGTAGGAAATTTAATATGTTTGGAGGCAAAATCAATGGTGGGGGTTAGACTATTTGTATATAATACTGCTTGCTTGAATATATAGTATTGGGTGTATAAAATACATTTTGTTAACAAACGCGGATTAGTACAAAATATATCTGTCCGGGTTCTTTTTCTATAATCCACGTTTGCGGATAATAGAAAAAAAGGAAAAATAAAAAATATATGTAATGCTATAAAAACAAAGAAAAAATATATGTAATGCTAAGAGTTGAGTGTACTACCGTTTTCATACCTTATACATGCACTTTTATTGCCACAAAAATACTCACATTTACTCTCACAAACTCAACAATCAAATCCGATAATCCGAATAATACCGACTCCGCGATAAAATCGAAAAACTTAAATATTTTGTTTTTTGCTATTTTGTTTGTTTTATTTTGCGCATTAATCTAATGTATTAAGTAAACTATTTGGTACGATTAGTACTAGGATAGGATGTTACCTAGTGTGAATAAATGCGGTATAAAACTAAATGTGTATCAACACAAATTTCATTGATGAATCACTTATACTCTACAGCCCAAATTCCTATGGCGATGGAATCTAGTATACGGAACCTATCATTAAATTCATAAGGTAATCGAGTCTGAGAACGTGGACAATAAACGAACAATTGATTTTATACTCTACCTTGTACTCATTAAGTTCATTTTTAAATGACCTTTCATATTGCACTTATTACCATACATATCGATATTGTCAGCGAAATCGCTACCAAACGTCGTACCCTGTAATTTGTATGAAAAAAATCTATTTATAAGATAAAACTAAAGTACCGGGACTACCTAAGATACTCTGATCGATCTTTCCAATAAATCAAACGTTTCGAGCCATTTTGACGCTTGTCAAACTTGGCCATACGATTTGAATTCGCACAACGTATCACCGAACTTAATTATTCTATAATGCGTAAAACTCGAATTTTGTAATAAGTCGCCTCCTATTTAATAACTTTTTATACGTTCGGCGGCAGGTGATTTTTTTTTACGTTCATCTTTTTTAACCTTCCCGGCTTCTGAGGTAGTTCGTTATAAAAATTATAGTGTATTAACGTTTCTCTCTTACGAAAGTTTATTGATAAGACACGTGCGGTAAGAGTTTATATTTCTTGTCTTGTTGACTTTGTCTTAGATGTAAGAAACAGTCGTTTTTATGGTGGGCTGTGTGTATTTGTTTTATTTTTAAATACACTAACAGTAATAACAAATATAATATTTAGATGAAGACAGTGACAATCAGTTTTTAATTTATAAGTTGGAAAATATTAATAAATAATATTAATTTTACATAATTCAAAAATAAGAAGAAAAGAAGATATAGTAAAATAAAAAAAATTATTGATGATTTTGAATGAAGCTTTAAATGATTAATCCAATCAATAATAACTAAGATTAGTTACCACATCTTAATCGTTAATTATAATTTTCTATTTTTTTTTTTAATCCGATTATTGTAAAGTGTAATTATTGTGTCTTGTAAAATAGATATAGACTTATTTGTTTGCATAAATTACGCATGGTTTTAGTTACATCTTTGGCAATGGTGAAGTCTGGTGTTGGTGGTATGTTTTGGTTGAAGATATATTATTTTCTAATCCTACTGATAAAAAGTGATAGATTTTTTTTAATGAGTCTTCTTTTATTAACTGCGTCCAAAGATGCACAAAACTATGCTTGCTTTTTTTTGTAGAATGTGTTGTATTTATAATATATAAAATATTGCTATTTTTAACTTTGTATATTGATTATTAAAAACATTTGATTTTGCAACCTTCTAGAAGAATGTTAGATAAACTTTTGTTTTTATTTCTGAATTTATGACATTGAATGTTTTCAGGTCATTCCGTAGTGTCAACATTATCACCTGCGCAAACAACAATGTGCAAATATATTTATTTCGCTTTACAGCCGTCGTAAAAGGCCTTAATGAAACGTCTTTATGGGTATACACTTGTAAACGTCAGATATCACTCATTTCTCTACGGGGTCGTACAAAAACTGCCATAAATATTTCTTAACAAAGCGTCGCCTACTGTGGCCATAAACCTATATGAGATTCGGTTGGTCAAGTTTTGTTAACACAGCTATTTTGAACAAGTATTTCCTTTGGTGTTCATAATTCAATAAAAATGACACCTACCTATATATTATATAGACAACCAAAAATATAATTATTGTTAGTGGAATGACTGTTCTTTTAATGTGCATCAATATATTTTAAAACTTAGTACTTGTCGATACAACTATTTTTGCTGTACAGGCCATATAGCATGATAATAAATAACATAACTATTTTTGACATAATATATTGTATATATTGAACATATTTAATGCGTTGTTCAGTGTGCCATATCTGTCAAATTTAATATCAATAAACAAAATTCAGAGTTATAGACCTTAAACTTACAGTAAGGGTCAAAATAAAAAATGGTTGAAGTACATTCCTTTTACGAATATTAATGCATAAGGCATTAAAACGAATCGTACAGTCTACAGTTTACATGACACAAATAATTACGCGGATAAAAAAATTCTTAATCGTCATTTCTATTGTGTATTTACGCAAATTAAAGCTTAATTCTATTAACTATAACCTATAATATTTTTATTAATAAAATTTTAGTTACAAGACAAAATATATACAGTTAATGTATCACATTGTCAAAAAACCGTACAAAGTATAACCATGTAAAATACATAATCGAAGAGAAATATAAATATTTAAATTTTGTTTGACTCGGCAATAGAATTAAAAGAATTTCTAGGACAGTGGGACCTTTATTTGTTTAACCCTCCTGTCGTATGCGCCATAAACATGCAAATGATATGAAAATATTCATAGCTAATTCGTATTCATAAATATACTGCTGTAACGTTTGAATAGACATTTTTTCCAATATGGTAGCTTCGGGAACATGTTTATTCCATAGCAAAACTATTTTTTTAACCAAACGTTACTATTATCTTTAGTGTCTTAACGTCTTGTCTTAACACTTGAAAATATTTTAACCACTCAACATACTATCATAAAACAAGTTTATTTTTAATCTAAAAATGTGCAACGTATTATTTTAATTGTGAAAATGTGTTTGTTTGTACTATTTTCGCTTTCAAAGGACCAATCGATGTGATTTTCGCCAAAATATAAAGCTTTAAAGTGACATATACTATATTTTATCGCAGCACTGAAATCTGTGCAGCCGTAGTTGTGGCCAGAAGCTAGTTCCTTTGTACCATCCTTAACTCATGTTTATGGCAAGAAGTGCTGGCAAGCAATTTTAAGGGAATTGACAGTCTATTTGTTTGCTATAAATATTTTTTGAGTCGTATTAAAAAATCATACACTAATGTGGATCAGTAGTTAAGTATGTTGTTCGATTAAAAAATACTTTTTAGTATGTGAAAATGATTCCGTACATTACACGTTCTCTTTTAGAGGTTTTTTGGCTGCTGCTAGCATATTGGGATTTTTTTTGCTGCGCACTTTACGAGCCTAGATAATTTATTGCATTATTATTCTTAGGGAACCAAACTTCCATATTCCGTCCAAAAATACTTAAAACACATGGTGAAGTGTATAGCAATAATCTGAAGCAAAAATTTCTGAACGATGCTTTAGTTTCGATTGTTGAGCGTCATCCCCATTAGAGCGAGACAGCGCATTGCTGGCTAGAAAGAGTCAAACGATATGAAAGGAGAGTTTTTCTTGCGTTTTTTGCCCCGAAATCCGTGCGTTCAAAAATTTTATTTTTAATACAAGAAAAGTATTCAAAAGATACGAGGGCAGGTAGACGGGCCCAGGGTGTTTGCTTAGTTTTTTTTATTATCTCGCAAAGAATTCAAGTTGATTTATGGCCGTGGTCTGTGACGATTTGTGACCTGTAATTTCTGATGTGAGTTTTGTCACTAACGGACGCGGGACGCTTGATTTATTAATTTATAAAACTTGAGGAGGCGTGATCCGGTTTTGACAGTTCTCTGCAACCCGTAATTTTGGCCCAACGTATTATTTCGTACCCAATGATGTGTCAAACTTTTTATTGTCTTTATCACACGCTAAGCAGTGTGTAATTTTACAATTATTGTTTTTCCTACGTAGACACTTTTAATACCAAAATTAAAATATGTTGAATGCGATGCGTGCATGTCAATTAATTATCTGTGGAATATAAAATTAATTAAAAGCTTCAAACTTTAAGTTTTTTATACTCTGTAGTAATAGTTCATTAGTCTGTGGTATGAATAATAATTTATAATGAAGCATCGAACCTTTTTATACTTTGAATGTCGATTACATTCTATGTCACTATTTTATTATAATCTGTGTATGTAATTTGCCATTTATTTAAATATCGAATTTTAACTTTTTATAATATATCAAATACTATCGTAAACATTCTATATTCAATTTTTTTATGCTACAGATTTTTTGGTTTTTTTATAGTGTCTCATAGTTTTAATCTAAGGTTTTGATGGTAAGCAGTGCAAATCACATGTTCTCACACGGCGCCACTTTCGACGCGTTAGTTGGCCATTTAAACGGTCCCTTGGGGGTGATTTTGGCCCAGAAGGTCAGTTTTTCGGCCATTAACGCGTTCAGAGGGTCGGCGAGGAATTAAACAGGGTTATAAAGGTGGTTCGTAATGACTCACTCCGGGGCACTGAAGTAGAATGAACTGCAAGTAATATCAACCATTACATGCCACTAGTGTTGTGTTATCTCAAGATTTAGATATTACACAAACGCGTGTTGTATTGCTTAATAAATTACTTACAACAAAATCTTACTTGATTATTGGTAATAGTGCCCCGGTAGACAGAATCTCTGTCCCAAATAATCACTTTATAATTATCCATTAAATTAGCAAACAAACTGACATCATTTAACAAACACTTTTTAAGAAATTACCAAGTATACACAGATAATTTAAATCGCTTGGTATCCGGCTGAGTAGAATAGATCATACTCATTTCTTTTGACTGGCTCGTTGGAGCAGTGGGTAGTGACCCTGCCTTCAGCTCCGCGGGTCGCGGGTTCGATCCCCGCCGAGGGCCAACATTTTCTATAAATGAATTTGTTGGTCTTTGAGCCTGGGTGTATATTTGTATTTAAGTATGTATTTAACAATTATATATGTATATATTCACCAGTTGTCTGTCACCCATAACACAAGTATTAAGTTACTTACTTTGGGGACGGACGACCGTGTGTGTAAGTGTCCCATATATTTATTTATTTATTTATTTATTTATTTCTTACCGAGGAGTCGTATAATACGACTAAGGTAAGGTGACGTCAGGCCGGCAGCCTGTCGTAAAATACGTAGCCAAATCATGTGGTAACATGTTGTACCAACCCCACTTAGAGTGGGATGAGGGCAGGAGGACGTCGACACATATAATATAATACCATTAAAAAGCACAGACAAAGGTAATTTTACGCAAGTCTTTATTAATATATAAGTACAAAAGTTTAAACCTAGCAAATTATCAGCCTATTTAGCCAAATACCACACGACATGTTAGGGCTTATAGCATATTGTAAAAAAAAGCTGCTTTAAAAAAAATTATACTGCACACCTTGATGCAGCAAAAAAGATGTCCGTTCCTAAACATTTTTTTAGTGGCAGTCCAATATATTTTTTACAACTTATACAGTTATGAATAAAAATATTCTAAAGACATCCTTTGTCGTGGGGATCATTGGGTTTTTTTGCGAAACGTATCAAAACGCGTATGAATCTAAACGATGGATTATTATATCCAAAATGGCGTCTCGGATTAATGCATCAAAAGGCAGATGGTTGTTTGTTGATTTTTTTTCTATTTTTAATCCACTTTTAGATTTATAATGTAATAATACAAGATGTTTTCTATAATAGATATATTTATTAAAGTTAATAATTCAAAAGTAATAATAAAATTATTTTGCTATAATCCGCGAAGAAGTAAAATTGAAAATATATATAATGCTATATGTGCTTAATGTAATAGACTCCACGACCAAACGCTTTGCGATTTTGGTCGTGGAGTCTATCTCCTGATGATGCTTCGGTTGCGGGGCGATACGATTGTTGAGTTTGTGATAGTGAACGTATATAGTGCTTGTGTATTGTGGTGGCGGTGGTGGAGGTTGCATGTGTTTTTACGAATCCTGCATGTATCAGGTATGATAACCGATTGTCCACTTACATTTAGCATTATATATATTTTCTATTTTACTTCATCGCGGATTATAGTAAAATGATTTTATTATTACTTTTGTATTATGGATCTCCGCAAAGTAACGCCTAATTCTATAAATTATTTAATAATTCAGTTGACGTTGCATAAAATTTCGCTTATATGGTGAGGTTTCATACGTGAGACTGACCCTGCATTCATATGTTTAACATTTTACTGAGTGTACATCGCATGTTTAGTATTAAAGTGACCTAATCCAAAAACATTGTTTGTGTCTGAGAGACTAGACTCGTAATTGTCAAAGGAACACATAACTTGGTAGAGCAAGAAAACACAATTTTTTTTAAATATATTTTTTATTTTTTTTTGTAATATTTTTTTAAAATATTTTTTATATCTTAGAAAAAATTGCCGAGCAAGGTCGGTCACCCCAGGTACCTAAAGATAATTGTAGCATATAACGTTCAAAAAGCATTTCCCAAACGCAACAGATAATTTTTTCATTGCCACAATTCACAAGGCTCCACAAACATAAAAGCAAATCCAAGCTGTATGTTAACCCTTGATACATCCACGCACCGCTAAGGAGCAAACAAACAAACAAACAATGTATTCATAACGGGCCGTGTTTATAACTGGAGAGCACTCGCGCACGCTCGATTTGAAAATAAACAAGCCCCAAAGTGTTTTTCGATGGTAGAATTAAAAAAAAACCTCGAATTTTAAACAACGCCAAAAGTTACGAACAAATAAAACGCTGACCTCGGATAGGTTAAAGCTATTGAATGGTGTTCTTATGGCGATGGTCAGCATCCTCCTGCCCTTATCCCACTCTAAGTGGGATCGGCACAACATGTTATATACATGTTGTCACATGCTAAATGTAGAGTGTACTATCCGCTGCGACGAATAATACAAGAGCGTGTTATGGAAATCTTTTGAAGAAACCTATGTACAGAATGGATTTGTGGATTAAAAGAGAAAAAGTTAAAATTCCATCTGTCTGCCTATACGTTGTTACATTAACTAAACTTAAGGCCTGTTTCACAAGTGACCAATAAACTGTCAGTTAGCTTATTCGGAACATATCTGACACATATCTCGGAATTTTGCGTTTCTTAATGTTTCTGATGGGTTTATTCAGCAATGAAAGTCCCTAATTAGTTAACAGGTAGATCATGTGGCTGTTATTTTGTTTATCTGCTGGATAGCAAATACCTATTTCAAAATGGCCGCGATTTTTTTCAATTATCCACTTTTTAGAGTATCTTTTTAGAGACATTTATCTGCTACTTATTTGTCGGTTAACTATCCGACACTTTATCAGTAACTTGTGAAACAGGCCCTAAGTCGCCTTTTACAACACCTCAGTAGGAAACGAGCGTGGTCTATTCTTATCAACCGGATACCACGCGTAAAACTTGTATAAAATTCATATCAGAATATGTCGTTAAGTATTTGTGTCAAAAATAAACTTACAAAAGCCAAACTGATCCGATGTATGGACGTCTATGCAAATAAAAGCATCGATTTTTTTCAACCCCTTCAAGTTATTAACTTTAAAAATTATATTAACAAAAGCCAAAACACATTTCGACCCGCAGATAAGTTATTAAACATTGCACCATTACACTTTAATTTCTGGCCCGGCGGGACCCGAGAGGGGTGCTGCGTGGAAATTAAAAAAAGGTACGCACAATGAGGGGTTGAATTGCGAATGTGTTTAGTTATTCATAAAGTGGCGCACAGACCGTTTATTCCTATACAAACAGGACAAACGCACACACATATGGTCCATGACGCGTTTTGGGGTTAAAGTAAATATATTTTCATATACATACATGCAACAAATAAATCCTGCTTATATTATAAATGCGAAAATTTGTGATGTATTGTATTTGTATGGATGTATGTTTGTTACATTCACGGTGAATCCGCTGAACCAATATCGATGAAATTTAGCACAATTTTTCCTTAAACATCGGAGTATGAGAAATATTTTTTTTAGTAAAAACCGTACAAAAATTCGTTCAGTATATTTTAGGAAGATCTATCTCATACAGACAGACTTAGAGTTTTTTTTTAATAATATGTATAGATTCATCATCCTCATGCCCTTATCCCACTCTAAGTGGAGTCGGCACAACATGTTATAAACATGTTGTCACATGATTTGGCTACGTATTTTATGACCGGCCGCCTGCCTGACGTAAACTCATCTTAGTCGTATTTTACGACACCTCGATAAGAAAGAGGGTGGTCTATTCTACTTAACTGGATACCACATGGTGAGTCAACTTACCTTAGCCGCCTTTTACGACAACTCGGTAAGAAATGTACGTGTTCTATTCTACTCAGCCGGATACAGCACGGCGGATCGACTTAACTTAATGGCCTTTTACGAAACCTCGGTAAGAAAAGAGGGTGGTACTATTCTATTCAGCCGGATACCACACGGCGTAATAATATGAATAGATTATAGCAAAATATTAGTACATTTGTATTGTAGATCTCCGTAAAGTAACGCCTCATACTATAAATGATCACAAAAGAAATATCAAATATCTTAAGCTACGGTCAAGTTACAGCGCACTTACACCGGGAGCGACTCGAGGGTGATTCCGAAAACAAATTACAAGATTTCGGCATTACTAACCCCTAATCATCGACACATTGATGAAACAATCCGAGCCCCTGGACGGAAGGGTTGGACGTATTATAACGTAATCTTGATTGATCTGCTACAAATAATGTTTTCCTCTGTGCGGAATCGACCACGCCGCGACTGTTAGAGGGTTCACTTAACATATACTATAAGAAATATGAATATATATAATAATAATAAATATATGGGACACACAAACGGTCGTCCGTCCCCAAATTAAGTAACTTAATACTTTTGTTATTGGTGAAAGACAACCGTGAATATATACTTACATATTATTAAATACATACTTAAATACATATATACACCCAGGCTCGAAGAACCAACAAATTTTTGATAGAAAATGTTAACCCTCGGCGAGAATCGAACCCCCGACTCGCGGAGTTGAAGGCAGGGTCACTACCCATTGCGCTAACGGGCCATTGACATAAATATACGAAACAAAAATAATATTATTTTGCAATTTTAAAAAATTTATGTAGGTAATGCTAACTTTAGAGTTTTTTATCCGTTTTCGGTTACGGAGTGAAAACAATTGTAAAAATTCTGTTAGTGAATGTGTGCAAAGCTAGAGAAGTAGGGTTTATAGTGTAGTTTTACGAATCCTGCATGTATAAGTTATGAAAACAGATAGACATACATGTTGCATTAGCAAAGATTATAGCAAAATTTATTATAAACATGTTAAACAATAAAGCAATAAAAATCATTATTTTTAATTTAGAGGAAACCTTGTGATATCCGGATAATCCGACATTTTTTAACTGAGGTGTCGTAAAAGGCGACTAATGTTAGTCGACATCAGGCAGGCGGCCGGTCATAAAATAACTAGCCAAAACCACATGTTTATAACATGTTATGCCGACCCCACTTAGAGTGGGATAAGAGCAGGAGAATCATACAGAAAAATGACATTATTATTACAATTTCTATACTACTTGAAGTCCAATATTATATGAACTGAAAAAAATACAGTCTAACTAAATGTTTGTACATTTAGTTTAACTAACTTAGACTATTAAGTAAAATGCTTAAGAGTCTTTTATAGAATTAGGTGTTACTTTGCGGAGATCCATAATACAAAAGTAATAATAAAATTATTTTGCTATAATCCGCGAAGAAATTCTTCTTCTTCCGCGAAGAATTCTTCGAGGATTATAGCATAATAATTCTATTATTACTTTTGCTTAAGAGTCATAAAATCGCAATGTCTGATTGAATGTCGCAATGATTTAAATAATCGGGACTCTTTTTAAGTTACATAGTAATAGGTTTTTAAAATACAAACTGAATTCATTTTAATTATAAACAGTTCTTGATGTTACCATATCCCTTTACTTGATGCAAATGAAAGCCATAATTATAGAACACTACATAAAGAATATTAAATTAAACACACGGGTCTTTGATCGGTATAGTCTGTATTTAAGGACATCGACAATTACCTAGGTCCTCAAATTATGGGGCACTTGATCGGGGTGAAAGTATATGTTAAGGGGGCCATACCACGCGGGCATGAAATTTAGCCTCGAGTTTTTATGGCTTAGACCAGGAATTGGCAACCTGCGGCTCTTTTTATAAAATTGTAGCTTTACTTCAGTAAAAAAAATTAGACCATTGATGTGAAAATGCAAGAAAATGGTTTGTGATAAAAATATGTTTATTATTTCATAGGAATACATTATCATTCTCCTGCTCTTATCCTACTTTTAAGTAGGCAAAAAGGCTTTTCTCTTCCATTCTCTACTCAACTCTGGCGCTACTATATTCATGTCATACTTCACACAATCCAACCATCTCTTATTAAGCCCTCCTTTAGTTACATATCCATCCACATTCATATGTAAGTATTGTTTGGTCACTTGATTTTGCCTTCCTTCTTCTTTATTCCTCCTTATTATACATATGTCCATATTAAGTTGGCTTAATCTTACACTTCATGTCAACTCTTCGTATATAAAAGGATTTCACTTACATATCTTCTCTTTGCATATAAAGGGAATTTCCCAGAAATAATTAATATATTTATTTCTTAAATTCATCTATTTCAGAAATCAAATATATGATATAAATAGAAATCATTAAAAAGCATATTATTGGGTGTTTAAAATTGAGATTTTTCTCTTTAGTCTTAAAAGGTTGCCCACCCCTGACAGACTGTTGTGTTAGTCGCTATTTCGTATCACTAGAGTACAGTATTAAACGCCACTGTTTAATTGATCGTAATAAAATTCCTCATTTATGCAATCGCCGCATAAATTAATAATAATGAACATGTCAATCAATGTATGTCTTAACCCTCCAATGGCGCCAATGTAAAAGATTACATAATTAAACCACGTTAAAATAAACAATACTAGTTACTGCCCGCGACTCTGTCCGAGTTAAATGTGGAGATAAATGTATTGAAATGCCCTTTGACTATCTCGAAACCAAAAAATTTATATATATTGCTTATATGAAATATTGCTGAATATATTGCTCCTCTTGGACGTAAGAGAGCAAAGTAAAAACGATGTTTGTATTTATAATATTAAAACAGGCATCAGCTAGTGACCTAATCTACGTAAGTAAGTAGCAGCCTGTTACTAACCCACAGCTGGGCATAGGCCTCCTCTCTACATTTTTGGAGAGAAGGATTGGAGCTAAGACCTACCACGCTGCTCCAATGCGGATTGATAAGTTACACATATCTCCAGAATTCTCTAAAGATATGCAGGTTTCTTCACCGAAAAGCGTGTGATAAATTACAATTATAAATTAGACACATAAGTTTTAACAGAAAAACTCATTGGTGTCTTGCCCGGGTTTGAACCCGTGACCTCCTCGAAAGAGTCCCACGGTGTTACCGCTGGGCTACCACAGCTTCACGTATGTCTATGTAATCTTATTAATTCTAATCTTAATTAACGTAGAGTTAATTTTGTTTCATACTAGCTGTGCCTGTGTCTTCGCCCACGTTGAATTTTGGTGTCACAAAGTTTTTTATGTTTTAATTTCCAACACCGCGGAAATTGTGATAAAATGTATTAATCTAAACGTTTCTCAAGAATTATGTACTATCTTTTAGTAAAAACTTTATAAAAATCCATTCAGTAGATTTTGTGATAATCGATAACATAAAGACACTTTTGTGTACTTTGTTTTATAATATGTGTAGATTTTACATTTGCAGTGCATTTTTTTTTATATTAACTTTAACGCTTACGCCGTGTGGTATCCGGTGGAATAGAATAGTACCACCCTCATTTCTTACCGAGGTGTCGTAAAAGGCGACTGTGGTAAGTTGATGTCAGGCAGGCGGCCGGTCGTAAAATAGGTAGCCAAATCATGTGACAACATGTAAGTAAAATGTTGTGCTGACCCCACTTAGAGTGGGATAAGGGCAGGAAGATGATGATGATGATTAACTTTAACGCTTAAGTTGGAGTGAATAAAGTCGTAGTTACCACTAGAATATACGCAATTTTATAAGCCCTACAAAAACAAACAAGTAAGTCATGCGAAAATTTATCCGTTTTGCATTAATAACAAAATTAAATACCCCATAACAATTGATAAACATTAGGCACCGAAAACGTTCCTACCCCATATTTGTAGGTAAAAACACCCTAATCCACGTCAGCTGCTTGTGACTGGTCGTAACACACCCCCACGAGCCATCCACCCTTATTTACCCTTCAAATATCACAGACCTCTGGTAGCCTTCGCTTTGTATCCAGCGAGGTAGCATTTTACGCTGGTCCATCAGACAATGTTCCAAAATATCTTGACCTACAAATAGGTACCAGGGTTAATAGGGATAAGTGTACTGTGCCGTGTCAAATTATACCGGTTCCCGTCAACAGGGGGTTTTGTCAGTACGCTGTCAAATACATAACTTTTTTTTTTAGAATTATACGAAAATCGATAGGGATTATTGGTTATACGAATTCCGATTTTGGAAAACGATTAAAAAAAGCAATTTGTGACATCGATATCTTGAAATTGATTATGAAAGAAGTAAGTCGCAAACGCCCCCTTACTTAAGATTTTGATGGTGGATAATATACCTGTTATTATCGGGATAAAATTAATTTTTTATAACATTTTGAATTAGACTTGGGTGATTAAAACTTTTGAATGAAAATTCTCTCTTTCATTTTTTTAAATTCTTTTATTAAGGAGCTTAATCTTTATAGATTTTGTCGTACCGTACGACGACTAGTAAATATAATTTTCTAATTATATTGGCTAACTCTAACAGAGCTTAGGCCTCGTCTGACGAAGGCTTTCGTTTTAATTCGAAATAATTTTTGAAATCGGAGTTCTAAATACTAAAATAATGATAACAATATAATAATGTTATGCGATTTTGTTTTGGAGTCTATCTCCTGATGACGATTTAGGTGCGAGGCGAGACGATTGTTGAAATTGTGGTAGTGAATGCGTGCATTGCTAGTGTTGAGTGGTTTTATGTAGTATTTTACGAATGCTTTTTTGTAAGAAAACTTGAATTTGAGTTGAAATCAGATATGCAATATATTAGTTTGTAAGGTGTTATTTGATTTTTTGAATATATTATTAAAAATATTTTTGAAATACTCACTACCGAGTTTATTGCTAGTTCTTCTCGGTACAACCACCTTTCCATTTTAGTGGAAGCATTATTATAATATAATATAATTTGGCGATGGATAGGATTTCCAAATGTCGTGTGGTATCCGGCTAAGTAGAATAGACCACTTATTTCATACCGAGGTGTCGTAAAAGGCGACTAAGGTAAGTTGATGTCAGGCAGG
Organism: Morpho achilles; assembly: GCA_947086495.1. Classification (NCBI taxonomy): domain Eukaryota; kingdom Metazoa; phylum Arthropoda; class Insecta; order Lepidoptera; family Nymphalidae; genus Morpho; species Morpho achilles. Next base: position 14,256,956 of record CAMTZB010000001.1, on the reverse strand, counting down.
TGGACGGTCGTATATCATCATACTGATGATATTAGGGTTTTAAAACGTATAGACTCTACATTTATGATTACATAGATTTTCTCTAATTACCAATTATAACGAAATTATATTATAATTATTTTTGCTTTAAATTATTAGGATATATGTTTTTGGATTTTAGGATAAGGATTATTTTTATTAGATTTTGATTGGCGTTGGCGCAGTGGGTAGTGACCCTGCCTTCAGCTCCGCGGGTCGCGGGTTCGATTCCCGCCGAGGGCCATTATTTTCTATTAATGGATTTGTTGGTCTTTGAACCTGGGTGTATATTTGTATTTAAGTATGTATTTAAAAAAATATATAAGTATATATTCACCAGTTGTCTCTCACCCATAACAGAAGTATTAAGTTACTTACTTTGGGAACGGACGACCGTGTGTGTAAGTGTCCCATATTTATTATAAAAAATAATATTATTATAGTATATTTGCTTTAAATTATTAGGATATATTAAGTGTCAGCTCGTTAAGTCGGTTAATAACTATCTAAGAATCCTGCGACATAACGTGTCGCCAGGAATGTGCCCGCGTCTTTAGTAATTACAGTTAACACAGGTTGCTCCTTTTTCAACTTATTATGTTAAACGACGTGTATTTAGCTACACTATGGTGATAAACTACAAATAGAGCGTCTGTATGTTGAATTATAAGAGTAATAAACAATAAATAAATAAATAAATATATGGGACAATTACACACACGGTCGTCCGTCCCCAAAGTAAGTAACTTAATACGTGTGTTATGGGTGACAGACAACTGGTGAATATATACTTATATATTTTTTAAATACATACTTTAATACAAATATACACCCAGACTCGAAGACCAACAAATTAATTTATGTTGGCCCTCGGCGGGAATCGAACCCGCGACCCGTGGAGCTGAAGGCAGGGTCACTACCCACTACGCCAACGGGCCAGTCGAATGTCGGTCAGTAATGAAACAAGATAAAGGAGGATAAAGATATATGAAAGTATAAAACCAAATTTGGACTCTAGATTTAACCGCGTGTGTAATTTACGTCTAGTGGTATTGACAAGGCTTGACTTTGAGTTAAATGGGTATATTTTTTTATTTTGTACATATTGCTATAGTATGTAATCTCTCGCCATATTTTGTTTATCTGTATTGCAAGAATTATCTAGCGGTCTCTGTTACTTTAACGGTAATAAAATGTTAAGTATTAAATGTAAATAATTCTATATTTTTTTTTAATTCAAAGGTTCCCAGAATTGATACCGACAAACTCTACAGTAGAGTCCATCGCCGCTTTTTCCAAAAGGATGCTATTACTTTATAAAAAGAAAACAAAAAGGATTAAATTATATTTTATGCTAGAAAGTAGCAATAATATATTATCTTAATTTATTAGTTATAGTTAAACTATTTTCCTAAGATTTGGTTTGGTTTAGCCTAGTTTCATAGATCGCCAACCCCTCAGCAGATTCAAAAAATCACCAGTACCAAGAAAGAGCCAGCAAATTGCTATACAAATTAAGCACTAAACATTATATTTTAGTGAAATTATTCAAAACATTGAAAGTAATGGATTATTCCTGACAGGTATATTTTTAGGCTTCTGATTGCATTATCATGTTAAAGATATCCAAAGGTTAGTAAGAATTGAATCTTGCCGAATTTAAAAGTGAGTAATTTTTCAATGACATACAGTAATATGTGTGCGTGCCTAACATAGTCAATTATTTGCAAAATTTTTGAAGAAATTTATCGTCAAATTTTATAACAGAATTTTCTTTTAAACGGTAAGCGGTTAATTATCATATCAGGAACAGTTATAATAAATTTATTTTTGCACAATTAATACTCCAGCGCCAATTCTTCTCAGAATTTTTAACAAAAACAAAAGTAAACAGCTTTAACGTCAGAACAATAGCCATTTCAATCAATATCTTTTCCACAAGGAATGTGACGAAAAAACTTCAATCAGCCTGTATCAGAGAAGGCACCTAGTATATTTATGTCATTATTAACCGGTGCGAATTAATACTCATTTGGCGTTCATTTTTATCGCGCGTTTTCTGACGCAAGCACAAAACAACCGCCATACCGCAGCCGCGCCTGGCTCGCGACTTTTTGCGATCCAGTCTGGACCGCAGCGCGCGCTTTCTGCCAAAAGCGGACAGTTAATCGCGACCGTGTGACACTTTGCGAAATAATAATATATTAATTAAAAATATTTCTACGCAACGATGTGCGAAATATTACGCAGCACATCACTGGCCAATAGCGTAATGGCAACTGTCATTGGTGGATTCAAATTTAGAATACGACGGAATAGGTGTTCGAAATTCGAAATTGAATGACCTTTGATAACCCCCAAATGGCCGTATGAAGATGGCATGAAAATAATACAAATGAATTATGAATAATGAAAATTAGTCAGTTCTAGGGATAAGGGTATTCTGACTATCCACATGGGAACAGTGTGTTAAGTTCTAACCCTCTTTGCCGAGAAGAGAAAGTTAATGTATTAATAGATATTAGTCGCAGGGATCTATGTCCAATAACAAATCAAATCAAATTTATTTCATCAAGTAAACAAAGATGGCATATACAATAAGGCTTAACATTAAAACTGGTTAAGATACTAATCAGAACCAAGAACTGGCTCCCTTCCTAGATTTTTTACAATCTGTGTGTAGGACAATAACAGACGCCTTTTGGTTGCAGAGAGAAAGAATAATCTGATAGAACATTAATTGTTCACTTAAGAAGACAAAACCTTGATACTCTTTTAAACATGTCACAAGAATATTTTGGTTGGTTAAATATTTCTTCTACCTCTTCTTCTCTGTGCATCAAGTTGGTTTTTACAAGCACTTTTGAATCGTCGAGTTACAATAAAGCTACAACTAGTTCAAAAAGGTGTTCTTGCCGAAAAGTACCAGCACGAAACTTGACGGTCACGTTTATAAAAAAACAAATATTTCAATAATATATAATTGTTCGCGAATCGGAAATTTCAATATAGTCTAGTAGTTCGTCGCAATTTAAATTCAAGCTTTCTTATCATTCACAGTCTTCAATAGTATTATTAGGTTTGTGAATAAGTGTTTTATGTCTTGTCAATTAAGGGAATAAAACTGCGAGAATGCAAGAATGGCGATGAATGGTATCATGTTATTTGCAAATCTCTCTTTTCTACGAATAATTTATAGAATTAGGAGAAACATAATACAAAAGTAATAATAAATTTGCTTAGCTTTGCGATTTTAGTCGTGTAGTCTATCTCCTGATGATGCTTCCGTTGCGGGCGAAACGATTGTTGAATTTGTGATAGTGAATGTATATACTGCTTGTGTGCCCTCGGCAGGAATCGAACCCGCAACCCGCGGAGCTGAAGGCAAGATCACTACCCACTTCGCCAACGGGCCGGTCTTGGCATTATATATATTTTCTATTTTACTTCATCGCGGATCGTAGCACAATAATTTTGTTATTACTTTTGTGTTCTCTAAGAGGTAGGTATTTGTCGGCTCTGAAAAAGTTTCTCTTCCGTGAACCAAAAAACTGCGTAGAATACAAGTGATAAAGTGTAATGTCCATCGGTATATTAATGCCGTTTTAAGCGGACAAAAACGCGGTGCGAGCCGAGTCGACGGCGCGGCGTGTCGGCCGCTAATTGAGTGGCTCACGCTATCGCATGGTGCAGCCGGAGCTCAATCACTACACAAAGTTTATAAGCGAATTCCCTTAATAACGTGCATTTATTTTTTTCCTAAGTCAATGACCCGACGCTTTGGCATACAATTCATTGGCATAAACGATCGGCATTTGTTTTTGGACCAAATTACTGGGACCTCCAAAGATGCGGACGTTCTTACGGCGTTTGAATTTACTATAAACTTAAGGGAACTTTATTATAGACTCGATTTTTTTTTCGGATACTAACTATTGCCAAACCCTGCCTTAACGGCTTTTACAGCGCATACAGCGCATACAGCGCAGAGAGAGTGCGCAGAAGCATCGCCGGGAATAAAACTAGGAGAGCGAGGCTCGACCTCGGCTGTGCAACGCGCAGTGGAGAACTGTATGGGACTTGCAAATGCACTTGATTAGTGAAGTGACATTAATTATAAATAAATAAAATAAAAAAGAAAAAGAAAAATAAAAAGCCTTTTATTCCTTGGTATATGTACAAATGTGCAAATAACTTTAAATAAAAATATAAAGAATGTTGGGGAGAAACATCGATCTAGTTAGGTTTTATTAAATTCGTATTATCCCTGTTTGTTGACATAAAAAACACTAAAATTTACTTTTAATTTATTGAATATATAAAACACTATTTTTGCCGTTAAATGTTAAGTCAGCGTAGCTTATTCGGGGAACGGGTGGTCGCGAGAAATGAAAATATCTAGGATCGATCCCCACCTAATTATTTATTCTTTTTTTAATTTTTTTTTTATTATGTAAAAATTAACCGCGCAAGGCTCCTTTAACCTGGTACTAAAATTAATATGAACTAGGAATTAACATAATCCAAACATTCAGTTCTGGCATGGAATTTAAATCTAGATATTACGTCAGATGCCTGCCGTATTCCCGTATCTGCGTTGGCCATCTTTTAATTCTTAGAATCGAGAAATTTCTAGGTCAACTGGTATTGGGCCTGCCTAGTTTCACTATGATACATGGTGAAACTTATACATTAATTTATACATTGAAATCTATTGTGATTTTGTTTTGGATCATATCTTCTGAATAATTTGTTACGGAGCGAAAATTGTTGACATTGTTGTAGTGAATGTGTGCAGTGCTATTGCAGCTTGTTGGTTCTTTTATTTTGGTGCGGTAACTAAGCCTGTTGTTTAAGGTATGAAAACGGTTTTTGCTTTTTACAATTTAAGACATTTACAGATCGTTCGTCCCCAAGGTAAGTAACTACTTCTGTTATGGGTGACAGACAACTGGTCCTCTATATTATAAATAAATAACTTTAAATTCATACTTAAATATAAATATTACATTATATTACATTATAGAAAATGGCCCTTGGTGGGAATTTACAGACCTGAAGGCAGGGTCACTGCTACGAGTGAGTACCTGCACCAATGGACTTTTTTTTTCTCTTTTTTCTAGAGGAGGGGAAATCCTTTATGGACTTCTCCACAGGGGAGTATAACTCCCACGGACTAAGCCCCCTTCTCATTTCCTCCCCTTTCTACGGCAGGACCACCTTTCGGCATTGCTTCACCGTAGCCCGTGTCTTTTTGGCCTTTCTTGTCAGTTCCTACCCTTCTTTCTCTCCAATTATGTCCGACACTAACTTTAACATTAAGGTCCAACTATCGATGTTTCGGAGCATAAAAGTTAAAAATATTTAACTTTTAGATGAAAATGTCGCCATCTGTTTTATCTACAACCATTTGACGTTTCTCATCCCATCTTGAGCGTTCAAAACACTGCGTCAATGGGACAGTCAAGAATATACGAGAGAGGTTCTTATCAGCAACTGAAGACTGGAATGCCCCACAACCTATTGGGATAAAATCACCGATGCGTTGGCAATAAAAAAAATGCGTGCGAGCAGGACAGAAAAAAAAGTATCGTATTGCGGTTCCACTCTGGCGCGCTCATCTCATGTTGAACCAGGGTCATCAATAAACACTAAACTGTGTAAGTGATTCGCAAGTGCACATCGACGCAAACTAGAGATTTATGGGTTCCTTTTATGGGTTACCTTCATGGGTTTCTTCTTCTGTTCTGTAGAAACGTCGAATAGAGATGGAAATATTCTATAACAAAATATTACTTATAACGTTAAAAATTTCTTAAAACTTGTATCTAGCTGAGTAAAATAGACCCCCTTATTTCTTACAGAGGTGTCGTAAAAGGCGTAAAAGGCTTCTTAGGTGCCTTTTAGTTTTAGTTTCATTGACCCACCGTGTGGCATCCGGTTGAGTAGAATAGACCACCTTCTTTCTTACCGACTTTGCCAACTAAGGTAAGTTGAGGTCAGCAAGCGGCTGGTCGTGAAATACGAAGCCAAATCATGTGACATGTTTAAAACATGTTGTGCTGACCCCATTTAAGAGCGGGATAAGGGCAGGAGGATGCTGATGGTGATGTAAAAAATTACTTAAAACGTAGGAGTTACTTTGCGAAATTCAATAGTTATAAATTAATTATTTTGCTATAGTCCGCGTTTGTTATATTTCTTGATGATGCTTTGTTTACGGGGCAAAACGATTATTAAGATTGTCGTAGTGAATGTAGTGCTTGTGTGGTGTGGGTGGTTGTGTTTTGTTAATACGTGCGGTAACTGATACTGCATGTATACGGTATGAAAACGGCTTCTCTTTCCTGAACTTAGGCGTGGAACATAGATTTTCTTAACAAACGCTAATTAAAGCAAAATAATTATATCATATCATTGTACTTAAAATTGTATAAAACATAATTATAAAATTACCTAACAATATATAAAAATATGCCGTAATGATTCTAATTTTATATAGCCTTGAAAAATGCAAAACATTTCGGCATTAAACATCATTAGCCGATAAAATTCAGCATTAATTTTATGGTATAGCCTATGTGATGGAACGGACTATTAAGATAACAGAACACAGCAAAAATTAAATGAAAATATAAAATTAAGTATTTAGCGAATAACTTATAAAAGAACAATATAAATAAGTTACTGCATATAAATAAAATATGTTTTGTATACTTAAATCTACTTAAAATTTACTTAAGTCAAATAAAAATACAATTATAAAAAGTTTTGTATTGACAAAATTATTGCGGTTTTAAAACATTTTTTCGAACTTCGTGCTTGTCCTTTTATGTACTTCTCTTTCTAAAATAAGAATGAGTCAAACTTTGTTATTGGTATTTATTTATTTATTTATTTATAAATTGGAAAACAAACAGCACTTAAATTATTACAAAAAATTATAACATATATCTTATCTATACTAATATATAAAGCTAAAGAGTTCGTTTGTTCGTTTGATTGTTTGAACGCGCTAATCTCAGGAACTACTGGACCAATTTGTAAAATTCTTTAACTGTAAGATAGTCAATTTATTAAGAAAGGCTTTAGGCTATATAACATTAGGCTAAGATGAATAGGAGAGGAGCAGCAATAAAAAATAGTACGAAAACGGCAAAATTAGAAGCTTTCCTTGCGTGCGCTGAGTAAACGGTGAAAGTTATTCAAAAATCATGTGCTACAAAATTATTTCCCTCTAAAAGTTCTAAATAAAAGTCCGCGACAGCATATGTCTAGCTTTTAGTGTTCAATTTAACCACTTTTATGGTTAACAACATTCAATATTACAGTTTTAATCTTTCCACGCGGGCGAAAGCTAGTGTAATACAGGAATATGATATTAACAGAATAGGATACAATACAGGAATAGGATATTGACAGGATAGCAATTTATAATCTCCATACTAGTACCTACTAGTGCAATTTGGGTTAACACATAACAAAATACATGTATTTTATACATTGCCTAACTTATGCAGGTTTCATAATGCTGCTAATGTATGTTTTAACAATAATTCCCAAACGTTTATCCAATTTTCCAAAAATTTTGTTACAAAATCTAACACTCATTAACACTGAAATAAAATTGACAATATTTATATGCAGTTATCCCACTCTAAGTCGACACAAGTTATAAACCTGTTTTCACATTATTTGACGTGAAATTACCTTAGGCGTATTTTACGAAACCTTGGTAAGAAAAAGGGTGGTCTATTTTACTCAACCGAATACCACACGGTGGAAAATAGTCAAAATTTATTGGTGTATATGTGTCTTTTTTCTTTTAATACCGCAATGTTGGAATGATTAATATTAGAAAATGGCTTTAAAATTAATATAAAAAATATTAATTATAAATATAAAATGTAATTGTCAACCCTGCTGGCTGTGCGCGGGCGCAGCTGCGTGATGTCCGTGTACCGATCCGCCATTATTTATTCTATATCCGCGCCAAAACACCCAATTGGATCATGGCGACAAAGAGCTTAAATTGCGCGTCCAAATCCCTTAACAATATATTGTGATAAACGGAACGTTGACAGATGTAAACAGACTATTGCTCTTATGCAGCCGACATTATCTGTGGTGTCCTTTTTGTCTGAAATACGTGTCACTGAGTAATAATAATGTTTATATTCTACAATTTAAAAATAATACACATTGTTCTTTTATCTATAACATATGCTATAGAGTAAGCCTCGTTTACTGGAAGCTTCACTCGCGTACACCGCGTAATCCAACAGAGATATACTAATATAATGTACTAGAGAATTGTTTATCTACAAAATTACTACAAAAAAAATCTGCGATAGTATATCTCTATCTCTTATGGTTAACTCATAATAACTCATTATATTTAACATCACAAATACAGGCACATCTAGTTATAAATAAAGTATTAAAGGTTTTTTTTAATATCAAAGGATGCGTGTTCACAAGCAATGTGCACTACACGCATTATTTATTTTCCAACGTTACACTGCACTCGGTAATCGTTTCAAATTATAATATAACGTGGAGTCGGGTAAAAAAGCTTGAGATGCACCGCGCCTCTTGAAAACGATCTATTTGTAGGTATCTTGATTTAGAAAGCCGGCTTATGCGCCACAATGCACCAGTCATACAGACGTCTGTTTATAATCTAGGAATTTAATTAATTTTAAAACTATTCTCCGACTGATATTCTATACCAATAAATGCAACAGGTTTTGTCTATGTCTTTACGAAGATTTTTTGATTGAATATTTTGATTGGTAAAAAATATAATTTTAAAAAAGATACACCCAAACAATCACGGACACAATGTATATGTATACATGTTTATATTGAAATAACTTAAATATACGTGTGGTATCCGACTGAGTAGAATAGACCACCCACTATTATTACCGAGATGGCAAAAGGCGACTAAGGTAAGTTGACTCGGCGTGTGGTATGCAGCTGAGTAGAATGGACCGCCCTCATCTCTTACCGAGGTGTCGTAAAATACGACTAACATAATTTGAGCCGTCGTATAGTATCCGGCTGAGTAGAATAAACCGCCCTCATCTCTTACCGAGGTGTCGTAAACCGCGACTAAGATAAGTTGACCCGTCGTGTGGTATCCGGCTGAGTAGAATAGACAACCCTCATCTCTTACTGAGGTGTTGTAAAAGGTGACTAAGATAAGTTGACGCGCCGTATGGTATCCGGGTGAGTAGAATATACCACTCATTTCTTACCGAGGTATCGTGAAACGCGACTAAGATAAGTTGACCAGCTGTGTCGTATTCGGCTAAGCAGAATAAACACTCATTTCTTACCAAGGTGTCGCAAAAGGCGACTAAGGTAAGTTGACGTCAGGCAAGCGGCCGCTCGTAAAATAAGTAGCCAAACCCCACTTTAAGTGGGATAAGGACAGGATTAAATTAAAATAATAAATAGAAGAAATCTTTTACAATTATTCTCCTTAATAACATCAAAGTACCAGGGCGTCATAAACTGCAAGATATATAAGCCTGATTCGAATAATTATTCACGATAATCCAAGGCCGGTCATGTCACTCGAAGGTAGTAAACTCGAATCGTTCGTTAGCACACCCGTGACAAATACCTGTATTACGTTAATTGATAATATTAGAATTCATTTATTCACAACGTAAACCGTTCGTTGCATATATTCACACCTTGCCGCAACATGCAATATAATTCATTATAATTTACGCTGAGAAAATTGATTATTATTAATTATAGACGCAAATCTTAATAAAATTCATTACGACCCTAATAATGTTTATCTACTAGTATATCTAAAAACGAAAGGAAAACTAAGTAAAAAAATAATTTGTATATAGATATAAATAAAACTGAAATTTAAAAATTAAGTTATTCTAAGTACATAATGCGGAATTTTTAAAATTTTTATTGTTATGAATTTTTAAATTTCAAATTCTAATATTCTTTATTCAAATAAACTTGTAAACAAGTGCTTTTGAATCGTCAACTCTACTGCTGGTTCGAAAAGCTGTTCCTACCGAGAAGAGCCAGCAAGAAACTCGGCGGTTGCTCTTTTAAAAATATAATTCTTAATATTATTTACATTAAGTCGTTACTGTCTTGTACAGGTTCAAAGAGAGCTATATCCACACATTCTTATCTTCTAAAAAATCTTCAAGAGTATAGTAGGCTTTCTGTATCAGCCTCTTTTTAACAGTGTTTTTAAACTGCTGTAATGGCAGTGCTGAAATTGATTGCGGAATTTTTTATAGAATCTTATACCAAAACCCACAATTTATATCCGCTTTGTTAAGAAAATCTCTTTAAAAAATCTATGTACTTTTGTATTATGGAATTCCGCAAAGTAACGCCTACTTCTATAAATTTATATTATTCTGAGAAATACATATGAAAATATAATGTAATCTAATAAGGTAAGGATTGTTTTGATATTTTAAGATGTGTTTATATACACTAAGCATTCTTATAATTGTATAAAAAAATTAGTATCCTATCTCAAAATTGTCTATGCATTGTTAAAATACATGTATGTTTCTATTCTGGCGAGAATCTTCTGTTATTTGTTCTGTTATCTTCTGTTAATTCTGAAATATATAGGTATTTTTAAGGTAACTAATGCATTCTTAAAAACGTAAAGTTGTTTCGGCAATCTAATACGAACTGAATTAATAATTGTATAAGTTTTAAACTTATGAATGTACTCTATTGAATGTGAAAGGTTATTTATACCAAGAACATTCTATACGATAGTTTCCTAATGAGATATCGCATAAAGAACTATAATTAATACAAGGAGTCTATAGGTTCCGTCACGCTATAGCTCAACGACAATAGAAATTAGTGAGACTCACTAAAAACTACGTAAAACACGCAACTTGATACGGTATAATAAAAACTTGTTAACTTTATATCATAAGTAAGAAATTCCCTAGTAAATGACTTGAACAGCTGACGTTTTTTGTCTGTACTCCTTAAAATATACTTAAAAATTGCAATTGCAAAGAAGTTTATCGAAGAATTGAGTTGTGGACAGAATTATGGAATATTCGCAAGATCTTATCGAATCTAACTCGGGCCGGAATTCTGGAATATTCGCGAGATCTTTATGAATCCAACTAGGGCCAGACTTCTGGAATATTCGCGAGATCTTTCTGAATCCAACTGGGTCCAGAATTCTGGAATATTCGAGATCTTCTCGCCGGTCTCTAGACTGTTAGAGCTTACAGTATATCAGTATATGGCAAATTCAAAAAGGAGATAAAGAGAAAGGAAAAAGAAATTTTCTGTTTTTGAGTGGCACGGACGTCGAAATCAATATATTTTTAGAACGTATAAGGCGATCTTAGGAAATCGCAGGTCTAAGAATAATGCATAAATATAAATAAAATTTATTATTATTATTATTATCTTGTTTATGGCCTGTAATAAAATTTATTTTCGTTCGTATAATTGCAACAAATTAGAAAAAAAAAGTTATTAAACACCGACATAACTTTGTACCGACGTAGAAATTTTAAATGATCTTTTTTTTAATGCGGCGATGAATAAAGAATCGGCTGCTTAATTCACGCATCGTCACACCGGCGATCGATTAAAATTCTTGCAATTATTTCTTATTAAAGATACTATTATAAATAGTATGCAGTTATTAATAATTGTCGACGTTATAATGTGCATAAAAAACTTCACATAATTACATTTCTAGTTTTAAAAATCGCCGATCATTCAATGCAAATAAACTGTTATTGTGTAAATAAATTGGTTTTTTTAATGTTTCTTGGATACTGTTTGTTTTATAAAACGTTGGAAAAGTTTTGATATAGAAAAAAATTTTTCTAATGAAATCCATTAGAAAAAATAATTTATTATTATTAATAATTAAAATAATTTATTAATAATTAAAATAATTAATTGCAGAAAATATATTCTTAATTGATGGAACTTCAGACTTCCAAGAACGTAAATAATTAAAATAAAATTAGAAAGATTATCAATCATTTTAAGACGCTGTGTTGAGTCAAATAGACCACCCTCATTTCTTACCGAGATGTAAAAGGCAACTAAGGTAACTTAACGTCAGGCAGGTGGTCGGTCATAAAGTAAATAACCAAAACATGTAACAACATGCTTAAAATGTTATGTCGACCCCACCTAGAGTGGGATAATGGCGGGAGAATCCTGCTAATATTATAAATGCGAAAGTTTGTAAGTATGGACGTTACCCTTTCGCGGCGAATCCGCTGAACCATTATCAATAAAATTAGGTACAATTATTCTGTATACACAGGGGTAACATAGGTATAGGCTATAGAAATTATGAAAATTCTACAGAAATATTATTAAAACGCGCCATCTTATCAACCTATCACGCTACAACAGTTGAGGCAAACGAAGTCGCGGGTAAGAGCTAGTGATATTATAAATAATGTTAAAGTTACAAAAAGTTTATGGTTCACAAACGTTACAGATTCATTAAACACATATTACACGGTTTCTCGAAATAGAAACTAAATAAGATTCACAATATAAATCAATAGAATGTAACTTGGAATAATATCACTGTAAATGTAGAATTACGCGTGTCAAGAAACAGAATGGCGGATATCGTACATGGATATCAATGGGTGCCGCCAATAAATGGCATTTGACGTATAATTAGTTTGTTTTTGTTCCGATATTAAACTAGTTAGCGCCGTTGACGGTTGGATAATAAAAAGATCAAGCTACCACAGATTGACAGGCCAGTACTTGAGTTCAATAAACGTTCGCAGCAACGTCAGTGACGCGCCCCGCTCTCGCGATGACAGCGACAGTATCACAACTAAGCCGATCACAGAGAACACTATATCAATCACTCCACAATCGTACCGCATGCCACTTAAATAAATTTATAACATATTAAGTACGTTGAAAATAAACACTTTGCCGTTTATGATTTATTTCGTGCGCCGATGAATTATGGACGTTGCTTATTAGTGTTATAGAGCGGGAGGTCCGAATTTTTTATCTCTTTCAGTGTGGTGATTTCACGTGCTACCGCCACCCGATAAACGTTTTATTGGAGTAATTAAAAAGGAACGATTAGCGTTACATGCGCGGACGCATGATTAATGTGACACTTAATAACGTAATCGGTAAGTGATATTTTTATTGCACTATCACTTGTCACTCCATAGAGATCTCTTCAGGTTATGTCATAACAAAAAACGGGAGGCGTTGACAATTATTTCCCCTTAACCCCACGCACACAATATGCAAGACAAAATTGTGAAGCGTCATTTTATCGTAAATACGTCTTACTATTGGCCGATAGTGAAATAAATAATATTTCGATAGCGTACATCTATACTTACTTAATATACAAAACTTAAGAGTTTGTTTGTCTGTTTAAACGCGCTAATCTCCGGAACTACTGGACCGATTTGAAAATTCTTTTATTGTAAAATAGTCCATTTATCGAAGACTATATAACGTCACGCTAAGATAAATAAGAGAGGAGCAGCAATTATAAATATTGCGAAAACAGCAAAATTAAGCATTTTTAAAGCAAAAATGTATGCTAAGTAAACGGTAAAAATTATTCAAAAATCTTTTATAATTAACTCACGATAACTACTTTTAGTTAAAAAATTTAATTCGGGAAAAAAATTGTGACACTGCGATGTTGCTGGAACAGCTAGATTAATATATAATTAACTGATGTTTCAAATTGGTCAGTTTATATGCAATATTGTTTATGAAGGTCGAGCGCACATGCAGTATATCCATTAACTTTTACATTGTAAATTAAAAAGAAACTATATTTCAAATGTCATCCAACCTAAGTCAATACAGAGTAAATAAATAATAATGACTAACTGGTCAGTTCTATGACACTGACAAGTTATCATCGACAGTTATCGCCCAAGCCCCAGAGGTCAGGCCTGCTTGCAATATTGTAGCTATAAATACAGTGTAATTTCAATAATTAGTTCATATTTACGTCTTCAACAGATAACGAATCGAATAATGAAATACAGAGTTAAAAAGTGAAACTTAATACCGCAGTGTATTCTTACAAAGTCACTTCCGCCGGCGATATCGATATTTGACATATTAATGTCAGTGAAGACGTCAGAGTTGTTTTTTTAAATTGCATCCCACCGCAACACGTCAACGCCTATTCAGCCTATTGTTAAAAAAATTATACAAAGATGTTGCGGTGAAATAAATTTATAAGAAAATTACATAGCCCCTGATTGTTGGTTTGTTAACAGATTACCTGTTACGCAAAGCCGAATTGCCGCAAAATGACTCCATTTTAGGTCGTTTTTGTTGTACAAATAATAGGTGTTACTCCATGCTGATTTGCATTGTTATGTTATTACAGGAACCGCGTAACGAAATATCGGATAAATACACCGTAAAATATTACTGGTGTATTTAATATTATGCAATTTAATATGTTCGATTTACACGGAAATTTAATTTATTCTCGTTCCGGACATTCGTTGCGGTATTTATTGATTTCGCCAATATTTTTAAATTTGTTTTTACTAAGTTACGCCCAATTAAAAAGAGTTCGGTATAACAAGACAACAAGAGGTGTTTTTCGACTTTGCATTACTTTAATAGTGAACTTCTGGATAGGAATAAAATAAAGAGAAAATACAAATCGATGATAATTACGAAATAATTAATATCGACTTTGATGATTAATAAGATTTAAAAATGTCCCAACTAAGAGAATTTAGAATTTTAAATAATAATACATTTGAAAGTGTGTTTGTTTGTCATTACAACAAATGGGATGAAATATATTCTAAACTAGCTATATAGGCTTCGCCCGCGCGGAAATCATTGTATTTAATTTGAAATTTTGAACATGACATTTAAGACATGCTGTCCCGGACTTTTTTGTAGTATTTTTGTAGATCTACAATTCTCTAGTACATAACTTTAGTGTATATATATTGGTTTACGCGGCACACGCGACTAAAGCTGCGAGCAGGCAAATTTTTTTACAACTGCGCAGTTGATCTTCTTAACACAATTTAGATAAAAATCACATACCTCTTAGTAAAAACTGTACTAAAATCGGTACAGTAGATATTGAGCAAATCGATCACGTAAAGACAAACAGCTTTTGGAAAGTTAATTTTATAACAAGAATACATAGATTTTATTATGCCGAGTGATAGTTTGTTAAGTCATACCACGTCATTGGAAATAACTTTGTTTTTATTTTCTTTTGTTACTTATTAATATTAATTGTGATACTTTTATGCACAACTAAGTGCAGCACGTTAAATGTAAAGAATTTCTTCTTTCGTTGTTTTATTTTTTTGGTAAAAGTGCGAGTGTAACACAAGCCTTAATATTTCTGTGCGCAATTCCACTCGACAAAATCGCGAACTAGTGTTATATATTTTAAGTATACTATTTGTAATAAGCAATTAACGTTAATTAATTAGCAAGAAAAGAATTAGCGCATTCTCATACGTTAACTTAGGTATCGATTAATATGAAACGTGTCAAATCGATTCTGCATCAATATCGCTCGATTCGCCAGCAATCGATGTCGGTAGAACCTGGCCGGCAGCCCGTAAACAATCAATAAACCCACGCCTACACAAGGCAATAACTGATTTTCCGTCGCTAATTACTTTTTGTTATTATCGTTATTTTGCTACTAACCAGAGTCGACTTGGAGCGAATGAAATTTGACTATTGGTTTTTTAAATAACTTGCACATTAACGCATGTAATAGTGTCTCTTTCTTCAGTGCTTATTGCGAGTTTTCCTTAACTAACCGATCACGTTAGAGTAACGTCAATTTGTATGGCGCTGGAATAGCGGTCACTAGATGTCGCTTCTGCAGCGTCATACAAATGTGATCGTGTAGGTTAATTTTTTTTATAATGTAAACTAGAAATGTCCTATATATTTATATAATTTTAAATACTCATATACACACTAAGACTAGAATGCCGTCTAGTATCCAGATGAATGAATGTGAGAAATGAGGGTGTCATTTCTTACAGAGGTGCCGTAAAAGGGAAAGTTGACCCGCCGTGTAGCATCCGGCTAAGTAGAATAGACCATCCTCATTTTTTACAGGAGTCTCATAAAAGGCGACTACGATAAGTTGACCAGCTGTGTGGTATCCGGCTGAGTAGAATAGACCACTTTCATCTTACCTGAGCGTCGTAAAATACGATTAAGGTTAGTCGACGTCAGGAAGGCGGCCGGTTGTAAAATCTCTAGCCGAATCATGTGACATGTTTATGACTCTACTTAGAGTGGGATAAAGGTAGGATTATGTATACACCTAAACTAGAAGAAGCAATAAGTTGTTTTTAGAAAATTTGCGCTATTTGCGGGAATAGAACGTATGACGAGGATGAAGAAAAGGACATAGCGACAAGCGTAAACGGGGCAGTCAAACGATACTTTCACCTAATAATTACCAGGCATTAATATTTGTATGCCTCAAAGGTTCCTATAGACTCTAACCATATTACTGTATACAGTCTTAGAAATAGCAGCTCCTTTTCAAAGACTATTGTTATTTAATTGATCGATAATTAAAGCCCGCAGGAATTACCGTCGTTGATTTACGGTACGCCATTTTGTGCGACATTTTAATATCCGAATGCGTTGGCGCGCTTTTTTTTTAAATTCTGATGGTTAATGGAGGCAGGTGCGTTGAAACAAAGTTATTCAGCCGCATTCTCTCTTTCGCGAGTAATTTTCGTATGGCGCTTCTAAATGGGTTTTGTGTATGGGATCGAATTGGGAAACCATGAGTTCTTTTTTATATATTTTTTGCATTGTCCTTTAGCTTTTGGAATTTTGCGATAAAAAGTTATAGTCATTAATATAACTGTTTTAGACTGTTTTTTTATCTATGATAATGACAAAGACATTGTTTATGGTATATCGCCCTACCCGAAGAATATAGTCATAATTTCTATGCTTTTATGTATATGGGAGATGACTTTGTTCTTTGGATAGGACGATATTTTTATTTAAAAATGAATGTAATCTATCAATATTTTTTTTATTTTAACTAAGACGGGGATAAATTAAATAAAATAAAAAATAAAATTAAAAAAAATATTAATAAATTAAATTCAATTTTGAAAAGCGATCGCGGGTTACGTTTGAAATATTGACTTTGTCATTATTCACAAAGTCAAAATTTCTAATGGCACACCTATAACTGCATTAAACATGATTAAGTTTTCCTAACCTCACTATGATATACAAAAGCGCTCGACAAATACATTTGATTTCATGAATTGTTACAAGTTCCTGTGTAATATCGAGGCGCTTAATAACATTTTAGAAGATGATGTGCAGACGTTTACCTGTTTACTGAAGACAGCAATATCCTCGTTAAAGGACTCTGAGGAGCAGACGTCGCCACCGGCCACGCCCGGGTCCCGGGGGGTACATGTCGCCAACTCGCACTTCTCAAAGATCAGCGCCAGAAGGGGGAAGAGGGGGTGCCTAGAATATAAGCATTCATTTATAGATATCACTATTATTAAAAAATTAGCTTAAAATATAGGAATTAGACCCTTTAAATTTAACTAATATATAATGATTATTGGCATATCCTTGGTAATAAGCAAATTCTCTTAAATTATGGTAATTCAACCCACTCTTTCAATTTCATGTATAATCAATTATCTAAGAATAAGTAAGTCATTGATATCGCATTAGTAGAAACGCGGCGACGAAATACCTCCCTGTGGGATCCTTGATATAAAATATATAAAATCTACGTTAAAAACGATTTTATTTCAAATTAATAATTAGATAAAGATAATTAAAGATTATCAAATAGCTTTACTTGTGTTAGTATATACGTATACGATACTACTTAATTACGATATTACTTAATTTATCTTCAAGCTCCCAAACACGGAAATTGCATAAAAAAAACTGTAATACAAAAACCAAATACTAAAAGAATTCCTATCTGATTACATCTAACCAATAGTATAAACTAAATCATATAAAAAAAAACAAACAAAAATGCCATTGAATCTCAAGTTGATCACACAAAAGATGTAATTGAGAGCAGCTCTTGGATAAGATGGAGATTGGGCGAACGTGACGGTGATATCATCGGACACTATCACGATGGCGTGTGGCGTCACTGCTAGCGGGTAATACACTAGGATTTATTTTAATCTGATTGTCGCCAAGGACTGATTTGCCAATTTTAAAATATTATTTATTGTAATAAGATTTTACAAATGCTTTTACATCGTCAAGGATTAGTTTATCGAGAAGCACCAGAAAGAAACTTGGCAGACGATCTCTTTATTTTTGTTTACATAATTAAATTGCAGTCTCGTGTAAAGCTCGATGAATTTTCATTTTAGCATTGTTATCCATTATAGCATGGAAATGAATCAGGTTTCGATAGTTAGAATACCAGAGTAAAGAAACTTCTAAACTTTACTGGTTCGGACAATTGTTCCTACCACAATAAGCTAGCAATCAATTCGGTAGTGAATAAAATTTTGTAGATTTGTACCTACACCCACATTCAAAATAAATTATAGAATGTATTTATTTAATGATTATTGAAGTAAAATAATAATAACGACCTCAATTTTGGGATTTATTTATATGTTTATACATAATAAAAGTGAAATGAACACACAATTTTTTAAAGTATGAAAATTTCATAATATTTATTTATATTTTGAAATTTATCGTCAAATAACACTGATTAATGAATATATTCATTGATTTATTCTTTACTAAATATAATACTCATAAAAAAGTTTAACTAACTTCAATATAGTTAGACATACAGTTTCTCTTCCAATGAAATATTAATAGAATTTAGAATGATTTGCTTTTATCCCTAACATCATAAAATTATAAAAACCAAAACAATTGCACTAATTTTAGAGTTAAAATTTGTGAAAAATAATCCATATAAATAAAACAATACATAGTTAAATAAGAAAAAAGACCATAAAAGAAGTCATTGAGTATAAAAACAAGACCTCAGATGAATTAAATAGAGATTGGTTGAA
Source organism: Morpho achilles (assembly GCA_947086495.1). Taxonomy (NCBI): domain Eukaryota; kingdom Metazoa; phylum Arthropoda; class Insecta; order Lepidoptera; family Nymphalidae; genus Morpho; species Morpho achilles. The sequence continues at coordinate 14,237,856 of CAMTZB010000001.1, read as the reverse complement.
CGTGACCCTGATATGATCAAAATAGTCGATATCAAGATTGGTGCGTGGTGTCACTTTGAGCGAGATGCAAATAAGTTGTTTACAACTATACAGTTCATATACTTAGTTCATTTATCCAAAATCTGTATATTTATGTCTGTCTGTATGTAATAAATTTTTTCAAAATCTACAGAACGGATTTTTGATCAGTTTTTACTAAAAGATTCTTCCGGAAGGTTTAGGTTAATAGTAAATTATGCTTGTTTTAAATTGTATTGTTGTTCGCGCCGTTATAAATAAATTCGCCTGCTGTGAACGTGCGCCGCGTAAGCCAACAAAGCTACACTAAAGTAATATACTTGTAAATTGTAGATCTACAAAAATATCTGCGACAGATTATACCAATCTCTTATGTTTAACTCACAATAACCACTTTCATGTTCAAAATTTTAATTAAACACATTGAATCCCATGAGGGAAAATCTGCAGGCATAAATAGTTATAACATAAATGGATAGCTGTCTGTCTTTACATGGGCTACTCCATCATTCTCCTGCCCTGATCCCACTCTAAGTGGAGTAAGCAAAACAAGTTCCTTTCGATAATATGTAAATACATGAAATATGCTATATGATAATACAACTATGTTCTTCAAAATTATTTAACCAAAAAATCTCGTAATACGTTAAATAACAAATCTGTAATACCGTACATGTAAAATAACTACATGCACTAAAATAAATCCAGTATGGTTTAATTACTAAATGTCAATCAACGTTAAAATACCGTTTACTGCAATTAACATTCTCATAAGATATTTTTAAAGAAAACCGCTATTACTTATTTCAATTAAGTTATACTTGTTTTGGCGCTTTTATCGTACTTTTAAGTGCAATGGTACATCTAAAATGACACAACATAGTGGGTAATTTTAATGCAAATTTCCAATTTATTTAGTAATCTGAATAAATTAATAAATATTGACGATATATATTTATCAATAATGCCGTGTGGTATCCGGCCGAGTAGAATAGACCACTCTCATTTCTTACCGAGGTATCGTAAAAGGTAACTAAGGTAAGTCTAAAATCAATTTGTAGCTTCTTCGTAACTGGTGTTTGAGTAAATAAATGTATTTGAGTATTAATTTAGAAATATATATGTATATATTTACAAGCTGTCTGTCACCAATAACACCAGTATTAGCTACTTACTTTTGTACAGTTTCTGTAATTGTTCGATTCGAAAAATGTATTAAAGTTTTATCCTACTAACATTATACTCGTAAATGCGAAAGTTTGTAAGTATGGATGTATGTTTCTCATTCACGGCAAAATCAATATCGAAGAAATTTAGCACAATTATTACTTATACACCGGGGTAACATATATGCTATATACATCCTGTTAATTCTACAGGTATAGGATGACATTAATAAGTTCCTCGACCTATTAAGCGACAACAGTCAAAACGAACGAAATTGTGGTTATAAATAGTTTTATAATTGGATGCTGCCAATAACGAATTCAACTAAATTTTGGTATTTTATGAACTGTGTAGATATATAAAAAAAATATTGTAAGTAAATCAGTTTATTAGAAGCTACAATATTCCCGTTGTTAACTTACTAATTTAGGCGGTTTATTTTGTAGGCAATAAAATTTTTTGATGCTAATTTTATAATTCACCATATAAAACTACCATTTAGATAATATAAAATGATAAAGCTCACGACGCGGAACTGAACATTACAACAGAATGGTTAAATTGACTTTGTTAAGTTTAAATTGTAAAACCGGATATCGTCTTATTACTAGCAAATATAAAACAAAAATTTAAATATATAAGTAAATTTCAGTATTAACTATGTCTTCAAGGCAGTTGAAATCACTCACTTATTTAAAACTTAACTAAACCAGTGATAAGAATAATATTTTTTAAAGAACAACCGAAGAAATTGTTGCTGGCTCTTCTCGGTAGGAACAGCTTTCCGAACCAGCAGTAGAGTTGACGCTACAAAAGCTCTTGTTTACAAAATTACTTGAATATTTTGAATTTTAATTTAGATCAAACTGTGTGACTGTTCAACTATCACAGCTTCGTGAAGGTATAGTTTTTTTTGAATTTATATAAAAACATTTTCTAAGTGATTAACAAGGTATAATAGCTACTTATTGCATAATTTAAAAAAAAAGCAGTAAATAGTGAGACCGAAGTAACGAAGCTGGATAATTGCAACCGCTTTCACGGACAAGAACTACAATCATATGAATAACTCGATTAAAATAACGATTAACCTTTAAACAGTACAAAGCCTGAATGTAAAGACGGTGGTCCCTTTCTGAGCGGTGAATGATTTTTATTGCGTGCCATCAAAAATAGTTGATCAGATAGTGCGGCACTAAAATTAATAAAGCTATTATAATAATGCGGAAATGCTTTTTAATTTAAACGTTATATTAAATTCTAATTCTAGTAGCTGTGATAGTCCGGCGATGAGGCTATGCGACTCTTTCGATGGGGTCACGAGTTCTAGCCCCGGGCAGACACCAATGAGTTTTTCTGTTAAACTAATTAATATTTGCAATTTATCGCACGCTTTTCGGGAAGGAACATATCGTGAGGAAACCTGCATATCTCTAGAGAATTATGGGGATATGTGTAATCTACCAATCCGCATTGGAGCAGCTTGGTAGGTCTGAGCTCCAACCCATCGGCCTATGCCTAGCAGTGGTATAGTAAGAAGCCTTTGCTTTTATTAAATTCTATTTTAGAGGAAATATTTGCAAATTAATTTTAAATTGTAAAACATGTACCAGACAAATATGTGGTATTGATTTTAGATTTCGGTATATCGTCTCACTCTCAATCTAAAATACAACTTAATGCTTTTATTTTCTCCTCATAAAGCTAAAAACTGTCTTTACATACAAGACTTTTAATTACATAGAACCGCAATGAAATTGGTGCCGTTAAAAAGCATAACTGCTTTTGGACGTTTAACACTAACTATAATAAGAATAATGGTTAAAAACTAAGAATAATGGATAATTGTATTCTGTAATATAGAGTATTAACTGACGACAGTTAAATCGGTACAAATATACATATATTCTGATTAAGTCTCTATGATATAAATATTACTATATCTAATGTAGGTTACAAATAAATTAGTGAATGGATTCACTTTATGTTTCTTATGCAAACAGTTTGTCTACTTTTTCTATATAAAAATTAATTAAATTTTCAGTATTCAAGGCTAGTATCAAGAGTTAGTATAAAATTTATATATTTTTATAAATGGCTGTATCCCACGCATTATTTTATTTTTGTACTTTTTCAATGCTCGTACCGATCTTTTTTAAGTTTGCTACCATATAATCTGGTACGAAAATGTTAACATTGCCTATCTTGACTTAATATTATCTCGATAAACTCCTATTACACTGCAAGGTTGTTTTATAATACTGTTCTGATATACTATCGTAATATTATTGAAGATTAACAAGCTGATTCAACAGTATGCTTGTATTTTATCTACGCCTTATTTTGCTTGCTTGTCATATGAGTTTTAATACACACTATCATGAAACCGCAAGAATTTTTTTCAGGGGGTTCATCTGTCTCTACCAATACTAATATATTAACCACTATTAAATATAGAACTATACATGTATGGCATCATCATCTTCCTGTCCTTATCCCACTCTAAGTGGGGTCGGCACAACATGTTATAAACATACTATCACATGAAAGAGGGTGGTCTATTCTACTAATCCGGATACCACATGGTAGACCAACTTACCTTAGTCGCCTTTTACGAGACCTCGGTAAGAAATGAGGGTGGTACTATTACTATTCAGCTGGATACCACACGGCGTACATGTATGGCATGTGGATAACAAAGTACTTTACTCATTTTTATTTTACATACTTGCTAATTCCAAATACTTTTATTTCATATTTAAAAGAAATTAATGTACATAATTATTTCTGCACTTCTTGCACCTAGCAGGTGCGTACCTTGCTTTTTCTGGGTTACAATTAAAAAATTATTAATCTTATATCGTATCACTTACTTTTTATTTTTATCTTATCCATAATATTTTAGTACTAGAAAAAGATTTCAAATGATTAAGAGTAGCGCTTTGCTATATCAACTAAAGAAATATATCGAAGCATATTTCATATCTTATCGTGAAAAAATAACTTATACGTGAGAAGAAAGGATGAATTAACTAAAACCCTTCAAATTTCGATGTAGCTGTATCAAAAAATTTTAATTCACGTGAGTAGACCAAATTAAAAATATAAAAAACGTTATTCCTTACAACCCGTGTATTAAAATTTTTAAAGGCAATTCTTTCTTATTATTGTAGTCATAATCAGGCCTGTAAGTTATATCGCAATACATAATCAGGGGGAAGATGATACATATATGTATATGACAAACTTATCACACAACACAACAATTTTTTTAAATATAATCAAACATAAAAAAAGAGAGGCAGATACTAAGTCTTATTTACTTTCTCTTTATTTTCAATTATCACATTGTAAACTAGCACCCAACTCTGTTTAATAACTCTATGGTTGAGTGATATCTCAATTTTTAAACCCTTTCTATGCACTTTCTAACACGCCCGCTCACACTCGCGCCGCACCCTCTAAAACTTCTTGTCAAGTCTTAATCAGATACGCGGATGTCGTGAGTGACTATCCGCGAAGCATCACACCTTTGTGCTTATCTCGAATCATTATTATAGAGATAAGCTGAGAGGACTCATAAAACTTCTAGATAGGGTTAACCTTTGTTCTTACTTAAAGAACTGACAATCGTAAAATATCTCATTGTTTTTTCGGATCAAACGTATCACAATGGCGGCGCTTCGTTGTACGTGTGGTGACTGGTCTTGCATGTATAGGGTACTAGCTTTTCCCCGCGACTTCGTTCGCATTCGTTGTCGTGTGATAGGTCGATAATAGATGGCGCTATTCCTATTCCTGTAGAATTCAAAGGATTTCTATAGCTTATACGTTATTCCGGTGTATAAGGAATAATTGTGCCAAATTTCACCGATATCGGTTCAGCGGATTCGCCGTGAAAGAGTAACAAACATACATCCATACTCGCAAACTTTCTCATTTATAACATTAGAAAGAAGAAAGAAATATGTAAAATGTGAACGTCGCCTGTTGCCTCATTCCTAATCTTAGCATTATGTAGATTCAATTAACAAACGCGGATTATAGCAAAATATTCTATCATAACTTCTGTACTATAGAATTCTACAAAGTAACACCTGCTTCTATAAGAACTCTCTGTCCTCCTGCCCTTATACCCACTCTAAGTGAGGTGTGCACATGTTATAAACATGTTGTTATATGATTTGGCTGCGTTTTTACGACCGGCCACCTGCCTGACGTCAACTTACCTTAGTCGCCTTTTACGACACCTTGGTAAGAAAGGGTGGTACTATTCTACTCAGACTTATACTACACGGCGGGTCAACTTACCTTAGTCGCCTTTTACGACACCTCGGTAAGAAATGAGGGTGGTACTATTCTACTCAGCCGGATACCACACGGTGGGTCATCTTACCTTAGTCGCCTTCTACGACACCTCGGTAAGAAATGAGGGTGGTACTATTCTACTCAGCCGGATACCACACGGCGGGTCGACTTACCTTAGTCGCCTTTTACGACACCTCGGTAAGAAAGGGTGGTACTATTCTACTCAGCCGGATACCACACGGCGGGTCAACTTACCTTAGTCGCCTTTTACGACACCTTGGTAAGAAAAGGTGGTACTATTCTACTCAGCCGGATACCACATGGCGGGTCGACTTACCTTAGTCGCCTTTTACGACACCTCGGTAAGAAAGGGTAGTACTATTCTACTCAGCCGGATACCACACGGCGGGTCAACTTACCTTAGTCGCCTTTTACGACATCTCGGTAAGAAATGAGGGTGGGACTATTCTATTCAGCCGGATACCACACGACAGGCTTCCTACACTTACTCGTAGCACAGAATAGATATTATTAAGAAACTCACCCGACTTACAGCTAAATAATTCTATTATTACATTCGTAGTATATTTTAGTGTATTTTATAAATTATCACTCTAATTAATGTCTAGCGTCACAACAACATGTTAATCTGCGATATTTATCAAACGGATTTACTTCTGTAATCGATTTATTGGTATTATCGCGTACCGTTATGTTCGGTAGCTGAAAACTTCTTATCGGACAGATAAAGTCACAAATAACAACTCAATAAGGTAATCTGGCTAATTACACGACACTGAAATCCGAATAATAAATATATATTATGGGAAAGTACGGTCGTCCGTCCCTAGAGACTTAATACTTGTGTTATGGGTGACAGAGAACTGGTAAGCAAATCTTTATATAGGCGGTAGCAGAATGGTTATGGTAACCGACTTGTGATCGACCGGCCGCCTGACTTACGTCAGTTTACTTTATTACGACACCTCAGTAAGATATTAGGGTTATCTATACCACATGGCGGGTCGACTTACCATAGTCGCCTTCTACGACACCTCGGTAAGAAATTAGGGTGGTGCTATTCTACTCAGCCGGATAGCACACGGTGGGTCGACTTACCTTAGTCGCCTTTTACGACAGCTCGGTAAGAAATGAGGGTGTTGCTATTCTATTCAGCCGGATAACACACGGATGGTCGATTTACCTTAGTCGCCTTTTACGACACCTCGGTGAGAGATGAAGGTGGTCTATTTTACATAGCTGGTTACCGCACGGCACAATCAATTAAATATAATTATGTACATAAATACACCCAGACTCCAAGAATCAATAAATTGTTGTATAAATGTTAAAACTGCATCAAACGCGCGACTCCCAGAGCTGAAGGCAGGGTCACTGCCATACACGTCATCGATCCAATCAGTTAAATTCAAATTTATAAAAATAACAGTCTTCAAATATTACCAGAATTTAACCCAAAGAAATAATTTATAGCAATGGGGTCTCAAGCCGAACAAATAAACACTCATACCAAAACATTGGAGAGTTACGGTTCACACGTTGCCCAACGGCCACCGTGTTTGTATGTACGGACAGACATTCGCCAAATAAACATTGGGAATAACTCGAAACAGATATGCAATTTATACTGTAGCCCAAGAGACGACTGACGGATAACCAAAGGGTTCGATACGTTTGATAAACCTTTGAAGCGTAGTGCTTACCGCTTATTCATACTAAATACCTGGATGACAAAGCCTTAATGAGTAATTAAAAAAAATAAAAAGAAAGAAGGCGCCGATGACATGTGGGATTCGAACCCGGGTTTTGAACATTTCCGTTTCGGAAAATCCGAAAATATATATGTATTTTCCTATACAAGATTACTCCATTTAAATATCAATTAGACACATAAGTTTTACCAGAAACACTCATTGGTGCCTTCCCGGGTTTGAACTCGTGACGCCTCGGAAGAGGCACACGGTTTCATCGCTGGGCTATCACAGCCCCATGTATCTATATTAATATATAAAGCTGAAGAGTTTGTTTGTTTGTTTGATTGTTTGAAAGCGCTTATCTCAGAAACTACAGACCGATTTGAAAAATTATTTCAGTGTAAGATAGTCCATTTATTGAGGAAGGCCATAGACTATATAACATCACGCTAAGATGAATAGGAGAGGAGCAGCAATAGAAAATAAGTAAACGGTAAACGGCTGAGTAAACGGTAATAATTATTAAAAAATCATGTATTACAAAATTCTTCCCCTCTAAAAGTTCTAAATAAAAGTCCGCGACAGCTTAAGTCTAGCTTTTAAAGTTGACCCACTTTAACCATCTTTACGGTTATCAAAATACTATACATATTACGGATTTAATCTTTTCACGCGGTTGGAGCCGCTGGCGATTGCTATTATAGTGCGTGAAACAAAAACATTGCACCCATTTTAAGAAAATTACGCGGACAAAGAAGTCGACAACGAATTTATTTGGGTCGTCAAAGTCTACTGCCCGTCTATGCAATAGACTCCTCCTTAACAGGGTAGGTGTGCTAGATACTGCCTTAGCTTTGTTACGCAGCGGAGTAACCCCGTGCGCCCGAAGAGTGGACGTATGTACGTTTTATACGTTAAGACTATTCTTGAAAAGCATGATCAATAAATGTTCTATGTGTATGTACTATATGTATGTGGCATAGTAATAAACGTGACGTTACCACACCACTCACCCGTATATCGCGTCCTTGTCCCGCTTGTGCACGAGCGGCTCGCCGGGCAGCGCGTGCGCGGGCGCGGCCGGCGGCGGGTACTGCACGGGCGGGATGTGCGGGTGCGTCAGCCGGTGCTCGTGGTACATCGCGCCGCCCTCCATGTAGCCCCCGCCGTGGAGGCTCTCGTCGTACTGCGAAAAGGATATACATCGTCAGTATCCTGCCCTTATCCCTTACCCCTAAGAGTAGCAGCTATGCAGTCACTTTGACCATTGTATAATAGGCAAAGTAGGAACCCACATAAGCTTGCGGCTCCTGCTTTGCGCCTTACAAAAGTACGTAAATCGTTTGTAGGCCTGGGTATAAGATTCTATAATAAAATTCCGCAATCAATTTTAGCTTTGCCATTAAATCAGTTAAAAACACTATTAAAAAGACGCTGATCCAAAAAGCCTACTATACTGTTGAGGATTACTTAGAAGATAAGAATGTGTGGATAGAGCTCACTTAGTTAAATTTAGTCATTACAAGACAGTAATGACTAAATTTAACTAGTATTAAGAATTATATTTTGGAAGAGCAATCGCTAAATTTCTTGCTGGCTCTTCTCGGTAGGAACAGCTTTTCGAACCAGCAGTAGAGTTGACGATTCAAAAGCACTTCTTTACATGTTTATTTAAATAAAGAATATTTTGAATCAAAAAACGATTTTTCAAAAATAAATTATTTTAATCTTCCTTTCTCTTCTTCACTCTATTTCTTGTTTTTTCAAATCATATATGCATTGTTGGACGAAACCAATGTAGCTAAACAGAATTTAATAGAATTTCACAAACAGCGTATCAGTTAATATTTATGGGCAGATATTCATTTTAATTAGCCTTTAATTATGAATGCTAAAAGGCATTTTTTTCAAATACTCAGAAAAAATCGATTATTATTAATCGATTATTCTGATACGAAATAATCGATTTTAAAAAATGATTGATTTTTAAAAAATCGATTATTTAACAATCGATTTTTTCTACTCCAAGTCCACATCCCTATGTAGCAGTAGCGGCTTGCAGTGCCTAAGTACATGATAAATTCTATATATCAAGTTTTCTATCTACCTAAGTTGCCTTGAACGCACATCTCCCTAGTCAAAGTAACGCGGTTTCCGTATACAATTAAAGAAAGAAAATATTTTTCAATTACGGCTTTTCTCTTTATACATATTAAAGTTAACCACTATCTTAATAAATATAATATCACCGCAAAGAGTCCATATGTCTGTTTATCACGACGGCCTAATTAACGGTACATAATAAACAATAATAAATTAAAAAAGAAAAACATTAAAACGCGTGTACTGGGTTTATTAAAACAAGTAAATGAGGCCAATTACCATTTTGAAATTTAACTTTTTTTTTATTACAATAGTAAAATCAGTAAAGTGAAAAATAAAAGCGCCAAACTAAAGAAATTAGTCGGGAATTGTGATTATTTATGAAGTGTTTTGGTTATTTTTCTTAATTAAAAAAGATATCACATAAATTTTGTCTTAATTTGCACTCTCATCAAAATATGCTTTATTTTCTTATTAATATTAGAAATGCAAAGGGCATCTTTAACGTACAGTTTAGAAAAATTTAAATATTTTTAGTTTAGTTTCTTTTTTTAAGCCGTTTGGTATCCGGCTAAATAAAGCGGCGGTAGCGGAATGGTAAGGGTAACGGACTTGCGATTGAGAGGTCGTGGGTTCGAATCCCGGCCCATGTACTGCCGACGTGAACCCACTCCTAAGACGAGCATTTAGCTTACATGAAGGAGTTAACACGGTTACTAGTAATTTGTAACCCAAATGTATGTACCTTTAAAAATAGGATTAGACCAGGTTCCTTACCGAGGTGTCGTAAAAGGCGACTAAGATAAGTTCACCCGCCGTATTTGTATCTGGTTGAGTAGAATAGACCACCCTTGTTCTTACTGAGGTGTCGCAAAAGGCGACTAAAAGTTGATGTCAGGCAGAGGGCCGGTCAAAAAATACCTACCCAAATCATGTGACAGCATGTTAATCGCAAAATCATGCAAAATTGCAAAGTGCAACGTGCTTGTTACACGTGTTCGCAGGAAAATTAAATTAATGGTGGGGTTGAACCGATTAGTATATAACTAAGCTAGTCTGAGTATTGCTTCGCTTTGCGATTTTGTCGTGGAGTCTATCTTCTGATGTTGCTTCGGTTGCGAGGCGAAACGCTTGTTGAGTTTGTGATAGTGAACGTATGTAGTGCTAGTGTATTGTTGTGGCGGTGGTGGAGGTTTGTGCATGTGTTTTTACGAATCCTGCATGTATCATGTGTGAATACGGAATGTCCACTCCACAATTTAGCATTATATATATTTTCTATTTTACTTCATAGCGGATTATAGCTAAATAATTTTATGATTACTTTTACTGGCCCTTTAGCGCAGTGGGTAGTGACCCTGCCTCCAGCTATGCGGGTCGTGGTTTTGATTCCCGCCGAAGGCTAACATTCTCTATCAATGAATTGTTGGTCTTCAAAACTGGGTGTATATTTATATTTACGTATGTATTTTAAAAATATATAAGTATATATTCACCAGTTGTCTGTCACCCATAACACAAGTATTAAGTTACTTACTTTGGGGACGGACGACCGTGTAAGTGTCCTATATACGAATGTATGTACTTTTGTAATATAAAGCAAGTAAAAGTTGTACTTATATTAAACACCAGTTCCTACCCGATAGTGGGCGAATCGGAAGCCTACGTAAATAATTCACTAACAAGATAAAAAATACATTTAAACATATTAATCACTACGTCATAATAGTTGTTAGCATCTCAGATGCTAATGTGGGCAATTTACTCGGGCCGCGCTCAAATGTTCTGTCTAATTTTGTTATTCTTGACTTCATGAATAATACATATGTTGGCCGCATGTGTTTGTGACTGTGTGTACGCCGCGACTTCGTTCGCGTAGTTTTTCAAAGGCCAGAGTCAAATCTAAGCCGGCAATAAGTCATAGAGTTATAGAGTAGCAAGGCGAGTCTAAAAGGTCATTATCATCATTCAAAACATGTTGTATCGACCACACTTAAAGTGGGATAAGGGCAAGAGAATGATGATATAAGTTTTCAGACCTTATATATTAATTCTATGCGTCATCGTCCTGCTTTTATCCCACTCTAAGTGAGGTCGGCACAACATGTTATAAATATGTTGTCACATAATTTGGCTACGGTTTTACGATCGTCGACTGCCTGTCGTCAACTTAACCTAAACGTATTTTACGACACCTCGGTAAGAAATGAAGTTGGTCTATTCTACTCAGTCAGATACGTGCCAGAAGTTGCGGGTAGTGTTATTTAATATTATAAATTAATATTTTAACTTACTTACTTTTAACTACTTACACATGTAATTTATTCAATCTACAATTTAAATAATTTATAAAAATAGGCGTTACTTTGCGTAAATACATAGTACAGAAGTTATGATAGAATTATTTTGCTATAATCCACGTTTAAGAGAATCTAAGCTGATAAACCATTTGTATACCTTACACAGGAGTAGTTACCCCACCGTGTGGTATCCGGTTGAGTAGAATAGACCACCCCCTCTCTTACCAAGGTGCTGTAAAAGGCGACTAAGGTAAATTGACAGTCAGGCGGCCGGACGAAAAATATGTAGCCAAATAATGTGACATGTTTATAACATATAGTGCCGACCCCACTTAGAGTGGGATAAGGGTAGGAGGATAATGATACAGGAGTTACCGCACGTATCACATAACGTCGCCACCAAAAAACACTACACAAGCATTACACATTCACTACCACAATCGCTACGATCGTTTCACCCCATAAATGCAATTTTTTTTTCGATTTCATCCCAACGATTTTGTCGTAGAACCTAATAACCTGATGATGCTTCGGCTAAATGGTGAAATGATCGGAAAATCTGTAAGAATTTCTTAAAGGAATGACACTTTTGTCAACCCAAGTGTTCAAAAGTGTTTTTAACAAAGTTATTGAAATAGCCAATACATACAGACAGAAAGACATAAACTATTACATGTATAACATTATTAATTTCTATGTTAAAAAGTAAAAATTACTTACACGTGAGAGCGTGGTAATTTTTTTTTAATAGAAACAGATTTCAACAACATTACAAAAAGTCAAAAGTAGTGTTAACGCGCAATGGTGTTCAGTTTAGAAATAGATAAAATCTTTTTTTTAAAGCTTTTATTTAACTTGCCGCGTATATATGTGAAGGGAATCTTGTAAGTTAAATTTGACCTTCTTCCCGGTGTCCGATTGATGTGAAATTTTACAAATTGGTCCAGTTTAAATGACAATGCATGTTTATGATAAGCATGACCTGATGCTGGCAAGATTGAACTCCTCAACGGTTATCAGTTCGAACATGCAATTTTGTTAAAAGCTTTTTTAACTTGACTTGTTATTGAATGTACTCACAATGATTGATGTTTTTTCATATATATTAACTCATATGTTTGCTAGATTTTCACGGCTTATGCGCTAAAACGATTTTGATTGCATTTCGATTCAATTACAGTTTATATACCTGGTTAACATAACATAATACAACCCCTAAATTCCCTAGACATATGCAGGTTTCCTCACGATGTTTTCTTTTAACGAATATAAATATAATATAATAAGAATATAAATTAGTTAAATAAGTTTAAATAGAAAAACTTATCGGTGCCTGTCCGGGCTTTAAACCTGTGATCACCATGAAAGAGTAATATGATCTCACCGTTGGGCTATCACAGCCTAGTCTAGACTATTGTCTTATAAATGATTAATGAATTGAGTGGAAGTTTTAACGGAATTGAATCCGGGACTCGCGTGTCGCTCGCCCGTGGGCCATTAGATTGTAAATAAACCGACGCGAACAGGTGTGTGCCGATCGATCACGGAATGCCGACTCACGGTTTTTGATGGACGCCCGGACAAGCGTACAACGGCCGTTCTATATATACGGACGGACAATGAAATGCAGGGGCTTCGATCTATCATATAAAGTACATGGTTATTTACTTGACTGGTGCAGTTGGTAGTGAACCTGCTTTCAGCTACGCGAGTCGTGCGTTGGATTCCCACTGAGGGAATTTTCTAACAAAAATTTGTTTGTTCTTCGACCCTGGGTATATATATGTATAAAAGTATGTATTTAAAATTATATTAGTATATATTCACCAGTTGTCAGTCACCCATAACACAAGTGTTAAGTTATTTTTCTAATACTTCGGATATGTATGGAACAATCTGCGCCTTCGGCCTACATAAATAATATAGAAAAATACATAAAAATGTTGATATATGAAGTAATTTAAATTGAGCATTGAATAAATTCTAAGTTTATTGTAAAATAGTATATGAAGTATGCTGTGATAGCCCAGCGGTAGCACAGTTTGACTTTTACGAGGGGGTCACGGGTTCAAACTCCAAGCAGACACCAATGAGTTTTCTGTTAAAACTTATGTCGAATTGATAATTGCAATTTATCACACGCTGTGCGGTAAAGGAAAACATCGTGAGGAAACCTGCATATCTCTAGAGAATTCAGGAGATATGTGTAACCTACCAATCCGCATTGGAGCAGCGTGGTAGGTCTTAGCTCCAATCCTTCTCTTCAAAAACAGCGAGAAGAGGCCTATTCCCAGCAGTGGGACAGTGACAGGCTACATTACTTTTTTATATGAAGTAATTCCATTCTATAAACAAGCGTCCAAAATGCTCCAGACTATTTTAGCCTTTTAAATATATCTCACATCATTGCTACCTGTACTTACGACCGTATTACATAATATATGTACATAAAGCGGACCTATTAACCATTTACGACTCATTCTATCGCATTATGATTGTTTTATAGCTAGATTTGCGCTTTATAGCTGGCGGAGGTCATTTTGTGACCGGTTTATTGCGATATTAAAAAGCCTAGATTTCCCGCTGTACCAAACTTCTGTATTAACGACTCTTTCTTCACGGGAGAATTAATTGACGTTTGTTTGGATACAGCCTAAGGTAGACTGCGCTTGCCTACAAAATGCTTCACTCTTTTTTTAAAGGTATCTAAATTATAAAGTGTTTAGATAAATTCATGCAGTAACAATATAACCTTAATTCATAAATATAACAAATTTTAATATATCCCCTTCTTTACTTGACGTTGGAATATAATTTCTCAAGTAGTTTATTTGAAAATCTTATTTACGGAAGCCGCGAAAAATATTTTCTGGCTCCAATCTATACTAATATATAAAGCTGAAGAGCTTGTATGTTTGAACGAGCTAATCTTATGAACTACTCGGCCGATTTCAAAAATTCTATAAGTGTAATATAGTCCATTTATCGAGGAAGGCTATAGACTATATAACATCACGTCACAGGAGAGGAGCAGCAATGAAAAATCACACACCAAAATCACAGTCACAGCTAGTATAATATAATGCTATCCATTCTCCTTATATCTGTAACTTGGGCGAAACTTCTGCACATACCTATCGACGTCAAAATGCCGTTAAGACAATCATCATATTTTCCGATCGAAAAACAATTTCCCTTAAAAGTTAAGATAAGTTCAACATTTTCTTGCTACTGTTTCAAGCAAAAACAAAAATACAATTGTAATTTCTCAGAATCATAAAGTAATGTTAGTTTATTAACTATTGAAATAAGTAAAACGATGTTCCCCTAACTAATGGTGTAGGAGTCACCCAAGCATGTCCGTTGTTACTTAACAACAAAATATAAAACGTATAAAGCTCAGTATAAATTCTTTACCGGAGTCACCATAGAGTTGTTTAAAGCCGTCGAACCATTACCTTTATTTAACCAAGTAATTTAATTTTCCACTTTCATTAATACAAAAAGGAGCAAAAGCACTCGACTTGTGTTCGATGTTTTGCTAGCTTATTGATGGAATAGAAAACTTAGTTCAAAACTAAGTAATTTGATTTTGCACTTTTTTATTAAAAATTCGAGCATAATTCCACAAATCTAGGTTTTATTATCTGTCTAGCATTTTTTATTCTATGTAAAATTTGACTGTGGAATAGAAAACTTGGTTAAAACCAAATAATTTAATTTTTTCATTAATACAAAAAGGAACAAAAACCTGCAACTTTGCTTGCTATCTAGTATTTATTGGCGATTGAATAAGAAAGGTTTGCTTCCAACCAAGCAATATAATTTTCCACTTTTTTTATTAAAAAAATTATCAAAATCCGTCGATTACGTTCTACTATTTTCTGTCAAGAAACTTTTTTTCATCATCAAAACCAAGTAACGTAATATTTTTTATGCTACAAAAAGGCAAAAAATCCTACGAGTTTTTTTCTATCTAGCATATTTTTGGCATATTATTGAATAAGAAAACTTAAATGTTACTGTAAGGAAATATACGACCTTATTTAGTTATAAGAAAAATAAATTGTTTTATTATGTAATAGAATCATATTCACACCGTTTTTATTTACGTTTAATAAAATATCAGAAAAATCTGTTTTATCAATACTAAGGTTTCTAATTTACTAACTTTAAGAAAAACGAAGTATTTTTATTTTTAATTTTTTTAATACAAACACTAACAAAATCCCTCGAATCTAAGTTCTATTATTTTCTATCCAGTATATTGCTGACTATGGAATAAGAAACCTAAGTTTAAAACTTAAGCTAGCGCGATCTAATTTCCGGGCACCTAATTTTATATACATTGGTTTCAACGAAGAGGGGGCCTCTTTACTATCCTTGGGTTAATACCAGGTAACCTGGGGTGTAGCCTGGGTATTAGCCAAATTACAGAGGGGAAATGGACAATTGTCCTGTTTTACTGACGTAAAAAAAAATGGCCCGCCTACTCTAGTATTCTAAGTCTATGGTCACAAACACTATATTAGCACCATAAAGATTTTCCTTTTATCGCGGATTATGTCGTAATAAATCCATTTTTCCTTGACAAAAGATAAATCGAATTTATCAACTAAGCTTTGACTACGTATTAAATCTATTAATGTAGGAAAAGGGCACAACGATTAACGTTAGTAAGCGAAAATCGACCAGCCGTGACTCTTTGAGCTCCGGGAATCGCGGGTTCGATTACTGCCCACAAATATTTTCTAACAATTTTGATTCTTTGAGTCCGGGTTTATATAAGTATTTAAAATTATGCATGTATATATTTACCAGTTATTTATCATCCGTAATACAATTATTAAGTTACTTAACTTGGTTCGGACAGTCTTGTGTGTAATTAAGTATATTAATATTTATTTTTTATTCTTTATCCAAGTAAACTTGTAAACAAGTGCTTTTGAATCGTCAACTCTACTGCTGGTTCGGAAAGCTGTTCCTACCGAGAAGAGCCAGCAAGAAACTCGGCGGTTGCTTTTATCAAAATAATTGTTATAACTAGTTGCATCAATTCATTACTATCTTGTACAGGGTCAAACAGTAGCTATCCACGCATTCTTATCATCTAAATAATCCTCAACAGTATAGTAGGCTTTTTGTATCAGCCTCTTTTAACAGTGTTTTTAAACTGCTGTAATGGCAAAGCTGAAATTGATTGCGGAATTTTATTATAGAATCTTATACCAAAATCCACAAACGAATTACGTACTTTTGCAAGGCGCAAAGCAGGAGCCGCAAGCTTATGTCGGTTCCTACTTTGTCTATTATATACATCACCAATTTTATTACATATTTTTTCTATTGTAATGTATAAAAATTAAATTACTAGAAATTATTTATTTCATAGATGTCTGCTCGAATAGCCGTGTGGTATCCGGCTAAGTAGAATAGTGCCATCCTCATTTCTTGCCGAGGTGTCGTAAAAGGCGACTAAGGTAAGTCGACCCGCCGTGTGGTTCCAGCTGAGTATAATAGACTACCCTCATTTCTTAACGAAGTGTCGTATAACACGACTAAGGTAAGTTGACGTCAGGCAGGCGGCCGGTCGTAAAAACGCAGCCAAATCATGTTACAACATATTTATAACATGTTGTGGCAAAAAGCGCTACCTCGCTCCAATGCGTATTGGTAGGTGAAACATATCCCCAGAATTCTCTAAAGATATGCAGGTTTCCTCACTATATTTTCCTTCATCGAAAGGGTGTGATATATTTCAATTATCAATTAGACACATAACTTTTTATAGAAAAACTCATCACAATTTTGTAATTATTAATATTATATTAGAGTTAGCCCTTAGCCCTTATCCCACTTAGAGTAGGATAAGGGCAAGAAGATATAAAAATTTATATCATAGATGTCTGCCCGGAGTCGAAACTTGTGACTTTGTAAGAGCGACAATGTCTTACCGTTTGGCTATCATAACTTATTAACCAATTATTTATACACTCCGTACTGTATAATTTATATATAACGCTGCAAAATTAATATACCGTCCATTAGTTAAACGACTAGTATGTTTAGCTACGTACATATATGGCCGTGCTATTTTTATTGGACCGTTTCCAATACAATGGCGTCTGTGTGCGACGCCTTGCAAATAAATACGCCTTTATACTATTTTACGACGTTAAGCTCTAATATCACTGATTGTGGCGGAGATTACTTAATGTACTCTAGCTGATGTAGAGCTATGGTACAGTGAGATTATTCTCGTGTATTCTGCGTGATCATATCATGGATTAATCCGGTGAAAACACTAAACCACTGACTTTTAAAATAAAGGTTTATCCTAGCTTGAATGTCAGGGTATGTATGTTATAAACATGTTGTCACATAAATCGGCTGCGTATTTTACGACTGGTCGCCTGCCTGATGTCAACTTACCTCAGTCGTATTTTACGACACCTCGGTAAGAAAGAGGCTGGTCTATTCTAACAGGATACCACGGTGGGTCAACTTACCTTATTATGGTATCTGGTTTAGTGGAATAGACCACCCTCTTTCTAACCGAGGTGTCGTAAAATACGACTAAGGTAAGTTGATGTCAGCCAGGCGGCTGGTCGTAAAATATGTAGCCAAATCATGTGACAACATGTTGTGCCGACCCCACTTAGAGTGGGATAAGGGCAGGAAGAAGAAGAATTATTGCAGTTTAAAAAATCTGTTTCAGAGTTGCTAATACAGAAAGACAGTCAAGGATTACTTAGATGATAAGAATGTGTGAATATAAAAAAAAATATTTTGTGTTCCGTAGTTAGATGCCTATGTTCTTCGCGTGCGAATCCGAGGAACGTAGTTAGTAAAACATTTCGTTTTGTTCTATGCTATGCAGATTCAGTGATCTAAGTCGCAGATAGAGAATAATTCCCTTATTGGCCGGTCACCGACATGACACACTTGGACTCTTACGTCATTAATTTGTAGGCATTCGACACTACATGTGGAACAAGCATCGGCATGCGAACGATTTAAAATCTTATACCACAGACTATAGAGCGACACTCACGATTTTGGCGGATAAAAATAATTTTCCCATAAATTTTTAGGTCACTGCCGGCGCACATACCGTCACGTATGAAGGGATAGGGGTAATTAGAATTCTGTAATGATCGCACACCCGCCGTAGTTTTTTTAAAAATTATTGAATTATTAATCAACGCACTGCACCGATCTACTTCTGAACGATTTTACATTTGTAAGCAACACGAGTGCATTACAAAAGACTTATAAAAAGGTTAAACATTTGAAAATAGAACGGTCCGAAGGCGCTAAGCTGTCCCTTAAAAATAAAGCTAGTCATTAAATATTTCGAAAATATGTAATGACTACCTTTTGACGTCTTGAAAGCCGGTTCCAAAATTAAATGATACGTTTTAAAAATGGAATCGCTCTGGCCCGCCTTTTTTCCTCCAAGATAACCTTTAGTCAGTTCGGGTTGCCATAACGAAAAAAAATAAGCATCGTACGTTTTAATTTTTTTAAATGACATTCTTGTGGTTTTTTCTCGCTGGGAATCTTTACTGAGTAATAAGTTCGTTTCGATCCGCCGGTTTTTGCGATCCTTATGGTTTCTTGGATTTGTTTCTTTATGATACACAACATGATTAAATTTCGTCCGTCGGTTACGCATTGTCGTGGGCTACGGGCATAAGTCATGCCGTCAAACTCTGATGAGTTCCGAGCCCCGTTGCGATAATTAAAGGCTCGTGGATTAATCGCTACAGTTATTTAAATTTTGCCTGAATACGCCCGCCGGGTCGTACTTTTTTACGTTTCGCGTCTTAAGATTAGCGTAGGTCGATTCCGAGAAGTAAAAAATCAGTTCTGCGGCAATAATTAAATATGACTAAGCTCACATACTGTTGGAGCCATTTGAATAATTTCAATACCAATACGTATAGGAATTCAGAATATAGAGCTTTGTATATAAAAAACGGGAAAAGGGACGAGGTTTTCGAATGCAGACGGTTGGGGAAGACAGAACCGTCACTTGTGCCCGACACGGGGTGGGACATGATGAACGCCACCCTTAAAGAATTCCCTCTCTTTCTAACGCACCCGTTTGCCCTTAGCGCCGTCTTAGTCAGTGTCATCTGGCAGAGCATTCACATGTCTGGGGCTACCAGAAGCGATTCGTAACAGTGAATAATGTGTTTGAATAGTTCACAATACTAATAGTAATAATAGGAACCGGTATAAAATTCATTGCACTCCGAACAATTAGAGCCCATTCCAATGGAATTATTGCACGTACTCAACTTAGAATAATAAATATGATATAAAAAGTGTTTGCTATCAACGGAGGTGTGCTTTTATGTATTCTTTAAATTGATAGCGGTAAATCAAGCATCGTTATACCTTCCGCACAGCTCGTATCGAATTTTACTGCGCCACTCGACCCGTTCGTAATACGACCGTAAAACTTAGAAAAATCTTTTTATATTACCTGTTACGTGGACGAATTGAGACGTACGGCTTGAGCGAGTGACTAGCGCATTGACACCGGCCGCTTAAATTTAACAGCGAAATAACATTATAGCGGGCGCTAGCCATAAATTCCGTTTCATTCATGATACTCGGCCCGAAGTCCTCCGTGCGTTTGTTTCTCGACCATAAATACTAATAAAACGGCCTCGTTACGGGGACACATCGAAAATCGGGCACACGACTTCTTAACGACACCTATTAGGGATCTTCTGTCTGGTCGATTTAATTGAAAAATTGTATCCAGAGCGCTGCAAGAGTTGTATCCGACTCCCGCGCCGGATGCGGGCCCAGACGACCATTATTCCATTTGCTCATCCGCATGGGGACACGCCGCGACGCCGCGCGACACCAACACGTGTCAATAAACCGATCGCGCGGGCGTTTCCGAACGCACCTACCTTAATTACTGGCAACTCTTCACCGTTCTATATTTGAAATGGTAGGGCCGCTCCGGTGCGAAGGTTAGGCCGGCCGGCTGCAGCGTCGCCCGCTTTGAAGCTTTAAAACATTTCAATATTCATTCCGTGAGCTAGAGTGTTTTTCTTGCGCGTTTATAAAAATAGCCGCCGTGAGCGATGTTCGACGCACGGATTCGGTCGATTCGCGAGCAGATTTATCGCCCAGAAAGTACAGCGGGGAAGCGTTAACACTCGTTTTAAGGCCGCGGATGAAAGTTTTAGTTCCCTATCCATTTTTAATTTGAACAATTTAAAAAACAAACACGGCCGCCGTCGCGCCGCTCGTAAATCGGGATCAGCTGATTCCTTATTGTATAGGCGTTTTAGCGTATTATCAGTTACAAGCGTGTCTCGTAAATTATTTATGTTTCCCAAATTAATTGTACGGACCGTTAACCTCGGCCCGCGATTCGGTTTACAAATTGATATCAACTAGTCTTGAGTTTATCGTTATTTCTGCGCATACGGAATTTTATCTGCGGAATATTGTAAACAGCGAGGTCAATAGCTGGCATATGAACCACGGACAGATAGTGCATGCCCCCTTATCGTCTGCTGCACTCCAAGGGACAGTTTCAGACTCTCTTAGTCAGATTTTACGTAAATACGCCGTCGTTAAGATAACGATTTCCTTTCGACGCGACGGCCGTCTCCGTTTTTGCTTTTATTAAAATACATAAAATAAGTATCTACTTAAAGGATTTTCTTGTCACTGAATTAAGTTGGTTGAATTTATGTGGCTTTCGGATCTACCGGGAGGCGATAAGTACACGGGGGTTATTCGACTAATTTCACTGAATCGAGCTCGGAGCAGTGTTGCCAACTATAAAAAAACAACTGGCGGTATCTCATCATAAATAACGTTGACATAAAGCCGCCCACGCGCATCTTATTACCGCGTCTGTCCGTTTGTCCGTTCGTTACCTCCATTGTGAGTGTGAATGCGAGATTAGCCACACCGGCACTCGTGATTGACTATTTAAGTTCAAATTCTGTGACGGACGCCTTTCTAAATGGAGCGCAATGGATTTTACATTGGCTTTTATTAAATTTTAACGGTCACTGTGCTCGGTGTTTATTTTTAAACACTCGATGTCGCTTTTGTTGGGAATAACTTACAGTAAAATTAAATTAAACAACACAATACTTTTTCTGGGTTTTTTGCGCGAAAGTCGTGTATCGAAATTAAATTAGGTTTGACATTTTTTTGGTGGATTTTTATTTTTATTCTGTTTCTGAATTGTATCGAATACTTAACAGTTAACGCGTTTGGGACTTAGGAATAAATAAAAATTGGTGATTATTTGTTTGAAGTACCTACACAATATATTTTCTGAACTTGTGTTACTAATTAATACACTGAAATACCGACAGAGATATTGTTAATTTCGCTTAAACAGTTTTATCAAGATTTATTTACGTTGCGGGATCAAGAAAATTGGACAGCGGCGTGCACCGGCGGGACTCGTTCTTGGCAATAATTTGGTCATCGCCCCGGTCGGGGGACGCGGTCACCGGCGACACAACCACCGAACCGACTCAATAACATTAAATCACGCCGATATTCAATAAACGGTCCACACTAATCACTCAACACTAAGCCTATGCGACGGCCATATTTCTTTAAACTGTCACCGAAAACCCCGCACTAAACAGGCTACTAACGGACCGGCGTGATTCCAATTTCAAACCTCGTTATCGCGTTCGAAAAAGAACACGATATTCAAAAAAAGATCTAGTAAAAGGTTTGGTGAGTTTTAAAAAAGGAAGCTCGCATGCGTTCCGCAAACTGTTGCCAGTTACTATGGAGCATTGTCCTTGCAACCCTTCGACGTAACTGCTGAATCATCTCACTTCAATTAATATTGTTTAATGTATACAGATCCCGACAGCGTATTAGAGGAATTATAACGTTCCGGCAGTCGTGGATTTGTTGATGGACGATAAACAACGCTTACATCGGTGTTGTTTGATCAAGAAAAGAAATAACATGACACGAAATAGCTACTAGCGAAATTCTGACAAACTTTATTTGTGCTATCGAAAACTATGTATCCGCTACTAAAAGTTTATTAAAAATACTAGTCGTGGGATGGATATATGACTTCTCTCAGGTTTTTTCGGTCTTTGCGCGTTATTAACAGAAATAGTAATTTAGACGCAATATTAACTACCTTACTGATAGACATCTTTCGGCAACCTAATCTCAGATGGTAATTTTCTTAAATCATTCAAAACGATAATGAAAGTTATTTTTTTTATATTAATGATCTTGTGTTATACATTACCATAACAACATTGATAGTGAATTTCGCTAGTTATGCGATGTGAATAAAGTAACAGGTATTTTCTTCTTATATAATCTAATAAATCTTCGATTTGTCTATTTATACATTTTGGTTTATGGTTTATGGTTTGGGTTTATTTTCCAATATTTACGTAATAATAATAATTACAAGACTAATTTTAATGCTACACTCTTTTTAAACTCTATATTACAATATAAAAAATATTCATATAAACGATACTTTACTAACACCGTAATGTAATTTATTATCATGTAGGTACCAAACTAGGTACGTGAATGCAAATGACAAAGGAAATCAGGCGCCGTTAAAATTATATTATGACAAGCGATTATATTTTATTTCTATCACGAATTCACCGGGACCGTCTTTAAAAAGGATGTTTAAGCAGTGGTTACACAATAAACCCTCAAATTAGCGCTCGCGCGAATTAGCGTTGAATCTAAAGTGCGCAATTAAAGAGCGTCTACAAAGAGCCAATTCGAAAATGAACAACGATATTCAAATTGAAAAAAGGAACGCGCCGTGAATAAAACAATGTGTACTGAGGGCGCAAGTTTTCTACATTTCATAGGGAAATAGATCGTATTAAATTTGTGACAAAGACTATAAATGCGTGCAATATTTTGACCACAGATCCACATGGTTTGCGGTTAACAGCGAATCGACACATCTAGAATCATAGACGTAGAGCGTACGCGGTTAAATAAACGCAAGTTGATTTTCGGCAGACAGAATCCTTACTTCATAAATTAAAATATTTTTTATACTATTAATAAATACAATAAATATACTTTACTTAAACAAGTACTGATTTTTTTTTCTGCAATACGCATTTAAGTTTTTTTAATTTATCACGGTACATTGTCTTTCACCGCAGATTATAATTTTAATATTATTTTTATACGATGGTTACTATACGGTTTTAAAGCAATAAGGCTTTATAATTTGCTATCGATATTTTTATATTAAACGGAATTTATTCTGTTAATAATCGACAACCAAAAAATATTTATTTAAATCTGTAAGTCACATTTTGCGCCTATTTTGGGCTATTTTTATAACAGAAATACAAAAGTCAGTAGGTACTATTTATAAAATAGATTCTTCGAAATATCCTGAGCGATTGAGAAATAAGTTTTGTTGACAAGCCAATTTGTCTTTGGTGCACTTGTCCACAGAAGTATAAATCGTTGACTAAAAAATAGCGAAGAGGTCAAATTTAAAATTCGAATATTTTAAATTTAAATAACAAATAAGTGGGTGCGTTCAGTGCTTCGGTCATCGCACTGGTAAGAACAGATTTTAGACGCTATTTCACGTTTTGACTTTATGGTATAAAATATGTTATTGCACTTAAACTACAGACTGCTGGTATTAACGGCGATATTTTTAACCTGTCTTGTCTAAGAAATATATATTAAATTTATAATACACCTGCATAAATGTCATTAAATATTTTTATTCTGTATCAACACATAACAACACAAGGTGTGCTTTGTATTTTAAATTAAATTTATTTAAAAATATTATATAAACATTTTAAAAATTTTAGAGCTATATAAATAAATATCAATAAAAACGTAACAGAAGATAAACAAACAGTAAGCAATAATAATTAAATATCATGAATTATTCAAGCTAAGTGGGTATGATTTTTTACTGTAACAACATAGGCCATGTATTAGAGTTTACTGAATTTTTTTAGTTATCTCTCAGACCTATTTTGAAGACATTAAAAAAATAAATAAGGAACTATTTAAAGTGCAAAAATTAATTTAAGGGATATTTGCAATTTGTGCAGCATAGTTAAATCTAAGTCCCATATTTCAACCCTTAATGAGTGACGGCGGAGTTCGTCCAATTGTGAGATGTTCATACACTGTGACTTAACTTTTTAAATTTTATAATTATTCCATTAACTAACGGTTCACATTAACATTGAACATTTAAGTAGGCATGTTTTTAATCTAGCAACACTTCATAAGGATTATGCTTACTAGCTCTACTTAGCTAGATTTACGAAAAATATTTTTTTCCACAGTAATTTTGTACGCGGATTACTCATTCTATGTTATTCGATGAATTAATGCGTACTTTTGTTATACCCGTATTTTGTACCTTTTTATACATATATCCTATATAAATATACCTTAATTTGAGCATAGGCAGTTTATGATATTCATTAATGTAGTCAATTTTCACTTTGGATTGAAACTCTATTCCAAGTTTTTAGTCTTTGTATTCTGATGCGACTATTTCACAAAATTAGTCTACAATTATATGTTGTCTATGATTCATAATTACGCAGAGTACAGTCGATCCTATACCAATAATAACACTACCTATTAACACAAGAAGGGTATTAGTATCAGTTTATACCATTGATTATAGATAATTAGGTCAGTGGAAGCCTTTGTTGGATAGTATGTAGGGCAAATGAGGTTAGCAATTTAAGAGATACACTGCAACTGTTTCTTTTACCAACACAATGTAATTATTTCATTGTAATGTAATAAGAAGACATTTCTGTGAAACAATAAATATTATATAGATTCAAAAACCTTAAGAACCAAAAGTATGTCTGTTATATACTTTCTTATTCTTAAGGTCTTACAGAAATTTAATGTAGAGCTAGAAAGAAATAATAATTGGTAGAAATAAGGCTTTTTGTAATATTATAACATAAGATACATATGCTTGACTTTGCTAACGTTCGCCTTAATCAAAATTGTCTATAGTTTATCGAGCTCAGCACAGTAGCCCTCTCAAAAGACTTATACAAAGTCAATAACCTCAAATTAATTCATATTTAGCACAGACAACACAAGAAATTTAATTATTCAAATGTATCATCTAATTATTTAAATGAAACTATGAATAGTTTATTGTTACTTTTTTTTAATCATTCCGTTACTGTTTCCGAAGGCAATGGTCATAATTTTTATTACGTGAATATGGTCTGTGGCGTATTTAATTGCGGACATAAAAGTAACAATTCTAATACTTATTAATTAACAAAACACAGAATCAAAACAGATTATATACGATATTATGTATTTCTAAGCAAAAAATATATACTTTAACAAAACAAAACCATTAATGTGATGATGGCACTTGCTGTCAATATATTCTACTACATAAAAGTAGATTTGATACATAAAACTGACCCAAAGAGCTTAAAAGTAACCTCATAACAGTTTAATAGATGGGCGATAAATCATAAACAGCGTTTATAGGATGATAACAGCAGAATTATTCCAAAGAGGTTTACAGGACTCGTAAAAGTGGAAAAATTAATTTTTGAACGGCAATAAAAATTAGTTTTCTGTGCCTAACAATTTATATCGCAGCCTCGTATATTATCTGTATTGGCACGCCGTTCAACGTCTAATTATATTATGCAAAACATGATCCACAGCCTCTGCGACACGAGGTTGGCAAAAGCACAGCCGTCGCTACTCGGAATGAATAAAAAAAAGCAGCTTGACTCTCTGCCCAAAAAACAAGGAACTTTCATTAACATAGAGTGTATTTGACAGCATTAAAAATGATCACAAAAAACTTTAAATAGATACAAACTAATAGTATAAACTAATCTACTCCCACGGAGTAAAAAATTGTGACGTACCGGAAAGTCGGTGACCATTTTCTAACCCGCTATAATCCGGCTTTGAAAAATAGCTATTTCTAATCACCACATCGCATTAAAAACGTAATGTCCCCAGACCGGTCCCGCCGGTTGCCTCTTTTATTATGTTTAATATATCATTCGTAGTATATTCTATTATATAAAACATCAAACCTTAATTTATATGGTCACCGTAGAGTCGATGACCATTTTAAGGGTTATTTATCTGTCACAGAAATGGAATTCAAAGGTTGAAATTAAAAAAAAAAACACGCACGCTTCTCCGGACAAAGGACACGCTAGTGCGCGTATTCAACAGCGTTTTAATTTTCTAATTACTTATAAATTATCTTTAATTTATTATTATAATTAGGTTATTACCTAAACACAAAAAAAATTGAATTATTTATCCGGTTTTAATTTGTTTTCTCATTAGCTACTTATATGTACGTTAAATAAAACAATTTATAAATTAACGATATGTTATCACTTCAAAGTCGAGCGTTACATGTGAAGTATGCGTTTACTTCATTATTATATTATCTACGTACTTCCTGAACAAGCTGTAAACGTCTTAGTTCGTTTAGACAGCTTGTGCGTTCTAAAAATTTAAAAGTTACACGCGTTTTTCTTATCTTTTACTTACTCCACAACATTATTTTATGGTTAGAGAGCTCGTTTTATTTGGAAACTGAATGAATTAACCGTTGCAATACTGGTATTGTCTATATTATCAGGAATAACGTTACCAATGAATTAAATTTTGTCGTAGCATCGTTTGTTATATGTACTTGTGCTCGGCGACATCTTTAAAAACAAATAATGGCGGCAATCAGATCGTTATTATATATAAATTTTATTTATGTTCAAAACACTAGTTTATATGTTGTATATTAGTTTTGTAATTTGGTGAGTCAGTTCCTTGCAATAAATATTACGCTGTCACTACAAACGAGAAAAAAAATAATTTTATGATTTCTTTTACGACGAATGTTATATTTAGCTACAAAGAAATTTTATTATTACGTTCCGAAATCAAATATATAGAGACTAGGTATTTTTGTCGTGAACGCAACTAAAAACAATATTTTGTACTATGATCGCGTGTATTAAATATTAGAGATTTTCAAACTTTTTTCTACTGCTGATTTCGTAAGCAAGTATTTTCTAGCGATAACTTAAAGATATCACTTATATCACATGTTAAAGAAACTGCTACTCTACTGCTCTCAAAACAATTTCCGGATTTCATAGTTCATTCAATTTTATTATTTTATTTATTTAATTAAATTTGGATTTTGAATATACAGCATAATAAATGGCAACAGAGTTTCACTATAATATACAGTAACCGAAAAGACATGTGACTATTGTCCATATATTGGAATTATAGCGGCGAATAACATTCAAGAGTAGGTAATAGTGTACCATAGACGCCATTACATTTCTTAAACACAAATTGTACTTTTTTTCTAACCTTTTGTGTTTCTAAAGTTGTTTATCCCATAAGAAACTATCTAACTATAAGGAATTAATGACTCTATTATTTTTATAAATAATCGCGTAGCGGCGTGACGTAAGGTTAAGTAGTAAAATCATTCTTAAAAGTTTTTATTATTCTCATAATAAAAATATCAATAACGTATACTTTATTGTAATTTTTAACAATATCAGGTATATTGCATAACACAGCTTCGATGCAATTCTAATACCAATATCTATAATAAATACCTAGCTATAGACAATTTATAGAATTAGGTGTCATTTTTCATCGTATCATAATTATTATTTTTTGTTGTCTGTGGGAGCATGTATTTTCTAGACCAAAAAGTAGCGTATTTGTTATTCTAGAATAAGACCTACGCGTATACTACGATAATTTCGCACAAATCCGTTTTCCCATTCGGATTAAGGATAGCATAAGTACCAGCTGACCAAAAAGCATCTATTAACTCGTATTTTACTTTTTGTGTTATACTCACAACCACATACATATAATATACATCTCGGTTTAATTTACGTTATTGTGTTGGTAGTATTGTTGTTTAGTATTTACCTATGTATTTCAGGAGGAAGAAAGAAACTTTCATTCTTTCTTTCTACTTCCTGGGCCTGAAATAATCATATCACAGTGATATTCCCATCACGGCTGTTAAACATGGTTGTTAGAACTAGCTATCATAGACACGAAATATACATAGACAAAACAATTATTCAGTAAATCTCCAATCAATATAATAAATTAAGAATTATTCTAATTCAGTTTTTGGTGTTTGAGGAGTCAAATTCCAAAGATATATCAAATAAATTAATTATAACATTTTAGAATACGTTATATTTTTACAAAAGAGTGTTTTTAGATATTTTTATTTAAAAACTCTATCAGGTAAAGATTATTAGAGATTTAATAATACCGTATTTAATAGATGGAATTTGCAAGTAGATAATGTATTTATTTTTTGGATATACTTAAGATTATCACAACGCTTCGAAAATAATATTCTTGATGATAATATATATTTTATTTGAATTCATAGTACCAATTTATTCGAATTTTGCATTTAAATACTATTTTTAAATCATTGAGAGGTTAACGACACAGTCAGAAACATAGATAATATGACAAAATACAGATAACGTAATATTAAAGTAGAATTCACTTTAATATTCAGCAATTTAAAATATATGATACGTTATTTTAGTTTCAAAATTTATAATATACCTATGTAAAATATTTGTTATTTTTTACAATTGTAACTACTATTTTAATGGAATTTCAATGACTGATAGGTTCTGTTTAAAAGCGACGGATTATTTCGGATGATCGCGTCGGTAAATTCATGGGTGATCTAAATTTGGGGAATCGAATTTATTTCGTCATGTAATAATGTTAATAATATTAATAATTATTATCTTAGCATCTGCTTATATTTATAATTAATATATTTGCAGTATTTCGTTTTCACTGTCATTATTACTCTTTCATTCAAAAGTCGTCTGTTTTCAACAAAATATTGTTTCTGCAATAAGACCGGCTTTGCACGCGGTTTTAAATATTTCCAACATTACCTATCTCCGTATATTACTAAGAATTTATCCGTCTTTTTCAAAAATTTACTATTTACCTTAAACGCCTTAATAACAATTAATGCCGAAGTTTCTAGTAAAGACAATTATCGAATTAAATCGTAAACCTTAGACTCTACATCACTCCAATGCCAAATGGATTTTCTCAAGTTAACAATCAAATTAATAATAATTAATGGAAAACTGCGTAGAAAATATAAAATATCCTTATAGAAATACACTGCGTATACGCTTCGTCTTTTACTTATTGAAAAAAAAACGTCCGCCGGGAATACAATATAAAAGAATGACCAAAAAATTTTTTACTATAAATTTTCTCAATACAATCTCACACAATCTTAAAATGCTGATTACAAGATATTTATGGGACACTTACACACACGGTCGCCTGTCCCTAAAGTAACTGAATACTTGTGTTATGGGTAAGAGAAAACTGGTAAATATATACATAATGATATTTTAAAATAAATACATAACTGAATTCAATTTCTAAACATTCTTTATTCAAGAAACTCGTAAACAAGTGCTTTTGAATCGTCAACTCTACTGCTGGTTCGGAAAGCTGTTCCTACCGAGAAGAGCAAGCAAGCAACTCAGCGGTTGCTCTTTTAAAAATAATACTTATAACTTATAACATTAAATCATTACTATCTTGTACAGGGTCAGAACAGTAGCTATGTCCACGCATTTTTATCATCTAAATAATCCTTAACAGTATAGTAAGCTGTTTGTATCAGCCTTATTTTCGGAAAGCTGTTCCTACCGAGAAAGGTGAACCAGTGAGAAAGTCGGAGGTTGCTCTTTTTTAAATATAATTCTTATTACTAGTTACATTTAGTTACTGTCTTATACAGAAAAACATATGAGTGAAATAGATTTCTTTTACCAATTTTTATAGTATGATTGTGAATGTATCCGGAATATCCGATATAACGAATATAAAATCGATAAAAAAACCATACCGTGTTATCGCTCTTCATTTAATATTTTAGTGGGCCAGCGTAACGTATTATCGTCTAATAATTGTGGAATTGATACCCGTTATCGCTGAACATCGTAAAATTTATGATACACTCTCGCTTAACAATATTTGGACAAGTCTTGTGCAAATATAATTTTGGTTGTTTGTTGGAAATTCTATACACGGTATGGCAATACTACAAATTTTAAAATCAATGTTTACGATAAGGGTCGAAAGGACTGGAACTGCGTTTTAAAAGCGAAATTAAAAAATCAGTCATGAACTTAGACTAAAAATCCGGTTCTACATTTGAAAGAGTAGCGTGGAATACATAGAGTAGAGAAGTCAGCGTAAAATGCCATTTTAGCATAAAGAGAAACTAAATGAGGGTGTATCTATCTGTCTCTCTTTTTTATGTGATTAGACAAAGATGAAGTATAGTTTCATCTTCCCTCTCATCATTTATTATTACACTCTCACATGCCTACTTGTAGCTCACTCTAGAATAAGTCTATGGTTAGGATTGGATTTAAATAATTAGAATTAGAGTCTAAGCATATTGAATATTCTTAGAATCTAAATGTAAATGAAGCTTTGAAAGATATACCTATTTTTATCTGAAAATTTTAGGTAGATTTTTTATAAGGCAAAACATATCTATATCACTTGTAGGTATCTATTTTATTTTGAAATAAAACCTCTAAAGTCTACGTCAATTGTTCGATTTCTTGCTCTCATTAAAGTTTAAAAAACAGCTGTTTCAAAAATTAACTTCTTATTTTCTTAATATAGCTCTGGTATTCAACTGACTTTTAAGCATTGAAAACCAATTCAATTAGTTAATAATTTAATGAAAAATAAAAGTTTCACGATATTTAAATATAACTTACAACGCTTGCAGCATTGCCTCTAAATTTAAATTTAAAAAAAATCATACTGCTTTAATATCTTTGACAAAGAAGTTTTCAATGCGATTGTGTATCCTTAATGTATATTTAGTTCCGCTTATCTGTATTTTATCGACTCAGCCTAAAATCCTACTCGATTTAAAGTATTATTTTATATATTTAATAATGTGTTATCTTTGTTACGGTGTAATTTTAATACATGCAGCCGTAAACGTCGTTTTTAATCTTTCGAAGTATCTTTTTTATTACATTTTCGTTTCTGAACGAATAATATTTAGTTCAGTTACAAATTATAAAAAAATATAGGTAATTATTATCTGTTATATTATAATTATTAAGTAAAATTATACCAGAGATATTTTATAATTATTTTCCAGAGATATTTTAAAAAGCAAATATATTTTGATAAGAATTTATTTTTATGTTGGTACACAGCTGATTTTAAATA
The DNA here is from genome assembly GCA_947086495.1 of Morpho achilles. Lineage (NCBI taxonomy): Eukaryota > Metazoa > Arthropoda > Insecta > Lepidoptera > Nymphalidae > Morpho > Morpho achilles. The sequence goes on along the minus strand of CAMTZB010000001.1, from coordinate 14,205,911 downwards.
TAACATAAATGTTACTTCTAATATTCAACTATTTGCATATAAAATACGTCCTAATCATTAAAATAATAAAACTGAAATTCATTTTAAACTGTGGTGTATATTTAAATAATGGGCTATACCAAAATTAAAATATCGAAGTAGGAATTGTTAATATGTGGAAGTTATTTTTAGTATAACATCTTATAATTAAATCTAACTCAAATATAGGTAGATTAATTTTTGAAGTTAATTTTATGAAATATGATTTTAAATTAGGTTTACAATTTGAAATGTTTTTTAAATGCAAGCATTCTGATAGTCTATGCATTATGGATTACTTTATTCATCCTTAGTTATATATTTTATTAGAACATCATAGTTATTTAGCCATAGACAATATCAAGCATAAGTAAACAAAGTTTTTTTATTTTACTCTTAGGAGATAATAATTATATACCTTTATCTAAGCGGCTAAATACGGAACTTTCGGATTAACAAACTATTGTCTATCTTATAGATATCAAGACACTAACCGCGACTTCGTTTATGACTACTTAAACGTTAAAGTACAGGTATAAATAAGTAACTAAGTATGTATAGCATAAAAAAACTGTTGATATTTCTTTCTTAGAGCTTATTAGTTATTTAAATGCATTTTTCTTAAGTTTTTGGATAATTATTATATATACCTATATATTTAAGTTTAAATTAAGTTAGAAGTAAGTTAGAAGTTTATTTTTGTGGCTGTAATGGACTTACATACGAACTTTAATTTATAATGATTGTTGGACAAACTTGTATGTAAGCTGTTGGTGTAATAAAGAAATAAATAGTATATAGATAGAGTAATTATAAATAATGCAGTATGTATTTTCAGAAAAATATGGGAATATTTTCAAGGGGTCGACTGTTGTATAAGATTTAATTGCGTCAAAATTCATTGCTCCAGCGGATTAGTGAAAGCTTAACAGACAGACTGACTTTACTATTAGTATGCATTATGAAATAAAACGGTAAAGATTTTTGTAGGTTAAAACATTTTTAAAATACCAAGATGGCGTTTTTACGAGATGGTAAAGGAATAAATAAGGAAATGATAATTTTTATGTACAAATTAAATTGCCAACAAAGTTCGTTAATGTTTATGAATGAAAAAAATATTTAACACGCCGAACTTTTGTTTATAATTATAAACCTTAATTATTCATTACGTTTCAATGTTTGTTCACACTGTGTGAATTTATTAGAATTATATTAAGTTTAGAAGCAACGCAGTCATTGATTTTAATGAAAATTTATGTTAATTTTGATCTTGCTTACAAACAATTATTACGCAATTATTCTTATTTACAAAAAAATTGAAATTAAATCCGCGTATCATGAGATTTGTCTTAAGTCGATGTTAAAATCGACAAATATATCGCATGCTTAGTATTAAAGTGACCTAATTCAAAAAATTTGTTTTATGATAAATTGCAATAATAGGTACATATCGTACCGCCTACAAAATTCGTGAGTATCAAAGAGACCCATAACTCAGAAGAGCAAGAAAACTACCTTTTTTTTAATACTTCGTAGCGAGATGTCACAGATAGCATTGAAATAAGGAATACAATCAATTAAGCCTAATTTTGATTTCGGTCGCTTTAATATTAAACATGCGATATAATTACAAGGTTATTTAATAATGAATAAGCTATTATGCGTTCAGAGTAAATATATGTAGATTATAGACCAAAATCGATTTATTTTTATTTTCTCATATTCCGCTCTACTTAGAGCAGTTTTTTTTTATAAGAATCTTCTCCGGATAATAATTTAAAAAATAAGCCAAATTGTTCCAACCGTTCATGCGTGATGCAATTATAAAAGGGAAATAAAGATTATTTTTATAGGTTTTTATAAATTAAGAGTATATGTAGAGTATAGAGATAGAGTTTAATTTTTATTTTCTTTTTTCCCGCCTTACTTACATTTAGTGTCATAAAAACTTTATGACAATAATTAAAGCATCAAAAAACAAAAACAAGGCAAATGTTTCCTCCGTTCACGCGTGATGCGATTACAAAGGGAAATAGAGATTCATTTTCATACATATAGATTAAATTTGAAATTAGAACTATTTACATCAATTTTTTTCATTAAGTTGCCTGACTGCAGACATGTTAATTAACCATAATTGTTGCTTTATGCTAAATAGTAGTAAGTTTCTTATTTAGGCGTTAGTATATAGCCAATGTTATGATATCATCAGTATATTTAATGTTACAATTACTTCATAGCGCGAAATTAATCAAATTTCGAAATAAACTAGTGTCAATGCACTCTAAACTGACGTATGATTTACTCACGTAACGTTTAAACAGGAATTACTTAAGCGAATTACGATTTTTTTTATCGCCAACGCTGATACTATTTTATATGTATATTATTTTTGTTACAGGCTTAACTATGATAATCTGAGCGTACCTAAATACCTACGAATGGTTTGTTTTAATTGCGACGGAAATTGTTTGTTTTTTTATAATTTGAAAATGGAACATTTGCACTAATGCATTTATTTTAAATTTAAATTTGACGTATAATAGAAACTTTTTTAAATAATACCTATGGTTTATGTTTTCTTTATGGTTATTTTTATATACGATTTTTATAAGACGCATTAGATGCATTGTCGATGCACTCGCTGCACTTTTCCGTCGGCACTGTCATGTACATAAATAAGAAAAATGCGCCTATCTTACATTATTTTCGATACGTTAATGATTATTATCGAATCAGCTACTTTATTTTTAATCTGTTTATCTTTTTACAAGTATCGGTGGAGATTATTACGTACGAAATCATCGGTTAAGTAAATTTTTATTGATAATCCTCAGCGCCGTTTATTTGTATAACACCTAAACTAATTTTTTTGTAATTTCCTGATAAGATACCTAATAATACCAACAATTATGTTTACAACGCATATGTATAAGTAAAATATATTTGTGCGTGAAATATAAAATGTTCCATAAAACTTTAAAAATATTGTTATTGGTTATTGTCGCTAAAATATTGTATTTATTTTTATTACTACACAGTTTATATTCTCTATGGTTTTAATGTTTTGCCACGATCAAATCTTTTTTCAACCAAACAGATAAAAAAATCCGTACATTGAAAAAGGCCGGATTAAATTCGACATTACCTGACTAAACAAAAACAATACAACCCTAAATCTTTTAGAAAGTCGTCCCCGAATGTTCCGTTAGGGCTCTTTGTGGCGCGAACCAAGTTTTTTCTTTTCATTGTCAATTGAATTTTATTGTTGGTTTCCGAGATAGGCCCTTTTGTGCCCAACCGTGCGTCTAAAGCCGCTTGTAACTTTACCTACGCAGTGTTCAGATCCCTATTCCATAAGAGCAATCTACAATAGACTCCCCGCTGGAAGCCATTTTATCTCATTTATTGTTAGACACATTTCTACAAACTGCATGCGCCATCAGGTGTTCCTTGGTAAATTCACAAACGCATATAACCTATTTTATATATCAAAACGTTTTCGCACCTTTAACTAAGAGATTTCAATGACTGAATAATTATGTCTAATTTCCTAAGCAATGAACACAATTAATACATTAATGAAGTTTATATCTGTCGTGTCTATGGCGCGTCTTTGACGGGAAATGAATTTGTTTCTAAACGGAATTGTGAAATTTACAAGCATGTAGGTCAACGCCTCGATTCGAATTTAGAATGAATCTAATACAGACCCTGAATCGATCGAATTTATTAATTTTTACAACTCTCGAGACAGGTTATTGTTACGACCGCGTTATCTAAGCTTTTACGTCCATAAACCGCTCGTTTCGTTTTCATTAACGCCGGTAATGCGTCGGTGGCTCTACCGCGCATTCTAAAACACTATTAGATATTCCGAACGCGTCTAACTTGTTAAAACCGCTCCCCGGTGACGGGGATACGGTGATATATTACTTCGGACATAGTTCACTGATATCTTAACACGTCAGATTTGATTTTTGTAATTCCACGCTTGTTTTGTCTGTTAACATTTTTATTTTAACGCCGACTATAATGATGTCTCAATTTATATATGATAAAGGATATACGTGTATTTATATATATCACTGTTACTTTAATGACGAACGTCGAAAGCTGTATGGGTAAAGAACTTTTTTTCTAATAGACTGTATAATATGCAACCTTTGCCTATCAATATAATCTAAAAGATGCTTTGATTGTCAATGGGTGTTCTGAGCGCTAACGTCACACTCACGTGCGTAAGAATCGTGTGTACATACCCTAGGCTGAGCCATGAAAGCTCGGCCCGAGCCCGGGTGCAAGGCTCCGCTGGCCACCACGAATGTTTTCTCGTCACGGGCCCAAGCTAACACAACACAACACGTGAACACATACACATCAATTATCGACACCGTCACTGCGGCCCGCTAGCTCACCAGTGTCATAATGCACTCGCGACGGCTGAGTTTTGGGAAGGTCGGAACGCGTGGCCGAGCGAGGCGCGGGGAGCGGGAGGCCCGGCGCGCTCGGCAGTCTGTCGGACACTGGCGAGGCCGCCGCGAGCGGGGCTCCGGCGGGGCGTGGCGGCCGGCCCCGGGGCGCCGCCCAATCAGGCGCGCGGACTCCCCGCTCGCTCGCTCCCGACGCGCCTCGGCCCTTCGCGGCGACTCCTCGGCTCCTCGCGCCGCCACTCCTCGACGCGCAGCCGGATCGCGAACGCGCTCAGACTCCCCACGAACTCCACTCTCCTCTGCCACTCTATTACTACGCGTGTGTTTATGCTCCGCGGATGGATTTTTTCAGATTAGCCCAAACAATCTTATCCTAATAATTTTGTAAATGCCAAATTTTGTGATTATGGATGTATATTTGTTACTCTTTCCGCTGAACTAATATCGATGAAAATTGGCAGAATTATTTCTTATATATCGGAATAACATATAAAGTATAGAAGTCTTGGATGACTTTGAAAAGCGCCATCTATTATTACGCGACAATAGTCCACGCGAATGGAGTTGCGGGTAAAATCTAGTATTACATATCCAGAGGATTGCTTGGATGTTTTTAGGTAAAAAGGTGTTGACGCATGCGCTGTAACATCGCTCTAGTACTTGTAGGTTTAATGTGAAAACTTTATAATAAGAATTTTTTTTTATAATAATATATTAATGTTTTAAGTGACAAAATTTCCAAAAATTAAAAATACGTTTGATAGAGAATCTATTAAAATACCTTTCTCAGCTCTTCCATAGAGAATGGAAGAAATCTTCAATGATTGCAAAGAACACGTAAGTTTGCTAAAATAAAATTTACGATTACAAATACCTTGTAAGTGTGTAGAATAAAACATTTATTTATAGTTTCAAAAATATTGAATAACCAACTGAAAATTTATTATATATCTTCCATCGTAGACAATTTACAGACAAACAATATGAAATAAGGAACTGAAAAAGTACTAAACTTTTTACTTTGATGCAAATTGACATTTACAATTGAATTACAAAAAAATAAAGAATTAAACGTAACTAGTAATGTTATCTTATACATAATTAGCAATTAAAGTTTAAAAAAAACATTTACCGAATAATTGCAGTAAGTAAGGTGTATTATAAAATACTCGATCTGAAAATTTACATTTTTAGCGAGTACTTAAGATAATTATATTGATAATAGCGTAATAAACACTAACAATTGTGTCATACAAAAATTTTCCGACGATATCCACGTGTTAGCTAAAACTAGATATCGTTAGAACTTTATTGTTATATGCGACTCTTTCGAGGAGGTCACGTGTTCAAACCCGGGCACGATATTATTGTGCGTGTAAGTCATCCATCATCCTCTTGCCCTTATCCCACTATAAGTGGGGTCGGCACAACATGTTACAAACATGTTGTTATATGATTTGGCTACGTATTTTACGACCGGCCGCATGCGTGACGTCAACTTACCTTAGTCGCCTTTTACGATACCTCGGTAAGAAATGAGGGTGGTACTATTCTAATCAGCCGGATACCACACAGCGTTAATTTACAATACAAAAGTAATGAATATATTATTTTGCAATATAATTTTATCGCGGTTATAGAAAAATAATAAGTGTGAAAAAAAAATATAATACGAAATACATAAATAAAAACAAATAAATGAGTTTTTCTGTTAAAACTTATGTGTCTTATTGATAATTGCAATTTATCACACGCTTTTCGGTGAAGGAAAACATCGTGAGGAAACCTGCATATCTCTAGAGAATTCTGGAGATATGTGTAACCTACCAATCCGCATCGGAGCAGCGTGGTAGGTCTTAGCTCCAATCCTTCCCTCCAAAAACGGAGAGAAGAGGCCTATTCTCAGCTGTGGGATAGTAACAGGCCGCTATTTCATTTAATTATCAAATCAAATTATATCTTTATTCAAGCTCTTTGAAATACTTTTGAATCGTCAAGGATCAATATGATTAATGAAGCTACAATTGGTTCAGAATGTTGCTCTTACCGAGAAGAACCAGAAAGAAACTCGGCGGTAAAAATAAGAATAAAAAAATAAAAATATATACTTCATAAAAATAAATACTTACTCCAAATTTTAGTGACATTTCAAATTTTACATTATTAAACCGCAGTCCTGTATGAAGCTGAAAGGATTTTCAAATACAGGCAATTTTTATGATCCAAATAATCTTCAATCTTGTAATATGCTTTACGTATAAGTACATCTCTTATACTTAATTTAAACCTTTATGTAAACTGATCTAGTATGGATTGCGAAATTATTCAAATTCCAATTAAAATTTTCAAATTCAAAATATTCTTTATTCAAATGGACTGTTTACAGTAATTGAATCGTCAAATGTTTTGAAGATCCACTGATTCGGAAGTTCGATTTTTTTTTGGATCCCTATTTTTTTTTATGTAATATAGCCTATATTGCTGTCTCGTAATACATGTGGCATCTTGTCCTGCATGTATGTGATATGTGATTACCTGCTTCATACATTTAGCATTGCATGTATTATAACTATCGCGGATTACAGCTAAATAATTTTATTGTTGAAGACTAAAGTCTTCGAACAGTGCGTGTTGCCAGTGATGACCTATGGCTCTGAAACTTGGTCGCTGACTATGGGCCTCATAAGAAGGCTCAGAGTCACTCAGCGGGCGATGGAGCGAGCTATGCTCGGAGTATTTCTACGTGATCAAATCAGAAATGAGGAGATCCGTAGAAGAACCAAAGTGACGGACATAGCTCAACGGGTCGCGAAGCTGAAGTGGCAATGGGCGGGGCACATAGTTCGAAGAACCGATGGACGTTGGGGTTTCAAGGTGCTAGAGTGGCGACCCCGCACCGGAAAACGCAGCGTAGGCAGACCCCCCACCAGATGGACAGACGACCTCAAAAAGGTCGCGGGGAGCCGCTGGATCCAGGCGGCACAAGATCGTGTGGCGTGGAAGTCCATGACAGAGACCTATGTTCAACAGTGGACGGCTATTGGTTGAAGAGAGAGAGAAAGAGAGAGAGAATTTTATTGTAACAACTGTACTATGTAATGCAAAGTACCCTGCTTCTATAAATTATGTGGTTAACTCACAATAATTACTCTTAAATTCAAAATTTCAGTTAAATACACTGATTACCAACCGACGCCGCAAGCAAATTTGGTTACAATAAAAATACATTATAAATGTAATATTTAAATAATACCTACAATAAAATACATTAAAAAGATAAAATTGACGTGGAATAGAAAAAAGTACATATAATATTTATGGCGTGAATTTCTATTATCTATGTACTAGTCTCATGAATAAAACAATAGCAGAATTAGCATAAAATTAGCCAAAATGTTACAACATTGTGTTCGATAAATACTTTAAAAAAATATTAAAGGTATATTTTACTAATCATTTCGACTATAAGTATAAATTCAAATTCAAAATATTCTTTATTCAAATAAAATTGTAAACCAGTGCTTTTGAATCGTCATCTCTACTGCTGGTTCGGAAAGCTGTTCCTACCGAAGACCAGCAAGAAACTCGGCGGTTGCTCTTTTTAAAAATATAATTCTTAATACTATTTAATAATAATTTATAGAATTAGGCGTTACTTTGCGGAGGTCCATAATACAAAAGTAATGAGAATATTATTTTGCTATAATCCGCGATAAGAGAAAATATATGTAATGCTAAATGAAGAATGTACAATTCGTTCTCATACCTGATACATGTTGATTTTGTAAGAACTCATGCACTCCACGACAAAATCATAAAACCTTTACGATTGTTGAGTTTGTGATAGTGAACGTATGTAGTGTATGTGTATTGTCGTGGCGGTGGTGGAGTTTTGTGCATGTGTTTTGAATCCTGCATGTATCAGGTATAAAAACATATTGTCCACTCTACATTTAGCATTATATATATTTTCTATTTTACTTCATCGCAAATACAGCAAAATAATTTTATTATTACTCTTGTATTGTAAAATTGTCTAAATCTATAAGGTACTTGAACTATTAAGTTGGGGCGAACGAAGTCGCGATTATTACTTTGTTAAAACGATTGCAAATATGAAATAGATTAACGTTTCAAGTCGGCTAACGTAAAAAATCCTACCATTTAATTTCGCAACGGCAATCGCGGTATCACGAATCATGAGCCGACGCTAAGCAACGCAAAAACGGTGGTCACTTTTTTCGCCGTAATTGCAAGTTGCACGGGAATCGAAGGCGGATCCTTTGCCACGCCCCGGTCACTGGGCTATTAGCGCTAATGGTACCAACCGCAAATCGTACATATATTTTGAAATTTTAACAAAACCCTTTAAAGCCATTGCGTTCTTAAATAATTGTTTACTTGTGTATTTATTTAAATTGTTACATTATTATAACACTTAAATATTATTTAGATTTAATAAATTCAATTGCATTCAATAAATTTAAATTGTTAATTATGAATGAATGATTGAATGAATAACTCTATATTGCACACCAGGTAAATAATACAAATAAACAACAGAAATAAGAACATTTAAGAGTGCAAGGGCGGTCTTATCACTAAAAGTGATCTCTTACAGTTAATTATATAATCACTTAATTGATCTGACAAAAATTGAAATTTGTATTATGACAGACGCGTGTAAAATATTTTACAAATGTCAAACATATTTAAATGCAAATAAATAAATAAAAAATCAAATTCAAAATATTCTTTATTCAAGTAAACTTGTAAACAAGTGCTTTTGAATCGTCAACTCTACTGCTGGTTCGGAAAGCTGTTCCTACCGAGAAGAGCCAGCAAGAAACTGGGCGTTTGTTTTTTTTACAAAATATTCTTAATGCTAGTTACATTTTTATTACTGTCTTGTACAGGGTCGGACAGTAGTATCCACGCATAATTATCATCTAAATAATCTTTAATAGTATAGTAGGCTTTCTGCAGTAGCCTTTTATTAATAGTGTTTTTAAACTGCTGTAATGGCAAAGCTAAAATTGATGATTGAATTTTATTATACAATCTTATACCCAAACCCAAAACTAACGTAAGAATAAATAATTCCTAAAAAACTTCTCTTCTGTCAGTTTAGAAATCAAAAAAATCATGCCATATGCTTCCAAGTTAAAGATTCATTATACATAATAAAGTCTGTGTGTTCAATCAATCGCAAAATAATAAAAAACTTTTTTGACAAGTTTTTATTTTAAAGGGAAATGCATTAAAAAGCTTAAGTTTTCTTAAACTAAAGGCCTAATAATTTATAGAATAAGACGGAGATGTAATAATGAAATTATTTTGATATAATCCGCGATTAAGTAGAAAATATATATATGCATTTCAGCATTACGTACATTTTCTATTGCTGTTATGGTTTTCAATTGTGTCGTGGAGTCTATCTCCTGAATATTGCGATGCGAAACGATTGTTGAGTTTGTGATAGTGATCGTGTGTAGTGCTTTGTATTGCTGGCGGTGGTGGTTTGATCGTGTGTTTAACTAATGCTGCATATATCGGATTGTCCACTCTACATTTAACATTATATATATTTTCTTGTAACTTAATCGTGGATTATAGCAAAATAATTATTACTTTTATTAGAACGGCCTAATATTTAATTATGAGTTCTGCCAGTATTGCTGCTGAATAGAATGTGTATTTTTTACATAAACACCTATTCTTAGTTTAAAACACGTGTTTTTAAACGTATTATACAACGTATTCGATTTGAAAATACGATGTATAATGCAATTCACGTTCGAAATTTAAAAAAAGATGCACATTTATCAAGTTTTATTACAAAATTGAAATATCGTTAATTACCTTTATTTAGACATTTACCGCACCATTTAAATTCAAAGTTACATCAATTTAATGCAAACGAGAGGCTATTATAATAAACTATAACAACTTAACCTTCAATATTCGACTGGTTAGAAGCGTCGATTGTACTACGCGTGGCGCCATCTGTTATCTAGTAGCAGAACTTTTCATATGAATTATAATTCTATAATATTCTTTTGTTTTAATTTTACTTTATTATATTACATACATATTATCAATAATATAATAAAATAAATATTTTACTATATTTCTTATTCACCTTATGCTAGCTTGAAAACAAATGGATACTTGACATCGATGTCTTAGCGAAAAAATTTTAAAATCATAATTCTCCTGCCCTTATGCCACTCTGGGGTCGGCACATGTTTTAAACATGTTGCAACAAGATTCGGATAGCACACGGTGGGTCAAATTACATTAGTCGTATTTAACGACCCTCGGTAAGAAATGAGGGTGGTCTATTCTACTCAACCGGATACCACACGGTGGGTCAACTTACCTTAGTCGCCTTTTACGACACTTCGGTAAGAAATGAGGATGGTCTATCCTATTTAGTCGGATACCACACGTCTTATTTTATTTATGTTTAGTTTAATTCTTAATAATTCATTCAGTAGTTTTTATTATCGTACCATAAATAATATTTCCTTTAGCGCTGTGTGGTATCCGGCTGAATAGAATAGTACCACCCTCATTTCTTACCGAGGTGTCGTAAAAGGCGACTAAGGTAAGTTGACGTCAGGCAGGCGGCCGGTCGTAAAAACGCAGCCAAATCATGTGACAGCATGTTTATAACATGTTGTGCCGACCCCACTTAGAATGGGATAAGGGCAGGAAGATGATGATAATATTTCCTTTACTTTTACTAACAATTAGTAAATTCAATATTCAAAAACAGGGATTCGTATTTCTCAACGAATGTTACAAACTATTATTATTGAAATAAACTTAAGATAAGTCCCGCTCTCTCTTGTTAATCTCAATGTATCATTTGTCGGGAATTAGAGAAGGAGAAAAAATAAAGGATAATTATACCGGGCTCAGAGCTTTCCGCGTCTACATTTGTTAAGATTTTGACGGGCTAACTCGCTACGGAGACAGCTTATTTATATCACAATAATTTTATGGTAAAACTACACTCAAGTCCCCCTTTGCCATTTTGTAGTAGTAAGTAGTAAGTAACGGCCTGTTACTATCCCACTGCTGAGAATAGGCCTCTTCTCTCCGTTTTGGGAGAGAAGGATTGGAGCTAAGACCTACCACGCTGCTCCAATGCGGATTGGTAGGTTACACATACCTCCAGAATTCTCTAGAGATATGCAGGTTTCCTCACGATGTTTTCCTTCATAAGCAAAAGCAATATTTGCCTGGTTTGATTTTAACCGCTACTGACATTAAATTAAAATCAAATCCAATCAAAATAATATTTCCTCAGAACTAAGCTTTTTCACTTTTAAATCGTGAATGATACTTATTATAAAATAAAGCCCCCAAAAGCTGTATGTCATCAATTTTCTCAAAATCTACTCAACGGATATGTGTAAGGTTTTAACTAAAAGGTAAAGGCTGAAAGATATTTCCTTAAAACGAAAAATAACTAAACTCATATCATTTGATATAGGTTTAGTTATTTTACAACAATACTTGCCTATTTCCTTTAAAAAATTAATTAATAATACATACGGTTACTACTGTAATATATATTATGACAGTAACTGTAGGTACAAACCTCTGTGGTTTTTTATAGTGTTAAGTAACATTTTTTTATAAATTGTTAAATAATTTGAAAAAAAATAAAAAAGATAGTGCAATTTTTCCGAAAGGTTAGGTTAGGTTACAGTACATCGGGCGGTTGTAAAAAAAACTCACCTGCTGGGAGCTTTGCTTGCGCCGTGTAAACTAACAGAGATACACTAAAATAATGTACTAAGAAATAGTAGATAAAATAATAATGATAATAATAAATATACGGGACACTTACACACACGGTCGTCCGTCCCCAAAGTAAGTAACTTAATACTTGTGTTATGGGTGACAGACAACTGGTGAATATATACTTATATATTTTTAAATACATACATAAATACAAATATACACCCAGGCTCAAAGACCAACAAATTCATTTAAAGAAAATGTTGGCCCTCGGCAGGAATCGAACCTGCGACCCGAGGAGCTGAAGCCAGGGTCACTATCAACTGTGCCAATGGGCCAGTCAATGCACCAACGGGCCAGTCGGATCAACCCTTGCTCGGTAATTTTTTTAAAGACAAAAAAATGGAACTAAAAAATTTTAAAAAGCTGGTAAAAGTTTTGCATTGATTCCGGGTATTTTGACTTTTCTCGTCCGCCCGTTCTCCACTTCTCATCTTTCTGATCCATGTATACTTTAACAGTTTTTCAATAAAACAGAGAAAAACGACATATTTTAAATTAAAACCTAGCTAGATCGATTAATCGTCTCCGAAACCCCTACATACTGAGTTTCATGAAAATCGTTGAAGCAAAATTCAGATTTCATTTAATTATTTTCAAATAATTTATAGAATTAGGCGTTACTTTGCGGAGGTCCATAATACAAAAGTAATGTGAATATTATTTTGCTATAATCCGCGATAAAAGAAAATATGTGTTATGCTAAATGTATGTGTACTATTCGTTCTCATATCTGATACATGCAGAATTTGTAAGAACTCATGCACTACCCGACACCGATGGCACAACAATACACAAGATGGCATAACAATACAATCTTTACGATTTTGTGGTGGAGTCTATCTCCTGACGATGCTTCGGTTACGGGGCGAAACAATTATTGAGATTGTGGTGGTGAATGTGTACAGTGCTTGTGTATTGTTGTGCCATCGGTGTCGAGTAGTGCATGAGTTCTTACAAATTCTGCATGTATCAGATATGACGAATAGTTCACTCTACATTTAGCATTACACATATTTTCTTTTATCGCGGATTATAGCAAAATAATATTCACATTACTTTTTTTTTATTATTTTCATATAAATATTAAATTAAAGAAGATATTGATCCTCGACGATTCAAAAGTGCTTGCAAAAGCTTACTTGAATAAAGGTTATTTTGATACACTTTTTGTAAAGATATAATTATACTTTTTTTTAAAGTATGATTTTAAAAACCAAAAGCCGTATCCACTGTTAGCCAGCCCAACATGTGTCCACACGTGTGTCGTGTCTCGCCGCTCGGAACACTTCGGCCTAACCTATTTACTGGGATTAGGGGTACCTCTAGCGAGACGCGGGACACATCCCGTATTTACCATACACTTTGATTGTCATCGATTTCTGACACGGGATTGTGATACAAATAGCATCAGTTCCAATTTTAAAAGCATGGTCACTATTAAATATTGCTATTTTGTTTGCAATTTCGTTTGACAGTATAACCCACCAATCCGCACTAGAGCGGCGTGGTAGGTCTTAGCTCTAATTCTGCCCTCCAAAAACGGAGAGACCTATACCCAACAGTATGATAGTAACAGCCCGTTACTTTAAGTAGTAAATTAAATTGTAAAATTATAAAAAAGTAAATTGCGTTAGTGCTTTATTGTACATCAAATAATTTATAGAATTAGGCGTTACTTTGCGGAGTCCCATAATACAAAAGTAATAATAATTTTAAGCTATAATGCGCGATGAAGTAAAATAGAAAATATATATGATAAATATTGGACAATCCAAAATGGACAAGCGGATAGTCCACTCTACATTTAGCATTATATATATTTTCTATTTTACTTCATCGCGGATTATAGAAAAATAATTTTATTATTACTTTTCGCTACAGAGTAGCTAATTCAAGGCAGTCTTATTATTTATAATCATCATCTTCATCCTCGTACCCTTATCCCACTGTAAGTGGGGTCGGCACAGCATATTATGAACATGTTGTTACTTAATTTGCCTAGTTCGTTTACGAGCGGCCGCGTGCCTGATGTTAACTTACCTTAGTTTTTTACGATATCTCGGTAAGAAATATAGGCGGTCTATTCTACTCAGCCAGATAAAATAAGTAGCCAAATCATGTAACAACATGTTTATAACATGTTGTGCCGACCTCACTTAGAGTGGGATTTTATATCTATGTGCGAGTAGGAAAAATGTGATTTAAAATCTCGTTAATAAGCCAGTAATAAAGTAGGCGTTGCAAGAACAAAGCCAGAGTTATTCTTACTTGTCGTTTCAAGGATTTGAATATGACATTTGTGACAGACAAACAGAAACAATAATGTTATTGTTCCCATTATGTCAGTTTGTTTATCTGTTCTATACCCATACTAATATTATAAATGCGAGAGTGAGTATGTTTGTCACTCTTTCACGGTGAATCTGCTGAACCAATATTTATCTTAAGTAATTATATATTAGTAGCATCTTTTCATATATTTTACCAAAATTAATTAAAGGATTAAATAGTTAAACTTATGTAAACTTTTTCTTCTTCTCTATATTACCCGTATTTTCTTTCTTCTTCAATTCCTGTCCTTTTCCCTCTGTTCTTCAGAGGGTGACTGGAAGAGGAAGATCCCTTAATTTATAGAATTAGGCGTTACTTTGCGGAGATCCATAATACAAAAGTAATAATAAAATTATTTTGCTATAATCCGCGATGAAGTAAAATAGAAAATATATATAATGCTTAATGCAGAGTGGACAATCGGTTATCATACCTGATACATGCAGGAGTCGTAAAAAACACATGCACACACCTCCACCACCGCCACCGTGATACACAAGCACTATATACGTTCACTATCACAAACTCAACAATCGTTTCGCCCCGCAACCGAAGCATCGTCAGGAGATAGACTCCACGACCAAAATCGCAAAGGGATTTTGGTCGTGGGATTTTGGAGGTGTGTGCATGTGTTTTTTACGACTCCTGCATGTATCAGGTATGATAACCGATTGTCCACTCTGCATTAAGCATTATATATATTTTCTATTTTACTTCATCGCGGATTATAGCAAAATAATTTTATTATTACTTTTGTAGGAAGATCCCTTTTAGGGATTCCGGAAAAGTCCGGGGAAGTCCGGCTTTATACATGTGCTTTTTTACTTTTTCTTTCTATTTTGTAAATATATGTATAAAAAGAAATAAATAAACCAATATCTATAAAATTTGGCAGTATTATTCCTTGTACATCGGTGTAACTTATAGGCTATAGA
Source organism: Morpho achilles (assembly GCA_947086495.1). Classification (NCBI taxonomy): domain Eukaryota; kingdom Metazoa; phylum Arthropoda; class Insecta; order Lepidoptera; family Nymphalidae; genus Morpho; species Morpho achilles. The sequence continues at coordinate 14,190,373 of CAMTZB010000001.1, read as the reverse complement.
AATCCTGGTAATTCTACAGGAATAGGATAAAATTGAAAAGCGATGTCTATGATCATCCTAAGACACGAAAACAGTCCACGCAAACGAAGTTGCGGGTAAAAGCTAGTAATGCATATACCATACTGATACAAGTTTGGAGAATAATTAAATTAATGCACATCAAAAAAGCTGTGATGGCCCAGCGGTAACACCGTACGACTCTTTCGAGGAGGTCGCGGGTTCAAATCACGCCAGACACCAATGAGTTTTTCTGTTAAAACTTACGTGTCTTGTATTGATAATTTCAATTTATCACACGCTTTTCGGTGAAGGAAAATAACGTGAGGAAACCTGCATATCTCTAGAGAATTCTGGAGATATGGGTAACCTAGGAGCAGCGTGGTAGGTCTTAGCTCCAAACCTTCTCTCCAAAAACGGAGAGAAGAGGCTTATTCTCAGCAGTGGGATAGTAACAGGCCGCTACTATACTATATATACATTTTAATCATGTATTAACCGATTTGTCAACCGATGGACGTCCACTGCTGGACATAGGTCTCTGCATGGGATCTCCACACCACACGATCTAGTGCCGCTTGGACCCACAGACTCGCGACCTTTTTGAGGTCGTCAATCAATCTCGAAGGGGTCTACCGACGCTGCGTTTTCCTGTGCGCGGTCGCCAACACCTTAAGACCCCAACGCCCATTAGTTCTCCGCATTAGTTATTTTGTAATGTTCCGTAATATGTTATTCTGTATGTTTAATTTTGTAATAATATGTAAATTTCTATGTAAAGCATATTACAAAATTGAAGATTATTTGGATGATAAAAATGCCTGGATTTCAAACTTCAGCTTCATACAAGACTGCGGTTTAATAATGTAAAATTGAAAATGTTTAAAAGATTGACCGCCGAGTTTCTTGCTGGTTCTTCTCGGTAAGAGCAACATTCCGAACCAGGTCAAAAGTGCTTGAAAGAGCTTATTGTAATAAGGATTATTTGATTTAATTAAGTGCTCCGCCGATCGCGACTACTGCTTCGCGGCACGCTTTCAATTGTACTAAACTCCCTCAATATTGATCCAATCGGTCAGTCACAAAACCTCCATACACAGACAGATATTCACATATATAACATTAGTATTTGAATTCGCTCTCTGCTAACTAGAGAGACTAAATATTTTCACTTGTTTTGACTCCAATAGTTAATTTCCTAAACATCGTAAAAGTTTACGGCTGAATCTGGTGCGTTAGAAACGTTCAGGGAGCGGCTGCAAGAATCTTTAGCACTCGTAAAATCAAGAAAACAGCATAAAGTATTCAGAATAACAATTGCAACGATAAATTGCGCTTTTTTCTTAAATAACTTAAATCTAGAGACTGATGTAACTATTGCTTTTCCTGTAGTGGTGGTGATTAAATGAGTGCTTTACCTTTAATGTTTTACGGGTTCGAAGAACGGCTTATGAGATTTCTATATAAACTTATGTGGTAGTAATAAGGGCGACTTAGGTAAGTCGCGCTTCATCGGGTATTCGGCTGAGTAAATTAGACCACACTCATTTCTTACACAGGTGTCGTAAAGAGCGACTAAAGTAAGTTTACGTCACGCAGGCGGCCAGTCTTAAAATAACTAGCCAAATCAAGTACAACATGTTTAAAATATATTTGTACCGACCCCACTTACAGTCGGATATGGGCAACAAAATTTAATGATGATGTAAACAAATATTCCTTAAAAACTGGCCTCGTTTATCTTCAGAAAGAACGAATAGCTTAGATCACGTAAAATCTTAAATGTTTAAAAGATTTAACACCGAGTTTCTTGTTGGCTTTTCTCGGTAAGAGCGACATTCAGAAATCTCCACCACCGCCACTAATACACAAACACTACATACGGTCACTATCACAAACTCAATAATCGTTGTGCCCCGCAACCGAAGCATCATCAGGAGATAGACTCCACGACATCGTAAAGGTTTGGCCTATATCTAAATATCTCGATACATGTGTAACCCACATTGAAACAGTATTGAAGATCTAAACTATGATCCTTTAAGTAAAAAGAACTTTGCCCAACTGTGGGATTAAAAAAGCTTCGATATTTTACTGTCCCACTGAGCAGATTCTTAATAACTCTGCGATATTTGAAATTTCGATTAAAGCCCTTCAATTTTCTCGCAATATTTATAAAGTGTATAAAAACAAACCCGACAAGATGCAGCGACTTTAAAGAGTCAGGAAACGTCCGTCGGTTTGTTTGTTTGCCGACATTAATATGGAAGGTTAGGAAAACAGCGTTGCGATTCTGACGCGGCGCCGATCAAATTGATGCGCGCTTTACCACTGAGTTAATGATTGAATTAAAGTTTTATTTGTCTGTGGATATACTTAACAGATAACAATATACATATATATAATTGTTTTTTTTTTTATTCACGACCTGGCATCTATTCCTTTGAAGTAGTTCATATTACAATATTACTTATAATTGTTTTTAAACAATGTGATTATACGAAATATAATACTGCAATTTACAATTAGCTTAAAACACAATGAAATATTATAATTTCCCTACTGTCTCAGAAATAATATGAAAAATAGGTTTAAATTATATGGACTTTGTTATCAACGCTATTTTCAAGATTTTATTTCGTAACAGCTATCTAATTTAGGCAAAAAACTTAGTCTTTACCAAAAGCAGAGTAACTAAATATAATATGTAGTAAAAACTTACGACATATATTGTGCTTCTTCTAGTAATAAAGTGAGAGCGTCCGACTCTTTCTAAGGGTCACAGGTTCAAAATTTAGACAGGCACCAAAGAATTTTTCTATTAAAACTTATGTGTCTAATAGATTATTGCAATTTATCACACGCTTTCCCGTGAAGTAAAACATCGTGAGGAAACCTTTATAGCCCTTTAAATACCTTTATATATAGATAATTCTAGGGATATATGTAACCTACAAATCCACATTAGAGCAAGGTCTTAGCTCCAATCCTTCTCTCCAATAAAAGGAGAAAGGTAAATTATGCAATTATGTCAATTATGTTGATAGTAACACGTGTTACTTTAGTAATAATAATTATTTTTGAGAAATATTAGCTCAATGATTTCTAAAGTTAACTTTCTTGAAGTTAACGTGGTTTCTGAAAGGATTTAATACTTACATCTTGAGTCCTAAACCAACAATTTCCAGAAGCTTTCGGTTGATTGTTTAATTCTTTAGATGGCATGTTTAGTGAGGTTTATCGCAAGTTTATACTAGAAGCTTAGGCCGTTTAATTGTAGATACTAATGCTAATTTTCTTTTAGTACACATGACTGTGCTGTGGTAGCCCAGCGGTAGCACCGTACGACTCTTTCGAGGAGGTCACGGGTTCAAACCCGGGCTGACACCAATGAGTTTTTCTGTTAAAACTTATGTGTCTAATTGATAATTACAATTTATCACACGCTTTTCGGTAAAGGAAAACATCGTGAGGAAACCTGCATATCTCTAGAGAATTCTGGAGATATGCGTAACCTACCAATTCATTGGAGCAGCATGGTAGGTCTTAGCTCCAATCCCTCTCTCCAAAAACGGCGAGAAGAGGCCTATTCTCAGCAGTGGGATAGTAACAGGCCGCTACTTACGTACACATGACTGCAATTAAATTGCAGGTCAAAATGATTGATTGACAAGTTTCTAACTCGTTCTTTTCAGTAAGAAAAACATTCCGAACAAGTTGTAGCTTCATCAAACCTAATTGATCCTTGTCAACCCAAAACTGCTTGCAGAAACTTGAATAAAGACTATTTAGAAGAAAGAGAATATTTTATTTTGATTTCTTAATACTATAAGTAAATTATTAGGTCTTTCAAAGTAGATTAATAAGTGATTACAATTTCTAATATTTTCCCGCCGTGTGGTATCCGGCTGAGTAGAATAGACCACCCTCATTTCTTACCGAGGTGTCGTAAAAGGCGACTAAGGTAAGTTTACCCACCGTGTGGTATCCGGTTGAGTAAAATAGACCACCCTCTTTCTTACCGAGGAGTCGTGAAATACGACTAAGGTATGTTTACGTCAGGCAGGCGGCCGGTCGTAAAATACGTAGCCAAATCATATGACAACATGTTTGTAACACGTTGTGCCGACCCCACTTAAAGTGGGATAAGGGCAGGAGGATGATGAATTTCTAATATTTTATTTCATATTATAAAGTACATCCACAATGGAACGTAATTGAAGTTATAATCTAGCCGTAAAGTTAATAAGCAACTTAATTTTAACTTAAACTTATATCTAAGAACAGTCCGGTGACTTATCTTAGTGTTTTTTACTTTATGAGACACTTTGTTTTGCGTTCTTTTTAATTTCTAATAGAAATTAATTTTTACAAAGATAATATGTATATTATCTTTGTTAGAACAAACAATATTAATTTCTTTATTTCAGCAAAAATGACACGCAATATTAACTATAGAAAGTTTACCACAAAGAAAATATAGAGATCAATCATAGATTCATTGGTTTCTGTTATACTTAGTATAGTTTGTGATTATACTTACGCCGTGTGGTATCCGGCTGAATAGAATAGTACCACCCTCATTTCTTACCGAGGTGTCGTAAAACGCGACTAAGGTAAAGTCGACCCGCCGTGCGGTATCCGGCTGAGTAGAATAGATCACCCTCATTTCTTACCGAGGTGTCGTAAAACGCGACTAAGGTAAAGTCGACCCGCCGTGTGGTATCCGGCTGAGTAGAATAGACCACCCTCATTTCTTACCGAGGTGTCGTAAAAAGCGACTAAGGTAAGTTGACCCCCCGTGTGGTATCCGGTTGAGTAAAATAGACCACCCTCTTTCTTACCGAGGAGTCGTGAAGTACGACTAAGGTATGTTGACGTCAGGCAGGCGGCCGGTCGTAAAATACGTAGCCAAATCATATGACAACATGTTTGTAACATGTTGTGCCGACCCCACTTAAAGTGGGATAAGGGCAGGAGGATGATGAATTTCTAATATTTTATTTCATATTATAAAGTACATCCACAATGGAACTTAATTGAAGTTATAATCTAGCCGTAAAGTTAATAAGCAACTTAATTTTAACTTAAACTTATAAACTTATATCTAAGAACAGTCCGGTGTTTTTTACTTTATGATACACTTTGTTCTTGCGTTCTTTTTAATTTCTAATATAAATTAATTTTTACAAAGATAATATGTATATTATCTTTGTTAGAACAAGCAATATTAATTTCTTTATTTCAGCAAACATGACACGCAATATTAACTATAGAAAGTTTACCACAAAGAAAATATAGAGATCAATCATAGATTCATTGGTTTCTGTTATACTTAGTATAGTTTGTGATTATACTTTTATTTTAAATACTTAAGGGTGGAATTAACTAAAATAAAAGGGGAGCTTGTGTGTATGTCGTGATAGTAGTTTTGTGTTGTATAAGACTTATTAGATTAAAGTTCATTGCTTCTTAAATTGATCTTGACATTGGGTTCTTTAAATAAAAATAAAGAGCCGACGCTGCGCGGCAACGAATTTTGTAGTTAAATCCTTTTGTACGGGGCTTTTAAATATATAAAGTAATCTGTACGGACAATTATTTGTTAAGATATTTTATAAACAAATACCTTAAAGTAATACTAAATAAGTAATATATGTATTTAAGGTATATTTACCAGTTGTCTGTGATCTATAACACAAATATTAAGTTACTTTTGGAACGAACAGCCGTGTGTATTTTTCACATTATTAGTTTAAGTTATTATACTATATGAAATATTATTATATTTTTACTTGATAATATCATAATTATTATCTATTGTATTATAGACATTCGCAAAGAAACACCTAATTCTTCCAAAAATACCTCTAATAATTCTAATTCTACCTAAAAAAAATTAATATCCTATATGTCGCCATTAGAAAAAATTTATATGATGTGTGCGATTTTTTCGTGGATTATATCTCTTGACGATGCTTCGGTTATGGGCGAAATGATTGAGATTGTGATAGTGAACGTGTGCAGTGCTTGGGTTATTGGTATTGGATAGGTAATGCATGAGTTTTTAAGAATTTTGCAAGTATCAGGTATGAGGATGGATATTACACTGTACATTTAGCATTAGGTACATATATTTTATAGCGGATTATATTTTTATTACATTGGTAGTTTTTTTTTATTGCATCTTATAATCATACTTTTATACTTCAGTAATGAGCTAAAATATGAAATACTAGCTGATTTCTACGCGGGAGAAGACAGATTTGCTTGTTTCACAAAATTTATCCGAGTAGATGTTGACACCGCGAAAGTATTAGATTTTTTTTATATTTAGCCTATATATTAAATACTCCACAATCGTCCAGTTAAAATCCCATTAAAATCGTTTAGTCATCTTGGGGAGTGTACTACAAAACCTAATACTTCCTAAGACATTCAACTTAATTTTAGTAAAAACCGTACAAAAATCAACTTTGTTCGCGTGGACTGTAGTCTTGGAATTAACATTAGCTTCTGCCACTCTCCGAACCTGCAAATATCTCCATCACAAAAATCAGATCGATCCGGGAAGAATCAGAGGGATTTATCGTTTTTTAATTTTATTAAACAACCCGTAATTACATGAAATATGAATTAAAAAATAGAAATATGTAACTAAACTACTTGTATTAATAAAAGAAGTATTCTATATCAGTTTTTATTCTTTTTATAAAAAAATTCTAAAATGAAATCAATACAAACTCTCATTCGCTATTCGCGGGCTAGCTGCTAATGACAGCGGCTGTCACATCTCCCACGTCAAAATGGCGCGAAAGGCTGTGGCTAGATGTGACGTCATGGCTTGCTTGCTTGCCTGCAGTAGCGACAAGGCGGCGCTATTACAAATAGGATAGAATATTGTTTAGACAATAAAGAACTAAAAAAGGATAGAAATATGTTGTATCAACTTGTCCTTTGTTTGTTTTAACACCGACACGCCTTCGGACGCCATGGCAACGCAACAAATGTTTCGTTCCAAGCCGACGCGGCCATCTCTCCGTTAGTTTCAGTAAATCAGCCTAGTCGAGTGTTTGCACAGTTATTAGGCCCGTCAATCGGTCCGTTCCGTTTCACAGCCCATAAATATCTCCAGCTCAAAACATATGTACACATACTCGCGAAAAAATTAAACAAAAAACGTCTAAAACCGTCGGTCCAGCGGTTTCCAAACAACACGTTCGTATTGAAATTTTAAACTTAATCTTATTAACATGTTTTAAATACAACCTCTTCTTCGAAAATTACTTTTTATTTATTGAAAAAGGATAAAGGAGAAATATCGTCGTTTATTATATTATATTTTTGTGCTACGGAAACTCGTGTATTATTCTTATAATAATTTATAGAATTAGCCGTGTAGTATCCTGCTGAGTAAAATAGTTTTCTACTACTCATTTCTTACCGAGGTGTCGTAAAAGATGATTAAGATAAGTTGACCCGTCGTATGGTATCCGGATAACAGATAACCCATTTCTTACCGAAGTGTAGTAAAAGGCAACTAAGATAAGTTGACCCACCGTGTGGTATCCAGTTGAGTAGAATAGATCACCCTCTTTCTTACCAAAGTGTCGTAATAGCACACTGATTGACTTTATCTATTTATTTAAGTTATTCATATAATGTAGTGTTCTGATTAAATATTACCCACATGTTTATTGCTATTTCTCCTTATCATAATAATATTTGAATACTAGCTCTGCGTAGTTAGTGTAGTCAAGTGAATTTATGTATTTATATACTTATTATGAGTAAAATAGACAAGCCTCATTTCTTACCGAGGTGTTGTAAAAGGTGACAAAGGTAAGTTGACGTCAGGCAAGCGGCCGGTCGTCAAATATCTAGCCAAATCATGGGACAACGTGTTGTGCCGGCCCCGTTTAGAGTGGGACAAAGGCAGGAGGACGATGGATGATGATCATATATATTTATCATCACTACATATTATAAAACAAAGTCCCTATATCCCTATGTACGCATAAAACTTTAAAACTACGCAAAAGATTTTGATGCGGTTTTTTTTAATAGATAGAGTGATTCCAGAGGAAGGTTTGTACGTATAATAACATTCAATACGGAGTAGAGAAATACTGTAATTTTTGAGGTTTCTGTAAATAATTACATTTTTTTCCGCTTACATAGCAAACGCAGGCTAAACCCTACGAGATTTATCAAAATTATGTACTAAGTATTTGTACATCTTGAAAAGGTCTACAGAAAAGTCCGCGATGGTATACGTCTATCTCTTATGGATAACCCACTATAGCATTTTTTGTCATTTACTTTTTAAGAAAAATTATGCCATATTTTTGAAGCAATTTTTATACAAAACAGCATGAATCCTTATCCAATTAAGTACCTTAAATAAATAGTTGATTTAATATATGTAGATCAATATGGCCGTTTACAGCATGTAATTTAAGTGAACATTTTCGGAGATATTTCAGATTTAGAATGCCGTGAGGACGCCGCGCTTCGCCCTATAACACTTCAACTTTAGCAGCTATGTCGCTCTTTCAAGAGTTTGTTTAAATACATTCTGTAATTAATTGTAAAAATAAAATACATAGGGAAAATGTAAAAGTAAATAAGTAAAAATGTACTATACGAATTCAGATATTCCAAAGATAGCAGGAAATCTTCTTGGTATAGGGAAAGGAAATGTTTTTCTCCAAATTTAACGCTTGCGGGCCCCGGGCAGTAATGAATAAATCAAAACTACTCGATCGATTTTAATCTTTTTTTTTACACTGACTGACATGGGATATTTTATACCTGTGCGAAGCAGGGGCAGGCTGCTAGTATATTATATTAGTAAGGATTTATTTATATTTAATTTATAACTTTAGCTGCTGTAAATTGTCTCACTTCGTAGTTTAGCTAGCAAAGATCTCTGTCATAGCGATAAGTTGACCTTTGTTCACTTTTTTTATTCATAATGTTTTACTAACGTTTTTATGTAATACTAGCATTCGCCAGCGGCTCTGCCCGCGTGGAAAGATTAAAACCGTAATATAGTATTTGATAACCATAAAAATGGTTAAAGTGGGTTAACCTTAAAAGATAGACATACGCTATCGCGGACTTTTATTTAGAACTTTTAGAGGGGCACAATTTTGTAGAACATGATATTTTAGTAACTATCACCGATTACTGAGCGCACGCAAGGAAAGGTTTACATTTTGTCGTTTTCGTACTATTTTTATTGCTGCTCTTCTCCTACTCATCATAGCGTGATGCTATATAACTTATAGCCTGCCTTGATGAATGGACTATTTTACACTGAATTTTTCATATCGGTTCAGTAGTTGCTCAGATTAGCGCGTTCAAACAATCAAACAAACACTTCAAAAACTCTTCAGCTTTAGGTGTATATTAATATAGATAAATAAAAAAATATATATTAATAGTAAAATATATATTGCATAAAATAACACTAAAGTTTGAGAACAACAGTCGAGTTAATTTCAAGCGGCCGTGCACTCAACTTCTAGAAAACACAACACCATGAAGTTTAGAACCGATCATTGGCTGCCACTTGTATACTACAAGACAGAAATATCTCCCATCTGCATAGGTTGCTTGTTCATGTACCTATTTTATGTACTTTCCACATTCCAGATCTAGCCGGGATTGTAAACATTCTATAATTACTTGTAGCGGCTTCCGGTAGGCACCTTAAACTGTGACTGAGACTTTTATTTTTCTGTTTCAACCAATCACTCTGAGACCTAAGCCTCTGATCTAGACCACTCGCAAGGCAGGAAATAAGCCTAAGTCCAATACAGTTAATTTAATTAAACACGTATCCTTAATATTTAAATGAGTTAATCTTGTATGCATATATATAAATATATTTTGTGAATCTCGGTAACGGCCCCAACCATTTTCATGAAATTTGGCATGTTTTGGGGAAAAATTCGATCTACTTAAGTTTGATTTAAAAAAAATTAATTTTTATCCCTGTTTTCGGGAAAATGCTAAAATTTACGTTGAGCACAAAAGACAATTTTCGCTGTTATACGTACAGTCATGGTAGCTCATTTGGGGAACGTGCGGTCTAGGGAGGAAAAAAATATAAAAGGTTCGAGTAGCAACTGCTCAACAATTTTTTTAATTTTTTTTAATTTTAATTTTCATTTAATTTTCTTTATATCTTCAAAAATTACCGAGCAAGGCTCGGTCACCCATGTACTATAATAGTAATGCTTAATATTTTGTATTACAGAAAAGAGACATTCGTAGCATTTACAATTTAAGTCCACGTGATTCTTTCGAAAGAATTGTAAGGAAATAGGCTTTTCTTACATTTGCTTCACAGTATATTTTAATTAATTTAATTTTTGTACATAAAAATATAATTATAAATCAATAGGTGATGTAAATAATAGACAAAGTAGGAACCGACATAAGCTTGCGGCTCCTTTTTTGCGGCTTGCAAAAGTACGTAAGTCGTTTGTGGGTTTGGGTATTCTATAATAAAATTCCGAGCCTAATACAAAAAGCCTACTATACTTTATATATAGATGATAAGAATGCGTGAATACAGCTACTGTTCGACCAACAAGTTATAAGTATTTTTTTATTTTTTTATAAAGAGTAACCGCCGAGTATCTTGCTGGCTCTTCTCGGTAGGAACAGCTTTCAGAACCAGCAGTGATGTTGACGATTCAAAAGCACTTGTTTACATGTTTGCTTAAGTTTAAATAAAGAAAATGTTGCATTTAAATTTGATTATTTTGATTTGTTTTATTTGACTTGATTGTTTCGCGCCATTGTTTCAAAATCTCATGAAATGATCATTTTATGAAATTTTGAACTCTTGGTGTTACTTGATTTGGTTAGTTATTTTACAACCGCCGCCTGCCTGAGGTCACTTACTTTAGTCGCCTTTTACGACACCTCGGTAAGAAATGGTGGTTTATTCTACTCAACCGATACCACACGTCGGAAAATTTATAGATTATTAACATTTTTTTTAATTAGAGGCAAAGATAAATCATAAGATACTTTTCACCCAAATATGTTTTTTAAGACGTCTTTTTGATAGAAAAACTTTATTTTTTGAAATCGATCGTAACTGGTATGGGGTTTACACAAAAGTAGTAAACTAAAAGTACAAATAATCAGTAAGTAAAGCTAATTAAAGGCGGGCACAACATTCGTGACCAATCAAGATATGTTTCAAGGCACGAATGTTGCCTATTGTAATCCTTACCGCCATGAACACGGAAACACTGTATTACGACGTATTTTTGATATTACCATATTTAATTTTTCACTATTAAAAAAATGTTTTCGTAAATTTTTAAATAATTCTAATTATAGAAAGTAATTAAAAATGTATGTAAAGCGTTTATCAACCAAAAAAAGTTTTCATTATAAGATTTCATTGATTTGATTTGGATGTTAAGTGAAGGGAGCAGACAATCTCAACAGTCGTTTCGCTCCACAACTGAAGCATTGTCAGGAAATCGGCAGACGTGTTGGGGCATCGATGGTCCTGCATGTATAAGGTATTAGAACGGTTTTGCTTACAACACTTAGCATTATATCGACTTTCTTAAAAAACGCGGGTTATAGCAAAATAATTCCATCATAACTTTTACGAGCGCAAAAGCATCGTCGAGGTTGCGAAATGTGGAGAATCTCTACTGGCTTCGTGGAACGTGGTTCTAAGGGTGCTTCCTGTGAGGACCGCGGCTTTGCGCGACGTGTGGTAGAGGGCTGGTGGTATGATTATGACCAATCATCACGCTGTTGGAAGTGGGGCGAGAAGCCATAACTGGCCGACATCAGCAAGGCGGGACCTCGTCTTCGCCGGAGAAGATGCTGTGTGCAAACCTTGGCGTGCACGACAATACGACAAGCATCTTTGTACGACAGCTCCGCGATTTGGTCATGGAGTCTCCATACCGAAGCATTATCAGATAGACTCCACGAAAAATTCGCAAACACATCACTCAGACAGACTACATCTATAAATAATGTAGTAGTATGTATTTACTGTAAATTATTAGTTATTTAAGCTGTGGTAGCCCAGCGGTAACACCGTGCGTCTCTTTCGAGGAGGTCTAGGGTACAAACCCCGGGCAGGTACCAATGAGTTTTGTAGTAAACTTATGTGTCTAATTGATAATTGCAATTTATCACACGCTTTTCGGTGAAGGAAAACATCGTGAGGAAACCTGCATATCTCTAGAGAAATCTGGAGATATGTGTAACCTACCAATCCGCATTGGAGCAGCGTGGTAGGTCTTAGCTCCAATCCTTCTCTCCAAAAAAAAAAACGGAGAGAAGAGGCCTATGCCCAGCAGTGGGATAGTAACAGGCCGATACTTACTTATTAGTTATTTCTTTTATTAGTTCAACCAATCTCTACAGCTTTTTAAAGTTCATTATTACAAGCTCGCTTCAATCTATAAATCAACCTATTATTAGACATCAATTGCGACACATAGATTATATTTATACCATAGATTATATTCATACATAGTTATTTTACATAGAGATCTTTGTTTAATCATTGCGCATATATTCACAGCGCGTTTTTTATTTATATACTTTGGACATGTTATCACACCTTCAAAATGAATATGCAATTTTTATACAAAAGAAAAATTAATTAGAAATTTTCCAACAATAAATATGGAAACTAAACCCAGTTATCAGATAATGCGCAAAAAAAAATCAGTCATTTGCTTTCTCTTTTTGTCCATAGACACATTTCAATCACCCTCCCCTACTCTATAATAACTCTGTGGTCTAAATATGTAACTTGGTTCCACTCTGTTTATTTTAATGAGCGTTTTTTTGGCTAGCGTGTAATTACAATACATTTTGTATCCCATAACAATTTAATGTTCATATACAAGCCAATCAGAATTTTATCTTTACATGGCCACACCCTTAATTGCTAGATTAATTTATACCAAGTTAGACTTATTTATTAGGTATCTGTCGCGAGTTCACGCTCTTTTATATTCTATGGCCGCATGCATCTTCATCTTCCTGCCCTTATCCCACTCTAAGTGGGGTCGGCACAACAAATTGTAAACATGCTGTCACATGATTTGGCTGCGTTTTTACGACAGGCCGCCTGCCTGACGTAAACTTACCCCAGTCGTATTTACAACACCTCGGTAAGAAAGAGAGTGGTCTATTCTACTCATCCGGAAACCACACGGCGGGTCGACTTACCTTAGTCACCTTTCAAGACACCTCGGTAAGAAACGAGGGTGGTACTATTCTATTCAGCTGGATACCACACGGAATGTTCTATGGCCGCATGCGTAAATTATTATTTATACCTTGATGATAAACTGAATCATTCTCCTGCCATTATCCCGCTCTAAGTGGGGTCGGCACAACATGTTATAAACATGTTGTCATATGATTTCCCGAAACGGATTGACCGATTATTATGAAATTTTATATACATATTGAGTAGTTCTGAGAATCGGGCACTATCTATTCAGTTTTTTAAGAGCTATAGTCGCGTGCGCCGCGTACCTAAACCAACAGAGATACACTAAAATAATGTACTAAAAAATTGTAGATCAATAAAAGTACAAAAAAAAACTCCTTGACAGCATGTCTCTATCTCTTATGGTTAACTTACAATAACTACTTTTATACATAAGTAATAATTACTATCACAAACTCAACAATCGTTTCGCCCCGCAACCGAAGCATCGTCAGGAGATAGACTCCACGACAAAATCGCAAAGACTCTATCTCCTGATGCAAAAACTATATCGTCATCTCCTGATGATGCTTCGGTTGCGGGGCGAAACGATTATTGAGTTTGTGATAGTGAACGTATATAGTGCTTGTGTATTGTGGTGGCGGTAGTGAAGGTTTTTGTATGTGTTTTTACGAATCCTGCATGTATCAGGAACGAAAACGGATTGTGCACTTTACATTTAACATTATATATATTTTCTATTTTACTTCATCGAGGATTATAGCAAAATAAATTTTACTATTACTTTTGTATTATGCATCTCCGCGAAGTATCGCCTAATTCTATAAATTATTTAAGTACTTTTATGTTCAAAATTTTATTTACAATTCGGGAAATTAAATTTCTCTACTTAAGAATATAAAGGCGTTGAATGTTAATTAAAATTCAGAATCAAAGTTATTACACAAGTGATTTATGTCGTTCGAATTAAGTTATAACAAAGAAACATTAGCTTTTGGTTAACGCTACGTCCATTTATTTACACGTTTTTGCGTGTTTAAAGTATTAACTAATTCCAAATTGTGATATGATTCATGAAAGTGTTAAGACCTCCTTGGTTAAGGAAAACGATGAACGAACGTTGTTTGTACTACGCTGATTTGCAATTATTTTTAGCCGTGTGTTATCAGGCTGAGTAGAATAGACCATACTCTTTCTTACCGGAGTGTCGTTAAAGGCGATTAAGATAAGTTGAACCGCTGTGTGTTAGCCCGCTGAGAAGAATAGACTACCCTCTTTCTTACCGAGGTGTCGTAAAATACGACTAAGGTAAGTTGACGTCAGGCAGGCAGCCGATCGTAAAATACCTAGCCAAATCAGTCTACAACAAGTTTATAACATGTAATGCCGACCGCACTTAGAGTGGGATAAGGGTAGGAGGATGAAATTAACGTTCTATGTACGTTACGTTACGGAGTAGAATAGACCACCCTCATTTCTTACCGAGGTGTCGCAAAATACGACTAAGGTAAGTTGACGTCAGGCAGGCAGCCGGTCGTAAATACCTAACCAAATCATATTACAACATGTTTATAACATGTTGTACTTACCCCACTTAGAGTGGGATAAGGGTAGGAGGATGAAATTTACGTTCTATGTTTAAACATGGAACATGTACAGATTTCTAGGGATATGTGTCACTTACCAATTCACATTAAAGCAGCGTGGTAAGTCTTAGCTCCAAACCTTTTTCACATAATTTACAGAATTAGGCGTTACTTTGCGGAGATCCATAATACAAAAGTAATAGTAAAATTTGCCACGACCAAAATCGCAAAGATGCTTTGCGATTTTGATCGTGGAGTCTATCTCCTGATGATGCTTCGGTTGCGGGGCGAAACGATTGTTGAGTTTGTAAGAGTGAACGTATGTAGTGCTTGTGTATTTGGACATTTAGCATTATATATATTTTCTATTTTACTTCATCGCGGATTATAGCAAAATAATTTTATCACTTTTGTTCTTTTTCACAATTTTTTAAAACTGCTTTGGGAAAACCCTGTCAGAAATGATCAGATAGGAATTTTAAATCTCTTTAGAAATGGCAGATAACCATGACCCGCGAACAGACAGAAGCTGTCTTGTCTTGTAATCTATGAAGCGAGAGCTATCTGAATTTTGAAAATAATTATTTAAAAACATGGTTATATTTAAAAGATTTGCATATAAAATGAGGCATAAAATATACAATGATTGAATAAAAACAACATTTACAGCAAGTATCGTGATTATAATTTATAACGTAAGCGATTATGACCGAATATTATTAGGCGTGTCGTAAAAATATCAAACTTGGGGCAATAAAAATCTCGTAAAATCATTTCAATGGCATAAACAGTTTTTACGCCCGAATTTTTATGACCTATTTTTGTTAGAAACATTAATAACTAAAGCTAGTTATATTTATAAGGGCAATTAAAAAATTTGACCGTTAATTTAAAATTGAGAATATTTTTTTTGTAAAACATCGATTAAAATTTTAAATTAAGAACGACGGATTTACTTATAAATGTTTTTTGTAAAATATTAATGAAATATAAACCAATAAATTCGTATAAAAGATTGACGTTAAATTAGAATTTATATTGAATATATTTTAGAATTATTTTTATATCCTTAAATTGAATTTGAACTTTTATTTACTTGCACTTATGTATTTTAAATAGATTGTCAATTTATTTATGACCTCATTTTAAAAATTATCAACTTTAAAATTTTATAATATACTAGCGGCCTGCCCCTGCTTCGCACAGGTATAAAATACCCCCTGTCAGGCAGTGTAAAAAAAATGATTAAAATCGATCGAGTAGTTTTGATTTATTCATTACTGCCCGGGGCCCGCAAGCGTTAAATTTGGAGAAAAACAATTTCCTTTCCCTATACCAAGAAGATTTCTTGCTATCTTTGGAATATCTAAATTCGTATAGTACATTTTTACTTATTTACTTGTACATTTTCCCTATGTATTTTATTTTTACAATTAATTACAGAATGTATTTAAACAAACTCTTGAAAGAGCGACATAGCTGCTAAAGTCGAAATGTTATAGGGCGAAGCGCGGCGTCCTCACGGCACGATCTATATTAAATCAACTATTTATTTAAGGTACTTAATTGGATAAGGATTAATGCTGTATTGTATAAAAATTGCTTCAAAAATATGGCATAATTTTTCTTAAAAAGTAAATGACAAAAAATGCTATAGTGGGTTATCCATAAGAGATAGACATATACTATCGCGGACTTTTCTGTAGACCTTTTCATGGTGTACAAATACTTAGCACATCATTTTGATAAATCTCGTAGGGTTTAGCCTGCGTTTGGAATGTAAGCGGAAAAAAATTTAATTATTTACATCACATTAGAAACCTCAAAAATTACAGTATTTCTCTACTCCATATTGAATGTTATTAGACATGTAAACCTTCCTCTAAAATCACTCTATCTATTAAAAAAAAACCGCATCAAAATCAGTTGCATAGTTTTAAAGATTGAAGCATACATAGGGATATACGGCCATAGGGACAGACGGAGAATGCGACTTTGTTTTATACTATGTAGTGATATTATTTATTTTTACAATTGATTAGACGATGTCTTTACATACAACATTCATAGCTTTCTTATCATTAGACAATATAAACTTGAAAGAAGGACATTTAATTGCGCCTCCGTTCGCTGCTAAATTCGAAGTGCTTATAGGTCTAAGCGCGGCCTCCTCGCGAGATTTTAAATCTGTAATATCTCCGGAAATGTTCACTTAAATTACATGCTGTAAAAGGCAATATTGATCTATATTAAATCAACAATTTATTTAAGGTACTCAATTGGATAAGGATTAATGCTGTATTGTATAAAAATTGCTTTGAACATAAGACATCATTTTTCGTAAAAAGTAAATAAAAAAAACTGCTATTGTGGGTTATCCATAAGAGATAGATATATACCATCGCAGACTTTTCTGTAGACCTTTTTAAGGTGTACAAATACTTAGTACATCATTTTGATAAATCTCGTAGGGTTTAGCCTGCGTTTGCAATGTAAGCGGAAAAAAATGTAATTATTTACAGAAACCTCAAAAATTACATTATTTCTCTACTTCGTATTGAATGTTATTATACGTATAAACCTTCCTCTGGAATCACTCTATCTATTAAAAAAACCGCATCAAAATCGGTTGCGTAGTTTTAAAGTTTTATGCGTACATACGGAAATATGGACTTTGTTTTATAATATGTAGTGATTTTTGTTAACTTTAAATTATGTTCTTGAATGTATGCGGAACAGATTTCTAGACATTTCTTTTTTTTAAACTTTAGTCTGCCTTGAAGTCTAGCATATTCGAGTCTACATTGTTGTATACAGCGCATATATAACTTGGATATAATGTAATCAAATTATATTATGTTAATGACACATTTTAATTGATACTTAAACGTGTGTATTTCTGTCATTCAGAATAATTTATAGATTTTAAATTACTAATTTGCACTGATAATTTAAATGAGTTAACTGTTACGCATAAACGAATTTACAAAACATGTTTTATCGTTTATATAATTGTTACCTACATGGAAAATAATTCAAACAGGTAGTAAAAAAATAATTAAAATTATTAACTAACATTTTGTGATTATAACTTTGATTATAATTTTCCCGCCATTTTAGGTATACTAAGATTTGGAAAGAAACGTAACAAATTATAAAATAATTATATTTGAATTAAATTTTATGGCATGCATTTTATTAGATTCTATAATAAAACTCCGCAATCAATTTAAGCTTCGTTTAAAAACACTGTTAAAGGGAGGCTATACAGAAAGCCTACTATACTATTGAGGATTAATTAGATGATAAGAATGTGTGGATATAGCTCTGTTCGAATCTGTACTAGAAAGTAATGACTAACAGACAGTAATGTAACTAGTATTAAGAATTATATTTTGAAAAGAGCAACCGCCGAGTTTCTTGCTGGCTCTTCTCGCTAGGAACTGCTTTCCGAACCAGCAGTAGAATTGACGATTTAAAAGCACTTGTTTAAGAGTTTGTTTGAAAAAAGAATATTTTGTATTGAATTTAAATTTGAATTCATTTCATATTGAACCATGACGAAAAGTCTATAGAATCGAAATCGAATCGCTTTTTGTTTAAATACCTACCATTTTCTTAATCTTGTCGTCAAAGTAAATTTAAAAAACTGCGTCACAATGTTTATAAACAAGGCGTGTACGCATAGATCATCCAACATGGCCGCCTATAGTTGTACACAGAGTAAAAATGAACATTCATTTTAAAAAGCACCTATTTTGTGCAATCTTAATCAAAGTTTAATTCAGAAACAAACATGTCATTATAACAAATTATTGTAACCTATATTTAAATATTATTTACAAATAATCTTTTTTTAAATATTATTTACAAAATTTATTTAAATATAGGTAGTAATGCTATACGAGATTAGTTATAATAACAAAATAATTCCTTATTTTTTGTTTTCGTAATAACAGAAGTTAATAAGCATACTAATTTAGACATAATTAGGCGTAAAGTTTAGTCCAAACCTGAACAGCACATAGACTACTATATTCTAGAGAAATTCCAGAGACATCAAAAAATAACTATTTTCCTATATCTACTACTTTCCCGCTAAAATCAAACACATTATAAATTTAGTTTTTATTAACTGATATTAATTAGTTATTTAATTATCGATATGGAATACACAATAGTATGAAGGGAATTCTGACTTATAGTCGTCGCCTCAGCGTTGAGTCTTTTTTAGAAATTGTTGTACAAATGAATATGTAAAACGCAATAAGAGTGTAATAATTATAATTAACTAGCAGTGCTTCCGCTCCGCTGAGCGTTAGGAACTTATTAATTCAGTAAATACTATAAAAATTTTAAATACGATGTAATCTTGAAACGTAACTAAAAAGTTTAAACTTTTATATATACAATTGTATACATTAAATTAATTACAATTAATAACTGTACACGATACTATAAAAAAGGCATTAGAAACTCTTGCATTAAAACGCTAGAGTAAGTGTAGTACAGAATTAATATGATATCACATTTCCTGCATGTATAAAGTAACGGTGTACGCCGTGTGGTATCCGGCTGAATAGAATAGACCACCCTCATTTCTTACCGACATGTCGTTAAAGGCGACTAAGGTAACTCGACCCGCCGCGCAGAATCCGGCTGAGTAGAAAAGACCACCCTCATTTCTTACCGAGGTGTCGTAAAAGGCGACTAAGGTAAGTTGACCCACCATGTGGTATCCGGTTTAGTAGAATAGACCACCTTCTTTCTTACCGAGGAGTTAAATACGACTTAGGTAAGTTGATGTCAGGCAGGCGGTCGTAAAATACGAAGCCAAATTATGTGACAACATGTTTATAATATGTTGTACCGACCCACTTAGAGTGGGATAAGGGCAGGAAGAAGAAGAGTATAAAGTAACGGTCTGTTGCCATCCCAATGCTGGGCATAGGCCTCCTCGATTTTGGAGCTAGGACCTACCACGCTGCCCTAATACGGATTGCTAGGTTACACATGTCACCAGGAGCTGTGACAGCCCAGTGCGACTAGTTCGAGAACGTAACGGGTTCAAACCCGGACAGACACCAATGAGTTTTTCTTTTAAAACTTATGCGTCTGATTGATAATTAAAATTTATCACACGCTTTTTGTATATAATGACATTCTTAATTAATTTTTAAAAATAAAATACGTAGGGAAAAATGTAAAAATAAATATGTAGTATATGAATTTAGATATAAGATATATAGCCCGTGCGAAGCAGGGTATGTCGCTAGTGTTTAAAAAAAAAAAGTTTTATTGGTGTCTGCCCGGGTTCGAATTCGTGATCTCTCACCGCTGAGCTATTATGGAATATTACCAATTTATCACAGGCTTCTTCGTGAAGGAAAACATACATGAGCTTTATGATCATCGAATTATTAAACTTTAGTCTATGAGACGTAGTCGATGTACCAACGCAGCTCACATCCAACTCATATCATAGACACAAATGTAATAAAAAAAACAACGATACTTATTTGAATAATTCTATTATGCCCAATACGGAAATCTATTGTTTATTAATGTTATTGGCACTTTAATATTAAGTTATACACTGACAGACATTCCGCTAGGCGCGAACATGACTGAGCGATGTCCGATGACACTTGTCCGTCAAAAACAAAAAAGCGCATCGGAAAGAAAGAATAATGATCCAAAACAAGTCTCGAACGCCATTCGTATCGTAGGCGCTTTGATCGATCCAAACAATGCACTAAAAAGAATCCGATGCTAAAAAACCTTCGATCGATGACCGATAAAGAACCTTACCAAAGACAATATATGATACTTTTTAATGCTACCTTACCTAGTCGATCGCAATGTACGAGATGTGTTTCAAAAAGCAAAATTGCCACGTCACCATAATCAATCACCATTTAAAATATCGAAAATGATTATATTAATTCTCGGGGCATTATTTGACTAAGCCCCCTAACAATGGACAAAATGAGTGCTTCGGAAAGCTGGAGAATGAAAAAGAAAGAGTGGCTCTATGGTAGAGGATGACATGTCAATTATATAACCATCAATTGTCGTTGGTTTTTATGGCGGCGTTCACATCTCAGACGATTCGGAGCCTTTGCGTTTCTAGCAAGATCAAACGTGTTATTATTTCACCTGTATATTTAATTGGTACTAAGTTGTTGAAATATGTTATCGTAAATTAATACTCTCAAAGAAATTTTGTTTAATATTATTTTACATTATATTAATTTTAAAATCTGACTGATCCTTTGAAAAGACTTAAAAATTGTATGTTTATTTATTACCTTTTTTTTTTACACAAATTCACGGTCTTCAGTCTTTTATCTTTAAATTATTAATCATTCTAGAATCTAGAATCGTTTTATGGTACGTCCACAGGTTTTATTGCAATGTTTAGTAAAAATCAGTATAGAAACGATCACATAAATCATTTCAAAACGGTTTTGTATTCTTGGCAAAAAAACAACTCTTTGAAAAATACAGAAAACAACTTTTACAACTCTTTTAATTCCATTGTATTTATTATTTCAACTCTATGGTTACTTGAGGAATAATTATCTTTTGTTTACTAAAAACGCTATTTTATAACTCAAACATTTACATTGTCTTGTAATATTATAACTGGAAATACTTTTTCATTAAGCAAAAGATAGAATATAAAATACACATTAATTAGAAATTTACTGAGGTATAAAAAATATTTTAGAAATACTCGTTTGGAATTTTGTTATTGAAATAAATTATTACAATTTTATTTTAGTGGAACACAGTATTTGACAATGATGTAATAGATGCATTTAATTAAATCTTTAATAACATAAGCTCGCTCGTAAATCTTATATGTAGAACTAAGCTGTCATAGTGACGCCTATTTAAGGGATTTCGTATTAACTCGAATCAATCGCATACGTAATAATAATTTTTGACAAGCGAAAGCTAAGCCGCCTGCTGGCCCATGTGGTCGATGCCAGCTTCAAATGAATTAAAAAAAACTATCCGCACATGACGCCCAAATCCGAAATTCCCTCCAAGTCGATCTCACGCTGCGAACAAAAAAAACATATTCTCTCTGGCCGTTCTTTTTTCGAATACCATTTCTTTTTTTCTGCAGCCATTGTCAAGAGACATCCGAGTCGAGGCCCTAGACTCTTTATTAACAAGATTTTGAATATCCCCATTGTCACTAACACTTTCTATGTTAGAGAATTTAATTTTTTTTTCCGGAGCAGTTTGGACATTTCGCTTGAATTATCGCCGGCCAGTTTTGTTAAAAGGTTTAAGACGCCGATTGCTCTTTTTTTCATAAACGTCAGTGAATGGGCCCGCTTTTGACGTGGGTGAGCGCGTGTATAATTGCTATCAGGTAGTTTGGAGCTCGAATTTTGTAATATATGGATAATTAAAGGTGGAATTTTTGTCAAAGTTTATCGTCTTTTTGATTGAGGTTACGACTTTTAGGGTTGTTATGTTGGCCCGATATGGTCCGTGAAGTTATTACGGCGGCCATGGGGCGGTAGCTTTATGGGGAATATTAAAATATTCATCGGCTATCTAGTTTTACGGCACAATCGAGAGTCGATTTGTCTTGCTCCATTATAAAAACATCGAAATCCTTCTTTAATGCGTTACGAGCGATAAAACAGAATAGGACCTCCCTTTATTAAAGTTCATTAAGCATAGAAATGTGGCTACGGTGTCATTTTTTATATCCAATAAGCGCGAACGGCTTATTAAAAATTTCGTAATAATCTGTGATAAAAACATACATAATACGAATTAGAAATCGTCCGATACTATATTTTTATCGCTCACTATTAAATAATTCGGACGTCTGTGGACTATAAAATACCTACGTTATTATAATTCTGTACGATACAAATAAATTTTGTGTTTTAATTTTGGAACTTCAAATTAATAGAATACGTCGAGTAACATCGTCACGGTTTTATATTTCGAATTTAGAATGATGTGTCAGCACAGATTAAAATAGTTTAATAGCTAGTTTTATGAGGCCACTTAACTTTTTTCTTAAATAAAATAGTGATAAAGGAAATAGAACGTGAATAAGTTTAATTACAAATAGAAAAAAGATAAATTTTTCTATTTGAATTATTTAATACGTAAATATGCATTTAATGAATTAAATTGTACAATATAACAAATAAACGTTACAATTGTAAATATGACTATGATTAAATAGTTATTGTGTTGTCTTTGGTCAATCTATACTCTATTAAAGAACTGCCGATAGTAGTCTTTACTGAAGTTTCGTCTGTACAAATCTGGCTCACACAAAATATCATAGAGAAACCTGTATTTACTCTTTTAATCTCTTGTAATCTGCTTACGATTATTGTAACGCCGTGTGAATAGAATAGTACCACTCTCTTTTCTTACCGAGGTGTCGTAAAAGGCGACTAAGGTAAGTCGACCCGCTGTGTGGTATCCGGCTGAGTAGAATAGACCAACCTCATTCCTTATCGAGGTGTCGTAAAAGGCGACTAAGGTAAGTTGACCCACCGTGTGGTATCCGGTTTAGTAGAATAGACCACCCTCTTTCTTACCGAGGTGTCGTAAAATACGACTATGGTAAGTTGACGTCAGGCAGGCGGCCGGTCGGAAAAACGCAGCCAAATCATGTGACAGCATGTTTATAACATGTTGTGCCGACCCCACTTAGTGTGGGATAAGGGCGGGAGGATGCAATCTGCTTAAGGTTATTGTAGGGTTAATACTATAAACTCAAATTCTTTTCTCCAAAGGAGAGAATAATTTAGGCTGCTATATTTATTTATTTATTTTACATACATATTGTTGGAAAAGAGAAAAAAAACAACATGTACAAAGGCGTACTTATATAACATAAAAGGGCAAGAAGTAAAATTCAAGTAATATAGAAAGAAAGAAAAAGAAAAATAACGTAAAACTATTCCTAGATTAACATTTGCACACTTTACATAAAAGATAAAAAAAGAGATGCAATATCGGTAATAGAGATAATAGTAAACTTCTTTTTCCTGCCGATAAGGCCAGTCTAAGTGCGGTCGACACAACATGTTATAAACATGTTGCCACATGATTTGGCTACGTATTTTGCGAGCGGCCGCGTGCCTGACATCAACTTACTTTAGTCTTATTTTACGACACTTCGGTAAGAAAGAGGGTGGTATATTCTACTCAGCTGGATACCACACGGAAAGTTGACTTACCTCAGTCACCTTTTACGACACCTCTGTAAGAAATGAGGGTGGTACTATTCTATTCAGCCGGATAACACACGGCTTATAACAGTAAACTATATAAATTTATTTAATTTACCTACTTAATTTATAATTTCTTTTTAATCTGCTTTTGCCCAACAGTGGGACAGTTACAGTCTTATGCCCTTTTTTTCTAACTAATAATTTCATGAGTTTATTCAAATCTAAAACAGTTATGAGTCGTCAAGTTGAAAAAGACCTTACAAATAAAAATACAGTTTAAAATATTCAAATTTTGTAAATGACAAATGGATAACTTGACTTTCCTATTTTATTATCGCAGCCTTTATGTTGGAGGCTAGTTTTGAACGTGCCTATTTAAATTTAATGGCTTTTGTTAATATTAAATTTTTGGATGTGTATATAAGTAATAGTAACGGCCTGTTACTATTCCTATTTGTTGTATACTATTTTTTAGGTAAAGTGCAATAGTCTAGCAAAGCGCAGCGCTAACAAAGCACGTGAGTGTTAAAGCATTAATCGCAACCCTTAAACTTATTGCCAATAAGATGGATATATTTTGCAGCTCTCTAAGTGAATTTGCAATAATAGAAAGTTGGACTATCTGTTATGGCTAAAGATGATGGATCTATTATAGATTTTAAGATATAATAAGTTGTTGTACTCCATTATCACATTGGCTAGCTGTTAAGGTCCATTACCTTATGTTGTTTAATAAATAAATAATAAAATAATAATAATAAAAACTCTTTATGGCACATCAAATACATAGGAAATTCAAGATAAAAGGAATAAAAATAAACAAGAACACAAACAGAAGTGCATAGGCGGTCTTATCACTAAGAATGATCTCTTACAAAATAAATAATATAAATAATTTGGAAGAGTATGGAAACACTAGCTTTTTTAATAGTTCGTAGTGTAATGTCATAGATGGCATTTAATTAAGGATGACCATGTATCTAATTCAACTAAAACTAATTCCGAATTAGGTCACTTTAATACTAATTGTGCGATATATTTGATGGACCCTAATGACGCCAATCTTACTGGAATACCCCCGAATTCTTATTGGTTTTCTAGATCGATTTTTAGTACCTTTTTATCGGTCTTTTATATCCCATTATATCTCAATATCTGGATGCCGAGCTTCGCTCGGTAATTTTTTACAAAAAAAAATAAAATAAAAAAAACAATTATTTGGGGATCGATCCTTGGCATTCACATTTCTCGAGTCTGTTACTTCCACCTGCTAGTAGTTAGTAAGCTACGTCGACTTGACAGTTAATGGCGAAAATTCAATTTAATATAAATGTTAGTGTTTTTTAATGCCCAAAAACAGGGATAAAACGATTTTTTTTACATAAAATCTAGGTAGATCAATTTTGCTCCCCCAAAACCTCCTTGATGTTGAATTTCAGGAAAATCGTTGGAGCTGTTTCCGAGATTCGGAAAATATATATATATACAAGATTAACTCATTTAAATATAATCTCATTAGTAATATCCCGCGGTTTCACCCGCGTACATACCGATCTCATGGCAGTAGAAAGTCTACTAAGTCGGACTATAGATTGATGTTTGTTAAATATATCATTAATAATTTCCGCAGCGCATACGATGACAGATTTTTATGGCTAATTTTTTGCACATTATTACATTTTATTACGGATCTCTTTTTTTTTTTTAAATGTAATACAGTCTATATTACTCAGTAAAGATGCAGCTTTCCAATGGTGAAAGGATTTTTGAAATCAGTTTGTTAGTTTTTGTGTGAAAACATTACAAACATACATACAAATTTTTCCTCCTTATAATATTATTGTAGATTATATCCCATGGTATATATCGAAATGCTAGGTAAAGGCCTTGCCTCTTATTATCGGAAAGTGGTTGGAGGTTAGACCCACCACGCTGCTCCAATGCGAATTGGTAAGTAACACGCATCCAAACAAAGAATTCGTTTAAGATAATCTGATATAATTAGATACCTGGAGATAAATTGCAAATATCAATTAGAAACATATTTCGTCGATACTGGAATGGTTAGGTTAATGGACTTGCGTTCGAGAGGTCGAGGGTTCGAGTGGGTTCCAGCTACTACTACTACCGACGTGAACCCTTCACGGGATCTCAACACCACAGAAGCTTGTGCTGTTTGGAACCACGGGCTCACTACGATCATTTTGAGGTTGTCAGTGCACCTCTTAGGTGGTCTACCGACGTTGCTTTTTCCGGTGCGGGGTCGCCAAAACCCGAAGACTCCAACGCCCATCAGTTCTCAGCCATTTATGGACTATGTACCCAGCCCATCGCCACTTCAGCCTCGCAACACGCTGAGCTATGCTGGTGACATTGGTTCTTCTACGGATCTCCTCTTGTGATTTGATCGCGTAAAGATACTCCAGGCATAGCTCGCTCCTTCACCCGCTGAGTGACTCTGAGCTTTTCTATCATTAAAAACTTTTATTTAACTCTAAATACCTTAGATCTTAGTTAATGTGTAGAACCGGCTATACTGACGTCTTATTCTATCTGATTAGCCCGACTGGTTTCGAACCCATCCGGGGCACTTATTCATGAACTCTTTATGCGTCGTTATCGCGGCGGGAAAAAAAAACCTTAGATCTTGCTTTCCCTAAATTCTAATCACTGACTTACTCGAGATCATTTAGCTTTCAAGGTGTTAAGCTGTGGAATGATTTACCAGTATCAATCCGCAAATCTCTTTCCCTTTCGGTATTTAAGTTACAGACTTGAGACAGAGAAATTGTATATTAGTAGCATCTTAATTCATCGATTTATTTAACCAAAAGTTATACATTAAATAGTTAAATTTGTATAATAATCTATTTTTCTCTATATTACGCGTATTTCACTTTTTGTACTTTTCCTTCTGTTACCCAAAGGTTGACTGGAAGAGATCTCTTTTAGGGATAACTCCGCCTTTATACATGTGCTTTTTTAATTGTTTCTTTCTCTTCTCTAATTATATGTATAAAAAAGAGACAACAAGACATTATACAATATAATTACAAAAACACCGGAATTCCGCCTGTAGCATTAAAAAAATATGTATATTGATACAATCAATAATAGTGTTGTTTGTAAGTGTTTTTTTCACACTTTATCGATAAAATTTATGTCGAGACTAGTTTAATTTCTACTGCAGTCATGAAATCGGAATCGTGCACCTTTACAGCTCGATAACATAACCATCACTAATTTATGTTTATTATATTAAATTGTGTTTTTATGTTGTATTAATCAACATTCTGCCACATAAATACTATATTGTTATAAATAAAGTGCAGCTGCGAGTGTTTTTTATTACAGAACGTATGGCTGGGAATCTTGTCGTATTTAAATAATGAATGTGATTCGCCTTATGATACAAATTGGTTGACACCAGCTGCTAAATAAAGTGTTATAAGATATTTACTTTGAGAACCTTAGTTGCTGAGAATCTAAGTCTTTGCACACTAAAAGAAATAAGGAAATTATTAGTAATTCTAATTCATAATGTTTGATATTTGCGTACCTTTTTCTTCAATATAAATTGTCTCACTTCGTAGGTTAGCTGGCAGAGATCTCTGTGATAGGGATAAGTTAACCTTTGTACACTTTTTTTTACCAATAATGTGTTTTTTTCCAACATTTTTTATGGTACATAAATAAATAAATAAATGAAGCTCAACTTTATAAGATTGCTAAGCAACGACGTTATGGTTATCTTTCATATTTAATTGTATTATATCTTTTATATTTATATTTTTCTGAATTTTGAAAACAGCTCCAACGATTTTCATGGAATTTAATGTTCGAGTTAAATAGGTTAAAAATAGAGAAATTGATATTTTACTTAGTGATTTTTATTTGTCTGTATCAAATGTCAATGTCAATAAATGTCGGTGAGACAATTGTATTCGCGCGTTTTTAATTTTCTCCGAAAAATTTAATTTAAATAGCTTACTCATGTAACAAGAGACCTGGTGTTAGGTTGAATTAAACATTCAACATATAGGGGGTTTTAGGGGGGGGGGAAATCGATCTAGGTAGGTTTTCTGAAAAAAAAAATTGTTTTTAAAAATATCTCTGTTTTCGGGCCCTAGTTTCTGTTTTAGTACTTTTTCTGTATTAGCCTTTTATTAACAGTGTTTCTAAACTGCTTTAATGGCAAAGCTAAAATTGAGTTTACCCTTATACCTAAACCCACAAACGACTTACGTACTTTTGCAAGGCGCAAAGCAGGTTCCGCAAGCTTATGTCGGTTCCTACATTGTCGAATATATATCACCCATCTTTTTATAATTATGTAAATTCTTATGCACAAAAAACTACTGAGTTTACTAAACTGAACTACCGAAACTTACTGAAATATAGGCATATATTATGTTTTTCCATTGGCCTGCAAATATATTTATTAATTGAATTATTTTTTTATTAATTCTACGTCAATATCAAATTTAAATCTACCCTTTTAATGGAAATTTTTAACACATGCAACACCATTTTTTTGGCGCCAACAAAAACATTCTAAATGTAGTCATTTAAGTCGCGTATATGTTCACGAAACAAAGCACGCAATTCCGAGCGGCCGCCACAGATAGCATATAACAATGTACGGTAATTAACTCCGGTGCACCTAAGTGCGGCCATTTTGTTGAATTATTGCGCCATAAATTAATGTTCGAATTACTCTTTCATACGTCAAGCACTGATCGAATCCGTAATTATCTAATATTCTTCGTTAAATTAACCACAACGATTGTTGCTGTGATGCTTATTTTATATGTCCAGAGTCATATATTAAAAAGAATTTCACAACAATAGATTGACGAGTTTTAAATAAATAAACATGGGAGAATAATTATAAATATATATATATATATATATATATATATATATATATATATATATATATATATATATATATATATATATATATATATATATATATATATATATATATATATATATATATATATATATATATACATATATATATCTAAATTTGTAAAATTTTATTAATATATTCCTTTACCTTATTTGTACCTACGCCACAATCAAATATGTTTCCCAACACTCTTAGGGCTGCTGGAAGAGATCGCTTATAGCGATAAGCTTTCCTTTGTACACATTTTTCTATTTTAATAATATCTGTTAACTTGTGGTACATAAGTAAATAAATAAATATAAATACTTTTTTTTATATCAAAATTTTAATCAAACCATCGTTCTCCCGCTCTAAGAGGGGTCGGCACAATGTTATAAACATGTTGTCACATGATCTCGGTAATGAATGAGGATGGTCGTCTTCTACCCAGCCGGATACCAAACGGTGGATCTACTTACCTTAGTCGCCTTTTAAAGCAACATAATCTTTATAAAATTAAGTTTTAAAAATGAAAACCTACTTACCTAACATTGGTCTTATCCAAGAATAAATGTATATATTACACACTCAGTCGTCCATCTTTAAAGTACCTTAATACCTATGTTATGGACAACTGGTAAATATATACATATATCTTTAAATAAATACATAAACTCATATAATCACCCAGAC
Organism: Morpho achilles; assembly: GCA_947086495.1. Classification (NCBI taxonomy): domain Eukaryota; kingdom Metazoa; phylum Arthropoda; class Insecta; order Lepidoptera; family Nymphalidae; genus Morpho; species Morpho achilles. Next base: position 14,160,727 of record CAMTZB010000001.1, on the reverse strand, counting down.
TCAAAATACCAAAACAATGTTTTTAGAAAATGTTGGCTTTTGCGAATCGAACCTACGACTCATGGAGATAAAGGCAGGAAATAAAGTATTACATAAATACCTTGGTAAATGTAGTAATTGTTAAAATATAATCTAATTTCAATATTCTCATTTTATATTTATTATTCGTATAAAGAAATATGTATATCGAAAAATAAGGTATTGTATAAATAAATAAATAAATAAATTATAAATATATAGGACACTTACACACACGGTCGTCCGTCCCCAAAGTAAGTAACTTAATACTTGTGTTATGGTTACAGACAACTGGTGAATATATACTTATATATTTTTTAAATACATACTTAAATACAAATATACACCCAGGCTCAAGGACCGACCAATTCATTTTAAAGAAAATGTTGGTCCTCGGCGGGAATCGAACCCGCGACCCGTTCATATAAATCATGTTGTATAATTTTTTTTATAAGTTTGCCAATTTTTTTGTATACTTTGTATAATTTTTCGTTATATCTATTTTCATGTACTTAAATACACTGTTTATTTGCTATGTATTTTCACTTATAGGTAACTGTTAATGGTTTAAGTTACTTTTAATTGCATTTTACTTATTGAATTTTATATATATAGCTTATAGCTGTGTTTCCAAAATGTTTAAATAAATTAAAAAATTAGTTAGTATTAAAAATAATAAGATATCTGTGGTTGTTAATATATGTTTAAGAATGGCGGGTGGTATATAAATAAAACCTTCAATGTGTCAACGAATAAAAACGAATTATCGTTGTATAGATTGCATTTTAAAATAATGTGTATACCAAATAACATTACATACTTTTTTTAATAGATGCACAGATTACACATTTTTATCTCGCTACTAAACGTTACAACAAAATAATTAATAGTATGTTTCTTGATTATTTTTAGATAGTTTATATTTACTGTTTTCTATTATAATTATTTTATGATTGTAAATTCATACTTATAAAGTTTTGATGTGATTATATAATTTAACCAAATTAACACGATCTAAAGTATTACTGACTCCTTAAATTATCGACAAAGCACGTAAATAAAAATTAATATGATTTGTATTTATATATGTATAAATTAAAAAATTAAAAAATAAAAGAAAACATCCGATAATGAACGTGAAAAAAAAATTATAAACAAATACCGGTTTGAATATATAAATTTACGAGTATAACTAATATTTCAGTAGATTACTTATACCATTTTTATATCAGAAAAACAACAAAAGGCACCTTTATAGGTTGCAAATAATTTTATTTAATTTTATAATATTTTCGTTTATGTTTATGTTTATTTCGCTTAGTTTGCGCTCATTTAAAACTACTATCCCAATCCTTATAAGAAATATAAAAGAATATCTGATTTGAATTTAAAATTGGAACACGAGAAATCTCGCGCGCCAATTTGACGTAATGTTGCCAATTCTTATAGAGTTATTATACTAGAGTAGAGGAGCCAGTCTAATATCGACAATAAAGAGAAAACAAATGTAATTTATTATCTGTCTTTCTTTGTAAATGTGTTATTAGACAATGATCTACACGTATTGTAAAATAAAGTCCCGAAAAGCTATTTTTCGTAATCAATTGTTGTTGAGAGGTTAAAGAAATCAAGAAATAAAAATAGAGTATAAAGAAAAAAATCGTGTGTTATATAATTAAAGTTGTTTTGCAAACCTTATAAAGTGTCACTTTGTTGCGAGTTGTCGATTTATCAGCTACTGAGCGCTCTTCTAAGCTTTCTAAGCTACCTTTGCTACGCACATGCTTTTTATTTTTGTCTCGATCTACATAGTAGGTTTTGTATATCTTATCAATGTTACATGACGATGTACTTGCTGTATAACACTGTGTTGTGTTAATTCAATAAAAATATTCAAAATATTCAATATTCAATTTCAAAATCTACTGAACGAATTTTTGTACGGTTTTTATCAAGAGGTAGTGCGATTCTTGAGGAAAATTTGGGTACATTCTCGGAAACAGCTAAACCGAATTTATTAAGACTTTTCTAAAAAACTAAGCAGGTTGTGGAGTTAAATATAGGGTACTTTTTATCCTCGATTGAGATTTACTGGTGACAAACTCTGTAACACTAATTTTGTCGCGGGCAGTGTCGCGGGCACTGATTTTAAGTATATGAGATTCATCTTTCCACTCATTATTTATTGTGACACTCACAGACCTGCCTTTGGCTCACCTACTCTAAATATAACAACTAAGTAACGGCTTGTTACTACCCCACTGCTGGGCATAGGGCTCTTCTCTCCGTTTTTGGATAGTAGTGTTGGAGCTAAAACCTACCACGCTGCGCCAATGCAGATTGGTAGGTTACACATATCCCCAGAATTCTCTAGAGATATGTAGGAATTCTCACGATGTTTTACTTCACCGAAAAGCGTGTGATAAATTGCAATTAACAATTAGACACATGAGTTTTAATAGAAACTCTTAGGTGCCTGCACTGGGTTAGAAACTGCGACTTTCAAAGAAGTCGCACGGTGTTACCGCTGGGTTATCAAAACTATCTATATATAATAATTCCATGCAATTTGATGGCATTCGATTTTCGGACGGAGGTCTTCAATATGACGCTTGTCTTTTTAAGTTTCCGTTCATTAATTCCCGCGGGCAACATTAGTCACGGCGAGCGGCCGACAATTAATTTCCCGCGGTAACAAAAGTCGATTTAATTTCGGAACGTGTTTGCGTTCGGAAATCGTCGCCGCCCGTCTCTGGAGTCATGTCTTCATTTACCAACAATGCGCCTTTAAAATCAAACGCACGCGTTATTACTAATTGTTTGCTTCGCTTTAATGCCTTGAATTGTTCCGTTGTTACGAGTTTTGCAATAATACAAGCCATTTTCTTGTTCTCATATAATGTAAACGCATAAATATAAATTTCCATCATCATCATCTTCATCATCTTTATCTTCCTGCCCTTATCCCACTCTAAGTGGGGTCGGCACAACATGTTATAAACATGCTGACACATGATTCGGCTGCGTTTTTACGACCGGCTGCCTGCCTGACATCAACTTACCTTTGTCGTATTGTACAACACCTCGGTAAGAAAGAGGGTGGTCTATTCTACTAAACCGGATACCAAACGGTGGGTCAACTTACCTTAGTCGCCTTTTACGACACCTCGGTAAGAAATGAGGGTGGTACTATTCTATTCGGCCGGATACCACACGGCGGCCAAAGACACAATTTTTTTTTTATTGCTTCACATTACGCTTACAATACGTGTACTTTCTGATTGCAAATTTCACATATAGTAATATTCTTATTAGAATATTGCCTATATTGAAGTGGCCAATCAATTTTATAGTTTATCTGATATAATCTATTGTTAAATTAAAACAATTTAGGTATATTATGTAGTCATTAGTATTAGGTAAAAAAGGTAAAAAAAATCCTGTTCCTATTCCTCAAATATAGATTAAAGAGCTCAAGCCGGCCATGAGGTTCAAATGAATAGTGGCCTTACACATATCCAAGGCATTTTCTTGGAATATGCAGGTTTCACTATTATATTTTCCTTCATCATACGATTAATACCAATAAAGAACAAAATTTGTAAAGAAAATTTAATGATTTCACAGGATTTCATTAGAATTTGATGAAAGCGCATGTTCCTAAACTATACTCTCCTATAGGTTATCCGGGCGGAAAAACTCTTTTCTTTACTTTTGTGTTCAATTGATATTTACTAATTAATCAAACGATTTCATTTAAGATAAACATAGGGAAGAAACGTGCATATGGCTAAAACACTCTGAAACATCTATAATCCTAAATTTACTTGATGTAATGAATAATTCTTATAGTTCCTATAAGAATTATTGTTGTGGCAGGGCTACTGTGATTACAAAATCGCTTGGCGTTTGTATCGGTTATTAGGAATAATCATATTAGATCGCAAGCCTCCACGTCCAGCAATTAAGACTTTTACGACGTCAACAGTTCTATTGTTTTGTCTTTGAAAACAGCATAGAAAATCTCAGAATATCTTGCTTTTAATGATAATAATATTATCATAACCGTTGGCATGTACTATTTTGTTTTTGTCTGGTTAGTAGTTCAAGATCCCGTTTATGTTTATTTAAAAAAAGAACATTGATAAGAAACAAAACAACAGAGCAAAAAAAATTATCGTAAGCCTAATGTTGGTACAAGTTTTATAATTTATTCTTATTTCAAACAGCGTTCTCGTTTCGAATCCGTTTAAAATTTGAATGTGGAATTCCGTGTAGGCCGCGCTCCCGCGCACGCTGCGCACACATCCCGCGAGATAATGTCTCCGCGACGCTAAGCCGCGCTATCTGAAATCTCGTTTGCCTCTGTCTCTCTGTTGTTCTACGTCTTTATCATACTAACATTTCGTTTTAATAACACACTTATAATGTTTGCCCACTAATCCCCGCATCCTCTGTTTGTTGGCGGATGCCAAACGGTAGCGCTAAAATTTATGACATACGGGTCTATCTTATCTATGGACACTCGGCAGCATATGTCACCCGACGGCGCCTAATGGACTACCTCAGCTAATTCAACACTTTCGCCCTAAAATCTAAATTATTATGCGCAACAACTAATAGACTGTAAACACAGCGTGTGCCGTTTTATCCCTATTTCTATCCGTTATTTATCTTTAAATATATGCATTTATACGTAAAGGCTTGGCACAATGAGCGCGGGAGATCGGTTTCTGAACGCTCGCTAATTCGCGCCCTTTCACCTGTCAATCAGGTGTCACGGCCCGCGTAAACGCCCGCGCTGAGCCCGAAATTAGCGACGTTGCGAAACGTGCGTTTGCAAATTGCGCAGAATTTCGCCAAAGCGGGGTAATAAGAAATAAAAGCTATGATTTAACCGCACCCTGATTGGAATAAACTGTACTGCGAAAGTAATGCGCGGCAATCAAGGCGTCCTCGCTGCGATACGTCAAAGTGACGTTCGCTTTGGCGCGAAACGCGTACGCGGCGGCGCATCGCTTGTTTATTAAATTTCAAAAGATTAATCACACGAAACAGTTACTTCGACAATTTGGCTTAATGTCAAACGTAATGTCCGTTCTTCGTAGTCGTTTTATAATTAAAGCGAAATAAGAACGAGCTACCAACGGCTAAATTCAGCCGAGTATCATCAGCTTGTACTAAATCTCTTCAACACGAGCCTTCGTTGCTCGCTTTTTGTAATAAAATTATTTCTATTCCTTCACCGAATGTTCCTAACGTAGGCCGGAAGTGATTGAATAATGCGTAATTATCTAAATATTTTGAAAATGGTTGTCTGGTTTATAGCTTACAGCTAGTTTTGTCTGCTGGCTAGTCTGCATGATTTCACAGATAGTACCGCTATACGCCTACAAGATCTCCTAATATATACAAACCAGCGAAATACATGTTTTTCAACAGCGGTTATAACTTTTTTCTAAATCGTACTTTACGTTTTAAACGTAGGAAAAAGCGGGTTTAATCTGCTCATTTCGTTTTAAAATCATTTGTATATTTAAAATGGCGCTATAATCATAAACTGCGGATTTAGGCGTGAACTGAGTTAAACATTTTTTTTGTAAAACCAAATTAACTTGAAAAATTATTGTTATTATACTAACTTCTGCTTACAAATTTTGCTTGAACTCCAGTAACGAGATAAAAATGTATCCTATATTTTTCTACAATCTTTTAAGTATCTCCGTTACAAAAAACAATTCCAAAACATGAAAAAAACTAATTCCAATGCAAAATATTCTTTATTCAAGTAGACTAATTCCAGTATTAATTGAACTGTCAAATGTAAAATCTACCGCTGTTTCGGTCATTTCCTCCTACCGAGAAGAACCAGCAAGAAAATAGGCGGGCAATTTAAAAATAAAAAGTAAATAATAAATACACTAATATAACTAATGCGAAAGTTACGTATTCACAGCTTATTTAATGAACCGATAAAATTTGGCATAATTAAGGCTTATATACTAGGCTGTAAGCTTATAAAGGATAAAAGAAATCCAGTTTTTTCCTTTGAAAACAGTTAATAATTAAGAGTTATTTAACACTAAAGTCCACGCGAATCGGGGCTACGACTAGTACTGTATAAAAGTGCTTAGAATTTGATGAATTTTCATATTGATCGACTCCATCGAAGATTTCACCGACTATGAAGTATGAAAAATTATTTTCTGTACGTAATTTTAATCACAATTAAATGTTGTAGGCTTTTAAACCATATTTTTTTTCACGTTTTTCAGCTTAAAGTCTAATACAGATAAAAAAACACAAATATTAAATGAAAAATACAGAACTAATTGACGAAAATAAGATTAAACAAAAGTCGCGTAATTTTACAGTAAAATCAACGATCACGCACTCTTTTAGTCTTTTTAAAATTTTAGAGCAAATTAATACAATTTTATATACAAATATTAAAATTACCTACTACTAACTACTCCACTACTCCTTTATTTCATTTTGGCCTCCCTCTATCCATGGATCCATTATTCAAAAAATTTCAAATTAGTTAAAATCCTTTTGGTAATTTTCATTGCCACCAAACCATTACAAAAGAAATAATAAAATTATTTTGTTATAATCTGCGATAAAGTAAATAGAAAATATCATCATTCCCCTGCCGTTATCCCACTCCAAGAGGGGTCGGCACAACATGCTATATACATGCTGTCACATGTTTGGCTGCGTTTTTACGACCGGCCGCCTGCCTGACGTCCACTTCATAACTTCACTTTCTTCACTTCACAACTTCAAGACGTCATCTTAGCCACATTTTACGACACCTCGATAAGAGGGTAGTCTATTCTACTAAACCGTATACCACACGGCGAGTTGACTTACCTTAGTCGCCTTTTACGACACCTCGCTAAGATATGGTGGTCTATTCTACTCAGCCGGTAACCACACGGCTATTTCAGTTAACCGAGTTCATCGGTACAAATTATACGCATCGATATCAGAAATCTATAGATAAATATCCCGAACATGACTAAAACAAGTATTATTTTGTATAATATATTTTATACACCCTGTATAATCAAGCCCTCGCAATCTAACGCTGTCAAACACATGTCAATTTTGCTAAAACATGTCATTCCGATATTAGATACCGCAAATAACGATATACCGTAAACACTTTATTATAATACTAGTTTCTACCCTTTATTTTGTTTGCAAGTACTTCAGTATTGTAAAAAGTAGCATTTACAGCCTTTTTCACTTTACATCTTTATCATAAAAATTATACTGATGCGTTGCCTCAAACTTTAAATTAGGACAAATTATTTTAGTAATAGAATAATTATGCAAATTCAAATTCAAAATATTCTTTATTAAAATAAACTTGTAAACAAGTGCTTTGTATCGTCAACTCTACTGCTGGTTCGGTAAGCTGTTCCTACCGAGAAGAGCCAGCAAGAAACTCGGCGGTTGCTGTTTTAAAAATACAATTATTATTACCAGTTACATTAGTTATTATTGTCTTGTACAGGGTCGAAGAGAAGCTACGTCCATGCGTTTTTATCATCCAAGTATTCCTTAATAGTATAGTAGTAGGCTCTCTGTATTAGCCTTTTATTAATAGTGTTTTTAAACTGCTGTAATGGCAAAGCTAAAATTGATTGCGGAATTTTATTATAGAATCTTATATCTTATTCAAAAGAGCTATACGTGGCATTTATAATTTAAGACCGCGTGATTCCCTGCGAGAGAAGTTTAAGGAAACAGGTATTCTTACATTTGCTTCACAGTATATTTTAAGCAATCTTATTTATGTACATAAAAATATAAAGAATTATAAAACGATAGGTGATGTATACAATAGACAAAGCAGGAACCGACATAAGCTTGCGGCTCCTGCTTTGCGCCTTGCAAAAGTACGTAATTCGTTTGTGGGTTTTGGTATAAGATTCTATAATAAAATTCCGCAATCAATTTCAGCTTTGCCATTACATCAGTTTAAAAACACTGTTAAAAAGAGGCTGATACAGAAAGCCTACTATACTCTTGAAGATTATTTGGAAGACAAGAATGTGTGGATATAGCTCTCTTTGAACCTGTACAAGACAGTATCGACTTAATGTAAATAGTATTAAGAATTATATTTTTAAAAGAGCAACCGCCGAGTTTCTTGCTGGCTCTTCTCGGTAGGAACAGCTTTCCGAACCAGCAGTAGAGTTGACGATTCAAAAGCACTTGTTTACAAGTTTATTTGAATAAAGAATATTTTGAATTTGAATTTGAATTTGAATATACCCAAACCCACAAACGACTTACGTACTTTTGCAAGGCGCAAAGCACGAGCCGCAAGCTTATGTCGGTTCCTGCTTTGTCTGTTATATACATCACCTATCGTTTTTATGTACATAAATAAAGTTGCTTAAAATGTACTGTGAAGCAAATGTAAGATTACCTATTTCCTTAAACTTCTCTCGCAGGGAATCACGCGGACTTAAATTATCATCACATCAAATCAAAATCAAAATCAAGAGACTGTAGTGTTTAATGTGTGTAATGTTTTGTACTGTTATTGAACGGGTGGTGCATGAGTTTTTACAAATTCTGCATGTATCAGATATGAGAACGAATAGTACACTCCGCATTTAGTATTAGATATTTTCTTTTATCGTGGATTGTAGCAAAATAATATTTTCATTAGATTTTGCATAATCAAAATTGCGATTTTGTCGTAGAGTCTATCTCATGATGATGTTTCAGATACGTGCGAAACGATCTTCGAGATTGTCTTAGTGAATGTGTGTAATGCTTGTGTAGTGTGTTGGTGGTTGTGTTTTTTTATGTGCGGTAACTAATCCTACATGTGTAGGATGACTTTAAAGAGTGTATTTCCTTATACAAATAGCCTAGCCTAGCCTCTAAGCTAATTGTTCTTATTTTTCTATCCCCTTAATATAACTCTCTGAAAACGTTAAAAGCTAATTGCATGATAATATGGAAAACAAAAGCCACCTACGTAGCTTCAATATTAAACTACCGGCACAATAATTGCAAAATCAACATTTCAATGGCGTTTATCTCATAGCTAACGTATAAATATTTGCATATATTTCCTATCATTATATTTATCGTTCTATATTACAACACAAATATTATAATCGCGAGTAAACAAAATTCATATCCGTTTAATTGTAATTAACTTACAGGCTAATTTGAAAATGGAATAATATAGAAATGGAATAATATAAAATTATTAAATAATACAGATAACCGGTTAATATTCAAATTCAAAATATTCTTTATTCAAATAAACTTGTAAACAAGTGCTTTTGAATCGTCAACTCTACTGCTAATACTGTAGTATATATTATGATGACAGTAACACTAGGTACAAACCTTTGTGGTTTTTTGTAGTATTAAGTAACATTTGTTAATAAATTGTTTACATTATTAAATAAATGAATAGAATAGTACCACCCTCATTTCTTACCGAGGTGTCGTAAAAGGCAACTAAGGTAAGTCGACCCGCTGTGTGGTATCCGGCTGAGTAGAATAGACCAACCTCATTTCTTACCGAGGTGTCGTAAAAGGCGACTAAGGTAAGTTGACCCACCGTGTGGTATCCGGTGTAGTAGAATAGACCACCCTCTTTCTTACCGAGGTGTCGTAAAGTACGACATTGGTAAGTTGACGTCAGGCAGGCGGCCGGTCGTAAAAACGCAGCCAAATCATATGACAGCATGTTTATTACATGTTGTGCCGACCCCACTAGAGTGGGAAAAGGGCAGGAAGATGATGATTAAATAAATGAAAAAAATATATATTTTCAATTTATACCGCCATATTATTTTTGTTTTTTTTTCAAAGCTTCTCACGATAACGAACACATAAAACAGATTTATCGAATTTGATTCAGTCGTTTAGAAGACATGCTCGTACAAATACTTCGGTAGTACATTTAATAAATCTAAAGTTTGTTTGTTTGTTAGATTGTTTGAACGCACTAATCTCAGGAACTAGTGGACCGATTTGAAAAATTATTTGAGTGTAAAATAGTCCATTTATTGAGGAAGCCTATATATATATAGACTATACATATACCATAGACAAATAACATCACGCTTAGATCAATAGAAAATGACCAGTAATAAAAAAATATTGCAAAATAGGAAAATTTAAAGCTTTCCTTGCGTGCGCTAAATAAACGGTGAACGTTATTGAAAATTCTCTTTTAATTAATTAACTTAAGATAACTATTTTTATTTTTAAAATTTCAATTCGAGACATACTGATTTCCATGCGGGCCAAGCGATAAGATATTTAAAAAGTTCCAAGTAGTGTAAAAGTAATTATAAAATTTAAAATTATTTATCACGGATTATAGCTAAATCATTTCAAAATAATTTTATTATTACTTTTATAATATGAATCTCAACAAAATAACGCCTAATTTTATAAATTATCTAAATCATTTCTAAATTACTTTTGTATTATGGAACTCCGCAAAGTAACGTCTAATTCTAAAAATTATCTAAATCATTTCTAAATTACTTTTGTATTATGGAACTCCGCAAAGTAACGTCTTATTCTAAAAATTATCTAAATCATTTCTAAATTACTTCTGTATTATGGAACTCCGCAAAGTAACGTCTAATTCTAAAAATTATCTAAATCATTTCTAAATTACTTTTGTATTATGGAACTCCGCAAAGTAACGTCTTATTCTAAAAATTATCTAAATCATTTCTAAATTACTTCTGTATTATGGAACTCCGCAAAGTAACGTCTAATTCTAAAAATTATCTAAATCATTTCTAAATTACTTTTGTATTATGGAACTCCGCAAAGTAACGCCTAATTCTATTAATTATCTAAATCATTTTTAAATTACTTTTGTGTTATGGAACTCCGCAAAGTAACGCTTAATTATAAAAATTATGTAAAAGTTGTGGCCCGTTCCTATCCCATTGCTGGGCAAAGGTCTCTTTTCTCTTTTATGAGAGAAGGGTTGGTAAAGCAAGGTTTGGGTTGATTTAAAACCAACCGCGATTGTATATAGGTATTATTTATAACGCCGTGTGGTATCCGGCTGAATAGAATAGTACCACCCTCTTTCTTACCGCGGAGACGTTAAATACGACTTAGATAAGATGACGTCAGGTAGGCGACCGGTCGTAAAGTACGTAGCCAAATCATATGACAACATGTTTGAAACATGTGCCGACCCCACTTAGAGTGGGATAAGGGCAGGTGGATGATGATATAGGTATTATATATAAAGGTTATACATACCACCAGAATTTTCCGGAAATATGCAGGTTTTCACACGATGTTTTCCTTTAACGAAAAACGTATGATAAATTGCAATTATTTATAAGTAATAATTGCAATACATAAGTTTTAGCAGAAAACTCAACTTTTAGACGCAAACTTATAGCATCCCTGTTATGGACACTTCATGTTAAGGGCCTGTTTTACAAATTACCAATAAACTGTCAGTTATTATTCTTCGGAACATATCTGACACATATCTCGCTTATTCGGAACATATCTGACACATATCTCGAAATTTTGAGTTTCTCTGGTTTCTGATAGTCTTATTCAGCACTCAAAGTCCCTATTAAGTTAACAGGTAGATCATGTGGCTGTTATTTTGTTTATCTGCTGGATAGCAAATACCTATTTCAAAATGGCCGCGATTTTTTTCAATTATCCACTTTTTAGAGTATCTTTTTAGAGACATTTATCTGCTACTTAGTTTATTTGTCGGTTAACTATCCGACACTTTATCAGTAACTTGTGAAACAGGCCCTAAAACTACAAATAGATTTCTTTTAAACACTATATCAGTTATTTTGGAAATGTTTAATCATGTTTTTAATACGGCGATATCAAAATCTGTTCTTTTTTTGATATCATTAAATTTGTCTTGGGACGAATTAAAAAATTGTTCAGTCAGATAAACGACGCGGTCTAAAATTAACTTTAAAAACGAGTTTTCGTATCCGTTCGAAGTGATAATGTTCTTGTTGAGAGATTTAAGTTTCTACAAAGATTAATTTGTCTGGAAATACTTTGAGTTGCGTTAATGAAACATATTTGTACTCTTACCTTGGCTAACGAAATAAAGTTAAAAAGCGAATTTGTGATATTGAACGTATGTAGTGCTTGTGTATTGTGGTGGAGGTTCAAGCATATGTTTTTACGAATCCTGCATGTATCAGGGATGAAAACGGATTGTCCACTCTACATTTCAACATTATATATATTTTCTATTTTACTTCATCGCGGTTTATAGCAAAATAATTTTATTATTACTTTTGTGTTGTACTATTGTATGTACCGCCTAATTCTATAAATTATTGAAATGAGATTTATCAGGAACTATAAAAAAAGCACTTTTAAAAAACATTGCAAAAGTAAAAACTACGCTGCAGATGTCAATGCCCGCCTGACTTTTGCGGATGCCGTGTGGTATCCGGCTGAATAGAATATACAACCCTCTTTACCGAGGTGTCGTAAAAGGCTACTAAGGTAAGTTGACTTGCCATGTTGTATCTGGCTAAGTAGAATAGACCACCCTCTTTGTTACCGAGGTGTGATAAAGGCGAGGTAAGTTAAATTGACGTTGGACAGGCAGCCGTTCGTAAAATACATATCCAAATCACATAACATGTTGTGCCGACCCCTCTCAGAGTGGGATAAGAGCAGGAGAATGTTGATTAGACCTCCTTGGCTAATCCGCTGAAGGAATAGTAATGAAATTTGATAAAATTGAAGCCTGATCTAGCATCAGGATGAAAAAAATTGTGTTTCGTATTTTAACCAAATCATGTGACATATTTATAACATGTTGCGCCGACGATGATGAGAGTTAATAGACGATTTAATATAAAAATAAATATTTATTATATAAGTTTAAATTTTTACTTTAAATCCTTTTTTATATTAGTTTATTAACGGCCTGGAAACAATTTAAGTCCGTTAAGCCCTAAGTTCTTTGAATGGATAATTTATTTACCTATTCATCTCTTTTTATTTTGTATTAAACAATGTTAGACATTTTAAATAAATTAAATAATTATACTTTTTAATTAATTATAAAAGACCGTAACGGGTGTGGGTATTTTCTGTTATTAAAGTCTATAAGTTTATTACAAACTTCAAATATATATTATTCAAAATTCATCATCTTCCTGCCCCTATCCCACTCTAAGTGGGGTCGGCACAACATGTTATAAACATGCTGTCACATGATTTGGCTGCGTTTTTACGACCGGCCGCCTGCCTGACGTCAACTTACCAATGTCGTACTTTACGACACCTCGGTAAGAAAGAGGGTGGTCTATTCCACTAAACTGGATACCACACGGTGAGTCAACTTACCTTAGTCGCCTTTTACGACACCTCGGTAAGTAATGAGGTTGGTCTATTCTACTCAGCCGGGTACCACACGGCGGGTCGACTTACCTTAGTCGCCTTTTACGACACCTCGGTAAGAAATGAGGGTGGTACTATTCTAATCAGCCGGGTACCACACGGCGTATATATTATTCAAAATTATAATTAATTGTACATACAATATTTTATTTCGCCTATCTCCTAGTAGTGATGAATATTAATAATTAATATGTTCCGGTTTTACTCACTTCATAAATATTACTGTTGGCCGGTTAATTTCGACCCGTCCGTACTTATTACTCATTCTTCCAGATTCTTGAGGCAATTGCTAGAAATATTTATAATTAGGATTTAAATTACTGTAAAGGCAAATCAAAATAATCTTTATTCAAGCTCTTTCAAGCACTTCCGAATCGTCAAGGATCAATATTAAATATAAATATAAATATGTGGGACACTTACACACACGGTCGTCCGTCCCCAAAGTAAGTAACTTAATACTTGTGTTATGGTAAACAGACAACTGGTGAATATATACTTATATAATTTTTAAATACATACTTAAATACAAATATACACCCAGGCTCAAACCCGGTTCGAACCCGGGCAGACACCAATGAGTTTTTCTCTTAAAACTTATGTGTCTAATTGATAATTGCAATTTATCACACGCTTTTCGGTGAAGGAAAACATCGTGAGGAAACCTGCATATCTCTAGAGAATTCTGGAGGTATGTGTAACCTACCAATCCGCATTGGAGCAGCGTGGTAGGTCTTAGCTCCAATCCTTCTCTCCCAAAACGGAGAGAAGAGGCCTATTCTCAGCAGTGGGATAGTAACAGGCCGTTACTTACTTACTTTTTTTACCCAGGCTCAAAGAATAACAAATCCATTTATAGAATATGTTGGCACTCGGTGGGAATCGCCGCGACCCGCGGAGCTGAAGGCAGGGTCACTACCCGCTACGCCAACGGGCCAGTCAAATATTAAATCTTTACTTCTTTCAATTTTGTTTTTTAAAAGTAGCAATTCCGTAACCCTTTATTCCATCTTTTCTATCAAATCAATTCACTTTGCGTCGTCTTAATTATTCAAATAAGCTAACAATAATATTGCTCTTTTAACTCTTTTGAATCGTCAAGGATCAATATGATTAATGAAGCTACAACTGGTTCGGAATGTTGCTCTTACCGAACCAGAAAGAAACTCGGCGGTCAATCTTTTAAACATTTTCAATTTTACATTATTAAACCGCTTGTATGAAGCTGAAAGGATTTTCAAATCCAGGCGTTTTTATCATTTAAATAATCTTCAATTGTGTAGAACGCGTTACCTATAAGCATATCTCTCACATTTCAAATAATTTATAGAATTAGGCGTTACTTTGCGGAGATCCATAATACAAAAGTAATAATAAAATTATTTTGCTATAATCCGCGAAGAATTAATTAATTCTTCGCAGATTATAGCTTTTGTCTTACATATCATTCAAAACTTTCAGTGGACTGGTCTGGTATGGATGTTATTTATTTCAGGACAAACACTAAATAAATAAACAATTTCTTATTATATATTAATAATTATATGTTTAGCCGTGTGGTATCCGGCTGAGTAGAATAGTACCACCCTCTTTTCTTACCGAGGTGTCGTAAAAGGCGACTAAGGTAAGTCGACCCGCCGTGTGGTATCCGGCTGAGTAGAATAGACCAACCTCATTTCTTACCGAGGTGTCGTAAAAGGCGACTAAGGTAAGATGACCCACCGTGTGGTATCCGGTTTAGTAGAATAGACCACCCTCTTTCTTACCGAGGTGTCGTGAAATACGACAGAGGTAAGTTGACGTCAGGCAGGCGGCCGGTCGTAAAAACGCAGCCAAATCATGTTACAGCATGTTTATAACATGTTGTGCCGACCCCACTTAGAGTGGGATAAGGGCAGGAAGATGATGATATTAATAATTATATGTTAATAATGTCTTATTATAGATTTCATGACTGCAGTAAAAACTTAAACTAGTACATCCTCCTGCCCTTATCCCACTCTAAGTGGGGTCGGCACAACATGTTATAAACATGTTGTAACATGATTTGGCTGCGTTTTTACGACCGGCCGGCTGCCTGACGTCAACTCACCTCAGTCGTATTTTACGACACCTCGGTAAGAAGGAAGGTGGTCTATTCTACTAAACCGGATACCACACGGCGGGTCGACTTACCTTAGTCGCCTTTTACGACACCTCGGTAAGAAATGAGGGTGGTACTATTCTACTCAGCGGGATACCACACGGCGGGTTAAAAACTTAAACTAGTCTCGACATCAATTTAAAAAAAAATATATCGATAGCGTAAAAAATACACTTAGGAGCAACACTATTATTGATTGTATCGATATACATATTTTTTTTTATTACAGCCGGAATTACGGTGTTTTTGTTGTTATATATGGGACATTTACACGCGGTTGTCCCTCGTCAAGTAAGCAACTTAATACTTGGTATAGTTGACAGACAACTGGTAAATATATACATCATCATCATCCTCATCATCCTCCTGCCCTTATCCCACTCTAAGTGGGGTCGGCACAACATGTTATAAACACGCTGTTACATGATTTGGCTGCGTTTTTACGACCGGCCGCCTGCCTGACGTCAACTTACCTCTGTCGTATTTTACGACACCTCGGTAAGAATGAGGGTGGTCTATTCTACTAAACCGGATACCACACGGTGGGTCAACTTACCTTAGTCGCCTTTTACGACACCTCGGTAAGAAAAGAGGGTGGTACTATTCTATTCAGCTGGATACCAACTGGTAAATATATACATGTATAATTTTAAATACAAATATATACCTAGAGTCGAAGAACTTACTAATTGTTTATAAAAAATGTTCGGCGGTAATCGAACCCGTGACCCGTGCAGCTGAAGGCAGGGTCACAGCCTATTGCGCCAACGGGCCATTCAAACACTTTATGCTAAATTTAATCAAAACCCAATCTATTTTGACGTGATTTTTTTTTATATGAGTAGTAACGGCCTGTTACTATCCCACTGCTGGGCATAGGCCTCTTCTCTCCGTTTTTTGGAGAGAAGGATTGGAGCTGAGACCTACCACGCTGCTCCAGTGCGGATTGGTAGGTTACACATATCACCAGAATTCTCTAGAGATATGCAGGTTTCCTCACGATGTTTTCCGTCACCGAAAAGCGTGTGATAAATTGCAATTATCAATTAGACACATAAGTTTTTACTAGAAAACTCATTGGTGCCTGCCCTGGGTTTGAACCCTAGACCTCCTCGAAAGAGGCGCACGGTGTTACCGCTGGGCTACCACAGCTTATTTTATTATTGTTTTATTTATATTTTATTATTAGCTTATTTATATGAGTAAATAAACAAAAATAAAAAAATTTGCGCCATTTCAACCGCGTTATAAAGGGTACATATACTCTAGTCTTTACCAGAAACAATTAATTGTTTTATTTCCCGAATCTATATTAACTGTATGGCTTGCCCTGACTAGTATTTCAAACACTTTTCTTTACTAACCGGCGCTTCTAAGTCTTATCATATTGTAAAAAGAAAAACTACATGCTATGTATTTAATTCTAAATTTGCAGTTTACAGTTAATATTTATTTAAATATTCAAATAAGTTACAGACGTTAGCTGTTGTTTGATTATATCTGTTGCTTTTTAACAACATTAAAACATAGATTAAAGATGCGATGAAATAAAGTTCATAGACCACCGATAAAACGGTAGATTAAGAATATTTTAAACTTGATATATCCGTCTTCGTTTGAGTAATATTTAAGCAATAAAATATTCTATAATATATTTTATCTATCTGTAAGGACTCAAGCTTCTTCTGTTTTTGCCCTATAGCCAAAGGAAAAACATCATTTTTACTTTAAGTTAGCTAAATAACAACAATTTAACAAATTGTGTTTAATATAAGCTTTAAAATCTGAAACCATAAAATACTTACAACCCACAGAGTCTAAAGACTAAAATCTATATAATAGACAAAGTAGGAACTGACATAATCTTGCGGCTCCTGCTTTGCGCCTTGCTAAAGTACGTAAGTCGTTTGTGGGTTTGGGTATAGGATTCTATAATAACATTCCGCAATCAATTTTAGCTTTGCCATTACATCAGTTTGAAAAGATAAATGAAGATAAGAATATGTGGATATAGCTACTCTTCCACCCTTTATAAGATAGTAAAGAATTACTTATATTTTGAAAAGAGCAACCGCCGAGTTTCTTGCTGGCTCTTCTCGGTAGGAACAGCTTTCCGAACCAGCAGTAGAGTTGACGATTAAAAGCAATTGCTTACAATAATTTAAATTTACTTGAATAAAGAATATTTTTAAAATAAATTATAAACACTTTTTACGAACCCTTGGCGTTTTATGTGCTTACCTAAGAATTGTGACTTATCTAGGAATATTCCAGGCGAATTGAACAGTTTTATTTATAACATCAGTTCCTAACTTATTTCTAATGGGATAAACTTTTAATGTTGACCAATTAAAATACCCTATACAACGCAGATAAAAACTAAGATTTCGTTTTTCCAAGTCAAGTCGGTCTATTACCTGAAAACATCATAATAATAGCACATTACCAACGCGATGTAGACTCCATTAATTTCTCATCGCCAAATACCCTAATAGACTACCTAACCTGTCTTAACAATAAAAAACGGGAGCAGAACCCGCCCACCTGCGATATTTCCAGACATCCCCGATTAATCACCCACCACCCATAAATCCATCAAACATCGCCACAACGTGTTAATTCGACGTCATAAATCTCTGATAAATTTACGTTATGTGCTACTTGCGCCGCCATCTTACTAACCGGCGAAATGAAAAAGGACCACGCTGAAGGAGCGCTCTGAATGAGACAGGTGTCGTTTCAATTGGCGTCATTGCGCGGCCGCCTAACCATAAACAAGCGCTGAAAAAACATTTACTTCAAAAATAGAATTCGAATTCCCGCGCTTAATTGCGCGCCTGCCAATGAGAGCGCGCTGTGTGCGAGCGAGAGGGCCGAGGTGTGGGACCGAGACGGCGCTATAACAGGAGTTTATATCCCGCCCCGTTAACAACATGGCGTATATGTTGATTGGAGGGCTTTTGGCGGGTGCCTCCCAATGTGACGCGTGACGCGGGAAAGCGGAAGGCTGTGGGAAATATGGAGGAGGTGCGACGACGACGAAAAAAAATTTCGAGATCCTGAACGATTACAATACTGCCTAATGGCAGCATATATTAAAAAAACTAAACCTCAGTTATATTTTTTTTATTCACTATAATATTATTAAATAAATCAAATTTCGAATATAATTAGCATGTACCTATCATTGAATTCACGGTACAAGTCGAATAGCAAAAAAAGGTCTTATATCGATTCAGCAAATATATTTATGTTAAATACCTACAGTATACATAGATATAGGCTCCATTATTCCTATATTTAAAAAAGAGTAGGTATCCATAAAAAGTATTTATTAAAAACTGATTCTATTTATACTGTAAAATATTTACAATTAACCTAAATACTTATTAATAAACACGGTGACTAATTCGTCTAATTTTCTTTAAACTACAAAATAAAACCTGTAGGCACATACATCGTCACCTCCGCTTCGGAAGGCTAGAATTTCTAGGATCAAACTCCAATATTTTATTTCTTAGTAATGAAAAAAAGTAAATGATTGTCTATATAATTGTTAAAGAGACATATATATTTTTTAATAATTTCCTTAACATATGAATAGCTCGTAAAGTTCATATTCTTTCGTCCTTAGTACAGCATTTCTCTGGAAATCGAAGTAAAATCAAATCTGACAGATTAACAATCTTACAAAAAACTTACAGATTCATTTCATTCATTAACAGAGACTTCATTACAATTTAACAATTCGAAAGCGCTTTTTAAACCCAATTACAAATTACCTCCAATTTCTCCCAGATCAGTTTGGATGGGGAAATTTTGCTAGTCTGTAGTTCGCTTTTTCAAAACTACGGTGAAATAGACCGAGATGTGGGTAAAAGAATGAATGAAGGAAGTGGCGGCAGGTCTCAGGGACGATATGTGACCCTCTAATACCTCTTAAAGTTAAGGGAAAAATTTATAAAGCAGTCATATGACCGCATATTGGATAGATCAGAATGTTAGGCAATGAAAAAGACGGATGACAGAAAAGTACATGCAAATGATATGAGAATGTTAAGGTGGATGTGTGGTGTGACAAAACTGGATAAAATACGAAATGAGTATATAAGGGGAAGTCTGAAAGTTGCGGCCATTATAGAAAAAACGAGAAGTGCAAGATTAAAGATGGACATGTAATAAGGAGTGATGAATATCATGTGACCAAACGTGTGTTAAATATGAATATGGATGGATACGTGCCTAGAGGGAGCCTAAAAAGAGATGGTTCGATTGTGTGAAGTATGACATGCATATAAAAGGAGTAGCGCCAGAGTTGGATGATAGGACAGAATGGAAGAGAAAAACATGTTGTACCGACTCCACTTAGAGTGGGATAAGGACAGGAAGATATATATTGAATGAAGAATATTTGAACTTGATATTTTATTGAAGAAAAACTCAGAAATTCATCATTTTAAATATAATTTACTTACATACAACCGCAGGGTCACACGATTTTCATTATGCGTAATTAAAGCTTTTCGAAGGTACGCCCTTTTTTATAATTATAATTAATTTATTCTAAGCGCCAAAAGAATTACAAAAAGGTAGAATCTTTACATAACTTTAATGAATAAAGTGTTATTTTACAAAATTATATAGTACTCTAGCTATGTCATCGGAATGATCTGCGTGAAAATCAGTAGGTGTCACGAAAATTTTCCCGAATTGAAATTTGAAAAATCAAACTAGTTATTGTGAGTTAACCATAAGAGATAGAGACATACTGTTGCAGACTTTTTTGGAGTATTTTTGTAGATCTACAATTCTGTAGTACATAACTTTAGTGTATGTTTGTTGGTTTGTGCGGCGCACGCAACCAAAGTTGCCAGCAGGCGAGTTTTTTTTAACTGCGCGACCTGTTAACCACAATTTAAGGTAAGTGCACTAGTAATTGACCATGCACTAGTAGTTGACTGTTTTGTATGAAATTTTAAATAATTAGCGTTTTGTTTGTTGTAGCTAATAAAAAACATTAATTAAATAATATTAAAATTTAAATATTAAACAATGGGCTACAGTTCTGAGCATTTGAGCATTTGTTGTTAATAGATGGCAACAGGTAATTACAAATTTAGTTTTTACAGCGGCAAGTGGTCGTAAACTTTTTAAGCATTTACTTATACGAAGGTAACGCCGTGTGGTATCCGGCTGAATAGAATAGTACCACCCTCTTTTCTTACCGAGGTGTCGTAAAAGGCGACTATGGTAAGTCGACCCGCCGTGAGGTATCCGGCTGAGTAGAATAGACCAACCTCAATTCTTACCGATGTGTCGTAAAAGGCGACTAAGGTAAGTCAACCCACCGTGTGGTGTCCGGTTTAGTAGAATAGACAACCCTCTGTCTTACCGAGGTGTCGTAAAATACGACAGAGGTATGTTGACGTCAGGCAGGCGGCCGGTCGTAAAAACGCAGTCAAATCATGTGACAGCATGTTTATAACATGTTGTGCCGACCCCACTTAGAATGGGATAAGGGCAGGAAGATGATGATGACTTATACGAAGGTACTGCGCAGAAAGACTATCAACTTGTCATTTTAATGTATAGTAAAGTAACGGCCCGTTGCTATCCCCCTGCTGGATAGAGGCCTTTGGGGAGAAAGTTTGGAGAAAGTTTTTCGAGAGAAGGGAAGCTAAGACCTACCACGCTGCTCCAATGCGGATTGGTAGGTTACACATATCAACAGAATTATCTAGAGATATGCAGGTTTCCTCACGATGTTTTCCTTCACCGAAAGCGTCTTATAAATTGCAATTATCAATTGGACACATAAGTTTTAATAAAAAAAACTCTTTAGTGCCTGCCGGGGTTTAAGCCTGCGACACCCTCGAAAGAGTCTCACGTCTCTATTATTGTATATTGTGATTAAAAACATCGATTTTACATATTATTACCTAAAAGCAAAGTTTTGTAGGTTCAGTTTATAACCCCTATAACGCTTAAGAGGCTGAGCATTTTCAGTGATCTTCAAACATATTTGCAAAATTAGATGTAATCATGCGCAGATTGATGTATTGCATAATTTATGTATTTACCCAAGATATCGCATTCGTCCACTTGTTGACGACACTCGACGTGCGATTTTTTGTAAGACCACCCTGAAAGTTAACGAAATACAGAGAAAAATGAACACAGAATGAAATATTTTGACATATTTGCTATGTTTAATTTCAAAAAGATTTATAGCTATGGAGAGATATGTTAAAAACCGGTCTGAAATAAAAAAAGCACCTGCCTTAACACAACTATAACAAGCAACAAATGTACTTTACTGCACAAAAATATCTTTAAAGAAATACAAAAAAATGAAATAAGACATATTTCACGTACGCGATATAAAAAAGGATATAAACGAAATATATAATGCAACAGGCAGCCTCACTTTAAATATACCTTATACCTTTATATTAATTATAAATATAAGATTTCTAAACAATTTGGGCTAACCCGATCGATGCACTACAGATTTTACTTACGTTATTTGCGAAGGTCCATAATACAAAATCGCAAAGCTTTGTGGCTTTGTCGTGGAATCTCCTGATGATACTTCGGTTGCGGGGCGAAGCGATTGTTGAGTATGTGATAGTGAACGTGTGTAGTGTTTGCGTATTATGATGGCAGTGGTGGAGGTTTGTGCATGTATTTTTACGAATCCTGCAAGTATCAGGTATGAAATTGTATAGTCCGCTCTACATTTAGCATTATATATATTTTCTATTTTTAATTACTTGATAGCAGATTATAGCAAAATAATTTTATTATTACTTTTGTATTATGGATTTCCGTAAAGTAGCCCCTGATTACGCTAATAAATACGCAAACATGTAAGACTTAAAGTATTAATTAACATCATACGTTATGGTTGGACCACCCATCACAAGTATGGACGAATACTTAAGATAGACTAAATTTATAAATAATTGCTACCCTTTACAGCCTCTAGAGAGATATTTAAAAAACTCTATATTCGCGTGAACGGACCACACAGAGGCACCCCACTGCCTTCAAGATGTGTTCCTCTGTCACAACAAGAACCGCTGTGATTTATCGATCTGTACGGCGAACCACGCAGGCCCCCAAACCTTTATTAACTTATAACATTTTGGATACAAGTTTGTGGCTTGGGGTACATTGTTCTTGAGATCTTCGTTGGCGGTAATTTTGCGTGTTTTTGTCAAAAATTTTATCGTTTTCTTATGTTTGATATGGCATTGTTTTTATGTTATGTTATTGTTTATTGAACTTTTGTTTTAAGTGTTTTAAGTTGCACGTCACTTCCGCGTTAGCAGCGTGGTAGGTCCGTGACCAAATTATAAACTTCATCATCCTCCTGCCCTTATCCCACTCTAAGTGGGGTCGGCACAACATGTTCAAACATGTTGTTACATGATTTGGCTGCGTTTTTACGACCGGCCGCCTGCTTGACGTCAACTTGCCTTAGTCGTATTTTACGACACCTCGGTAAGGAAGAGGGTGATCTATTCTACTAAACCGGATACCACATGGTCGGTCAACTTACCTTAGTCGCCTTTTACGACACCTCGGTAAGAAATGAGGTTGGTCTATTCTACTCAGCCAGATATCACACGGCGGGTCGAGTTACCTTAGTCGCCTTTTACGACACCTCGGTAAGAAATGAGGGTGGTACTATTCTATTCAGCCGGATACCACACGCCGTACCAATTATAAACTTCTAAAGGAAAATAAGGTTCTATCTATACCTAGTAATATATAAAGCTAAAGAGTTTGTTTGTTTGTTTGAACGTACTAATCTCAGGAACTACTGGACCGATTTGAAAAATTCCTTCAGTGTAAGATAGTCCATTTATCGAGGAAGACTATAGGCTATATAACATCAGGCTAAGATGAGTAGGAGAGGAGCAATAAAAAAAATGTGAAAACAGCAACATTTAAAGCTTTCCTTGCGTGCACTTAGTAAACGGTGATAGTTATTACAAAATTGTTCCCCTCTAAAATTTCTAAATAAAAGTCCGCAACATTATATGTCTAGCTTTTAAGGTTAACCCAACTTAACCATTTTTATGGTTGTCAAAAAATTACATTACGCTTTTAATCTTTCCACGCGGGCGGAGTCGCTGGCGATTGCTAGTATTAATTAAAAGATGGGACGAAATGAAGGGGTAATCGGGTATGCGGTTGTACAGAGTGACCAATTTTTTATTGAATTAGTTGCTACTATACGTAAATCCATATACAAAAGTAATAATAATTATTGCTATAATCGGCGATAATGCACGATTCGGTTACGAAACGAAACTAGTGTTGAGATTGTGGTAGTGAATGATTGTGTGTGTATTGTGGTGGAGGTTTGTTGTGCAGACGTTTTTACGAATCCTGCATGTATCAGGTATGGAAAAGTACGTAAGTCATTTGTGGGTTTGGGTATAAGATTCTATAATAAAATTCCGCAAGCAATTTTAGCTTTGCCATTACAGCAGCTTATAAACACTATAAATAAAAGTCATCATCATTTTCCTGCCCTTATCCCACTCTAAGCGCCGCCTGCCTGACGTCAACTTACCTCTGTCGTATTTTACGACACCTCGGTAAGAAAGAAAGTGGTCTATTCTACTAAACCGGATACCACACGGCGGGTCGACTTATCTTAGTCGCCTTTTACGACACCTCGGTAAGAAAAGAGGGTGGTACTATTCTATTCAGCCGGATACCACGGTGTAAAAAAAAAACTTCTATTAATAAAAGTCTAATACACAAAGTCTACTATACTATTGAGGATTACTTAGATGATAAGATTGCGTGGACAGCTTACTCTTCGACTCTGTACAAAACAGTAATAACTAAATTTTATTAGTAATAAGTATATTTTGAAAAGAGCAACCGCCGAGTTTCTTGCTGGCTCTTCTCGGTAGGAACAGCTTTCCGAACCAGCAGTAGAGTTGACGATTCAAAAGCACTTGTTTACAGTTTTATTTAAATAAAATATAGTTTAAATTTGAAATAATTTTATTTCTACACACTATACAAGTAACTATTATTATAATCAAAAAGGAAAAAAGACATATAACAAATATAACAGGGTATAATAAAAATAGTAAATAAGGTAAACACAAAAATATATTAGCGCACACTATATACAATAACACGATATAATAGGAATACCACAATTCCCGCGAGATGCCCTTCTCTTGAATGACAAACAAAGACTGAATGTCACTGACACGTTTTATCAAAAGGAAGACTCAACCGGAAACAACACGTCAGAGTGTTGCCACCATTTTAATCAAAAAGGGCGCGATACTCTTGTTTCACGACTGTGTTGCTATAAAATACAAAGCGGAAGTCAATGATGACAACAAATATATCAATTCTTTCAAGCCATACTCATCAACTTATTACAATTCGGCCGAAAAGTCCCCGTTTCCTTTATCATTATCGTCCAGTGAAAGCCGTGAAAGCGTAACAGATAAACAGACTTTCGCATTTATAATATTTACTAGCTTTTACCCGCGACTTCGTTCGCGTGGGCTGTTGTCGTGTGATAGGTTGATAATAGATGGCGCTTTTCAATGTCATTCTATTTCTGTAGAAATAACAGCATTTCTATAGCCTATATTCTGGTATGTAAAGCATAATTGTGCCGAATTTCATCAATGTTGGTTCAGCGGATTCGCCGTGTAAAGAGTAACATACTTCCATACTCCAAACTTTCGCATTTATAATATAGTAAGTAAAAAGTAAGTAACAGCCTGTTATTATCCCACTGCTGGGCATAGGCCTCCACTCTCCATTTTTTTGGAGAGAAGGGTTGGAGCTAAGACCTACCACGCTGCTCCAATGCGGGTTGGTAGGTTACACATATCCCTAGGATTCTCTAGAGATATGCAGGTTTCCTCACGATGTTTTCCTTCACCGAAAAGCGTGTGATAAATTGCAATTATCAATTAGACACATAAGTTTTAATAGAAAAACTCATTGGTGTCTGCCCGGGTTTGAACCCATGATCGTCTCTAGAGATTCACACGGTCGCACCGCTAGGCCATCACAGCTCTATAATTAGATAATAATATATAATTAATATAATTTATAATATTAGTAGGTTATTATATACGGATTTTGAAATATTAATAAATGCAACTTATACTACGATCTTCGCGCAGTTCACTTTATATATTATTGCTATGTAACAAGTTAAAGGCGTTTATCTTCTAATTCGAAGTTGTAAATTATTTTCCCAAGCTTATTAATTAAAGTTTTTGTTTGTATGGTAAATATAAAATGTCGAGAACCCATTTATTTAGCTTAATTTTCATGCTAGTTATAATTTTATTATCTGACTGATAAGAATTTTAAACAAGTTTTAGTTAAAATGATTTTTGAAGTAATAATTATTTTTGTCCTTTAAGCCGTATGGTATTCTATATTTTTAGTGCTTAATTATACGCGAATGAAGTCGGATATTTGTAATTATATAAATATAAGTATATTAATAATTATATAAAATATTTATAATCTACCGACTGGTATATGAACTCTATTGCATAGCATCCTTAATCTATGTTTTAATGTTGTTAAGAGAAACATCTATAACGCCGTGTGGTATCCGGCTGAATAGAATAGTACCACCCTCTTTTCTGACCGAGGTGTCGTAAAAGGCGACTAAGGTAAGACGACCCGCCGTGTGGTATCCGGCTGAGTAGAATAGACCAACCTCATTTCTTACCGAGGCGTCGTAAAAGGCGACTAAGGTAAGTTGACCCACCGTGTGGTATCCGGTTGAGTAAAATAGACCACCCTCTTTCTTACCGAGGAGTCGTAAAATACGACTAAGGTAAGTTGACGTCAGGCGGGTGGCCGGTCGTGGAAACGCTGCCAAATCATGAGACAGCATGTTTATAACATGTTGTGCTGACCCCACTTAGAGTGGGATAAGGGCAGGAAGATGAAGATGATGATGAAGAGAAACATCTATAATCTTATAACAGCTATAACGTCTGTAGCTTTTGAATATTTAAATAAAAATTAACTGTTAACAGAAAATTCAGAATTAAATACATAGGAAATAGTTTTTCTTTTTACAATATAACGACAGAATCGTCGCGCAGTAAAGAAAAATGTTTGAAATACGAGTCAGGGCGACCCATCGAGTTATAGAGTAGCCAGCCTAAAATGTGCCGAGTAGAATAGACTACCCTCATTTCTTACCGAGGTTTCGTAAAAGGCGACTAAGGTGAGTCGACCCGCAATATGGTATCCGGCTGAGTAGAATAGACCACCCTCTTACCAAGGTATAGTAAAACACGATAGTCATACATACCTTAGAGTAATAAATTTATATAAATTTTTACGTTTTGTTTCTGGTTAATTAAAAGGTGTAACACAACGTACTAATAACACGTGATTCCGCACTCAAAACTAGATGGCGCCACTGGTCGTTTGCTCGGCGCTATCGAAGTGTTTTCGTAGGAATATAAGAAGTCGTATCAGATCGATATCGCCATCAGATCCCTAAGGTCCTAAAGTGCATCCTACTGGAACACTACCCCTTGGCGCATCTGTGCATCCTTTGGCACATCTACACTTGGAATGCCGTGAGGGACCCGTCGTCTGTCCGCGAAGCTTTCCATATCCGACATTAGCACGCATTCTCATTTCTCTCCCCCGACAGTACGAGCGTCTGCGTCAACGTCTTATAAAGGTTTACCTTTTTTCTATTTTTTATATATTTTTCTAATTTACTTATTGGCAAAGTTATGCTATTAATATATTTTTTAAATCTTTACTTATTATCATTTTGTTTTTAAAAAGTAGTATTTTCGTAAACCTGGAACCTATATTCGATCTTTACATCGTTTCAATTTGCGTCAAATTAAATCAAATCTGAATCATTTTTATTCAGATAAAGCTCTTTCAAGCACTTTTGAATCGTCAAGGATCAATATGATTAATGAAGCTTTAATTAATTAATGAAACTCGGCGGTCAAAATCTTTTAAACATTTTACATTATTAAACCGCAGTCTTGTATGAAGCTGAAAGGATCCAACTCCACGCATTTTCACCATCCAAATAACGTTTAATTGTGTAATATGCTTTACGTATAAACATATCTCTTATACTTAATTCAAACCTTTCTATAAACTGGTCTAGTATGGATAACGGAATTTTATTGTAGAAGCGAATACCGAGACCATCGAATGAGTTGCTTACTCTGCTGAGTCGCGACACAGGTATCACAAGCCTTTCGTGACTTCTATTTTTGCGTCGTGTTTTTATAAACGTAACCACGAAGTAAAGGTATTGGCGTACATGAAACTATCCAAAATACAAGTGAAATACATGCGCACCCATTGGAGAGATTTGAAAATACTTGGAATAAAAATAAAATCTTTAAACCTGATTTATAGTTAAACATTTCACATAGTTGTTAAATTCTAAATTTCGCCTCGTACATAACGCGTCTGTTTCTCTAATTTTGTTTCTAATTTAATTGTATATTTATAAATTCTGCAAGTTGAATGCTGCAGAAATAATAAATATACATTCCAAGGTTTACAGAACAAGTTTAGATTTTTATATACCTAGTTACAAAAAGCGGGGGCGAAATTATTGCGTAATCGGGAAGGCGTTTGTACAGAGCGACCAATTTGTTTTTTTTTAATTAGGCGTTAGTATGCGGAGATCCATATACAAAGGTAATATTCATTATGATTGCTATAATCAAATTCAAATTCAAAATATTCTTTATTCTAATAAACTTGTAGACAAGTGCTTTTGAATCGTCAATTCTACTGCTGGTTCGGAAAGCTGTTCCTACCAAGAAGATTAAGAAACTCGGCGGTTGCTCTTTTCAACATAATACTTATAACTAGTAACATTTAGTCATTATTATCTTGTACAGGGTTGGACAGTAGCTATATCCACGCATTCTTATCGTCTAAATAACCCTCAACAGTATAATAAGCTTTTTGTATCAGCCTCTTATTGACAGTGTTGTACTGTAGTTAATAAATCGATTTAGATGGAATGGACATGTAATGAGGAGGAACAAATCAAACGTGTGTTAAATATTAATATGTATCGGTATGTGACAAGAGGGATTCCTAAAAAGAGATGGTTGGACTGTGTGAAGTACAAATATAGAAGTACACTAGAGTTGTAGAATGACAGTAGAGAATGGAAGAGAAAAACATGTTGTGCCGACCCCGACGAAAAACATGTTGAGCAGGAGGATGATGTTTTGTTCTGTGCTGTGAGCTATGTAATAGCCCAGCATTAACACTGTGTGACTCTTTCGAGAAGGTCACTGGTCAAAACCCGGGCAGACACCAATGAGTTTTTCTATTAAAACTTATGTGTCTAATTAATAATTGCAATTTATCACACGCTTTTCGGTGAAGGAAAACATCGTGAGGAAACCTGCATATCTCTAGAGAGTTCAGGAGATATGTGTAACCTACCGGTCCGCATCGAAGCAGCGTGGTAGGTCTTAGCTCCAAACCTTCACTCCAAAAACGGACAGAAGAGGCCTATTCCCAGCAGTGGAAAAGTAACAGGGTGCTACTTACTTACATTTAATTGAATTTCTGTAATCGCGGATTATAAGCAAAATAATTCATTATTTTTTTGGACGTTTCAAAAGTTTCTCATTTTTTTTTGTATGAAAATGTAGTAAAAATATACAAGTAATATCTATCTTAAATTACTTACACGCTAGGACTATACAAATCATGTCCACGTGGAATGGTCCCAAGAATGCTGGTAGTTTTTCTGCGCTGAATCGCTAAGCTGATTCAAAGCCAGCTCTCTTGTCACCTGAAGAGGCAATTAACCGTGGTGTTAAAAAAAAATTCTCATAAATAAATTCAAGTTTATTACGGATTAAGTCCGTCACTCGCAGCGGAAGCTCTATTTCACTAAATTAACATTATCACACCACGGACCGCGCGTTTCACACCTCGGGCGTAACTCGCGTTAATTATGGGAAGCGAGCGGGGCCGTTTAAATTAATTAGTTAAAACAAACAACCGGATATCGGTGGTGCTATCGCGGTGCGTGGTGCACTAATCGACAGTTTGTCCACTAAATATTCATCTAAATTGGCCGTGAGAGCAGCTGTTAGTCCGCGCCAACTGTTCGAGGCCGATGTTAGCAGCTTGCACTATCGCAAGTTTTCGACGTTCGACGTACAAAGTTCGAGTATATCATCGACTTTGTTGGTTTCAACTTAATTTTAATAAAACCTAGTTAAATCAATTTATCTTCCCAAAAGCCCTTACATGCTGAATTTCACGTATGTACAGATGTATGTATGAATATAAATATATTAACTCATTTAAGTACTTTAAAATATACATATAAAAATAATATTATTTAAAGATATAGAAATAGAAATTTTTACATATAAAATCCCCTAAAAGCAGTCAGTCTGTATGTAATAGATTATCTCAAAATCTACAGGTTGAAATTTTGTACGGTTTCTACTAAAAGATAGTGGAATTACAGAAGAAGGTTTAGAATTTAAATTTAAAATTAAGTAAGTAATTTAATTAGCTAAACCAATTTTGATGAGACCTTTACTGGAAGATAAAAGACAGAGTGGAGGACATATAGAAATCTTCCCCCAATATTCCCACAGGGTCGGTAATAAATTCGTAAAACACTGATATCCTCGCATGCGAAGCCGGCACAGCTAGTATATCTAGATATAGAAGAAGACGTTCATGGTATGATAGCAAAGTAAGTAACGGCCTGTTACTATCCCACTGCTGAGAATAGGCCTCTTCTCTCCATTTTGGAGAGGAGGATTGGAGCTAAGACCTACCACGCTGCTCCATTGCGGATTGGTAGGTTACACATACCTCCAGAAATCTCTAGAGATATGCAGGTTTCCTCACGATGTTTTCCTTCACCGAAAAGCGTGTGATAAATTGCAATTATCAATTAGACACATAAGTTTTAAGAGAAAAACTCATTGGTGTCTGCCCGGGTTTGAACCCGTGATCGTCTCTAAAGATTCAGACGGTCGCACCGCTGGGCCATTACAGCTTTAATATATATAGGTATTTAGGATAGCAAAGGTAATTAAAAATTTTGCTATAATCCACGTGTAAAAAACGCATATATATAGACTCGCTTAAGCCTAGTACGGAAGTTCGATCCCTTAACCTATGTGGTCATCAGTTAACCATTTTGACAGTTATCTTATGTTGTAAGCACACTTTACAAATTAAATATTGCATTGCATATAGAATTCGGAAGGCGGTCAGCGGAACAATCGCAGATCATTTAGATTGCTCGTGTATGGTACAATACATAGGCTGTAATAATATAAAATATAATTTTTTACGTTATATTTTTGCATGGAGGAATGTTTCTGACATGAATGTTGACTCCGATATTTTTAAATACAATAATTATTTCGTTACAATTCTGGGCGTTAAAATCAAGTTTACTTTATCACCAAAATCCCTAATTAATTTTGGTCGGAAAAATATTAACACACGCCGCAGACAAATAAAACGAATAAGTTAGTGAAGAGTTTAAAAATAATAATTAAAATTAACCATAACTATTTGGCTGTTGCAATCGAGAGCATTAACCATAATTTTTCAAATGTATTGACACGTTAGATAACCGTTTAAGTTAAAGATATACATACCGTATCCTCTGCTCTAGTGAATGTATACGGATTCCTAAAATGTACTTGGAATTTGCGTAGTCGAATGGTAAAAAGGGAGGTAATAAACCGCTATTAACCTATATCTGGGCATATGCCTCCTATCTACAGAAAGATATGAGCGGATGAATGAGAAGTTTGAACTCTGCCACTCTTATGTGGATTGGTAGGTACCGATTTGCCATAAATCCTCCAGAGATATGCAGGCTTCCTCGCGATGATTTCTGATTGATAAATCATAAATATCAATAGACATTAGTTTTTATATAAAGAGTCATTATAACCCGTGGCGAGTTTGAACCCGTGACCCAAGTAAGCGTCACACAGTCTCACAGACTCTCACGGTGTGGTGTTGTGTTTTATTGTATTTATGTATAAGTTGTAAGGGCTATTTGTGCGTCCATTACCGAATCAATCATGTGTGATAGGAGACAAGCTAGTGCCCTGTAATATGTACACTAAGTTACTTATTATAGTAAAAAATATATATAATCAATATAAAATTCTGAAATATTTTTATATCCTAAATTATTTTAAAGCTAGTATTATACAACTGGCAGCGTTTCCCCGTTGAATCGCTTATCTGTTTTTTGGTGCGAAAAAGTTTTGGAAATTATAAAAATATACACGGCCATTCGTCCCCAAAGTATCTTAAACTTGTGTTATGGATGACAGATAGCTGATAAATTTATAATATAAAATTATAAAAATATACATATATAAGACGATGACCCGACGCACGTACTGTCGGGGCGGGAATGCGTGCTATTCACGAATACGGAAAGCATCGCGGACAGACGACGGGTTCCTCACGGCATTCCAGGTATGGATGTGCCGGACGGAGGATGCACCGTCTCAGACGCGCTAAGGCGTAGTGTTCTAGTAGGATGCACTTTAGAGCCCTAGGATCTGATAGCGATGTCAATCTAATAACATAATGTATGGGGACTTCTTATATTACTACGAAAGCACTTCGATAGCGCGGAGCAAACGACGAGTGGTGCCATCTAGTTTTGAGTGCGGAATCAGGTGTTCCTAGTACGTTGTGTTACACATATATATATCTAATATTAAATACACACTTAAATACAAATGTACACTCAGACTCGAAAAACCATCAACTTATTTATTATTAATTAAGTAGTAACATACGCTAACTCTTATCACTTGGCAAGTTCACTATACACATTACACCGGATATAATTCACGCCGCGTTATATAAGACTGCGAGTGAGGTTAATAACAACACTAAAAGAATCTTAGTGTTGTTTGTCGATAACTGTTAAGAGCATTTCAAAAAACATTTAAGTTAAAATTTTAAGTTCAGAATTTGATTCTTAATCATCATCTTCCTGCCCTTATCCTACTCTAAGTGGGGTTCGCTCAACATGTTATAAACATGCTGTCACATGATTTGGCAGAGTTTTTACGACCGTCCGCCTGCCTGACGTCAACTTACCTCTGTCGTATTTTACGACACCTCGGTAAGAAAGAGGGTGGTCTATTCTACTAAACCGGATACCACACGGCGGGTCGACTTACCTTAGTCGCCTTTTATGACACCTCGGTAAGAAATGAGGGTGGAACTATTCTATTCAGCCGGATACCACACGGCTTAATTTGATTCTTAATGTTGTGTTTTTTTTATGTTTTCATTATTCTCTTTGTTTTTCTGTTTATTTTTAGGTTAACAATTGTAAAATTGTTACTAAGAATTATGTAATTTCCTGTAATTGGTACTACATAATTAATTTAAGACTGTTTGGATATTTTTGAGATAAATAATATGTTATGCTGTTGGAGATGCGTATAAATAAATAAAACATAATTCGAGGTATTTTAACTTAAGTTGACTCGAACGTTCAGTAAAACGACCTATTACTATACCACTGCTGGACATAGGCCTCCTCTCTTCCTTTTTTGGGTTGTAGCTAAGAGTTACCACGCTGCTCCAATGCGGATTGGTAGGTTTAATATATCCCTAGGATTTTCTAGAGATTTGCAGATTTCCTCACAATGTTTTCCTTCACAGAAATGCGTATGATATATTGCAATAATCAATTAAACATAAGTTTGGGAAAAACTCATTCGTGCCTGACCGGAGTTTGAACCCGTGACTTCTCGAGATAGTCGAACCGCTGAGCTATCATAGCTGAACGTTAATCATATTTTACGACACCTCGGTAAGAAAGAAGGTGGTCTATTCTACTAAACCGGATACCACACAGTGGGTCAACTTACCTTAGTCGTCTTTTACGACGCCTCGGTAAGAAAAGAGGATGGTACTATTCTATTCTGGATACCACACGGCTAACCATTCATATTCGAACTTAAGCATTTATAATATTGGTAGGATATGGATAACTTACCCGTAAATGAACTTGCAGTTAACAGCCATAAGTTATCACATCATAAACCATTCGCAATCTCGCAAATGACTCCGTTTTCACCGGAAGCTCTCGTCAGACCAGATTAACGTGCCTCATCTTACACGTAACATCTGTAATCCGAGAACACGCGCCCATCGTTAGGTTGCAAGGAGAAAGTGATTATATACGCCAGCATTGGTTCACTTAACTTATTGATAAGTAACGGCCTGTTGCTATCCCACTGCTGGGCATAGGCCTCCTCTCTTCATTTTTGGAGAGAAGAAGGGTTGGAGCTAAGACCTACCACGCTTCTCCAATGCGGATTGGTAGGTTACACCTATCCCTAGAATTCTCTAGAGATATGCAGGTTTCCTCACGATGTTTTTCTTCACCGAGAAGCGTGTGATAAATTGCAACTATCAATTAGACACATACCTAAGTTTTATTAGAAAAACTCATTGGTGTCTGCCCGGGTTTGAACCCATGATCGTCTCTAGAGATTCACACGGTCGCACCGCTAGGCCATCACAGCTTATTAACTAAACTAAAGCTAACTTATTGATAACTGAACGTTAAAGCGATGTCATAGCATGTGACTGGCCCGTTGGCGCAGTGGGTAGTGATCCTTCAGCGCCGCGGGTCGCGGGTTCGATTCCCGCTGAAGGTTAACATTTTCCATAGAAATAATTTGTTGGCTCTTCGAGCCTGAATTTATATTTGTATTTAAGTATGTATTAAAAAAAATTATAGTATTAGGCGTTATTTTGCGGAGATCCATAATACAAAAGTATTGTGGTGGCGGTGGTGGAGGTTTGTGCATGTGTTGTTTTTTTACGAATCCTGCATGTATGTATGTATTATATATATTTTCTATTTTACTTCATCGCGGATTATAGTAAAATAATTCTATTATTACTTTTGTATGTATTTAAAAGTTTATAAGTCCACCAAAGCGGGTTAGACATACTAGATTAAGATCAATATTACTTGTACATATTATTTTTTTTTTTTTTACGGAAAAAATGTCTTATCTATCTTAAATTACTCTGACTCTAGGGCTATACTTAACATGCCCACGTGAAATGGTCCCAAGAATGCTGGCAGCGTTTCCGCGCTGAATCGCTAAGCTGATTCTTTGTGCGAAAAAGGAGCCAGCCCCCTTGTCACCTGAAGAGGCAATAAACCGTGGTGCTAAAACAATGATATTACAATATTGTTAGTATAACATTGTAAGAAAAATCCTCATATCAAACACTTTCTATCTTCCGAATGTTACAAAAACAAAACAAGATAAGTATTATAAAAAATGAAAAAATAAAAAATCCCTATTACGCCGTAAGTGTAGCAAATTTTAATCACGACATCGTCGACGGAATAACAATAAACAACTATTGGACAACATACATTACGTTCTTAAACATAAAAATACTTTAATACCGCTAACATAACCGTCAATGTAAAACGTACAGAATTACATTTAGTAATTAATCTCTAGTAAAATATATCGCAGTAGGGAGCAGCTATCACTGAATGGAAAGGAGCTTCGTACATTTCACCAAGTATAAAACGCTTGTGGGGATCGAAAACCGCATCAGTCAATAGTTAGAAACCAACGCAATCTAAATACAACAACATGATCGCTTTCGTAAGTAATATTTTACTTTTGTTCTTTATTATTACACATAAGTCATATCCGTGACTTTTTTCGCGCCAATTTTAGTATTGAAATACCCTAAATTATGTAATAGTTTTTCCCTCTATGTTAACCCGTTATGTAAGTTTAAACCGTTCCAAATTTTATCACTATTGAAATTTAAGCCGTGAAAATGTAACATACAGACAGACTTTCGCATTAATGATTTTAATACGGATACATGGAAATACTTATCTAAGTAATAATTTTTGTATTTAAATTTAATTTTTTTATTATTTTCATTTACTTGTATTGAAAACAAAAATAAACAAAATTTAATTACTATAAAAATTAAACACGCCAAAATATAAAATAATACAACAATGTTATTCAAAATTAAAATACACGTTAAACATTTAAATAAAACAATTGCGTTAAAAAATAATTATATTAGTTTATTATAGCAGGCGTTTTATACAAGTAATAAGCAAATACACCATTAATTTTATAATTTTATTTATTCTTTTAAATAATTTTAAATATTGCATACTTAATGGTAATTTCCGTTATTAAAAACTCCTCATAATGTGAATTTAAATTCCAATTTACATAAAGTGTTTCAATTTGATTACTATTTAGTGATTGTACTATAATATTTAATATTTAATGTCATTCTTACAAGTAATTTACAAAATTTGTTTTGTACTTAATAAAAATTATACTTAATTAGTTTTAAGTAAAAAACAATTAATATATCCATTTTGTGGGGATTGGATTACATACATATCGCATTTTAAAATTATTATCATAATGAATTGAAGCGCAATTTGAAGTTCCAATCTAGTATAGGTATTTTTGACAATTTTTTTTTGAAGTAGGGCGTTGCTTTGTGGAATTCCAAAGCACAAAAGTAATGATAGAATTATTTTGCTATAATCCGCGTTTGTTCATAAAATCTATGTGATGCTATGGAATCTAAAACCGTGCAATATTATACATGCATAATTAGTTTCCGCACGTACAATACACTATTACCAATAACAAACAACACACTCACTACGACAATTTCAACTATCGTTTCTCCCCATAACCGAAGCATCGAAAAAATCGCAATGCAATCTAAAGATTAATTTTCGGTTTATGATTTTGTTTCTTCGTTATGATTAATACCTAATGACATCATTTTTGCAAAAATATTAATGCAAACAGGTTTTATGAGGCTTTACTAGCACGATAAAAAGCTGTACTAAGAATAGATTATGTTATATACCATAGCTATTCTAGCGCAAATATTATCTATGGTAGTCCGTGATAGTAGATTATTGAGACCGCGGATTTATAACCAAGTTTACATCAGTGAGCTTTATTATTATTATCTTGCTTTATGGCCTGTACCAATGAGCTTTCTATAAAAGCTTGTGTTCAATTGATATTTACAGCAAACAGAAACATTTTACAAGCACTTTTGAATCGTCAAGGATCAATATGATTAATGAAGCCACAACTGGTTCGGAATGTTGTTCTTACCGAGAAGAACGAGCAAGAAACTCGGCGGTCAATCTTTTAAAAGCGCGGTTTTTATCGCGGATCGCAAAATTTTATTTTCATTACTTTTGTATTATGGACCTCCGCAAAGTAACGGCTTATTCTATAAATAATGTAAAAATTACGTATCTAACAAAAAAAAACAAATAAAATAACATTAGTAACGCTTACGCACTCAACTT
Organism: Morpho achilles; assembly: GCA_947086495.1. Lineage (NCBI taxonomy): Eukaryota > Metazoa > Arthropoda > Insecta > Lepidoptera > Nymphalidae > Morpho > Morpho achilles. Next base: position 14,123,705 of record CAMTZB010000001.1, on the reverse strand, counting down.
CGCTGCAATTAATAATGAATATTTAAAATCTGCAGAAACGAATATTAAACTATGTAATTACGTATATAATAATTACGTGCATTATTTTTCTAAGTGAATATTTTAGGTCCAAATTATTCAAATCTAAATTATTTTTGTTTATTATCTATTTTTAGATATATCTAAGTTCATGCATTAAAGTATATTTTATTCAAAGATTAATGTATAATTCATAAGGTAATAAATAAAAATATGGGACACTGAGAATTTAGAATAAATTTTGGTTGTTCAGTAATTATATTATCGTATTTAATGGTATTTAATAACTTAAGCTATTTTCTTAAAATTTCATTACAAAAGCTTTGCATAAAACGTCATAATTTCTTTTACATCAACGTCAAAGCTTTTACCAATATAAAATTTTAAACATTGAAAGAAATCTTGTTAAGCAGGATACAATAAACATGTTCTAAATAACTATGTTAAAAAATTATGAAATATGTGAAGAAATTTTAAAACGTAAGTTAAACAAAGTTCAATTTATTTATTTAAGATTCATAAAATTTAAACTGTCAAAAACAAACCTTTATACACCTATAAATTTACTTGTTCATCTTAAATTATCGATTATGATATAAAGATCAATTTTAGAATTATATGTATTAAAACAAACTTTTGAATAATATGAATTGAACTGTTCCATTTTCAAATCATCGATCATAATATCAATATTAATTTTGAGCGACACGTATTAAAAAAAATGGTTGAATAAAATAAATTAATCTGTTCCATTTTTAAATTATACATCGTAAAATCAAGATTTCTTTTAGAACGTGACTTATAATTAAAAAAAAACTATTAAATAACACAAAATGACCTGTTCCATTTTCAAATTATACATCGTAATATCAAGATCAATTTTAGAACATGACGTAAGACCAATAAAGTCTGTGCTAAGTCTGCGTTATATAATCTACTTCCACAGTGAAAGGGTCCAGTTCCTACAGTCTCTTTTGAAGCTTCCTCATACCGTTTAATAACAGTTTATTGAATGCATTCCTTTCTCCGACTCGTTTTAATAATAATGTTATATTATATTTTACTGTTTACACATCCTTATCACATTCTGAACATTCTTTTTTTTTTCATAACATATCTGTGTTCATAAACTTTATTAAATTTATGTAATGGATTAGATGGTTAGTATTTTCGAGATTGCATGTGGAACATAAATAGATTTTTATTTATCTTAATTATGTTATTTTAATTATTTATTTATTAAAAAGAAATTATTTAATATTATTAGAATATCAATAAGCAAATATTAACATATTGTATTCTTACGATTTACTAATTTCTGCTCCGAACTTTAGTACCGAAATCAACATATTCATTTCCGTACCACAGTTTACATTAATATAATGGTCTATGAGGACGTTTAAAAAAAATTAATACAATTTCTATATTACAAGCCCGTATATTCCCATTATTTATATTACAAACTCTATACGCGACTATAGTCGTACTTTGAAAACGCGCGATCTTTACCGAGTTGAACTCACTTGGTTGAACCACAGTTACGAAAAAAAGAGCTAACTATAAAAATTACATACTGCATCGCAGTCTATTTATCATGTGCTTAAGCGTTACTCATAACATCTTAATTTAGTCTGAATATTTTTAAAAAATTCCAGGGAATCTATAACCATATTTAAAATGTTATAGAATCTTTTTCAAAATAAGAGAAGACTTTTTTTTCAATACCTTTGCTATTTTTTAATAAAAAAAAATTAAATGGATGAGGTTTTTTTTAATTATTCTTTTATTTCAGAGAACAACAGCAATCCTCCTTCTAGCCGCCTACGTCAGCGCGCGGCCCTCCGAAGAATGGGAGCCCGAAGGCCACTCGCACACGGAGCACACGAAGCCCTACCACGTAACCGTGATAAAGAAGATCGGAGTCCCCGTGCCCCATCCGGTGGCGGTGTCCGTGCCGCAGTACGTCAAGATCCCCATCCCGCAGCCTTATCCCGTCCACGTCACAGTTGAACAGCCGATCCATGTGCCTGTATATAAGGTAAGTTTTTATTTATTTATTTTTCCAAAAAATAATTTACTTGTTAATGAAACTTAACTAATGATTAGAAGCTCTATTTAAGCAAGTAATGCCTGTGCTGGGAGCCTCCATCCTTCCATAGCTCTATAGATATGTAATGTTATAACAAAATCAATTAAATAAATAAAAATGTGTTAACACATGTAAGCGTATTGTATATATTGTGTGCATGTGTGTGTGAGAGTGTGTGTGCATGCTTATAAGTGTGAATATGAGAAAAAATATTTATTTTCTGTATATTAGTTTTATTATTTTTGTTTTATTTGATACATAATAAAGTTTAAGTTTAAACATTCAAATTCCAATTCAAAATATTCGTTATTCAAATAAACTTGTAAACAAGTGCTTTTGAATTGTCAACTCTACTGCTGGTTCGGAAAGCTGTTCCTACCGAGAAGAGTCAGCAAGAAACTCAGCGGTTGCTCTTTTAAGAATATAAATCTTATGACTAGTTACATTTGTCTTTTTCGCTTAGACCCTGTACATGTCTTGTACAGGGTCTAAGCGAGCTATATCCAGAAATTCTTATTTTCCAAGTAATCCTCAACAGTATAGTAGGTTTTCTGTATCAGCCTTTAACAGTGTTTTTAAACTGATGTACCTAATGGCAAAGCTAAAATTGATTGCGGAATTTTATTATAGAATCTTATACCCAGACCCACAAACGATTGCAAGGCGCAAAGCTGGAGCCGCAAGCTTATGTCGGTTCTTACTTTGCCTCTTATACACTTCACCTATCGTTGTATAATTCTTTATATGAGTCATTAACTTAAGTAAGTAGCGGCCTGTTACTATCCCACTGCTGAGAATAGGCCTCTTCCCTTCGTTTTTGGAGAGAAGGAAGCTAAGACCTACCACGCTGCTCCAGTGCTCAGAAATCTCCAGAGATATGCACGTTTCCTCACGATGTTTTCCTTCACCGAAAATCGTGTGAGAAATTGTTAAAAAGAAAAACCAGATAGATAAAATATGTAAATTTAGTACCTAAACACTGAATTCTTATACCAATTTTAGCTAACAAAAAACTTATTACAAAAGTCTTTGTAGTGATAGTCAGAGTAATGATAGTTCAAACATTATTTTCCACGGCTTTCTGATACTTTGTGTTTTCACTTATCGTGTGACTCAGATTATGTCACGTCCATTGTCTTTTTTTTTACCACTATTGACATAAATATACCGACTATGGTTATGTAAAGCAATGTAGCGAAAGTAACAGCATCCAGTGGAGCGTGTTTACTTTTTTAAAAATCGAACGTTTGTTCCGATTTTGTAAAAAACGATTCATTCTCTCGATTGAAATTATTCACTATTAAAATTAAATCGTTAACCATCGTTATAGCTTTTGAATCTTTTGAATTTTTTTTTCTTCTCTTCTTTTGAATATGCACTTTATTAATAATCGCATTGTATTTTTTGCGTTGATTATATAATTTTAACCTTTTCATAATATAAATGTAAACAACTGATCTTTTAAGTTTATAATATGATTGTGTCGCTGGATCGTCGTATTTTTTAACAATGTTCCCGTTATCTGCATAAATAGTTATATTTTACCCACAGCCCTAGATGTTTTTTTTAAATATAGACGTAGATCAATAATCATACAGTCTCAAAAAAAATGGAAAAACGTATTTCTTAACAAAGTTCTTTAATTTAGTAAATACATAATTTAAAAAATTCGGATACTAAAACTGATTTTAATTATTTTGATGGATTTGATTATTTGAAGGCGCTAATCTCAGAAACTGCTGGACAGATTTGAATAATTCTTTGATTGTCAAATAGTTCATTTATAAGAAGGCTATAGACTGTAAACATCACGCTAGGATGAATAGAAGATGAACAGCCATAAAGAATATTGCGAAAACAGGAAAATTTAAAGCTTTTTGGGTGCGCTAAGTAAACTGAAAGTTATTAAAAAATCTCTGATTTTTTTTTATTTACAGCAACAATGTACAAGTTATATCTATCTTAAATTACTCACACGCTAGGACAATACAAGTCATGCCCACATGGAATGGTCCCAAGAATGCTCACAGCGTTTTCGCGCTTAATCGCTAAGCTGATTCTTTGTGCGAAAAAGGAGCCAGCCACCTGTAAAATCTCTTATAATTAACTCACGATAACTAATTTTATGTTCAAAATTTTAATTCGGGAACAAATGTTTGAGACACTGATTTCCACGCGTTCGAAGCTGCTATGACCATCTGTTGATAAACTGTAATAGCTGTAATAACCATGGCGTAGAATAAATTCTAGTTGGGCTTACTGATTAATATCGCATATTCGTCGTAAATAGGGACCGACAGTTTTCACTTGGTCTCCGAAGCGTGGAGAAAAGGGGACGCTTGAATTCCATTCACTGATATAGATCGTCCCTGCTTAACTAACAAATTAATTTGGGAAGCGAGAATTAGCATCGGAAGCATAAGGGCCGATTTATTTTCTTGTCTCTTCAGTTATATAATTTGACTGCGTGGGACGTTATACTCGTATATCGTTGTCTTTCAAACGGTGAACAATTTTTAAATTGTAGCCAACCAAAACATTGTACGAGATTAATAATAGTGAAGCGAATTTTTTAATGATTATTAAGGATATATATCTATACTAATATATAAAGCTGAAGGGTTTGTTTGTTTGAACGTGTTAATCTCGGGACTACTAGATCGATATGAAAAACTCTTTCAGTGTAAGATAGTCTTTCGTTGCGTGCGCTAAGTAAACGATAATAGTTATTCAAAAATCATGTATTACAAAATTGTTTTCCTCTAAAAGTTCTAAATAAAAGTCCGCGACAGCATATGTCTAATTTTTAAGGTTAAGCCACTTTACCAATTTTTATGGTTATCAAAATACTATATTACCGTTTTAATCTTTCAACGCAGGCGGAGCGATTTCTGGTGAGAATATAAAGTTGCACAAGAATTGAATGACAAAAGAGAATGAAAGAGAAAAAGATGTGCCAACCCCACTTAGAGTGAGATAAGAGCTGGAGAGAGATGATCCTACCTAAGTTATCTAATTACCATTGATTGACACCATGATTATACTGCTCTGATAGCCCAGCGGTAACACCGTGCGACTCTTTCGAGATCACGGGTTCAAACCCAGGCAGACACCAATAAGTTTGTCTGTTAAAACTTATGTGTCTAATTGATAATTGGAATTTATCACACGCTTTTTGGTGAAGGAAAACATCGTGGAACCTCGCATATCTCTAGAAAATGGGATTGGTTACACATATCTATGTGTAACCAATCCGCATTGGAACAGCGTGGTAGGTCTTAGCTCCTATCCTTCTCTCCAAAAACGGAGAGGAGGCCTATTCCCTGCATTGGGAGAGTAACAGACCGTTACTTATGCATAAGACGGATGAAAATCATGTGACCTAACGAGTGTTAAATACGAATGTGGATATGTGATTGATGCCTAAAAAGAGATGGTTGGATTGTGTGAAGTATGACATGCATATAACATAAGTAGATAATAGGAAAGAATGGAAGAGAAAAACATGTTGTGTTGACCCCACTTAGAGTGAGATAAGAGCTGGAGAACGATGCTTATAAATTATCCAGTGACCTACACTAAAAAAATTAGATCATATTTGGCATTTATAAGTTAACTGTATAAGGTCCTACTTGATACGATACAAGGTCTTACTTGTACATTCGGTGTCACTGTATTCCTTTCTGTTTCAGGTCGTCCCACAAGTGGTAGAGAAACCAGTGCCTTACACGGTAGAGAAGCCAGTACCTTACGAGGTAGAGAAACCCTACCCCGTAGAAGTGGAGAAGAAGGTCGAAGTACCCATCCCTAAACCCTACCCCGTCCACGTGCCAGTTTACAAACACATCTACCACCACAAGGGGGGCAAGCACTAAACAATATAGCTTATTCTATAAGCCCAGCGAACTGGTTAGATCCGCTCAAAGATAGCTCATACCAGTTACATCTAGCTGTTAATGTTCAACTGTAAATATAATTTAGTTGTTGTCTTGTATTGAAATGTGATATTTATTGTGTGCAAATCAATATTCTGTTGTTTGAAGTTGTTGTTGTTCGAATTGTTGTTGACTAATGTGTAGTTGTTGATATGATAATATAAATAAGGAATTATAATGTAGCTTTTCTTTACCTCTCCTAAATTATTAAATTTTACTAATCAATAATCGCTGAATCGGGAAGGCGGCGTAAGTGTGCATCTCTCATCGAGTTATATATTTGTACCGTTTTCATTTGTAAACCTTAGGCCATATAATCAAAGTGCAAAAGTGTTATCCGTTTTGACATGTCGGTAAATTGCCTCTTCAGGTGACAAGAGAGTTTGCAACTTTTTCGCATAAAGAATCAGCTTAGCGCTTCAACACGAAAACGCTGCCAGCATTCTTAGAACCACGTGGGCTCGATTTCGCCCTATCCGAAGAATAAAGTTACATCTTCCATGTCCATGACACGTCAAAGGAAATGTTACTTTATTAGTCGGGTAGGGCGATTTGTATAATAACTAACTAAGCTTCGAGTCTTCGCGACTTCGTTCGCGTTTTGTCGCGTGATACTATACTATTGAGGATTATTTGAGTGATAGCATATCTTAACTGCACTCAGCTACGCATCCAGCTGCAACGATTATTTTGTAACCATCAAATTTTAATAATTTTTATAAAAGATTAGCCGCCCAGTTTCTTGCTGGTTCTTCTAGGTAGGAAACATTTGACGATGCAAACGTACTGTAAACAGTCCACTTTAATAAAGAATATTTTGAATCTGAATTGAATTGATAGGTCAATCGTAGATGGCGCTTTTCAATGTCTTTCAATGTTTGAATACCAATGCAGGAACCCATGCCGTGATCCGCGGAGCTGAAGACACAGTAACTGCCACTTGCGGCAAGAAGCCAGTCATACATTTATCGGTTTTGTTTTATCTCGTTAAGCTGTGGTAGCCCAGCGGTAACACCGTGCGACTCTTTCGAGGAGGTCACGGGCTCAAAACTGGGGCAGACAACAATGAGTTTTTCCGTTAAATCTTATGTGTCTAATTGATAATTGTAATTTATCACACGCTTTTCGGTGAAGGAAAACATCGTGAGGAAACATGCATATCTCTAGAGAATTCTGGGGATATGTGTAACCTACCAATCCGCATTGGAGCAGCGTGGTAGGTCTTAGCTCCAATCCTTCTCTCCAAAAATGGAGAGAGGAGGCCTATGCCCAGCAGTGGGATAGTAACAGACTGCTACTTACTTACTAACTACTTTATCTCGTTAAGCGCTTTAAGTGGTGCACTTTCTAAACGGCTCGCAGATAAAGTGAGAGCAATGCACACAACCTACCGTTCCTTAATCGGTTCGAGATAGTCGTTAGATCGACGCCTTGAGCTGACTCACTTTCACTGACGCGGCCAAGGCTCCGGTCGACGACTTCACCTTGCTAATATATCTATACTTAGGTGGGAATATGTTCGAAGTAAAAACACTTGCTTTTAACACTGATTTTATTTAATATTTCATCCTAGCCTAATCACCTTCGTATATCCGTCTTCCATCCTTTTCCCTTCTCTCTCGCACACTTACTTTCCTCTCGGTCACACGCTTTACCGTTACTTCCATGCGTCACACTAATGGATAATCACTAGACCGATATTGATAATCATCATCCACTTGCCCTTATCCCACTCTAATTGGGGTCGGCACAACATATTATAAACATATTGTCACATGATTTGGTTGCGTATTTTACGCAAATTACTCGTCCAAGAAAAACCGGCGTTTTTCTTGGACGTGGTCTCCGGCTGAATAGAATACCACCTTCTTTTCTTACCGAGGTGTCGTAAAAGGCGACTAAGGTAAATCGACCCGCCGTGTGGTATCCGGTTAAGTAGAATAGATCACTGTCTTTCTTACCGAGGTGCCGTAAAAGGCGAAGGCAAGTTGACCCACCGTGTGGTATCCGATTAAGTGGAATAGACCACCCTCTTTCTTATCGAGGTGTCGTAAAATACGACTGAGGTAAGTTGTCAGGCAGGCGGCCGGTTGTAAAAACGCAGCCAAATTATGTGGCAGCATGTTTATAACATGTTGTGCCAACCCCACTTAGAGTGGGATAAAGGCAGGAAGATAATGAATAAATAGACCAATATTGTTAAAATCTGGTGCAATTACAATTTATACACCAGGCTAACCGCAGGTCTTGGAAACAATATGTAACCCCCAAATGCATCAGTTAAGGGAAACAGTTAAGGGAACGGTCATAAGAATCGTAGTAAGGTCGTAATCGCATTGTTTCAGAATGTTGAGCAATGAAAAACACAAATGAAAGTAGAGTGCATGCTAATGAGATGAGAATGTTAAGGTGGAAGTGTGGTGTGACAAGATTGGATAAAATATGGAATGAATATATAAAGGAAATCTGAAAGTTGCGCCCATTATAGAAAAGACAAGAGGTGCAAGTTTGGGATGGTATGGACAGTTTATTGATACCACCGCCCGACTATGTCAGACTCGCACAGACTAAAACAACCTGTGTGTTCCACCACGCTGTTGGTGGCAAGGACAGTGTACCGTTATCCTCATCCTCGCTGACAGCAGATCTAATTTCAAAGACATCTCCGGGTAGGGACCTCTCAAATGTGAAGTCTCCTTCCGCTAACCGATGCATCGGTATCACCAAATGCACCGATCGCCTCGGGAACCTGTAAGCCAGCTGTCAGTAATATATTAATCTTTAATCTTTAATAATTGTATAATCAGGATGTAGGGGGGTTTTGGGGGAGAAAAATCGATGTAGCTAGGTTTTATTTAAAAAAAAACATATTATCCCTGTTTTTGGGCATTAAAAATACTAAAATTTATATTGAATTGACAGCGTGGCTTACTCGGGGAACGGGCAGTCTGTGGAAATGTAAATACCTAGTATCGATCTCCAACTACCTAATTATATTTTCTTTTTTTATTTTCTTCTTTAACAACGCTAAGCGAGGTATTGGTGTATTCAGAGAACTATTCCTGTTTCCCCCTGTCTTGACCCATAAGTAAGATTTCAAGAATTGTATGAGTGAACTTGAACTTTAAATAGTTTAATGATGTACTGGTGCTTTGCTCTGTTGATCACCCTAAACTTTACCGATAATTTGCCTTATCGTTTAAACTTATTACAGCTTTCAGTTACAACTTTCCAAATCTATTATTATCTGTATGATGAATAAGCAATTGTCTTTAATTGTCTATGATATATCGATGTCTACGTTAATTAAACTTTAACACGTGGAAGCGTATGTGAAAATAACTTAAAATTTTAATTATTATATCTCACTAGCTGCAACTTCGTTTGTGTGGACTGTAGTCTTGGAATCAACAGTAGCTTCTGTTACTCACCAACTCTGCGAATATTCTCATCATAAAAATCAAATCGATCTGGGAAGACAGAGAGATTTATCGTTTTCTCGAGAGTTTTTTCTCTCGACTCGCTATGCTCTCCCTGGAGTAAATGACCCTTATTGATTATATCTTTAATATTTAAATGAGTTCAATCTTGTATGTATATATGTATATAAAACGATTTTCCTGAAATTCAGCATGCAAGAGGTTTTGGGGGCGACGAATCGATCTAGCTAGGTTTTATTAAAAAAAATCAAATTAACCCTGTTTTCGGGCATTAAAAAAATATTAAAATTTACTTTTAATTTATTGAATATATAAAACACTATTTTTGCCGTAAAATTTTAAGTCAGCGTAGCTACGCAGTATTAGAGGAACGGGTGGACGCGATAAATGAAAATACCAATAAAAGAGCCCCACCTACCCTATTATTTTTTTTAAGTTCCTTTTTTTCTTTTTTAATAATTATCGAGCAGCAAGGCTCGCGGTACCAGCTATTTAATTATAAATTGTAATAGCTCAGTTAAATTTATCCAATAAACAAGAACAACGCGAACCCTCTTTAAATTACAGATTTGGCTTGACCTTGACATAACGTGAATAAAAAGCTTTTGTTTTTGCTAATAGATGGCGTTTTTCATTGTCATCCTATTCCTGTAGAATTAACAGAACTTCTATAGCCTATATGTTAACCCCGGTGTATAAGGAATAATTGTACCAAATTTTATTGATATTGTTTCAGCGAGATCACCTTGAAAACATAACAGACAGACTTTCGCATTTATAATATTAGTAAGGATTTCATATAAAATTTTTCTTTATTGCAAGTTTGGCACTATAAAAGTAATAAACATACTCTCAAATAAGGTAACAACTAGCATAAACAATATATTAACTTAAAAAATAAACAAGTACTAAATACATTAAATGTTCTCCAATTTTATTAGGCCTCCAGGAGTTTTACGATGCAATATAAATTTTTAAACTAATTTGAACTCTATCCAAACGTAGTAACATCGATTTTCGATTGACAAGTAGAAATATAATTACAGTGCATTATGATTTTATTGATCCCAAGTGAATCTTGATCTTCCCAGAGGGGGGTTAAATTGGATTTGCGATTTTATCCCATACGGATGTTCACCCCCGGCTTTACAGATCTCTGTGGTGTCGATTATTAACCTGATGAACAGTATTTTGAATTTGATTCTCGGTTAGAGTCTTTAAACGCTCTTTTTGAAGTGCAATATGCTGTTACTGATAAAGCCTTTTATAACCTTTCCGGTTGACAGAAGATTCGTGATCATCGTTCTCCTGCCCTTATCCCACTCTAAGTGATGTCGCCACAACATGTTTTAAACATGTAACATGTTAGGCTAGTTTTTAGACACCTTCTGTTGCTGGTGAGTCCAGGTGTTAGTGACTCGCCCAAGCCGATCGTCTGCCGTCCTAACTGGGGACCTTCAGGTGTTCCGAACGGGGTATATCGGACGTCTTACAGGTCCCCGAGGCGGTCGGTGCATATTGTGCTCCCGATGCACCGGTTAGCGGAGGGCTTCTCTTTCGAGGGGACCCTACCTGGAGAAGGTGTTTATTCTCTGGGATCAGAGCTGTCGGCGGGATGGGGGCAATATGTACAATGATACCTTGCCCTTGACCTTGCCCTAGGCAGCGTGGTGGAGCACACAGGTCGTTTTAGTCGGTGCGAGTCCGAAAAAAAAAAATATTATTAGACACCTATGTATAATGACAACCTTACGACATCCTATATAAGATATAGCATAGCACCTGGGTAACCGAGCCAAACTCGGTATTTTTGATTTTAAGATATTAAAAAAAAAAAAGAAAGCAAAAAAGGCAAATAAAACAAATCATTTGACAACATGTTATGCCGACCTTACTTAGAGTGAGATAATAGCATAGAGAAAAAGGTTATTACATAAGTAGATAGATAGATAGGTAGTAGATATTACATCCTGTATAACCTGTATAGTGTTGTCCCACTAATATTATAAATGCCTATAAAACTTGTGAGTATGGATGTATGTTTGTTACGCTTTCACGGCGAATGCGCTGAACCAGTATCGATGAAATTCGGCACAATTATTCCTTATACACTGTGGTAACATATAAGCTATAGAAATGTTGTTAATTCTACAGGAATAGGGTGACATTGAAAAACGCCATCTATTATCAACCTGTCACACAACAACAGTTCAGGCGAACGAAGTTGCTTTTAAAAGCTAAAAGGTGCGTTACAAACCCACAGCTGGGCATAGGCCTCCTCTCTCGGTTTTTTTTTGAGGGAACGATTTGAGCTAAGACCTACCACGCTGCTCCAATGCGGATTGGTAGTTTTCACGTATCTCCATTCTTTAGAGATATGCAGGTTTCCTCACGATGTTTTCCTTCACCGAAAAACATGTGATATATTTTAATTATCAAATAGACATAAGTTTTAATAGAAAAACTCATTGGTGCCTATCCGGGGTTTAAACTCGTGACCCAAGGCTAAAAGCTAGTATACCTATAATTAAATCAAAATCAAAATCAAAAAACCTTTTATTTATAACATCACAGTAAATTAACAAAGTAAATAACAGTAAATTATAGAAAGAAGTATTATTAAATAAAATTAATTACTAGATATATGTAGAAATGTGACGTTATAAATTGGACCACATTCAGCTTAAGTTGAAGCTGAATGCTTGTACCTCAACGCTGGTTTTCAATGGCGACCATTTTTACTTAAAACTAAAACTTAATCTAACGACAGTGACAGACAGTTAGTTACAGAAGTTTTTTTGAATTTAAACTATCGTGAGTAGTATTCATAGTTAATGTATAGAACCGGCTATACTCACGTCTTATTCTATCGGGTTAGCCTGACTAGTTTCGAACCCAACCGGGGCTCTTATTCATGAGCTCTTTACACGACGTTATCGCGGCGGGAACTGCGTCCTGCAGCTCGCTGGGCGCGACTCGTGGGTGGCGGGGGTGCGGGGGGACACGGTGGCGGCGGTGACCGAACCTCTTCCAAGTGTTCCCTGTCGCTCTGGTCTTCGTCATCGCATGCACGGATGAAGTTTGTGCACGCGACGCTTACGGTGTCGGGTTCAAAGCGGTCTTTATATGAACCAGTAGTGTCCAAAATCGGTTTCCACGCCGGGGGTAGTGTCCATCCACCGTCTCTGTTAAAATTCGGGTACCGGCCAATTTCATAAAATAGATAGAATAGTTACAGAAGTGTTAAAGACTATGAAGTTATACACAGAATCAAAGAAAGAGAGGGCAACCGAGGGTGCTGAATTATTTCCACTGACCATATACTTTTATAGTTGGTGACGACCAAATGAATTTAGAAAATTATCTAAAATTTTCCTTTCTGTAAGTCCATGAGCAAGGACTTGTACTTTGTTTTAAAAATTTCTACTGATTTTAGATTCCAGTATGAATTAAATATTCTATTCTTTTAAACACCGGAACCTTATCCTCGTTCCTAATTACAATGGCCGAATCGCGGTTTGCACGTCGGTGATATCCCGCTGCGCACGATCCGTATCGCAGCAGCTTACATCGGCGTTATTTCTAGTTTGCTTTACGCTCAGAAACGTGATATCCGCGATTTTATTGCGAAAGCAAATAATGAGTTGTAAAAACTTTATTTCGTAGTAAAATATTTTTTAATAATGTGTTTATGTAAATACAAGTACGCGCTATAATTTAGTTTTTTTAATATTTTTAATCTATCACTTATTTGCATGAAAACTATTTAATTTGTCTGTAATTTGCACCAATAATTTATGATAGGAAAGATAAGTTATTGAAATGTTTTTGAATAATTATAGGGAATGTCGTTAGTTTATCTTTTCTTTAATATTTAAATGTGTTAATCTTGTATGTATGAAAATATATTCTCTGAATCACGGAAACGGCTCCAACGGCTCCAATTTTCCTGAAATTCGGCATGTAGGGGGTTTTGTGGGAAAACAATCGATTTCAGTTTAATTTTTTTTTAAATTGACTTATCACTGTTTTTGGGCATTAAAATAGTAAAATGTAGAATTGAAAGCAAAAGTTTTTTAGTTGTCAAATGTAATGTTGCGATATATTAGGTAACGGGCGAACCGTAAATGTTCTAAACCCGGGTTCGAATCTCACATGTCTTAGGCGCCTTCTTTCTTCTTTTTCAATTTTTTTTTATATTTTTTTAAATAGTATCAAGCAAAGCTTGGTCACTCAGGTACTTATTGGTATTAACATAGGTACTAACTAGTAATATATTAGTCCACATACAAATATAAATAAAAAATGATGTTTAAAATATATAACGCCGTGTGGTATCCGGCTGAATAGAATAGTACCACCCTCATTTCTTACCGAGGTGTCGTAAAATACGACAGAGGTAAGTTGACGTCAGGCAGGCGGCCGGTCGTAAAAACGTAGCCAAATCATGTGACAGCATGTTTATAACATGTTGTGCCGACCCCACTTATAGTGGGATAAGGGCAGGAGGATGATGATGTTTAAAATATATAGTCATAATTAATTAATTAATTAAAGTTTGAAGTTGTACATTTTTCACCATATTATAAATGTATTTATACTTACATATACATAGTAAATTAGTTTAGCTTTTATCTGTTGCTGACGTCCGTGCGTAAAAAATGGCGGCCACTGAAAATCGGTGTTCGGGTTTCAAATTCGAACCAAAGCCGAGTGGTTACCCATTTTATGGTGTCACACCGCGCCTTTATAAATAAAATTGATCATAATTATTGTGTATATATAGTATATATTGTGTGTAATATAGTGGTGTACGTTATAAATAAAGTTTTTCTTTCTTTCTTTCTTTCTATGTGACCAAACTTTAGCATATGTTTTTAAATAATATTATAGTAGTTTTTCTGTGCCAGATAAAAGGAATAAAAGAACATTTTTTTTTAACTTTTCTAGATCGATTTAGCGGCAGGCACCAATGAGTTTTTTCTATTAAAACTTATGGCTAATTGATATTGATATTGATTTATATTCTAATCTAGCAATTTATCACACGCTTTTCGGTGAAGGAAAACATCGTGAGGAAACCTGCATATATCTAGAGAATACTGGAGATGTGTGTAACCTACCAATCTGCATTGGAGCAGCGTGGTAGGTCTTAGCTCCAAACCTTCTCTCTAAAAACGGAGAGAAGAGGCCTATGCTCAGCAGTAGGATAGTAACAGGCCGCTACTTACGTAGTTACTTTTTTATAGTTTAATCTCTAATTTGCACGACCTTATGATAGGAAGGAAAGTGATAATAAATAATAAATAAATAAATATATGGGACACTTGCACACACGGTCGTCCATCCCTTAAGAAGTACTTAATACTTGTGGTTGACAGATGAACTGGTGGAAATAACTCAGGGTATTTTAATGCTTAAGTTCAAGCGAACTTATCAGGTACAGCTTGTTTATTTAATTTGGTTTGAACTTTTTCGTTGATTTTAAACGCGATATATATTCCGTGTGGTGCCTACTTATTCAGCATGCATGGCCGATAGTATAATTCATAATCCCCGTGTGAAATAGCGTCACATGTCGGGGATGAGGCGAAACACACGAAAATAAGAAATAATCGTAACTCCGTAACTGAGCGATTGGACATGGACGCCCGCGCGCGCGCCGGGGTGCATTTTTTGATATTTGGAGTACCGCAGGAAACGGAAAAGCCGAACGCTACAAATTAAAATGTGTTTAATCATCACCCTCCTGCCCTTATCCCACTATAGGTGGTGTCGGCACAATATGTTATAAACATGTTGTCATATGGTTCGGCTAGGTATTTTACGACCGGCCGCATGCCTGACGTCAACTTTACTTATCGAGTAGTCGTAAAAGGCGACTTTACGACGACTCCTCGATAAAAAAATAAAGGTGTTCTACTCTACTCAGCCGGATACCACACGACTCATTTACAAATATTTAAGCATTATCTCATACTAGCAATCACCAGCGGCTCAGTCTGCTTGGAAAGATTAAAATTGTAATATAGTATTTTGCTAACCATAAAAAATGGGTCAACCTTAAAAGCTAGACATATGGTGTCGCGGACTTTTATTCAAAACTTTTAGAGGGGAACAATTTTGTAATACGTGCTTTTTGAATAACTTTCACCGTTTATTCAGCGCATATTCATCTTAGCGTGATGTTATATATATTATTAAAAATTATAATTACAATAAGGCATTGTAATACTACATACGCACTTAAATGACTGTTTAGAATAAAGTTTAGTTATAAGAAACAATATGTTAATTCGCGAACACAAAATAATAATCCGATTCGACTCACCCGTTGGCGCAGTGGGTAGTGATCCTGCCTTCAGCTTCGTGGGTCGCGGGTTCGGTTACCGCATTTTGTTGGTCTTCTAGTCTGGGTGTATATTTGTATTTAAGTATGTATTTAAAAATTATAAAGTATATATTCACCAGTTGTCTGTCACCCATAACACAAATATTAAGTTACTTACTTTGGGGACGGACGACCGTGTGTGTAAGTGTCCCATATATTTATTTATTTATTATTTATTTAATATTCAAGCATTCTGTCGGCGCACCAGTTGGATTGGCAATAAATAAGTTGTCATATCTATTGTGTGTTGCTAGATAAATAAATAATATCTCTATGTATACGGTACCATACGATGAATAAAATTGTGCCTTGACATAATTTCTTTGACCATTTTTTATTGCAGCCACACCGAGATGCGCATACGCACCTGCCAGCCCCCCGTGGAGGCCCGGCAGGCCCCGCTTTCATGTCGACGGATTAATGCTGGGTTTTCTTCAATTTTTATAGAAAAAAAGACGCCGTGAGGACCTTACCCGCGTTGTTAAAGGTTTAAGAGGTCATTATAACTTTTGGAACGTAAATATAATGCATGTGACCTGTAATCTCCAATACATTTGGCTTTAATTAACTAATGATTACCTAAAGGCAATACGAATCTGTAACGGATTATATTTTTTGATAACAATTATTCGTAAATACCGGTCTATTTTTCTTTATTTTATATTCTAGCAACACCAAATAAGGGACCTGATACATTCTGTTTTTTCGAATTAAAAATAGAACGTTAAATACCGAGGCTCAGGTAATCGGTTATTATGCTTTGAAATTTTGCTATTTCAGCTGACCCAAATAGCATAATCTGTCAAATGGTTCAATAATTCATGGTTTATAATTACCTAATTATAAAGTAAATATAACGCATATGACCTGTGATCTCGAATTAATTTGACTTTGATCAACTAATGAATACCTAAAGGCTATACAAATATTACTCAGATGCTACTTTTTAATAGCATCATTGCTTAATATATATGTAAAAGTAATAATAAAATTATTTTGCTATAATCCGGGATGAAGTAAAATAGAAAATATATATAATGCTAAATGTAGAGTGGACAATCGGTTATCATACCTGATACATGCAGGAGTCGTAAAAAACACATGCACAAACCTCCACCACCGCCACCGTGATACACAAGCACTATATACGTTCACTATCACAAACTCAACAATCGTTTCGCCCCGCAACCGAAGCATCGTCAGGAGATAGACTCCACGACCAAAATCGCAAAGCATGCATTAATATATATGTATTATTCTTTATTTTATGTTCTAGCAACACAAAACAAGCGACTTCATTATATCTCTGTTTGAAATTTAAAAATAGAATGAAAAAATAGCGAAATCTAGGCAACCGGCTTTACAGCTATAAATATTTAAATTATATAGCAGACCAAAATACGGTAATCTGTCAAATGTGTTAGCGGGATCCCTAACTAACCTTCCAGTATCCAAGATCATCATCATCCTCCTGCCCTTATCCCACTCTAAGTGGGGTCGGCACAACATGTTATAAACATGCTGTCACATGATTTGGCTGCGTTTTTACGACCGGCTACCTGCCTGACGTCAACTTACCTCAGTCGTATTTTACGACACCTCGGTAAGAAAGAGGGTGGTCTATTCTACTAAACCGGATACCACACGGTGGGTCAACTTACCTTAGTCGCCTTTTATGACACCTCGGTAAGAAATGAGGTTGGTCTATTCTACTCAGCCGGATACCACACGGCGGATCGACTTACCTTAGTCGCCTTTTACGACACCTCGGTAAGAAATGAGGGCGGTACTATTCTATTCAGCTGGATACCACACGGCGTCTTCCCGTATCCAAGATAACAAAATCATATTCATTGAGTGCAGTAATTACGAGTAACCTTAAGGAAAGGATCGATTAATACCGGACAGGACGCACGCGATGCATGAGAGATGATTGCATTTGTAGAATTGTCTTAAAATATCCTAAATTTTCTACCAAATTGTTTTTCCTTTAATTAAGAAAAAACTATTATATAATCAAAATTATTTTATATCAACTTTAACCAGTTGTAAACTCGTAAAACTAAAAATGAAAATCGTCAAACTCATGTGACCAAACGAGTGTTAAGTATTAATATGATTTATGATAAATAAAATTTTTGATTTGTTAAATATTTATATACCATTGAAATGCTTATTTTCGAAAACAGTGACCGCCGAATTTCTTGCTGGTATTCCGAATGCTGAATTTTTTTTGATAAGAGCTCAATTCCGAAACAGTTGTAGCTTCATTGCAATTTGACGATTCAAAATGCTTGGTCGAATAAATTGTTTGTGAATTATTTGAATTTGAAACTTTTAAGAGAGAGGCCAAAAGTGATTGTGTGAAGTATGACATGCACATAAAAGGAGTAGCGCCAGAGTTGACGAATGATAGAAAAGTATGAAAGAAAAAAATATGTTGTGACGACCACACTTTGAGTGAGATAAGGGCAGGAGAATGATACATGATAATTCTCACTCCACAAAGTAATAAATAAAGTAAAAGTTATTCTATAAATTGTTGTCGCCATTAACTTCCGCTTTGTATTTTATAGCTACACAGTCTTGAAACAAGAGTATCGCGCCCTTTTTGATTAAAATGGTAACAACACTGTGACGTGTTGTTTCCGGTTGAATCTTCCTATTGATAAAACGTTTCAGTGACAGTCAGTCTTTGTTCATCATTCAAGAGAAGTGCATCTCGGAACGGGAATTGTGGTATTCCTATTATATCGTGTTATTGTATATAGTGTGCGCTAACAAAATTAGCTTTCAAAGTATTAATTGAACATACCTGCAACTACAAAAAATCCCTGAACTTAGTTCAAAGAGAACTAAGGAAGGAACTAAAGAGGAAGGCTATATAACATCACGCTAAGATGAATAGTAGAGGAGCAGCAATAAAAAATAGTTCAAAAACGGGAAAATTTGAAATTTTCCATCTTTCGTACTATTTTTTAAAATTTATAACTTTCCTTGCGTGCGCTAAGCAAACGATAATTGTTATTATAAAATCAAGTATAACAAAATTGTTCCCCTCTAAAAGTTCTAAATAAAAGTCCGCAACACCATATGTCTAGCTTTTAAGATTAACCCACTTTAATCATTTTTATGTTTATCAAGAGACTACCTATATTACGGGTTTAAACTTTACACGCGTGTGGAGCCGCTAGCCATTGCTAGTCAAAAATAATGGAATTAGTAATTACAAACGTACATAATTGTCTCCACAACATCGGCTTGCCATCAGTCACCGTCGCGTGCAGTGCAAATTGCACCGGCTCCGCCCGCCCACTGCAACCTGCAATTAACTTAAAGCGGCCCACTCACAGCCGCGAATACAAATAATTACTTATTTTGGGACTCTAAATTCGCTTTTTCATAATGTTTTACACCTTTAATATGATTGGAGGGGGGTCGAAAACGAGATAAGGGCACTAGTAATTGACCATGCACTAGTGGTTGACCGTTTTGTATGAAATTTTAAATAATGAGAGTTTTATTTTTTGTAGCTAATAAGCAACTTAAAGATTACCTAAACTCATAAATTAACTTATATCTAAGAATAGGTCCAGTGACTTATCTTAGTCATTCTTGCTATGCGAGACACTTTCTTCTTGTGTTCTTTCAAGTAGCACTACACTACACTACACTATCACTATATTAAACTAACTCAAAAGGTTTTGTCCTTTTCAGTCTTCTTAAGAGTCCAGTGTTATCGAGAAGCTGGATGGCCTCGATGTTCACGTGATGATAAAGCAAAGGCTTTATCATAGTATATAGTATGATAAATAATACATACACATATTATATACTATGATAAATAATATCTAAATATGATATATTTATATAGTATATATCATATTTAGTACGTAATAAAAAAGTACGCTGAAGCCCACGAGCAAAGGCTCAGCGTACTTTTTTATTGCTTTATTAACAAACTCAACCTGAAGATGTTGATGAATGTGTTCATTCTTTACATACCAGGGTGCGTTAACAATAGTTTATTAATTAATAATTTTAAATATTAAACAATGGGCTACAGTTCCGAGCTTTTGGGCAGTTGTTAAAAGATGGCAACAGGTAATTACAAATTTATTTTTTATTAGCTACAGCAAACAA
The DNA here is from genome assembly GCA_947086495.1 of Morpho achilles. Lineage (NCBI taxonomy): Eukaryota > Metazoa > Arthropoda > Insecta > Lepidoptera > Nymphalidae > Morpho > Morpho achilles. Next base: position 14,103,689 of record CAMTZB010000001.1, on the reverse strand, counting down.
AACGCTTATTATTTAAAATTTCATACAAAACGGTCAACTATTAGTGCATGGTCAATTACTAGTGCACTTACCTTAGTTGGATTGTGTGTGACATGCATATAAAAAGAGTTGCGTCAGAGTTGACGAATGTTAAAGAACTACCTGTATCAGCAGCTTCGTCCGCATGTAAATCAGTGTCATAACTTTTATCCCCGAATGAAATATATAATGTATTAAACAAAAAAAAGTTATCGTCGAGTTAATTATAAGAGATTTTCGAATAACTTTCACCGTTTACTTAGTGCAAGGAAAGCTGCTAAAATCTGCCGATTTCACAATTTTTTTTACTCCTCCTCTCCTATTCGTCTGATGCGTGTCCTATGCGTGATGTCTATAGCGTTCCTCAAATGGACTATCTTACAATCAAATAATATTTTAAATCGGTCCAGTAGTTCCTGAGATTAGCGCGTTCAAACAATCAAACAAACAAACTCTTTCTTTATATATTTGTATAGATTTAATTGTTACATTGCTTTAGGTTATCAATAACGTGTTAGAACTCATTTTCATTCATCACATCCACCCCTAATCCTAAATCTTTACTGTCAACATTTACAAGCTTATTTCATTAAAAATTTAAACGTATATTCCCGCCATAAAATTAACGGAAACCGTAGCATAACTTGGTCATCCAGGGAGTAATATTAATATACCGGTTATAATCTACATCTCGGAGTGCATTCGATGACGCAAACGACGTACCTAACCAATTTACGATGCTTTTATGCCCCACTTTGCGTTGTGTTCAAATATACATTGCGAAATACTAAATGGTTTCTATTAACCACACTATTTTCGGTAACAGCGTACTGTCTAATTAATATTATTGAGAATAACAATATACGGTAATGCAGTGTGAAACGGAACGTTCGGCTGATTAAGAGGGCAACACTTTCAGTGATTTTGGGATCAATATGACCATAGACAATTTAATTATTTTGATGATGATATTTTAATCGATTATAAAAGTGTCAGATTTACACAGACGGGGAGGAACAAGATTATTAACAGAAAAGCTTTTTACAAAATTTTATGTTGCTACTGATAAACCTTGAGTTCCATCATCTGGAGCCAATCCTGGCAGCAGACTCAGGCCATGCTTATTATAACTGCATTGACATCAGGTTTGAACCAGTATTTAATTCGAGCTGAATTAAGACTCCGGGAAGTGGGTTAAATTTAACGCGCCAGATTCCACCTTCACATACATAACGGGAAGTTGAATAGAAAGTTTTTACCTTACTATTTAAGGAGTAGGGTTTTCCGTTGAAGTAATGTTTAAACTCCATTTTTAAAGCTAACTTAGTTTTGCATTATGTCTCAATTATTTCCGATTTAATTATTTTAATATATTTGTATTGTTGATTCTTTTTAAGGTTTTTTTTTAGTTTAAAAATACTATCGTGTTATTACTGTATATTATCATTCTGTATTGTCTTGTATCCCCAAATACATTAGATTATTTCTTGAAGAGATAGAGTTTCGCCGTTGTCCATGGATTTCTTCCGGAGATTTTCACACTAGATCCATCTAGTGGCTACATACAACGCCAAATCCAATTACAAAATTCCACATATATATGATAAGAAGAACATTATTATGTAGGTATATGTAAACAAAGTAGACTTTATAAATTAAATAGAGCCTAAATTATGTAAACTAATCCACGATAGTTACGATTAGAAGCATATCAATAACATAATCCCTATTCCGAATAATCTCCCGCTAAATTAAGGATGACGTAATAATACAGTGTAGCCAAGTTATAGGTCGATATTTCTGCACGCTCAGTCCGCCATGTTTGTTGTCGGAGCGCGCGAAATTATCCAGATTTTGCGCGCTTTTGTTTATCACCTGACAAAACTAAATGCACGAAAGCTAACACTGTAATACGCCTTAGGATAATTTTTTATGTAAAATAAAGCCGAACGACCTTGTGGTCAGTGGTATTTTCTAAGCGATTTAACGTAAACAGACCTCTTTTTTTAATCTAGTTCTAATGTATAATTGTATAATAATATTTTCATTACTTTTATATCATGGACTTCTGCAAAGTCATCATCATCTTTCTGCCATTATCCCACTCTAAGTGAGGTCGGCACATGCTATAAACATGCTATCACATGATTTGGCTGCGTTTTGATCCATGACGTCAGCCACCTGCCTGACGTCAACTTACCTCAGTCGTATATTACGACACCTTGATAAGAAAGAGGGTGATCTATTCTACTAAACCGGATACCACGCAGTAGGTCGACTTACCTTAGTCACTTTTACGACACCTCGGGAAGAAATGAGGTTGGTCTATTCTACTCAGCCGGATACCACACCGCTGGTCGACTTACCTTAGTCGCCTTTAACGACATCTCGGTAAGAAATAAGAGTGGTACTATTCTATTCAGCCGGATACCACACGGCGTAGAACTTCTGCAAAGTAAAGCCTATAATTCTGTATTATAAACAATAACTTATAAGCTACCTACTACGAATCATAGCGTGTATATTAATATTGACTATTTTTCTAAACCAGTTCTTATTTAATTAGTCAACGAAAGGTTATTAAACTTTAAATTTAATTTATGTAAGCTGTTTCGGCACCATCTTACTACTAGGTACTACTGGTAAGTACGTACAAGGTCACGGTCACGTTTATCTATTTGAAATATTTATATATATATACATTATAAACGTGTTAAAAAGATACATGATACATTAAAATAGAAACTAAATGCTATATTAATTAAAGATGGCTACACTATTTACAAAAATAACAAACATTCATATTAAAATAGAAAAAGGTGACAATAACACAGATTATGTAACTAGGTGTCAGTTAAAAGTTTTAGAAGGGATTTCTTAAAAAATTGTTTCGGAATCGTACATTATATCTAACATATTATCTTTCGATATGGTTTTATGTAATTCGAAATTCAAATAAAACTGATGTTCTAGAACAGACTACACGCTACGTTATCTGTGATCCCAACTAAACAAACAAACCACAGAACACAAGGCGGTTGACATTCCAACCTCCTTTGAATATTTCCAACCAGATAACACATCTCGCCTCTAATCGAACGAACCGATCGAACGGCTACTAACCACAATCTATTTTATCAACTAGAAAATAATGCCATACTATTATCTACCTTATCCCCTTGGTATAGGACTGTGGTTACTAACGTACATAATTTTAGCATTTGATAATATTAAAACACTCAACATTCCTGGTTGTCGATTCGGGATGACTCAATTTGAACGAATTTATCTCTCATAACTCTGTATAAGATGGTTTTGACTGATTATTAATTCTCGCTACAAAGTATTATTATAATGTTTCTGTGTAGATAAGCGATATATAACTGTTAAACTCCAGTTAATTTTTTTTCTTTGCTTATAAGTTTTATACATACATGGATGTATGGCTAGGGGAAGGCCGAAAAAAGATGGATGGATTGTGTGAAAAATAATATGCATGTTAAAGGAGTGGCACCAGAGTTGACGAATGATAGAGGAAGAAAAAGACATATTGTGCCGACCCCACTTAGAGTGGGATATGGGTAGGGGAATGATGATGATGCTTATAACTTTTTAATTCATAAAACAATAACTTAAATTGGTATCCAGTTGAATAACATAGATCGCCCTCATTTCTTACCGAAGTATCGTAAAGACGACTTAGGTAAGTCACCCACCGTGTGGTATCCGGCTGAGTAGAATAGACCACCCTCTTTCTTACCAAGGTGTCGCAAAATACTACTAAGATACTCGTAAGTTGATGTCAGGCAGGCGGCCGATCGTAAAATACGTAACCAAATTATGTGACAATATTTTTATAACATTTTGTGCCGACCCCATTTAGAGTGGGGATAAGGGCAGGAGGATGATAAAACAATAACTTTAATATGTTTATCTTATTATAAGTATTAGCCTGTCGCTATTTTTGCTTCTTACTTATTTTGGAAACGAAGATTAGAACCTGCAGAAGAAACTGCAGATTGTTAGGTTTCAGATATAACAGTAATTGTCACGGGCTTTGTAAGTTCAATCATACCAAAAAATCAAAACTTGGTCATAAGTAAACATAATTTTTATAAAAAGCTGCAACCACCTGGTAACGGTCACTTTGTTTCACTTCAGGACTTGACATCCGACTTACCTACTATTACTATTTATTGTTAATTATCAAAATGCCACGAAGCTAAACCTCCGTTTCATTAAATAAAAAAATGCGCCTCCTACGTTATTAAAAAAAATATTGTTAAAAATATTACTCAAATATACAAAAAATGTCTCATAATTTAATTATTCATATTAAAATACAAAAATGAACGTTCATAAATTTAATAGCTACAACCAAAGTAAATATTCCTGTTGTGTATCCATCATTAATATTAACCGCTGACACTCTAATTCTAAACTCGCGCCTTTTTCCAAACATCGAACGCCAAACATTCTTGGCATAGACAAGCATTAGTCAAACTGTCAAACACGGAAAGAACTGTCAATGAGCCATCCATAACCCTGTCAATGACCGCCGGTAGCCGAATTTAAAAATCGAACTTGACAAGGACAATGGAATGGAATCACCTCAGGCGCACTGATATATTGTGACGCGTTGCCAGAATTTGATTAACTATCCGACAAGTGACGTATTGTCAAAACGTATAATAGAGTTGGTGAGTTTTGGGATTAATCGATGTCCGCATTAACGTAATAGGGACGTGCCTCGTTCATCACCGCTGATAAGTTGCGGTTAAAAAATCGGCCAAATAAAGTGGTTGGCAGACAACAATGGCGGAACATTTGAATTGAATTCCTGTTTCTATTTTTTCTTTAGTCGAGTACATTTATCGTTTTAAAAGTCCACGTTGAGTTGACTGTGAAAAATATGCGCATTTTTGTTCCAGTTCCGAATAATTATTTAAATTAATTATACATTATCTGTTAATTTAATCATTTGCATATCTATATTTAAATTTTATAATGTAGTTTTAAGAATGTTTTTGTATAAAATAACGTTTAGAAGTATTTTGAATGGCATCTATAAAGATTTCCAAGACATTTAAATTGTCATGCTGATAAGATTACTCCATCGTAAAATTCTAGTATTATCTGTTAACAAAATATATTTTTAAAGACCTCTGTGATGCAAGGGTGCGTCATTTATGTTATACTTGCCTACTACATTTATAAATGCGAAAGTTTGTGAGTATGGATGTCTGTTAATCTTTTACGTCGAAACTGCTGAGCCAATATCGAAGAAATTTGGCACAACTATTCCTTATACACCAGGGTAACATAAATATTACAGAAAGCCTGTTAATTCAACAGGATTTGGATGACATTGAAAAGCGCCATCTATAATAAAACGCTAAAACAGTCCACGCAGTAAAAAGCTAGTAAATTATAAAGGGCGCGTACATATACCCACAATGAACGCATAGCAGCAGTAAAAAAGGCACATTAATTAAGTTATTCAATTTAAAATGTCGACACAAACAAAACTATGCAAAAATACATAGCAAATAATTAAAAGGCGGCTTTTGCGTGTACAGAAGTTGAATCCAATTGCTAGATCAATACAAAATCTACTTTACGACCTATAAAATAAGTGTTATATTTGCATAATCAATGTATCGCGAACCCAATTTACATTTCGTACGAGACGAGTGCGCGCGCGCAGCTTGCCCGCACCTGCGATTTATACACTACCGCCATATTTCTTTTTAATTGTTGACTTTAACGCGAACTATAATACCTGTTTAACAACATTATTAAAAGGATAATATAAAACAACTCAGTTGCAATTTTGTACTAGCCGCTACAAGTTATAAAAGACGTTCAAAAAAGATTTTTTTTAAAACTTTATCGTGTTGGTGCACACTTACTACAATAACACTATATACAAAAATACCACTATTCCCGCCGAGATAAACTTGCGGTAATGGTGGCACAGTGTTGCCACCATTTTAATAAAAAAGGGCGCGATACTTTTGTGTCATGTATATTATTATGTTTGTTTCATATATATTATGTATATTTCATGTATATTTTGTTTCATGTATTTGTTTTATAGTGACCTACGCCTGCGAAACCTGGACGCTAACGCAAAAAGAGGAACTTAAGCTAGCATTTTTTGAAAGGAACATCTTACAAAAAAAATTCTGACCATTGCGTGAAACCAACGGCATGTATCGTAGAAGAATGAATCACGAACTGGACCAGCTGATTCATAAAGAAACGATCGTCAGGTTTTGCAAGTCACAAAGGCTCAGATAGGCGGGCCATCTGGAACGCATGGACAATGTCTTCTCTTCTTCTTCTTCTTTCTCAACCGGTGGACGTCCACTGCTGAACATATGTCTCCTTAAGGGATCGCCACAATCCACGATTTTGTGCCGCTTGTAACCGCTGGGGTGTAAGGGGGAAACTCGTCTCAGTCAGTTTCCTCAAATGTCAACCTCACCTGCACGTGGTACAAATGCAAATAAACCGACGAGGCTCTGGCGACCGACCAATGGCGGTATAACCATTCTGAAGCTGACTTAAATCTAACAGACCGACAGCGGGCAGCAGCGTTGTCGGTGCGAAAGGGTCAGCACTGCGATCACCAACCCGCATGCCAAGCGTGGTGATTATTGGCAAAACCCTTAATGGACAATGTCAGAGCAGTAAAAACCCTTTCCAAGTGGATTCCACAACAGAAGAGAACCAGAGGTAGACGCAGAAAGCGATGGATAGACTGCGTCGAGGAAGACCTCCGATGCATGGGAAGATTAACATCTTGGAGACGGGAGGCCAGGGACAGAGCGAAATGGAAAAGACTCGTTGAGGAGGCCAAGACCCATAAAGGGTTGTAGTGCCACAGGAAGTAAGTAAGTACTTTTGTTTCATGACTGTGTTGCTATAACATACAAAGCGGAAGTCATTGGCGACAACAATCGTAATACTTAGTTTTACCCGCAACTTTGTTCGCGTGGACTGTTGTCGCGTGATATGTTGATAATAGATGTCGCTTTTCAATGTCCTCCTATTCCTGCAGAATTCACAGGATTTCTATAGCCTATATGTTACCCCGGTGTATGAGGAATAATTGTGCTAAATTTCATTGATTTTGGTTCAGCGGATTCGCTGTGAAAGAGTAACAAACATACATCCATACTCATAAACTTTCGCATTTATAATATTAGTGGGCAGGATTGAGGTCTACGATAGACAAGGCGGTATGGCTAACTACCTATGCCAGTTAGTTTTTATGACTGAAGAAACGTTTCCTTGACATAGTAACTATACCAGACCGCTGTGTGTTAGAATAGACTACCTATGACTCCCCTATCCTAGTAAATTAACTCTCATCATAATTCTCCTACCCTTATCCCACTCCAAGTGGGGTAAATTAACCTTAGTCAGCATTTACGACAACTCGATAAGAAATGAGGGTGGTCTATTCTTCTCAGCTAGATACTACACGGCGGGTCAAATTACCTTAGTCGCTGTTTACGATTCCTCGATTAGAAATGAGTGTGGCCTATTCTACTCAGCCGGATACCACACGGGGGTGCAACTTACCTTATTCGACATTTACGAGACCTTGGTAAAAAATTAAAGTAGTCTATCCTACTTAGCCGGATATCACACGGTAGGTCAACTTATCTTAGTCGCATTTTACGACAACTCGGTAAGAAATGAGAATCGTCTATTCTACTCAGCCGGATACCACACGGCGGATCAGCTAACCATAGTCGCCTTTCACCACAACTCGGTAAGAAATGAGGATGTCTATTCTACTCAGCCGGATACTACACTGCGGGTCAACTTACCTTATACCGAATATTCGCCGTAGCCCGCTAATATAGCCAAAGCGTTAAGGAAACACCTCCTGGGCGTAACTGTTTAAATATGCATAGATAATTTACCAAGATATTTTGCAGGAACTTTTGATTGCTATAAACCGGTTGTTTGCACCACAGGTGGGAAAAAAAATTAGTTTTATCAGATTCTTACGAGCCAAAACCTCAATACGTTTAGATGTATCGCTATTAGAATAATGGAAGAATACACCTCCTCCAATAGAAGCTTTAATTTAATTACAAATTACTTAAGTAAACTAATATTGTTTACTTAAGTAATTTGTAAAATTGTTTAATATACTGAGGGAATGTACCGCACAAAAACTTTGGGATGAGCCATGGGTTCAGCTTACCTACACATAAAAATTTGGTACAAAACCTTTCGAGTGACTGAGACCGAGCTAGGCTCCTAGCTTGGAAAAAGATTCTGGTTATTGGATACTTGCTCTCCCTTCTAAAAATCTTGGTACACTACTAGATAACGAAAGTTTCAGAGTAACTTTAGGTCTCAGATTGGGAACCACATTGGTGCTTTAAGCACAGATGTCCATATGAAAAAGAGGTAGACAGTTTTGGCATACATGGGCTTTCATGCCATAGGAGCTCTGACAGGCTTACCATAGGCTTTTTCCGTCATGGTTCTCTTAATGATACCATCAAAAGAGCTTATGCCACCATTGACATTCCTGCTCTTCTCGAGCCTTCGGGGGATATGTTGGGATGATGGCAAGAGACCAGACGAGTTGTCGGTGGTTCCTTGGGAACGGACACGAGCCCTAATATGGGGACGCAACATGCGTTGATAAATTGGCCTCGTCCCATATCAGGGCAAGAGCGTCAAGACCTGGAGCTGCGGTGGAAATGGCAAATTTAGCAAACGGCCGAAGTATGTATCTCTCATCGCGAGTTATATATTTGTACCGTTTGCAGTCGGGACCCTAGGGCCATGGAGTCAAAGTGCAAAAAAAATATTTCCGTTTTAACACCTCGGTTAATTGCCTCTTCAGGTGACAAGAAGGCTGGCTCCTCTTCCGCACAAAGAATCAGCTTTGCTATTCAGCGCAGAAACGCTGCAAACGCATGATTTGTATAGTCTTAGCGTGTAAGTAATTAGCAACTCATTCGATGGTCTCAGTATTCGCTGCAGTTCAATAATATAAAATTGAAAATGTTAAAAATATTGACCGCCCAGTTTTGCTGATTCTTCTTGGTAACAGCAACATTCCGAACCAGTTGTTGCTTACTTAATAAATCATGTTGATCCTTGACGATTCAAAAATCGTTGAAAGAACTTATTTGAATAATGATTATTTTGATTCGATTTGATTGGATTATATCCACGAATATAGAGAAAAATCCAACTTTTCGTATTCCATTTAATAAATTAGAGGCAGTAGATATACCATAATCATTTTTCATTCGTGATTATTTAGTTCAGTCAAATAGACTTTTAATAAAATTAAGTAACTTAGTCATTGCATTCAGTATTTCCCTCAGGAATTTGCTACGTCTAAATTAAATTAATACTTATCATCGCGCTGATATTTAAATTAATGAAGTAACCTTTAAAAAACAATAACAGGTTATCAACCAGTAGTTAATTAAAGACATTATAAAATTATAACTGTTATTTTTAAATTCCAAAGCGGTCGGCCATGTTGGGCAAAGGGCGCGCATTGCAATTTGTCAGCCGAGGGCGTTCCGAACAGCGTAATTGGCGGTCAAAGACCGATAAAAAAGGGCTTTGTTTATACAAAGCTTACAAGGCACACGCCCATGTCATTTATTTACCTGCGAACAATAATAATTCGTGTACAAGTTAAAATGCGACATTCATTAAGTTATTTGATGTTTAATTTCATATGACACGCAAAATTTGCGTTCTTGAACGGCTCCTATCAGAGTCTTATTTGAATTTCGAATGTTCATTCTATTTTATAACAGAATTTAATAAAATGGCGTTTGTTATTAAAATCTACTTACTTTTTTGATGTGATATTATATTCACATAAGTAATGTTATTTGGACACAGGAATAATTTGTATGACATTGAAACACGACATTCACCTTAGAGTATTTTATGCATAATTTCAAACTACACGCAAAATTATGTTTCCCATTGCATATTGACTCAATTATTTTTATAACCGAAATAAGATGTCGGTTGAATCATATTAAAAATCTTAAATTTTAATATAATTTGTTGATTTTGATTAAAAGTATGTTTATTGTTAAGGTTGCATAACGCATCGAATACATCGAACTTAATTTTTTTTATAGTTAATAGTTCCATCATCCAGAAATTTGTCTTAAATCCATAATCTTATATTACTTAGATATCCTCCTCTTGTGCTAAGATTATGAATTGCAGAAATAAAAAGAGAGCGGTCAACGGTTTAAACATTTTGCAATTTACCTACATTATTAAACCGCGCCATCCAGAATGAAGGATTAAATGATTTTTAATCCAGGCATTTTTATCATTCAAATAATCTTTAATTGCTTTTTTAATTATATTTCTTACACTTAATTTTAACCTTAAACAAATCTAATATGGACATAATAAAAAACTACGAAGTAAATGGATTTAATGCCTATGGCATCGTTACTTTACTTTGACTGGCCCGTTGGAGCAGTGGGTAGTAACCTTACCTTCAGCTCCGCGGGTCGCGGGTTCGATTCCCGCCGAGGGCCAACGTTTTCTATAAATCAACTTGTTGGTCTTCGAGTCTGGGTGTATATTTTTATTTAAGTATGTATTTAAAAATAATATGAGTATATATTTGTTGTCAGTTGTCTGTCTACCATAACACAAGTATTAAGTTACTTTGGGGACGGACGAGCGTGTGTGTAAGTGTCCCATATATTTATTTATATTTATTATTTATTATCATATTAAATAATAAAAAGCTGTGATGGCCCAGCGGTGCGAACGTGTGAATCTCTAGAGACGATCACGGGTTCGAACCCGGGCAGACACCAATGAGTTTTTCTCTTAAAACTTATGTGTCTAATTGATAATTGCAATTTATCACACGCTTTTCGGTGAAGGAAAACATCGTGAGGAAACCTGCATATCTCTAGAGAATTCTGGAGGTATGTGTAACCTACCAATCCGCATTGGAGCAGCGTGGTAGGTCTTAGCTCCAATCCTTCTCTCCCAAAACGGAGGGAAGAGGCCTATTCTCAGCAGTGGGATAGTAACAGGCCGTTACTTATCATATTAAAACAAGATATATGTAAAACGCACCCCAACAAACTAAATCATTCTTAAATTACTATCAATGTCGATATTTGAATATCGTAAATTGTGTAACAAATTGCTATATGTCCTCACCTTTGATTAATGTCATTGATATATTTGTAATTTAGCACCTAGGTGATAATTTTTTTTAAATAAGTAAAAAATGCTCCTTACCAAAAAAATTGCTTTTTATCTATGGACTATACGATTATACCAAGACTTGATATGAATTCATAGCGAAATTCTTTGCAGTTTTTTTTCAGTGCTCGAAAACAGGAATTAAACAATATTTTCTTTGACAAAACCTAGCTATATCGATTTTTCCCCCCCAAAACCCATTACATGCTAAATTTCACGAAAATCGTTGGAGCCGTTTCCAAAATACAGAAACATAATTATATACAAAATTAACTCATTCATATATATATTTAGGATATCGATCTTTGCGATTGGATACCACAAGGCCGGCCAACTTACCTTAATGGCCTTTTACAACAGATCGGTAAGTAATGAAGGTTGTCTTTTCTTTTCAGCCGGATACCACACGACGCGTCTACTTACCGAACTCATTGGAAAATTGCAAATACCTGTTAATTGAGCGCATAAGTTCTAATAGACTCACTCATTAATGTCCGGTGTTTGAACCCGTGACCCCCTAGAGAGTTTCGTTGTTGCTTAAATATGTATGTCATATGTCAAATAAGCAGATGTTTTCGCCAAACACTTATATAAGCCTTCAACCAACTAATATATCATACATCGCCCACCTGCAATTATAACATATTGCAAACATCTGCGATTATTATTAGCTTATTTTAACGGCAATTCAATACAAATGGCCGTGCTGGTTACGCGCGTACAATCGATTTAATATTTACAAATATTTAAGCATTATCTTTTATTAAATCTCTATTTGTGTCTGTGATTAGACAAATATAAGTTTATGTCTCATATTCCCTTTTATTATTTATTGTGACACTCTTACTTACCTGGTCTAGGTAGGTATGTAGGTCAGCCTATAGCTCTACTCTAGTATAATAACTCTATTTAGTAGCTTCATTATAATTTGATGATTCAAAATCGTTTGAAAAAGCAAATTCGATTTAAGAATTATTTGAATTTGGAAGCCACTCAGTCTTTATGGACATGTACTTGTGTGTACATGAGATCACCCTGAAAAATATTATATTTGAATTTCGAATACTCAGACGTCAGAATATCAGACTATTTTTCTAACTTAGGTATAATATGGCTTTATACGAATGTTGGTTAAGATTACGTAAAAAATAATGGTCGCTGACTATGAGCCTCATAAGTAAGCTGAGAGTCACGCAGCGGTCGATTGAGCGAGCTATGCTTGGACTATCTCTACGTGATCAAATCAGAAATGAGGAGATCCGTTGAAGAACCAAAGTCACCGACATAGGTAAGAGTGTCGCGAAGATGAAGTGCCGATAGGCGGGGTACGGAGAACCGATGGGTGTTGGGGTCCTTAGGTGTTGGAATGGCGATCCCGCGTTTGAAGGCGCAGCGTCAGTAGACCCCTTCAAGATGAGTAGACCCCTTCAAGATGGACTGACGACCTAAAAAAAGTCGCGGGGAGCTGGATTCAAGCGGCCTTACATCCCTTGTAGAGATCCCTTAAAGAAACCTTTTTCCAATAGTGAACGTCTATTGATTGAAAAAGAAGAAGAAAAAGAAACAAATATTACAAAATATACAGGCTGGTACCGTCCATATTAATTTTAATCTCAATTAAATTATATTTGCTTTATTCGAAAACACATTTTTTTAAAACAATATTTAAGAAGATTGAATTATGCCAAAGTTACATATCTACGTACAAATGAGCAGTGGATTAATTTAATATCCTAACGTTGGTACCACTGTGATATTCTGTTAAAATTTAATAAATTTCACTAAATATTTATGTTTTTCCACAGATAAAAGAAGTGGATAACTTTTTTTAAATTAGGCATGCACTGGCTATCTTCAGACGACATCTAAGCGGGCCGGGCTGCAGTAAATTACGGCAAACTGGAGCGTTGCAGCATGCATTGTATGCAGATGGCTCGCGACGCATCTCCTTCTGATTTGCATCAACTTTCGGCCGGAAATTTGCAAGCTACTTAATGATACCGAACACCATGAAATACATATAACAGTAAATATATAGTACATTTCTTTTAATCTCTATTTAAGATCATTTACTGTAAGAATAAATAAATTTTCCTGTAAAAATGAGCTGTGATTGCCCGGCGGTAAAACTGTGCGACTCTCTAGAGCAGTGTTTCCTGACCTTTTTTGGTCCATGCCCCACGTTAAAAATTATTTTCCCCCCCTAAGTAGCATACATAAATTTTAATATAAAAATTGGATTGTCCACTTAAAGAACATAAATCATAGTTTTTAGGAAGAAAAATTGCTTCTTTTTGTTAAATTTGGCACCGAAATATAGCATTGGACTTAAATGGCCCAGAGCGAAAGGCTTCAAATCGTGTCGAGTTGCCCCCCCTTTAACCATCAAATTACCCTCCTGTGGGTCGTGGGCCCCACGATGGGAAACACTGGTCTGGAGATTATCATGAATTCAAATCTCGTGTAGGCACCAATGAGATTTTCTATTAAAATTTATGTTTAATTGATATTTGTAATTTAACACACGCTTTTCAGTGAAGGAAAACATCGTGAGGAGACCTGCATATCTCTAGAGAACTAGGTCTTTGCGTAACCTACCATTTCGCATTCTACCTTTCTCTCCAAAAAACGGAGAGAGGAGGCAAATTCCCAGCAGTGGGATAGTAACAGGCCGTTACTTTACTGTAAGAATATTTAGTATTTAAAATGAGCTAATAAAATTAGAATTTATACGCCGTGTGGTATCCGGCTGAATAGAATAGTACCACCCTCTTTTCTTACCGAGGTGTCGTAAAAGGCGACTAAGGTAAGTTGACCCGCCGTTTGGTATCCGGCTGAGTAGAATAGACCAACCTCATTTCTTACCGAGGTGTCGTAAAAGGCGACTAAGGTAAGTTGACGTCAGGCAGGCGGCCGGTCGTAAAAACGCAGCCAAATCATGTAACAGCGTGTTTATAACATGTTGTGCCGACCCCACTTATAGTGGGATAAGGGCAGGAGGATGATGAATAAAATTAGAATTTATATACAATATCCAACTGAATAGAATAGACCACCTTTATTTCTTACCGAGGTGTCGTAAAACGTGACTAAGGTAAGTCGACCCGCCGCGTGGTATCCGGTTGAGTAGGAGTGAACGCGCTCAGTTCTTATCGAGGTGTTGTAAAAAGGTGACTAAGGTAAGTTCTCTCAACGTGTGGTATCCGGCTAAGTAGAATAGATCACCCTCATTTCTTACCGAGTTGTCGTAAAATACGTAGCCAAATCATGTGACAACATGCTTATAACATGTTATGCCGAACCCATTTAGAGTAGGATAAGAACAGGAGGATGATGATATACAAAAGAGAACGTATGTATGTTCTATAGAGACTCCGAAACTGCTGACCCATTTTGATGAAATTTCCAGACTAATTAGATTGAACCAGCGGTAGGTATATGAGCAATATATACTACGAGTATATCTCATTTATTTTGGCAAAAATTTCAGGCAGATGTCTGGTCGTAAAATACATAGCCAAATCATGTAACAACATGTTTAAAACATGTTGCATCGACCCTACTTTAGATGGGGCATGCGAATGATGATGATATTACTAAGTCATTAGCAGTATGATATGGGGAAAAGCCATCATGAAGTGGGGAATACGGCGTAGCGAGTGTCCGAAGCCAAAAACGTGATAATTCAAAAGTGGCCCACATCCAAGCGAATCCATTATATACGATATTCTACCGAAAGGCGAAAATTATCAAAGAACAATAGTTAATAAGTTACGAGTATTTCCAGGCGATTTTCTTTCAACTATTGCCAGTTACAACCAATTTACATAAAACCTTTAAAATTTTAAATATAAACTCTTCTCATGAATCACTCTAGTTTTAAAATTATCATCAAGAATTGCGATTTCGTTCGTAGAGCCTATCCTCATGATGAAGCTTCGGTTTCGGAGCGAAATGATCGTCGAGGTTTTGTAGTGAGTGTTTGTAGTGCTTGTATGGAGGGTTGGTGTTGGCGGCGTCTTGTGATACGTGTGGCGACTTGTCCTGCATGTATTTGGTATGTGATTGCCTGCTTCATACACTTAGCATTACATATATTCTCTTAACAAACGCGGATTACAGCAAAATAATTTTATTGTAACTTCTGTACTATGGAGTTTCGCCTTCTATAAATCATTTTCATAAAAAATTGTTTACTACGACAAAATGGTTCAGTAATTTTGTGAGTATAATGTGAACAGATAGACGCGCGGAATTTTGTTTTTTTATATGTAGTATATTTTTTTTCGAATTAACTTAAGGCGTCGCCTTAAGAGCCGGCGAAGGCGCTGTGTGTGTAAGTGTTGTGTGTATATCTTGTTCGATGCTGTTAGCATCATTGGGGTTATTAAGGACGCTCTTAGGGTGCCTGCGAAATCTATTTTTAGTCGCCAATGACTTCCGCTTTGTATTCTTTTAGCAACACAGTCATGAAACAAGAGGGAACCCCCCCCCCCATTTTTATTAAAATGGTGGCAGCACTGGAGTCTTCCTATTGATATAACGTTTCAGTGACATTCAATCTTTGTTCGTCATTCAAGAGAAGTGCATATTGAAGCGGGAATTGTGGTATTCCGTTATATCGTGTTATTGTTGAAAGTGTGCGCTAACATGTTGGGGTATATGTAGTCTGTCTGAACTATTTAGAAAGTATGCAGGCGACTTGTTCAAATGTAAATTCGTATAGAGGTAGAATATATTATTTAATAGGCTAAAGGGTAAGGGATTATGCTTAAGTCGAATGTCATGACCTTTAAAATATGTTAACCGTTAGACGCGGCTAACAGTGTCTTATAATGCATGTTTTATTGAAGACAGGTGGCATAACCGAACGGCGCGTTGCCTCGCATCGTTTTCAATAATAGAAACAATAGCCGATCGGAAGCACCCATTGTTCAAACTACAATGGCAACACTCATTACTCAACGGCTCGTTAACGTCCCGACCGCCGCAAAACACCAACTTTATCAGTCGCTCACGTCAAATATCTCCCCGTATCTAAACTATATCGCCTTCGGACACAATCGAGCGGGAAATAAAACCAAAAACAGCACTCAGGACGTTCAGAAGCCAGATGCGTATCGGCGCGCCAAAAAGCAAAATCAGAATGATGTGACGTTCGAGCGTTCCTTTTTCGAAATGCCCGCGGATTGTCAACCATAGACAACGGTCGCATTTGAATACATCGCAATTTGAATATAAAGGTCGGCGATCGCGTGTCGCCGCCATACATCAACCGTGAGGGCTTTAAGTCTTTCGAGCGCTTTTCGGACACAAATAAGCGTCTGATGTTCGACAGAGGGCGCATAATACATACCATAACATATACTATGGAGATTACATTTATTCACCGCATCATGAAAGCGCGTTTATTTTGGCAATCATTTCGCAATGGGGTGCGAATGTTTTAACTGCCCTAAGTCTTGCGCTCGCGCCGTCATCGCATATGTAAACGACTTGGAGTGGCGCATTAAGATAATCATTTAAATTATTTATAGCGTGTAAACGTCGATATTAAGGCGGTGAGACACCCACGACAGAGAGTTCGTATCGTCCGATGCCATATTTCATTTGGCCACAATTACAACCATTAAACGGGGCGCAAGTCTTTGATATTACTTTTATTTATTGTAGCAAACTTATTAGGATACTGTGGCATTAATGATGACAGATGTGATACTGTATCTCGGCTTAATGTGTTTTGTGTCGAACTGGTCCGATCCGGTATCGATCAGTTTTTTCTCTTTCATTTAAAAAATCATTATATAATTATCTGTAAGTTATTCTTTTGAACCTTTACGCTGAGCGGTAAATACGCTATCCTTGCCAAAAGTTCAAGGATACAAATGACAAAAATCAAGTTTTTGTTACAAAATAAATGCTTATTTAATATTATAATATCTGGGTGACCGAGCTTCGCTCGGTAATTTTTTACAAATAAAATAAAATACTTAAAAAAAAGAAAAAACAATTATTTAGTTGGGATCGATCCTTGGCACTCACATTTTTCGAGGCTGCCCGCTAACCGAATAAGCTACGTCGACTTGACAGTTAATGGCGAAAATTCAATTCAATATAAATGTTAGTGTTTTTGAATGCCCAAAAATAGGGATAAAACAATATTTTTTTCACATAAAACCTAGCTAGATCAATTTTTCTCCCCCAAAATCTCCTACATGCTGAATTTCAGGAAAATCGTTGGAGCCGTTTCCGAGATTCGGAAAATATATATATATACAAGATTAACTCATTTAAATATTAAGATGTAGCTCGACTGTCAATAGTTGAAAAAATAGGTCAGTCGCCAGATAGATTGATTGTTGTTTAGAAACTCACGCGAAAGTCTTCGAACAGTGAAAATTCACAGAGATTAAACTTAAACTATAGATAAAAGAACCGTGGGAGTCACAAAGGGGATCATATATTTTAATTATGTTGAAATTTTTGTAAAATTAAAATGTCTAATTTAGATTTCGATTATACCTACTCGTTTTTTAAAGCCAAAAAGCACGTTTTCATTTCTTTGAATAATTTGTTTAATCTGTTGTAGAAAAATGTTTGAATACCTATAGTTTTAATTTACTTAAGTTTGTTTTTAATATATTTAAGCTACCCACGCTTTCAATATAAAGAGGCATATAAAAACTTTTTTCTATTTAGAAAAAGATAAAACTAATTCAAAACAGGAGCGGCCAGTCATAGACAAATTAGCAAAGATCTAATCTACCGAATTTGAATAGAACGCAGCGAGCGGGAACACGTTGTTTTTACCGCGTTTTAATTTAATTTTGAATTCCGAATGTCGTCCGGCGCGCGTTCCCCGCCGTGTTACAAATGGCGTCGATACATCATGTCGATGATATCTCTTTCAATATTTGAAAGGAGCCCGCCACGGGCAGCGAATTAATAATGGTGGATAAAAAATACTCTTCAATGAACTATGTGAAGGAGTTATAATTAGATACCTGCCTACTCGATTTGATAAAATATTTAGTATTCTCAAAGTATTTTATACTGTTTTCGAACTAGTCATTAGTCACTTTAGGTGACTAAATCACTTATGATTTCAAATACGTTAAACACTGTACTACGTGAACTAGTTATTATCTACGTTTTTCATGCAATAGTTAAAGATGTTCATCTCAGTTCCATTGAATTGACGAAATAATTTAGGAATTATGATGAAAGAATAGAAAGCAAAATAACAGTAAAGCGCCATCTATACTCTTTTTCTAGAACTGTCTCGGGATATCTCGACAACTGTGCGTAGCCTCTTTTACATTTTCTCCATATTATTATTTTATTAGTTAGATATATTATTTTTAACATTTATATTAAATCAGAACTAAAAACCTTATCTACATCTTTAGTTATCTTATCTACATCTTTAAAGAAAGAAATTCATTCTCTCACGATCCTTTAACCACGGCTAATACTGAAAATAATTCTTTTATATTTTGTTGGCGTTCGTCAATCTAGTTAAAATAATTCAAAAATCTACCTATATCGATCATTATATCTAAACAACATCATCATCATATTGAATCAATTATTAGCATGCTTGGTTAACTGCATATTGCTCTTAAATATTATCAGGCATAACAACTTGATGAGTTGCTATTTATAGTGTGGTATAAAGAACATTGATGAAAATACAAACATCCCATAAATACCCAATTATAGGATTTTTATTACATTATATAACCATATACTTTTTATATTTCAATAAAATCAGCTTTAATGTTAGTGTAATGTTCTGGTTCTGAACGAAATTCTAAAAGTCAATTTTCGGCAGTCTTTAGGGATGCTATGTGGAGTGGAAAATATCGATTACTAAATAATTTATTTTCTATGAACATATTCAAAATAGATTATTTTGAAAAAATCGATTATAAAAAAAAAATTCAATAAGTATAAAAATTGATTACTTTTTTACATAGTTATGTTAACTAGGAATGTGACTTGAGTGGCTCGGTTGGATTTATAAAAAATCGATTATCTCGAAACGAAAAAATCTATTACATATTTAATAATCGTGTTTTTTATAAATATTTAACATTTGCTGTTTTATTTTAATTAGAATAAAGACCAATTAAAGTGGACAATTACGAATTATAAAATAACAGATGTGCTGTTTCCAAAATTCGATTGAAATGTATTAGTTAAAGTTACATATATTTCATTCAATAACGCTATATATATTTTAAAAGACCAGAAAGATGATATAATATTTTTTTTTAATTATTCAAATTACAAAATCGATTATAATGATAAAATAATTGACGAACATAAAAATCGATTACTTTTTGACATCGCTAGTTATGATAACAAACTGTGACATTGACATTGACTGTCATAACATTGAAAACAAAGTGTGCTGAATATTTAAATCCTCCCCTCTACGGGGTCGGCTTTCACTATGATGGTAGCATCATTTAGTTGCTGTCTTTAAATCGCGATGATCGTCGGCGTAATACTTGTTTAACTAACTGTACATTTATCAGGGCACGGCGATGTTCGCGCGAGTTACCTTCTACCCCACCCTTTTATACAATGTGCTGATGGAAAAGGTGTCCAGCCGGCGCTGGTATGACAGGATGGATGATACAGTCATCCTGGGTGCACTCCCGTTTTCGGGGATGACAAAACAGGTGAGTTTTACTTAACTAACCAACCACCTACTTGGTGGGTATTTTTTGTAGTTTTCAGTGATTTTCCATTCCTAATCTTTCTTGAATATTTTTTATTAGTAAAAATGTATAATATTATAATGTATTCATCTTCATTGAAATGAAAAAGAGTTTATTCAGCTCCATGTACTAAATTTAACAAAAAAAAAAACTAATCTAATTATATATTAATATCGTTAAACTTAAAGTATTTAATGGTATTTATTTTGTTTGTTGCATCTAAGGAAATATTTTAAACAATACAAAAAGGATTCAAACAATCATATAATTAATGTATCATTTAGAAAGAAAGAAAGAAAGAAAGAAAAATATTTATTCAAATACTGTATAAAATATAGATGAGAACATACACGTACACATATAATCCAATACAAATACATAACAAAAATCCTTAATCTAAATTTTATACAGCCTTGGAAAAGGCTACACAGCTCGGCATAAACCGAATGTCATTAGCAATAACAACACTCGGCACCGATTTTCAGCTGCAGCCTAGGTGACTTCACGGACAATAGTGCAGACAACGATACAAAAGCAAATAAAAATAATAAAATAATTACACTTTGCAATAAAATAATTATAAAGATACAACAAACAGAACAGAACAGTAAAAATAAATTAAATTAAAAAATAAAAACAATAATTAAAAAAAAAAAAATAAAAAATTTCGGCTAACTAAATAATTAAAACATTGTATAAAAAGAAATGAAATGGCCTGTAACAAAAAACATACTAAGATTGAAGTTGTAAATTAAGTAGGTGAGCCTTAAATTTAAGTTTAAATGTACATAAGGAGTTAACATTACGTATTGGAGGTGGCAAATTGTTCCAACATTTGGTGGCATTATGTTTGAAACTACCGCTAAAGGAAGCAGATCTATGCCGATGGTACCTTAGCATGTTGGGATGTCGTAAGGAAAAAGTTGGTAAAGATTCACTAGCCCAACGTAATTTTGTATACAAGTACATTGGCGCCTGATATTTTACGACTCCAAACAAAAGTGTGGCAAAGTGGAGTTGCCTACGATACTCCATTTTCAGGAATGGTGCTTTATTTAAATAGGGTGTAACATGAGAACGAGGAGGGATCTTGAAACAATAACGAGCACAAGAATTTTGCACCTTCTGAATAAGCCTTTTAGACCGAGACAGCAATCTGGGTCCAATGACTGCGTCACAATAATTCAGCTTAGACATAACTAATGACTCACATAAGGTGATACGCGTTTCAGTAGATAAAGAATCCCTAATACGATATAGAATTTTGAGTCGGTAGAAGCAATTTCTTACTGTATTGATAATATATTTCTCGAATCGCAAGTTCTCGTCCATCAAGATACCCAAATTTCTGGCTTCAGAGACTGCCTCTAACCGTTCTCCATTAATATATATACAAGGATTTTTTTGTGCAGTTTTATGTATTTGATGTTGCGTACCAAGTACCAAGTACTTAGTCTTATTAGCATTTAATACCAGAGTATGCGCCTCCGACCAATCAAATATCCTTTTAAGGTCATCATTCAGCTTACTGACTGCAGATTCAGCATCAGCAGGTTTAAAAGAAACATAAATTTGTAAATCGTCAGCATAAATATGGTATTTGCAGTATTTAATGCATTCGATGACCTCAGCACTATACAAGATAAAAAGAATAGGTCCCAAGATAGAACCTTGAGGAATGCCCCTTCTGACATAATCATGATCAGATCGTAGAGCTGTCCCATCCTCCCGCAGCACCTCAACTACCTGTCTCCTATTTGATAAATAGCTCGCAAACCAATTCACTGTATCTTGATGGAGTCCATAGTAATGAAGCTTAGATATTAATAGAGGTATATTAATGGCATCAAATGCACGCGAATAGTCTAAGAGCACTAATATAGTAGCTTCACCGTTATCTTGAGCACTAAGTATATCATCCACCACGGATGCCAGAGCAGTTGATGTACTGTGCCGTTTTCTGAAACCTGATTGGGAGACTGGGAGGATATTATTACTCTCTAAGTACTCTATCAATTGATTGCAAACAATTTTTTCTAGTACTTTAGACAAACAAGGAAGAATGCTTATTGGTCTTAAATCCTTTAACTCAGTGGGATTCGTTTTTTTAGGAATTGGTCTAATAACAGCATCACGCCAGAGCTCAGGAAACTTATTATGTAAGATGGATTTATTTATTATATTCGTTATCACAGGTAATGTAAAGTCTAGCGTGTTTAAAACCATGTCTAACGAGATACCATCTATACCAATAGCATTAGATCGGAGATTATGTAAAGTTTTCAAAACAGTTAACTCATCCGTAGGTAATAATTTAAAAGTATTTTCTCCAAATCTACGTGACCTGTAATCAATAATGTCTAGTGGGGAGGCATGACAATTACCTGGTATGGACAGAAAATAATTGTTTATCACGTAAGGGTCGCTAAATTGTACAGGAAGTAGACCATCATGTTTTATCTTTACAGAAAAGTATTGTCTAAAATGTCTCCACATGACCTTGGGATTTTTAGAGTTATGATTTATATACGTTTTACAATAAGCATTTTTCTCGTTGTTAATTGCAACCTCCACTAACCGTTTCAGATCCTTATAGTAATGTTTAGATTCATTTGAACCATTACTCCTAAAAGCCTTGTGAGCCTCGTTGCGGCAACGCATCATTAGCTTGATAATGAGATTAGATGAGATCTAATAGGGGCAAGAATATCAAAAATGAGTAAAATGGTTTTAGTGAACTCGACAACCAATTCATTTATATCTAACCGAGACAAGGATTTCCAGTCAGTCACTTGGAGTAAAGAGTTTAGTTCATCAATGTTAATGTCTTTTAAAGGTCTCATTAAATGCCTTCTCGGTCTTATATTTTCTTTACATGTATTAAGAATGAAAGTTAAAAATGAATGCCTACTAAGACTAGGTATGTAGTCCACGTTAAGGCTACTGACATTAGCATCAGTGCATACAAGATCGAGAAGTGTTTCACTCACCTCAGTAAAGTGCGTAGGTTCACAGACGTGTTGAACCAAGTTGACACTATCTAGGAAAAATTTGAGCAAATTTAAGTTTGGGTTATTATGATTCAAACAATCAATATTAAAATCACCCATAAGAATTAAATTGTCATGATACGAAAATGACCCAATGGACTCTATTAAGGCATCAATAAATATTTGAACATTGAGCCATGGTGGCCTGTATGCCGTACCGATTATGATTGTTTTGCCGCGCAAACTAATATTGATCCACATTTGCTCAACTAAAGCCATATTAGGGTGTGTCAAAAGTCGTGCAGGAACACCACGTTTTATATAAAAGCCGACGCCACCACCCCGTTGGCGAGTGCTATTACTACGCGGTATATGACACAAGCGATATCCGGGAACGGCAGGCGCACGACCTTCCTCACCCTCTCTCAGCCATGTTTCATTAATAGCCAAAATATCTACGTTGTGGCGCTCCATGGCCACAATGAACTCTTCATGACGAGTTCCTAGAGAACCGGGGTTCAGAAAACCTAATTTGATATTACGTAACCGGATCATTTTGGCATACGACATGACATATTATAGCGTTCAAATAAACATATGTTTAGGAGAGCAATACTTATTAGGTTTACAATAACTGAAATAAAAGTGTCAACATCATTATACAAAAATATAAAAATATATAAATGATCTAAAATTGTAGTAAAAAATAACTTCAACCGCAAAATCATAATATATATCGGGTAAATATATTTTTTCCAACAAATATGAATCCAGTAAAACATAATGTGCATATTTAAACCGGTTAAATAAATAACAATTACCAATAAGTAATTCAATGTCCTAAAATGCCGTTTACAAATAAAAGTTAATATTTTAATGCAAAGTTGTATACTTAAACTAAATAAACCAAAAAAACAACTAATAATTAAACAAATACATGCATCTGTTTTCTTCCTAGTAAAAACATTTATTGGCTTATCCTTCAATTTGAATCTCTTCAGAACAGTCAGAACATAAGTGTTCATCAGTTTTTTTTTACATTTTATTACATTATTTGTTAAATGTATATATATAGTTACTAGCAATTTGGGTTACAAATTCCAGTCCTGTTTCCATTTCAGTTGGTGGAAGAGGAAAACATAAAAGGAGTGGTGTCCATGAATGAGACTTACGAATTAAAAATATTTTCCAATGACTCACAGGTAATTATACAAAATGTATATTTAATAATCTCACATTACATACTTAATGTTTTTTGTTTGAGTTTTTTAACTAATTACTTGTTTGTTCTGCCATTTTTTTTTCTCTGATTTTATCTATTTTACGGATGTCCATAATAGCATTCATCATTACAAAAGTCATCATCATCATTCTCCTGCCCTTATCCCACTCAAAGTGGGGTCAGCACAACAAGTGATGTTGTAAAATGATTGAGCTACGTATTTTACCTGCCGCCTGCCTGAAGTTAACTTACCTAAGTCGATTTTACAACTAACTCGGTAAGAAAGAGAACGGTCTATTCCTCTCAACCAATACCACACGGCTTTTCAACTCCCCTTACTTGACTTTTACGACATCTCTGTAAATATGAGGGAGGCCTTTTCTACTTAGTCGGATACCACACGGCGGGTCAACTCACCTTATTCGCCTTAACACCTCTGTAAGAAATTAGGGTGGTCTATTTTACTCAGCCGGATACTACACGGCGGGCCAACTCACCTTAGTCGCCTTTTACGACAACTCTATAAGAAATGAGGGTGGTCTATTCTAATCAAACAAATACCACACAGCTTACCTTAGTCGCCTTTAAAAACACCTCTGTAAGAAATTAGGGTGGTCAATTCTACTCAGCCGTATTCCACACAGCTTATCACATTTAATTTGTATTTTAGTTACACCTTACATCACTAAAAACATTAAAACAAAAACAAATGAACAATTACATAGTCTTTTTTGATTTTAATTAATTTATTACCCAAAGATATTTTTAAAATCTCCCATAACCAGAAAAACTGAAACAAAAAAATTTACCGTATCTTTTGTATAATTAAGCATTGGTAGCGGAATTGTTAGGGTAACGGACTTGCGATCGAGAGGTCGTGGGTTTGAATCCCGATCATCACACTACCGACGTGAACCCACTCCTAACATAAGATTAAGCTTAGGTTGAAAAAGGGGGGATTTAGCTTAGCTGCAACAAGGGGTTAACAAGTTTACTAGTAATATGTAATCCAAATTGCTAGTAATTTAAAAAAAAAAAAAGAATAGACCACCTTCATTTCTTACCGAGTTGCCGTAGAAAGCGACGAAGGTAAGATGACCTGCCGTGTAGTATCCGGCTGAGGAGAATAGTCCACATTAATTTCTTACCGAGGTGTTAAAGACGACTAAGGTAAGTTGCATCAGGCAGGCATGGCTGGTCATAAAATAACTAGCCAAATCATGTTGCAACATGTTTTAGACATGATACATGCTATTTTACTCAGCAAGATACCACACGGCGGATAATATTAGTATGTATATTAATTTCCAATTAAAGGATTTTAAAGTTAGCTGACCAGAATTATTCATTTTTGTATTATAAATTATATGTAATTATTTGAATTGTCGACAATATTTTGTTATTAACTGCTTTATGCTGTAGCCAAATGTAATCTTTTAACACCATGAATGAAATTAATCTTTTAACATTTTCAAATTGCATGAATAATGATGATTTTTTTACCATATAGTTAATATATTATCATTACGCCGTGTGGTATCCGACTGAATAGAATAGTACCACCCACATTTCTTACCGAGGTGTCGTAAAAGGCGACTATGGTAAGTCGACCCGCCGTGGGGTATCCGGCTGAGTAGAATAGACCACCCTAATTTCTTACCGAGGTGTCGTAAAAGGCGACTAAGGTAAGTCGACCCAACGTGTGGTATCCGGCCTCAGCCGGATACCACACGTTCTACTCATATTCTACTCATAGAATAGGCTACCTTCATTTCTTACCGAGGTGTCGTAAAATACGACTAAGGTAAGTTGATGTCAGGCAGGCGGCCGGTCGTAAAAAACGTAGCCAAATCATATGACAACATGTTTGTGACTTGTTGCGCCGACCCCACTTAAGAGTCATTGAAGATAAAACAATGTTATAGGCATATTACAACATAAAAAAAAGGTTTTTTAAGGCGTTTGACCGTTTCCTCATAACATTAATTTGTCACATGCACATCGCTATCTGCAATAATCGTTGATTGTGTCATCTATACTAATACTAATATAAAGCTGAACAGTTTGTTTGTTTGAACGCGCTAATCTCAGGAACTACTGGACCGATATGAAAAATTCTTTGAGTGTAAGATAATTCATTGCGGAAGGCTATAGGCTATATAACATCACGCTAAAATGAATAGGAGAGGAGCAGCTATAAGAAATATTACAAACGTAATAATAAAATAAAAAATATTACGAAAACGGCAAAATTTAAAGCTTTCCTTGCACTGAGTAAACGGTGATAGTTATCAAAAAAATATGTATTACAAAATTGTTCCCCTTTAAAAGTTCTAAATAAAAGTCCGCGACAGCCTATGTCTAGCTTTTAAGGTTATCACACTTTAACCATTTTTATGGTTATCAAAATACTATATTACGGTTTTAATCTTTCCAAGCGGACTGAGCCGCTAGCGGTTGCTAGTCGTATATAAGTGAATTATCGTTCAAGTGTTGATACGACCGTATTATCATAGGGTAGCCATAAACAGAGCTGGAAGTGACATTATCTCCCTGCCCTTATCCCACTCTAAATGGGGTCGGCATGTTATAAACATGTCACATGATGGCCGCCTGCCTGACGTCAACTTACAATGATCACCTGTTACGACACCTCGGTAAGAAATGATCTGGTCTGATGTGGTCATCAGATTTTAGGCCAACTTCCCTACTCTAAGCATCTATGGGAACTCTATGGTTATCATACGATATATACAATCATACGTATCGAGCAGGGATTCTCTTTCATGCAAGTCCTGTAGCCGACAATAGCCGGATTTTAGGCGATCTTTGGCGATCATAGACGATGCTAGAATAGTACACGAGTATACCCTCTCTACACGATCGTGTTTCCGCTTAAATCATCATACTTTTGTTATGGTAATTGGCCTATAGATTTCCCCCAACATGTGTCAACTATGTCGTCTCCATCTATAAATTATTCATTAAACTACTATTTTTAGTTTCCTATCTTATTTTTTTATCTTCAAACTTCCTGTAGAACGGTGTGCTACTCGAGAAAATATATATTCATCCCGCTTTAGATGTGCGTTGTGATCCAATAGTATTTATCACAATATTTAATATGCTTGACGTATGATTTAATTGAAGCTATTAGCCCACCGGTAACACCGTGCGACACTTACGAGGAGGTCACGGGTACAAACCCGGGCAGACACCAATGAGTTTTTCTGTTAAAAACTTATTTGTCTAATTGATGATTGCATTTTATCACACGCTTTTCGGTGAAGGAAAACATCGTGAGGAAACCTGTATCTCTAGAGAATTCTGGAGATATGTGTAGGTAGGTCTTAGCTGCAAACCTTCTCTCAAAAAACGGAGAGAAGAGGCCTATTCTCAGCAGTGGGATAGTAACAGGCCGCTACTTACTTACTACATATGATTGTATTCCTTACGTCTAATTTAAATAAAAGTTACAATAGAATTATTTTGCTGTAATCGGCGTTTGTTAAGAGAATATATATAATGCTATGTAATCTAGTCGGGTATGGATGGGTACAAGATTCTATAATTAAATTCCGCAATCAATTTTAGCTTTGCCATTACAGCAGTTTGATAACACTATTAAAAAGGCTAATACAGAAAGCAGAGGATTACTTAGATGATAAGAATGCGTGGACATAGCTACTCTTCAACCTTCTATAAGACAGTAATGACTAAATGTGACTAACAATTATATAAAAGAGCAACCGCCGAGTTTCTTGCTGACTCTTCTGGGTAGAACAGCTTTCCGAACCAACAGTAGAATTGACAATTCAAAAGCACTTGTTTCCAATATACTTGAATAATTAATAATTTGAATTTGAATATAGTAGGCTTTCTGTATCAGCCTTCTTTTATTAGATGTCTTCAATAGCTACAATCTTATGCGCAAGCCAATCACAAGCTCTCTCCGTCTCTCTTTGTTTGTCCATCTCTCTCCCTCTCTCCTTCCCCCCCCCCTCGCTATCTCTCTGAATGTGTGTGTGTGTGAGCACGCGTGTCTAAAAAAATATAAAATAAATGTAATTTGTAGAAATGGCGCGAACACAACGTGGAATTCCTACAGCTCGCCACCACAGATATATTCGAGGCGCCCGACCAGGACAAACTGTATGAAGGCGTGCGTTTTATAAATAGGTGAGGGTATTTTCACTATCTGTATTGTGTGAGGTTAGTTAAGCTCATACACGCACTAACAGTATATCACTACACGTCCACTCTCGTCCGCAGCTCTGCTCTTACTGACGTGGTGCGCTTGATTAAGTGTGAGGATACTCGTTTATTGGTTAATATTATATGTTTGTGACTTGTATATAAATATAAAATATATGACACATCTCAAACCAATTACACTACCTGAAAAAGTTGAGACATTAAATACTATCGGGGACGTATTGAAAAGCTAGAAATTGTAAGAATCAAACCATTATTATTTTATTATTAGTATTGAAAAAATAAACAAAAAGCTGTGATAGCCCAGCTGTGAGATCGTGTGATTATTACGAGGGGTCACGGGTTCAAACCCCGGCAGACACCAATGAATTTTTCTGTTGATACAAATGGGTCTAATTGATAATTGCAATTTATCACACGCTTTTCCTTAAAAGAAAACATTGTGAGGAAACCTGCGTATCTCTAGAGAATCCTAAGGATATGTGTAACCTACCAATTACCATTGGAACAGCGTGGTAGTCCTTAGCACCAATCCTTCTTTCGAAAAACGGAAAGAGGTGGACTTTATTTTCTTTTTTAGTTCTTAGTTTCTATTTTTTTTTTCTTTTACTTTAGTTATAAGGCACTTCAATCATCAATGCTCCTCCCTCCCATCATCCCTCTAAGAGGGGTCAGCACATTATGTTATCATTTTCCATTATCTTCTATCAGTCTTCTTTAGCAGCATGATACATCTATTCGATTCTTATGAAAAATGAAGTCTTTGTCCAGCTGTGGAATGTTTTCGTTAGATTCCTCCCGGCAAGCTGCAAGCTGGCTGGCATGCCTGTGGAGGGTGTGAACAGCGGCACGGTCTATGTCCACTGTAAGGCGGGCCGCACGCGGAGCGCTACCCTCGTCGGCTGCTACCTCATGATGGTGAGCGAAACTCCTCAGTTATGCATCATGCCTTTATCACACTCTAAGTGTGGTCGGCACATGTTTCCTCTTCCATTTGCACCTATCGTTTAAGTTTGGCGCTACTTTTATATGCATGTCACTCACATAATCCAACCATCTCTTTTTCGACCTCCCTCTATATCTCACTCATTTTTGTCACATGATTTTCATTTTCTCATACATTAGTCCATTGAGTAGATTTTGAGAAAATTGATTACATACAGACAGACAGCTTTTGGGTACTTTATTTTATTATATGCGGAAGCTGCGGGAAGAGCTTTTTTGTAAAAAACTAGTGTGCTTATAAACACACAACTGATGTGAAACTTTATTAGTTCCATCTATATGTATGGTATATATATTTCATGCACAGGCTATGAGAGGAAGTGAGAAAAAAACAGCGCGCCCGTTAATACAGACAATAAAGCCTATGTCTTAAGTATAGCAAACGTAACGCTCTATCTTCAGTAATTTGTATCTCCCTCTAAACTGCCGTGTCCCCCCTCCCCCTCGCTAGATCATACTTTTCGTAACGCTCTCGTCGCGCATTAACCATCTTTCCAACCTACCACTCCCCAAGCGTAAAGAAGTTTTACTTCAAAATTGAATCCATTTCAGAGGAACGGCTGGTCGCCGCAGGAAGCTGTGGAATATATGAAATCTCGCAGGCCACACATCCTGCTGCACACCAAGCAGTGGCAGGCCCTCGACATATTCTGTAGGAAACACGTTCGGACGTAACAGACATACAGACCTGACCAGCTGGCCAGACCTGACCGATAGACCAGACTACACAAATCGGCAATACTTGACCAATTGGTCAAACTTAACGATTTTGTCAGACTCGACCATATGGCCAGACTCGATTTATTTATCGGTCAGACTTGACCAATTGGCCAATTCTGACCAATTGGCCAAATTTGACCAATTGGAAAAATTGAACCAATTGGTCAGACCAGACTACCAGTTTGCAAAACTTGATCAATTAGCCAGATTTAACCAATTGACTAGACTTCACTAAATACCCAGACTCAGCAAATTTGCGAAACTTGATCAATTGTTCGTCTTGATCAGTCTTGACCAACTGGACATACTTTACCGATTTTAACAAACAGGTTAAACATCATTTCATTCGTTATACTCAACCAATTGGCGGAACTCCCAATCT
This sequence comes from Morpho achilles, assembly GCA_947086495.1. Taxonomy (NCBI): domain Eukaryota; kingdom Metazoa; phylum Arthropoda; class Insecta; order Lepidoptera; family Nymphalidae; genus Morpho; species Morpho achilles. The sequence continues at coordinate 14,073,152 of CAMTZB010000001.1, read as the reverse complement.
AAGTGAGATCGGCACGACTTGTTATAAACATGTTCTCACATGATTTGGCTAGGTATTTTATGAGCGGTCCCCTGCCTGTCGTGAACTTTAGTCGCCTTTTACGACACCTCAGTAAGAAAGACAGTGGTCTATTCTACTCGACCGGATACCACACGGCGGGTCACCAATTGGCCAAACTAACGATAGCAAAAGAAGAGTAATTACATAGACATTTTATAGAGATCGTAGCCAGACACTAACCTTACCCAACTATCTATTAGTCGGTCTGTCTATCTGTTACGCCTTCACGGCTACTCAACCGAGTAATATTGATGAAATTTGGTACAAGCTCATATACCGGGCTGGCACATAGGTTAAAAAAAATCTCTTTATATAAACTTTCTTTTGGGAATAAAGGGTATTTTTAATTTAAATTAAGGGTAACGAAATCAGGAATATATTTGTATTTTATAAATACATTACCTATTGATACAACATTATTTTTGATTATTTTCTGTAAAAATTGTCATCATTAAGGAAAATATAGAGAAAAAAACTGTATATTTCTAGATATTTCTGAGGATAATATGTTACCTACCAATCCGCATTGTGGTTCTTAGCTCCAACTCTTTCCTCCAAAAAGGAGAGAGGTCTATGCCCAACAGTGGGAAAATAAAAGGCCAATACTTAACAGTTCACTAGTACTTAGAGAATATTATTTTCTTGATGGAATTGATTGTTTATTATATTGTAAATGTTACTATTACTATAACTATTGTTAATAAATTATTGAAGAATATATTTCCGTTTTATTTTTGAAACTTGCAACACTAATGAGCGGTCTAGTCGATTGGGATAATATACATTTAGAAGAATGTAAAAGGCTTATGTGAATATGGAAAGGATTATTATAGTTAATATCATCATTCTGCCCTTATCCCACTCTAAGTGGGGTCGGCACAACATGTTATAAACATGTACATGACTTGGCTACATATCTACGACCGGCCGCCTGCCTGACGTCAACTTGCCTTAGTCGTATTTTACACCTCGATAAGAAAGAAGGTGGTCTATATTACTGAGCCAGATACCACAGGATGGATAAACTTACCTTAGTCGCCTTTACGACCTCTCAGTAAGGAATTAGGGTGGTCTATTCTACTCAGCCGGACACCATACCGGTAACTTATGTCTAAATGGTAATTACAATTTATTACACGCTTTTCAGTGAAGGAAAACATCGTGAGGAAATCTGCATATCTCTAGAGAAGATAGGAAGCCTATGCCCAGCGATGGGATAGTAAAAGGCTGTCACTAATAAAAACATCAAATTAGCTAGCCTTCTATAATTATGAGTTGGAGTTTCTCTAAGATTAACGACAATACATTATGAATTTCCGTAAATCAGAAATGAAATCAATCGAAAAAATACAATTTATCAATGAAACGAGTGAAGTAACAACACCAATAAAAAACTTTTCAACTAATAAAAATTTTATTGAATAAATTAACACGAACAAAATGTCCCTCACAACGTTTGTTGATAACAATATATCAATGTCGTGAATGTGATACGAACATATTACTGAAAATAAAAAGATTCGGCCATTGTTACAAATTTCATAACATTTATTACAACTTTAAAAAATATGTCTTTGAAGCAATCGCCGTATATCCAAATCATTATAAATGAAAAAAGCCGATTACCGAAACGCGTTACTTTTCGAACAATTTTGAAAAAAAAATTAACTCTTATTAAAAAAAACCATATCATTCAATGACATATAATTGAGCCGAAAACAAATTTTTCATCATATTAAGTACCATCAAAACCAAACGGCTTTATATTAATCTTAAAAACACATTTTTCTCCTTTTACAAAGGAAATAAATTTAACAAAAGTATTGAATTCAAAATTTCAAGATTATATGTCAATTTAGATATAACACTAATATTAATAATACTATCGTTTAATATGAAATTAAAGTCGTAACAAATGACCTAACATCGAAATTTTATACGCTTTTAGATAAATATAATATATACGCAGTATAATTCCTACTAGAAATAATAAAATAAAAATCCACTGTTTTATATAAATAAATATATGGGACACTTACACACATGGTTGTCCGTCCCCTGTTAACTTAATAATTGTTATAGGTCGAAACAACTTGTAAATATATACATATTATTCTAAAATAAATATATATAAACACCTAAACTCAAAGAACCAAAAAAGTGTTATTAAAAAATCATGGCCCTCGGTGGGAATCGAACCCGTGACCCACGCTATATGTGTACCTAGACCTATATGGAAACATATATTATACATTTTTATTTAGTTGACAATTAATTATTAAAATCTGGCAAGAATCGTAAAACAATACATACATTTATACAATTATTTGTACGTTGCGTATTTCCCTGATAATGATATCAGATTAAACATATAATGGACATTTGTTACAATAATACCTTAAAACAGGGGTGTCAAGCTAGCAAAGCGAATTGCACATTTTTGCCACCAAAAACCAGAAACAATACGTAAGATTTTATTATTCTCTCAAAACTCTAAAATTAGCATAAAGAAAGTGAAAATAAAACTGTATTAAAATTGCATTGATTTATAGATTAGAATTAGAAACAAAAGTGTTGGCGCCATCTTTTAGAAAAAAGATAAAAATTAAAGAATCAAAACCAAAAATACCTCGTAAATCTAATGACGGACAGTGAAGCTTAGTACTAAGCAAGCAGCAAATCAATTTCGAAAAAACGCGTAACGAAACGACGCAAAGCGAGGTATTGGTGTACTTTATTTATAAACTATAGCGATCTATAATTTCACTTTATGTATATTTATTACATACAATGTATTAATCAAAATATTAGTTTATATTATTTGTTTTAACTTAAAAGTTAAAAATTATTTGGCCCAAGTTTTCACTAAGTTCGACACCCCTGACTTAAAACATCCTACAAATGGATATTTACTTATAGAAACCCATAAAAACATTGTTTAAGCAGAATTTCATTTCAACTAAGCAATCTTAGGTCAACTGTACAATTAACTACGCTTAAAAATCTATGGGAAATAATTTAACTATCTCTACACAGCGGTTTATACGGCACAACAAATTAAATATTTCAGTGCTGCCATTATTTTGTTTATAGAACACAATCAATTAAATATTTCAGTGTTGCTATGAAATATATAATATTTTTACGCTTTTTGCCCAGATTTAATCGACCAAAACTGTTTGATGGAGTTGGCAATTCCTATGTCGTGAGTGATGATGTAGAAAAGACCTCCGAGGGTGGCGAAGGAGATAAGGTAAACCAGACCTAAGGCAACCTTGGGGATAATTGGTCCGAAGATACTTGCACGCACGTAATCCACAGCAATTGCCTCTAGGCCCCTGCAATAAAATGGCTATTTGCTGTAATCCTCAATCAGAAAAATTGAATGCTAATGCTAAAAGCAATCTAATATCTATGTTCATACAAGATGCATGCCAGTTTTGTCAAAGGTCACCATAAACCAGCATCATTCACAATTACCCCACAACCACCATCAGCTGGAGATAAACTCCATGACAGAATTGCAAAACCTTTATAAATTTTTTTTCTAAATTCACATATTATAAAAGTTTTTACACCCAAATAAGTACTAATAAACTGAATAGTGATCTCTCTCCTTAAAGAGGGTTGTGGAGTGTACACCCAAGACAGGTTACACATATTTCAGAAATTATCTTAACCTATTGAATTAGGAAATATTCGTGTAGATTTCATCGTGATGTTTTCAATTACTATAAAGCACATAAGTTGTTTAATTTAACAACTTATGTGCTTTATAGTAATAAAGCACATAAGTTGTTAAATTAACAAGTACTGAGTTTAGTAATAATGTTTTTTATAGTAAGATTCAAAATATGACTGATTATAACTGATCTTTGCTATCAATGCAATACACTAAAAACAAATCACCCCTATACACTTGAGCAGTGTGATTCAACTAAGAGATTTTGAGTCACGCTATTCTCTAAACATAGTTTAAATTCAGTATAAATCAATATACTCAAGACTTACCAAAAGCTATGGGCCACCATAACAATCGCAAGTGCAAAGTCGAAAAGCTTATTGGGCGCTATCAGAGCCAGTGGAATTAATGGTATCAGGACTGCTGAAGCCACCCTCTCAACCACCCACAGTTTAGAGTGGTCACTCGAAGCAGCTTCAGCAAACTTGACTGAGGATGTGCGAAATGAACGGACCTGAAAAGAACATCAGTTTAAACATATGCATATTTGCTATATCTTCTTCATGCTAGTCAGGAAAGTAACACCTACATCTAGAAATTGAGGAAAAATTCATTGCCTATTTTTTTTAAGTAGGCAATGTAAATTTTGTTACTTAATTTCTAGAATTGCACTTTCATTTGTGGTAAAAAGGTTATGTACAAAATAAGATGGGTAACTATAGCTATAGATACTTGGATATAGACTTGATTTTTGATTTTCTTTTGAGATCTTCCAAGAATAAAAGCAGATTGCATTCAGGACTGGTATTAATTTTTTTTTAGCAATTCTATATACGAAAGCAGACTTGAGAAGTACTCAGCTTTTTGCCAATTCTATAACATATATACACAATAATAGGTCAAATTACTTCTCTTCTTCCGCTCATATTATCCCTAGATACTAAGTTACTTACAGCATTTAAGATGGGAGTGGTTTCAGTCTTCAACAAGGTGCTCCTTAGTGATTGCATGGTGTGTTGCGATGCTGTGGACCTCATTACAGGCTGTGTCCTCAATTTCATTGCCTGCTGCATCAAAAGGCGACTTGTGCAGGCTGAAAATTCAAGACTATGCACAAATTGGAAAAACATGCAAGTTATAAAAACCTGTGAAAGAAGCTGTGATAGCCCAGTTGTGAGACCATCTCTTTCAGGGTGTCAACTCCAGGGTGCAACTCTTTCGAAGGGTTTAAAACCCCCAAGTAATCCAAAACTTATGTGTCTACTTGATATTTGCAATTTATCACACACTTTTCGGTGAAGAAAATTATTATGAGGCAACCTGCATGTCTCTAGAGAATTCTGGGTGATTCTTCTATGTAACCTACCAATCTGCATTAGAGTGGTGGTGGAGGTACATTGGAACAATGTTGGTTCTAGCCTTCAATCCTTCTCCCAAAAATTGGAGATTGGAGGACCTATGCCCTGAAGTAGTATGATTTACTTACTTCAAGGCAATTCTTTCCTTACTATAAATAGGAGACTGTTTTTACAAATCAATAAAGATGGACAAGTTGTATACAATATTAAATGTATAGAATAAGACCTAAGCTGATTATGTTCTGTCCATTCTAGAATCAAACCTTTTGGACTTTTGGATCATCAAGTGAGTAACAAACTGCTAAGGTAATTTTAACACTGTATATGGTTAAGAAATGACATCATATTACAGTGTGAAAGCCGTGTGGTATCCGGCTGAATAGAATAGTACCACCCTCATTTTCTTACCGAGGTGTCGTAAAAGGCGACTAAGGTAAGTTGACCCGCCGTGTGGTATCCGGCTGAGTAAAATAGACCAACCTCATTTCTTACCGAGGTATCGTAAAAGGCGACTAAGGTAAGTTGACCCACCGTGTGGTAGCCGGTTTAGTAGAATAGACCACCCTCTTTCTTACCGAGGGGTCATAAAATACGACTGAGGTAAGTTGACGTCAGGCAGGCGGCCGGTCGTAAAAACGCAGCTAAATCATGTTACAGCATGTTTATAACATGTTGTGCCGACCCCACTTAGAGTGGGATAAGGGCAGGAGGATATATATATCATATTACAGTGTGAGAAATTTGAAATTTATTCAGTTTGAAATTTGAGAATACGACATTATAAATTCTTTTGTAAATAAATAAGGAGTTGTAATTTACACATCATATGCTATTATTTTTTAAATAATCTAGATATTATAATATATATTATTAGTGTACAATATTGATAAAAATTTAAATCAATAGATAGATAATAAAGTTCATGTCTTAAATTTAATTATTATTTAGTATCTGGTAATTGCTTATCCACTTAAATTTTTCATTTTTATCCTAATTTTGACCCAATATACAATGAACATCATTAGCATTACATATTTAATAGAAAAAGCTATTAACTCTACACAAAACTTGAACCGAAAGTTAGAAATTTTTTCCTTTCCCAAGAGCATTAAAAACCAGTTACCTCACAATAACAACTATTATGTAATTCTGTTTTCTTAGAAAACAATATTAAATATTCGAATAATTTACCTGGTGTACGTAGTAACATGGAGAATGCCATTTTCTAATACGTCTGTTTTATAAAGTAGATTTTTAACACGAATATAAAAACAATTTCGAATTGTATGTAAAACACCACAAAACAACCTGCAATAGACCACCACAGACGAATAGTAAAGGAAAATAGAAATTGTCAAATGTGACAAACGTTATGGACAAAAAGCTAAATAATACGATTACAAAAATTGTTTTACTGAACTGTAATCAATGCTTACAATATAATGTTTAACAGAATTGCTTTTCTTACTCGTTATCGTACTAGTAAATAGTAATCTATACGTTACTTTAACAAATTTACTGAGAAAAAAGGGTCAAATATTTCTGTTTACTTTTCTATACACATTTTGGCCATAGACAATACACAACATAGAATAATTTTGGCTGTAAACTCGAACACAGATAAAAAACCAATGACGATTCATTTTCGTGAATGACATTTTTTGTTTGTAAATTATAAAATCGATATTCATCCCACATAAATTTTCAAAAGCATATTTATATTAAAAATTGAATATGGCTACAACTTTAGAGGATAAATCAATTTGGGAGGACGGAGAAGAGGCACTTAGTGAAGAAGTTCTACGTATGCCAACAGATGAGATTATCAGCCGGACAAGATTGCTGGACAACGAAATAAAGATCATGAAAAGTGAGGTAATGAGGATTACGCATGAACTGCAAGCACAAAATGATAAAATCAAAGAAAACACGGAAAAAATTAAGGTTAACAAGACACTACCCTATCTCGTTTCAAATGTTATTGAGTTATTGGATGTGGATCCACAAGAAGAAGAAGAGGATGGAGCCGTGGTAGATTTAGACTCCCAGAGGAAAGGAAAGTGCGCAGTGATCAAGACATCGACACGGCAGACATATTTTTTGCCAGTTATAGGCTTAGTTGATGCTGACAAACTGAAGCCAGGCGATCTCGTTGGTGTAAATAAAGATTCGTATCTAATTCTGGAGACCTTGCCTGCTGAGTATGACGCAAGAGTCAAAGCGATGGAAGTGGATGAGAGACCAACTGAACAATATTCAGATATCGGAGGATTGGACAAACAAATTCAGGTAATGTTTTTATATCTATACTAGAATAACTATATATCACATGTTGTGGAACCAATGTGGATGTTATATAGTATTAAATGTATTATATTACAAATATTATTAATTTTATAAATAAGATATTTTTTAAAAATTTCACTTTAATTACAAAGTATAAGTAATACTAGCAGAATAAATATTAGTTAATCATGTTCTATGGCAAGTTAAAAAAATAAAACTTCCCAATCATTAAACAAAGCAAAGTTGTGTACCTTTTGGCTAAATACTCAGGCCTAGCCAATACTGGCTATAGCAACTGATAATGATAGGAAAAGTTGCTGGGAAGAGAAGACTTGGTTGTAGAAAGAAATCTTGGTTATGAAACATCTGGAAATAGACAGAAGTTAAGAGTTCACCCTAACTGTTCCTTCTGGCTGCAAATAGGAAGGTATATGCAGAGTAGACTGCCAATCTCCACTACTTGTACAGACATGCAACACTTAAATAATCACAATATACATCATTCTATTAATTATGTAGTGAATAATTATATATTTTGGTTTTTACTAATTTCAGGAATTGATTGAAGCAGTTGTTTTGCCAATGACTCACAAAGAGAAATTTGTAAACCTTGGTATCCACCCTCCTAAAGGTGTTTTACTGTATGGACCACCAGGCACTGGTAAAACTCTACTGGCCCGAGCTTGTGCTGCCCAAACTAAGTCTACATTTTTGAAGCTTGCTGGGCCACAATTAGTGCAGATGTTTATTGGCAAGTACTTTTTATTTATGTACTAAAATCATATCATTTCAATAAACACTATTTAAAAAACTTTAAAATATTTTTAAATATTTTGTTAAGTATTCTAACCTCAAGTTGATCACAATCTGACCAACAATGTTAAAAAAATGTATTACAGATGTTAATATTTGTATAGTTCTTATAAGTTGGGGTTGTGACCCAAATATTTATTTGCTTTTTTTTAAATTTAAACTATTGTGAGTAGCATTCATAGTTAATGTATAGAACTGGCTATACTCACATGTTATTCTATCGGATTTGCCTGACTAGTTTCACACCCATCTGGGGCACTTATTCATGAGCTCTTTAGTTGACATAAATTACAGAGAAACTTAAATATATTTTATCTTGAGTAATTGTGTGCTTTCCTTTTCTAATAATTTCTTCTGCTTCTTATGACATCCATACTTACTCTTATTAATAACCTACAATGATATCCAAGTTTGACTCCCTAAAAACTAATATATAGAACTTATAATTTTAAAATTTTAAAGGTGATGGAGCTAAACTTGTGAGAGATGCCTTCGCCCTAGCTAAGGAGAAGGCACCTGCTATTATCTTCATTGATGAGTTAGATGCTATTGGTACTAAGCGTTTTGACTCTGAAAAGGCTGGTGATCGTGAAGTGCAGCGTACCATGTTGGAGTTGCTTAACCAGCTAGATGGATTTAGCTCTACAGCTGATATTAAGGTAAAATATTATATAATAACAATTTGATTGTCACACTATAATGTTAAGTCAACTTCATGATAATATATTTAAGGATATATCGTCATGTAGGTGCTATATATGGACCGTTTATTTTGAATGTGGTGTAAGTCCATTTTTGAAAAAATGATCTATCACATAATTCATGCATAATTTAATGCAATTTTTAAATATATAACTAGTCCGTATTTAATTTCTCAAAAAAATCCCAAAAGTAATTAGTGTCTAAAATAAAATTTGCATATTTGTAAAAAAATATGCATATTTGTAAAAAAATTATATTAAAATGAAGTATATTTTAAGCGATATTTAATTTTAAAAATCGAAATTAAACGACTTTTACAATTTTCTAATTTTAAAAGTGGTTTAAGTCCATTTACAGAACATAAATATGTGTTATCGTAGTCTAATTAGCCAAAAACAAATTTATATAAACAAATTAAATGTTGATAAAACAATAGAAACAATGCCAGACCTCATATAATTTGCCTGTATTTTTAAATCAACAAATATAGAAACCTTTAATTTTCTCGAAATAAAAGAAAAGGGACTTACACTACTTTCGAAATAAACGGTCCATATATATCACCTTTCAGGTGATTACCTGGGATCTTTCTACTATCATGATGGAAGTCAAATTAAATTAACCTATTCCCAATATAGCAGTTTAGTATTAATTCTTGTAGTGTTTCAAAATATTTTCTAAAACCTGGAATAATAACACTTTTCTGAGGTATTGTTTGTGATTTGATTCACAGGTCATTGCTGCTACTAACAGAGTAGATATTTTGGACCCTGCTTTACTACGATCTGGTCGTCTTGACAGGAAAATTGAATTCCCTCATCCTAATGAGGAAGCTAGAGCAAGAATCATGCAAATTCATTCCAGGTAAAATATGGATTAAAACAATTTATTTACTATAAAATTAATACTCAAAATAGTTTACAATTTTAGTGTAGGTACAATATTTAGTGTACAATTTTTTTATATGTTGAAAAATAATTTTAAAATTATGAAATTTATAAATAAAGATTATTTTTCATTCATAAATTAAATATGATTAAAGAGATAATACAACATAACTGTTATGATAGAATTATGTTATTATTAAATTATTCTATTATAATTAAAATACTAATTTCACAAAATAACACCTATTTCTATGAATAATATCAAGAGATCAGTAAAAACTATGCCAATTTTAATGATTTATTGTAATTAAATTTGATAAGAACTGCTTTTATTTTGCTCCATACTTTTTGTCTGTGTAAGATAATTATTGTGATATTCATAAAAAATATTTTCAGAAAAATGAATGTCTCTCCTGATGTGAACTTTGAAGAGCTTTCGCGTTCTACGGACGATTTTAACGGCGCGCAATGCAAGGCTGTCTGTGTCGAAGCGGGTATGATTGCTCTACGACGTTCTGCGACTGCCGTCACACACGAGGACTTTATGGATGCCATTCTAGAAGTGCAGGCCAAGAAAAAAGCTAATCTCAGTTACTATGCTTAGAACAATATTTTTTGTGTATGAATTCGTAATAAATATTAATACCATAATTATAATATTGTTGTTTTCTTTCTCTATTAATTACCAATATTAATTCACGAAACGAGGGCTAGTGCGCAAAATATCTGTATTCATTAAATGACATGCGTTATGAACCCTTCTTCAGCACATATTCACATATTAGAAAATGAAATATTAAAAAAGTCAAATCCGGGCCTCTTTAAGATATTCTATTTCTTGCCGAATTATTCTTAGATAATTTAATGAAAAGTTTTACTATAAAACTAAATCACATGAAATAGTTTTGAACGCAACCATATCGCTATATATATTTTTGTAGTTTGTCTGTGGAGCTAAATTTAAACACAAAAATATGGGTCTTTCAAAATTCTAGTCTGATTTGTAAGGAATAAACACAAAGTACAAAAATATAACTAAATTTAGAAATGTGAAATTATATGTGAGTAAATAAACTTCGTCCTCTAGTCACCGGCGGAGTAAATCGGCGCTGTAATCGTAAGTAACCTAATTTTTACCATTGCCAAATGACAGTCTAATAAATTGTTAAATATCTAAAATACCGCATAACGATATTGATTTTTGAATGTTTTACAGTATACTATATACTATTACTGCTTGATGCTGTTCTGTAAGCTTATGTGATGATTGTAATTTTTAAATAAAACTTATTTATCTGTAGATTGAATTTGGCCAGCGATAACTTTTTATTTACTAAAATAATATGAACAAATTTGATTTATTTTTATGGTTGAAATAAATGAGAAATTATGAAGTTGTAATGTAACTAATTATTTAATTTGCCTTACTACGAAATTTTTGGTTTTAATTTGCAATTTTATCCAATTATGCCGACATTGAGTCCACCATGGAACAAGAAGAGGAATTCGTGCCTCAGGCTAAGACATCTACAGCCGAATTACCTAAAATACACAAAAAATGCAACCAAAACCGTCCACACACCAGGTTATTGTAGTTTACTGTATTTAATATTTTATCTACCTATATAAATTTAGGCTTAAAATCCAATATTTTTATTGTACTACAAAGTTATTTGTTATTTGTGTATCTTATGAGTTATATCAAGTATATTTAAATATATATAATATGTATTTCGAATATAATTTGGATTTTAAATCTATTTAATTTTTGATATCTAATAAAAATTTTAATCACACTTGAACACATTTCATTAAGCTTATGACACATCACTTATTCAGTAACCATTTAAATAAGCATCCATATTACTCTGACATCATATCTTAAAACATAACATCACTATTTTAATATATTAACACATTATTTGTGGGAAACTTGTCATAGCCTTCTTTTTAGTAAAAGTTTTCTTTACCACGTTTCAAAGGGAGCTTTCATCAAAAGTGCAGCCAAATTTCTTTGTAAACATAACATAATCTTATATGGTAAAAATTCTCTCTTTTATAGGTCTTTGCCTAAATCTAATGGCATATATGTTTTAAAGACAGGCTGTTATACAGTTTGACTGATACAGCATAAATTCTTAACATATTAAATAAGTCAATACCTTAAGCATTTTACGGTTAACCCTCTACCTCTCCATTTCCTTTATTGCACAGTTGCTAAATAAACAAATCGGGTTCTTGGAAAAGATATTCGGCTTGGAACAAATCAAGCCTTGATTCTAAAGATTTTAAAAAGGATTACCTTATAAGTCAATTGCTATAATCAGTCAATCTGTTTCGCTCACAGCACATACTTTCGATATGGTCATATTATACATGCATATAATATATATATATATGTATTTTACATCCAAAAAGCATTATTTTCTTGCTACTTCAGTCAGTACTTTATAATATTTCTATGTGACAGAGGGGTGCAATTTCATCTACTTGCACCTTGCTGCCATTGCCTAGGCAAGTATACATTGCCAATCCTAAAAGTGGAATTGTATGAAATCAATATCTTCACTGGCTGGGAGCTAAGCCTGTGCTTAGAGGATTAATATCGCCTTACATGTTGAGACGTCTTGTCTGTAAGTTTATTTTATAGACAGCATAGCCTGATTCAGCCATTATGATTGGCTGCAGCAATTTTATTATTACATTACAACATATCAGTGATATACCATGTGGTATCTGACTGAGTAGAATAGACCACACTCATTTCTTACCCAGATGTCGTAAAAGGCGACTAAGGTTAGTCGACCTGCAGTATGGCATCCAGTTGAGTAGAAAAGACCACCCTTTTTATAATCGAGATGTAATAAAAGGCGACTAACGCAAGTTGACCCATCGTGTGATATCCGGTTGAGTAGACTAGACTACCGTCTTTTATACCGAAGTGTCATAAAATACGACTTCGGCAAGTTGACGTCAGGTAGGCGGCCAGTCGTTAAATACGTATCTAAATCATGTGACAACATGTTGTGCCGACCCACTAAAATCCGGATAAGGGCAAGAGGATGATGATTACATACAGTATTACATGAGGCCCTTGGTATGGTATAAGTTATCAATTCATTACATTAGTTTAAATATACTCCCTTTTACGTTCAATAAGCATGTTATTTTTGTTGTGGTTACGAGTAACATTCGATGTACTACAAAAATGCGTAGTAACACCTGTAAATAATATATCAGACCTAGAATCTAACCCTATTCCTCGTAAGTCGAATAATCGCTACAGAGGTCGGAGTAATAAGGCTCTTTACAAACGTGCGACTCACTAGTCACAAAATAAATCTAAAGTTAGACACCGTTGTGAGTAGTATAGTGCGATGTTTACGACAAGACACAATAAACCAACAAAAACTAATAATTGCTAGTAAAGTTTCACGGCTATAAAGGTATATAAAGTTTTCTTGAATGAAACCAGATATTTACTTATTAGGAAGCCAACGTGGTATACAATTTGATTTAAATAATGCTTATTTTCTATTGTATATTCCACTTAAAGGCTAACTCATAATATTCCTTCAATATCGGATTCGCTCGACTAGTTGTGAATATATACTTAATACCCGTATATTGTAAACCGCTGCCGCACCTTCATTGATTTATGCCACTAACAGATGGTTAGAAACTGCGCTTGGATAAGCGTGTAAATATTATGACTAAAGTGAAACCTTAAGCGTCGCATTAGTGGTGTATGATAGAATTTATGCTGTGTGATCCTCAAAAGCATCACAAAGGTTTCAACAAGTATTCGCCATATCTTATTTGACAGGTTTCACTCTTATCGTCGTCAAATTTCTAAGTAATCTCTAATAATATAAATGCGAAAGTTTATAAGTATTATGTATTTGTATTTAAGAATGTATTTAAAATGTGTGTATGTGAAGTATATATTGCCTAGTTTTCTGTCTACCATAACACAATTATTAGGTTACTTACTTTGCGGCCGGACGGCTGTGTGAGTAAGTGTCCCATATATTTATTTATTATGTTTGTTACTCTTTCACGGCGAATGCGCTGGACCAATATCGAAGAAATTTGGCACTATTATTCCTTATACACCGGAGTAACATATAGGCTATAGAAATCCTATAAATTCTACAGGAAAAGGGTGACATTGAAAAGCGTCATCTATTATCAACCTATCATACGAAAACAGTCCATGCGAACGAAGTTGCGGGGAAAAGCTAGTCTTCTTATATATAAAAATGAATTACTCTGAAGCGACTGGACCGATTTGAGACACTTCAACGCAAGACCGGACAGCTATTTTTCTTACAAAAATGATTTGCGTGGCATTACGGCGTTAACTTTATTACTTGAGTGACCGAATCATGCTCGGTAATTATTTAAAACATATTAAAAAATACAAATAAAAAAAGCAAAAAGGAGTGGTGATGTCTGGGGATTTGATCCTGGATATTCCAACTTTTATAGCCCGCCCGTTCCCCATTGTGCTATCACAGTTTTGCAAATAACAGAAAATTTAAGTTTGCGTGTCTATTTCTATTTTTAACAGTTTTAATTAATTTTAATTCTTAATTTAATTGTAATACTAACATAGCCTATAAGTTTATATATTTTATTTGTTATGTCTACTAACACAATGGATTTAATGTCTTTCACATTAAATAAATTATTATTATTATTTAATGCCTGACAATAGGGTTGGGGGGCAAAAACGATTTTTGGCCCCCGAAACCTACATACTAAGTTTCATGAAAATCGTTGGAGTCGTTTGCGAAATTTAGAAAATATACATACGACTATGTATATATATATATATATATATATATATATATATATATATATATATATATATATATATATATATATATATATATATATATATATTACACACACACACAAGAAAAACTTATTTAAATATTTACAAGTTGTCCGTGTATATTTAGCCTTAGCCGTATGTTTTTGCAATGGCACGTTCACTATCGCTAGTAGGTAACGCACGCGAGCGGCGAGCCGCGGCAGTCACCTGCCGGTATCAGCGCGTGACGGTGTAACACGCGGGTACAGACCGCCTCGCATTAGCAACGTCGAACGCGCGCTTTACGACTTCGAACACGTAAATTATACGCTTACCTTCTCGTTCGTAAATATATACGTTTTACTAGCTTTTACACGTAACTTCGTTCGTTCTGTCGTGGAGTGTTGTACTTATATATATATATATATATATATATATATATATATATATATATATATATATATATATATATATATATATATATATATATATATACATATATATATATATATATATATATATATATATATATATATATATATGTGTGTGTGTGTGTGTGTGTGTATATATAATATTATATTATGAAGAGGAAAAATTTGTATGTATGTTTGTAATGTTTTCACACAAAAACTAGTGGACCGATTTCAAAAATTATTTCACCATTGGAAAGCTGCATCTATACTGAGCAACATATGATATATTACATAAAAAAAATAGGGTATAAGGTGTAAAAAATTAGTCATAAAAATCTGTAATCGCATGCGCTGCGGAAGCTATCGATGATATATTTAACAAAAATAAATCTATAGACTTAGTAGTCTTTCCATTGTCATGAGATCGGTATGTGAAACCGCGGGATATTACTTGTATATAAGTTGATCATAGATGGCGTTTCTCAATGCCATCCTATTCCTGTAGAAATAACAGGATTTCTGTAGCCTATATGTACCCGGTGTATAAGGAATAATTGTGGCAAATTTTATCGATATTGGTTCAGGGGATTCGCCGTGAAAGAGTAACAAACATACATCCATACTTTCGCATTAATATTATTAATAGGATAAGCCTCCTGTAGCGAAAACGTGTTTTGACCCTGTTAAATGAGTATTGAGTACTGAATAACAATGTCAATAACCTCTTGACACCTAATTTTTTAATATTATTTTAATTTATTAACGCTGATAAAAAATACGGAATCATAATTTTTTGTATTTACCTTTGCGTGTTTTGTAATGCTACAGATAATAAGCATTATAAATTAATGAAATAAGGTACAATATGTCCGAATGCTTACATTCGTATATTCGTATCGCGTTCGGCTTTGTTTTGGGTGTGTTTTTGATATATAATTATTATAATTAATGTATAGAAATCGGCTATACTCGAATCTTATTTTATCGAATGAGCCCGACTAGTTTCGAAATAATTATTATACTAGAGCAGGGGAGTACTAGAGGAGTAGTCGCAACAAATAATTAGAGGGAGGATGAAACTCATATACTACATATGATGATATCATATAATTCTGTATGTATCAGGCATGAGAACGCATAGTACACTCTACATTACAGATATTTTCTTTTATCGCGGATTATAGGAAAAATAATCTTTTCATTACTTTTTTATTATGGACCTCCGCATTATGGACGCTTAATTCTATAAATTATTTAAAAAAGGGACAGATAACAAGTCGCATTTGCTTTTACTTAAGTGTCTATGGACACATTATATACAAAGACTAGCTTCCCCTGCTCTAGTATAATAAATCTATGGCTTTTTATCTGCTCGCCGGAAATCGCCAGCTTAGTATCTATCGAACAGTCAAACATTGAGTTAAAACAGTTTATATCTTATGAGTTCTGTGAACTCTTTATATTCTTTTATGTTATCTGAAATTAAATTATAATAAAATACGTTTTCGCTATAGGAGGCTTATCGAAGCGAATAAAGTAGGTCATAACGATGTAATTGGTGAAAGCGGCCGTCTAAATGCACTAAATTTAATTATTAATTTCGAGTTTGCAGTGTTACATTTTTTTTGTACTGCGAGCCTCTCTCAAAAAATTTTACTCCGTTGTTAGGAATTTATAAAATTCAGAATCATCATCATTGTCTTACCCTTATCCCACTCTAAGTGGGGCCAGCATTGTCTTCATCTTCCATTATCTCCTATTATTCAGCACTCTCGCGTTACTCCTTTTATTTGACTTGACTTGACTGGCCCGTTGGAGCAGTGGGTAGTGACCCTGCCTTCAGCTCCGCGGGTCGCGGGTTCGATTCCCGCCGAGGGCCAACATTTTCTATAAATGAATTTGTTGGTCTTTGAGCCTGGGTGTATATTGTATTTAAGTATGTATTTTAAAAAAAATATATAAGTATATATTCACCAGTTGTCTGTCATCCATAACACAAGTATTAAGTTACTTACTTTGGGGACGGACGACCGTGTGTGTAAGTGTCCCATATATTTATTTATTTATTTGTCCCATATATTTATTCTCCTTACAATCCAACCTAATTTTAGGCCTACTTTTAGTAACATAATATCCATTAATATTTATCACTCGTTTGATCATATCATTTTTTTTCTCATTATATGTCCATACCATTTTGTGGCATCCAGTTGAGTAGAATAGACCACTCTCATTTCTTACCGATGTGTCGTAAAAGGCGACTAACGCAAGTTGCCTCGCCGTGTGGTATCCGGCTGAGTAATAGACCACCCTCATTTCTTACCGATGTGTCGTAAAAGGCGACTAAGGCGAGTTGGCTCAACGTGTGGTATCTGGCTGAGTAGAACTGAACGACCTTTTTCTTACCGAGGCGTTGCAGGTAAGGTGACGTCAGGCGGGCGGCCGGTCGTAAAATGCCTAGCCAAATAATGTGACAACATGTTTATGACATGTTGTGCTGACTCAAATTAAAGTGGGATAAGGGCAGGAGAATTATGATGATTATACGTCCATACCATACTTAGTCATTTCTCGTCTTTTCTATAGTGGGCGAAATTTTCAGATTTCCTCTAACCCTTTTTAATAGTGTAAAGTACTTGCTACCATAAAGAAATATTTTATTTTTTTACTTTCGTTCTCAAAGTGCGTGAAAATATCTTAAGGCCGTGCGTGTCAGTTTACCTGCCGTATACTTGACCATTGTACGTGCTCTATTGGGCATGTTCTTGTGCCATTCGTGTCAGTGAGAAAAGTGAAATGGGAAAAGTTTTTGTGTAAGTGCATTTTTTTTGCTTCTTACGACCTTTTTTGACACTAAAATTGCCACGCTTTCTACCTACTTTGAACACTTGTGTGATTGACATTTGCGATATAATAAAACCAAGTAAATCGATATATTTTTAAACGCTTTATATTAGTTTCACCTGTATGTATGTAAAAGCTTTAAAGTATTTTAGTTATTTATTAACTCTATTTATTATATGAAAACTCGTTCATTAAATAAAGGCTACATTGTTCGGTAACTGACCGTTTGACTTATCAAGGGGTTCGCGGATTCAGTTCTCGGCAGGCACCTGAGAGTTTTTTATACAATACTAGCTGTCCGGCCACGCGTTACTGTGGCTATGTTTGGTTCCGAATTCCCCTCGAAATGGAACTCAACAGTTTATAACCACCACCGCTATCGCCACCAAACTTTAAAGGAACTTCCGTTGGGTCATTCAAAAGATTTTCTAAAAATTTCATTAAAATCAGTCCAGCTGTACAAGGACATACAGTCTTATTCATTTTTATATATTTAAAAAAATATCTGTCAATTTATATTTACAGTCCTATTCACATTGAGTGAGTGCGTTTGAGTTGAGTTGAGTGTGTGTCTAGCTTCCAATTATTTCATTCTAGTAAGACATCGTTGCCCAGCTGTGGGATAAGAACAGATTTTTTTATTCTATATGTTAGCCTGGTACATTATTCTTAATTGTACTGAATCGTAAATATTGCTTGCGGATTAGCCATGTAAGTGTAACAGACAGACAGAATTTTTCATTTATAATATTAAAAAAGATACGACGAAAAATAACTACCTATTTATAAAAGCAGTAGCAACGGTATTGTAACTTATTCACTTGATAATGAAAATTGCCTTGAGATTCCATGAATTGCTGATTTAATACCTTTAAAGTATATTCATATCTTTGTAATGTCTTAGCTAACCTTACAATAGCTATGTGTCATAGTGCAATGCAGTATTTCCCAACCTTTTTTTTACCATGCCCACCTTTATAAAATGTTGCCCCCCATATGAAAAGGAAAATACAAGTAATACATAAAAGTAACGGCTTCTTACTATCCCACTGCTGGGCATAGTCCTCCTCTAAGCGTTTTTGGAGAGAAAGATTGGAGCTAAGTCTTAACACGCTGCTTCAATGTGGGTTGGTAGGTTACACATATCCCCAGAATTCTCTAAATATATGGTCTACGATGTTTGCCTTCACCGATAAACGTGCGATAAATTGCAAATATCAATTAGACACAAGTTTTAACAAAGAAACACATTGGTGTCCGTCCATGGTTGAACTCGAGATCCCCTCAAAAAAGTCGAACGGTCACACCGCTGGGCTATCACAGCTTCTAACGATATATACTAATTTTAATGGTAACAATTTGAGTTAAAAAAGCTTTTAACAAAATTCCATGTCCCTACTGTTAACTATTGAGAAGTTCCCTCGTCTGGAGCCAATACTGATAAGCCATTATGTAAAAATTCAGCTTACTCGGACACCAGGAAGTGGGTCAAATTTAATTTGCAAGATTCACCTTAACATACATACACGGAAAGTTAAGTAAAAGCTATAAAAAAATTGAATTGTTCACTTAATAAATTTAAATGTTAGGTTTTAAGGAGAAAAATTGGCTTTTTTTGTTAAATTTGGTAACGAAATCTAAATGCATTTAAATGGCTTGGAGCAAAAAAAATTAACTCGTGTCCAGTCTGTTTTCGATTGCCCCACTTAACAACCAGATTGTCCCACTGTGGGGCGTGGGCTTTACGTTAAGAAACAGTGGTGTAAACGATCATTATCTTAAGCACAAAATGCATAGGTATCTAACGTGCTTAAGCTGATAATGTTTAACTGTTTACGTCTAATTAGCTATCCAATTAACGCATTAGATAAATATTTTTTTAAATGTTAGAATGGGTACAGTAAGCTAAACTTAAAAGATAATAGAATGTTATCGCGGACTTTTGTAAACACCTATTAAAAAGGGCAGAAGTTATGATAGAATTCTTTTGCTATAATCCACCTTTGTTAAGAAAATGTATGTAATGCTAAGTGTAGGAAGCAGGCAACGTTCACATACCTTACGGGAGGACCAGTCACCAAGCATTTTGCAAAACGCCACCACAAACAACACCGGACAAGCACTACACACACTCACTACGATCAATACGATTTGTCGTACGATCAATACGAATATCTTTTACTATTTAAAACGCTAATCTTGTGTATGTATATATTTGTATTTCGGAAACGGCTCCAATGATTTTCATAAAATTCAGTATGTAGGGAGTTTCGAGCGCGATAAATCGATCTAACTTTGTTTTACTTTAAAAAAAACTAGTTTTATGCCTATTTTCAGGCATTGAAAAAGTGCTAAAATATAAATAGAATAAAAAGTCCACCCACGAGTCGCGCCCAGCGAGCTGCGGGACGCAGTTCCCGCCGCGATAACATCGTGTAAAGAGCTCATGAATAAGAGCCCCGGTTGGGTTCGAAACTAGTCGGGCTAACCCGATAGAATAAGACGTGAGTATAGCCGGTTCTATACATTAACTAGAATAAAAAGATTTATTTTTGCTGTCGTTTGTAAAGTTGTAATAGCTCAGTTGGGAACGGACTGACTAAATAAGTGAAAATACACAGGATTAAGTTCCAGATATCACCAATCTATTCTTTCTCTTTTTATTATTTTAAATGCATTTTACATATTAAAAAAAAATACCGATAAAGGCTCTGTTACCTATGCACTAACAAATAAACTACATATATCGACGTAATCATATTATGTAACTAAGGTTATTAAAACAATTATAACAATATATTACGTTTTCTATTGCATTCTCAATTACGGCATAGTTTACATAATTAACGAAATAATTAGTTTTTAATCTGTACCCTATACTAATATATAAAGCTGAAGAGTTTGTTTGTTTGAACGTGCTAATCTCAGGAACTACTGGACCGATTTCAAAATGCTTTGAGTGTAAGATAGACTATTTTTCGAGGAAGGAAAAGTAGAGCACGTAGCAGTAGAGTTGACGATTAAAAAGCACTTGTTTACAAGTTTACTTGAATAAAGAATAGTCTGAGTCCGAGTATTTAACATTTTACAAAACCCTTGCACAGCGCGTAAACAATATATTACACTAGCAATCGCCAGCGGCTCCGCCCGCATAAAAAGATAAAACCGTAATTTAGTATTTTGATAAACATAAAAACCGTTGAAGTGAGTTAACCTTAAAAGCTAGACATATGCTATCGCGGACTTTTACAGGGGAAAAAGTTTGTAATACTTACATGATTTTTGAATAACTTTCACCCTTTACTTAGTGCACGCAGTGAAAGCTTAAAATTTTTCAGTTTTCGTAATATTTTTATTGCTGCTCCTCTCCTATTCATTAGCGTGATGTTATATAGCTTAAAGCCTTCCTCGATAAATGAACTATCTTATACTAAAAGAATTTTTCAAATCGGTTTTCTGGTTTCTGAGATTAGCGCGTTTAATGATTGCTTGAAACAAACAAACAAACTCTTAGCTTTATATATTAGTATAGATAAAAAAAGTCATCATCGATACAATCGGTCTAAATAAGGTAAAAACGGCGGAAATGATGAAAACGTTTCAAATGACTCATTACTTACCGGTCTCGTTTGTATTCGCTTATTCGATTTCCTGTTAGACAATTTTTATGTACGAGAAACGACACCGACTTTTACATAATAGGTTCATCGTCATCATCTTCCTGCCCTTATCCCACTCTAAGTGCGGTCGGCACATGTTATAAACATGCTGTCACATGATTTGACTGCGTATTTACGACCGGCCGCCTGCCTGACGTCAACTTACCTTAGTCGTATATTACAACACCCCGGTAAGAAAGAGGGTCGTCTATTTTACTAAACCGGATACCACACGGTGGATCAACTTACCTTAGTCGCCTTTTACGACACCTTCTATCCTAGAACCGTATTTCTAACCGTAGAAATGAGGTTGGACGATTCTATTCAGCCGGATACCACACGGCGTTTTTACATATAGGTTATTCTTAGGTTTAGGTTCAGAAGGAAAGAAAGACTAAATCTAATCATTCCTTGAAGAACACGACCTGCTACTCTTCCACCGGTTGGCAAAGTCCTCATTTTTGCGGGCTTTATATTTGTTATACCTGTAATTAACTAAATCATTTGAACTCGATTTTTATTCTAACGAAAAAACAGGTGACAATACAATAAAATTTAAAAACAGGAAAAAAGACTTTGTGCCAATTTTTTTCGTATATACACGTACATATGTCGTGTCCATGACAAAACTTTCTCTCCCTCTCTCTCTCTCACACACACACACTATTTTAAAAAAAAGATTGACCGCCGAGTTTCTTCCTGGTTCATATCGGTAATAATTCCGAACCATTTGTAACTTCGTTAATCATATTGATCCTTAACAATTCAAAGAAACTTGAAGCTTATTTCAATAAAGTTTATTTTAATTGGATTTGGTTTATTGTAAATATATATACCTCTAGGCCTGTGTAAGCCAAATTACCTTCATACATATTGTTCGCAACGATATCAAACCGACACCCTCCGAGGGTCGGACCCTTTGCACGTGGTGGCAATGTTCAAATCAATATATCCTCACGCCCGTATCCACGGAAACCTTTCCCTAAGCTCCGATGTACAAATTTGGAGGTTGCAAACAATGTTAAGTGGTGCGTGGTCTGTTATCTTGTTCCATTTAGCTCGTGTTATTAGGTTTTTAGGTTTGTGTAACATAAACAATGTACTGCAAAACGTCTGCTAAATTTTAAAATAAGTACATAATATTCGTGGTTTTATTCGTTCAAAATCTTTAATATTTAAATGAGTTAATCTTGTGTGTGTGTTTGTGTATATATATATATATATATATATATATATATATATATATATATATATATTCGGAATCTCTGAAATGGCTCCAACGATTTCCTGAAATTCAGCATGTAGGGAGTTTTGGGGGAGAAAAATCGATCTAGCTAGGTTTTATGTAAAAAAAAATTGTTTTATCCCTGTTTTTGGGCATTAAAAAACACACATTTATATTGAATTGAATTTTCGCTATTAACGGTCAAATCAGCGTAGCTTATTAGAGGAACGGGCAGCCTCCACAAATTTAAATAGGTAGGATAAATCCCCAACTAAATTATTATTTTTTCTTTTTTTAAGTTTTTTTTTGGGAAAAGAATTACCGAGCGAGGCTCGGTCACCCACATATTATTCTTCATTGAAGGAATCTTGGAAACATGTGGTTTTGAATCGTCAACTCTACTGCTGGTGCGGAAAGCTGTTCCTACCGAGAAGAGGCCGACAATTCGGCTCTTTTCAAAATAATTCTTATAGGTGCCTAATTACGTTTAGTTAATTACTATCTTGTACAGGGTCAAACAGAAACTATATCCACGCATTCTTATTCTTTATTTTATGTAACCCTCAACAGTATTGTATCAGGCTTTCTATTTCAGAATTCAGCCTCCCTATAACATTTTTCTTAAACTGCTTTTATGGCTGTTGTGTACTTTATTTTAAATGAAACGTGGACTGTATATTTGCTGGGTTTATTAAAGGTAAATTAGTCAAGTTAAATAAGGCACGGCTGCTGGCGCCGTCAAGCCGTGAATCCTGGATTGTGAGTTGTGAGTGGGGCGCGGCCGCTGGACGATCGGCGCAAGCGCCGACCCCCCGCTCCCTGCACCTCCTCCGCACCGCGGTGCCCCCGCGGGCACCCGGAGTGCTCGGTCAGTACAAAGTACTGAACATCCTGCCCGCGCAAGTTAGTTGGATTCATCTGTGGGCAGTGGACAAATATTGTTAAAGGCTCTTGTGACGATTCCTCTTCTGGTTTTCAAGTCCACCACTCGGACCACGCCATCCTTTCCAGGGTATAATTTAACCACTCTTCCGAGTGGCCACAGAAGTGGAGGTTGCTGTTGGTCCTTGAGAAGTACTAGACGCCCCAGTTGAAGAGTTGAAGTTCCTGCCCGCCATTTGGTCCGCTGCTGAAGATAGGTTATATATTCTCTAGAATATCTATTCCAGAAATGCTGTCTCAAAACCTCTATCCTTTCGTAGCGATCTATGGTTCTGATGTTAGCATCGCTAACTATCGGACGAGGAACCGACAAGAATGAGCGTCCAATGAGGAAATGAGCAGGAGTGAGACTAGTTAGGTCAGAAGGGTCGGAGGAAAGATGTGTGAGAGGCCTAGAATTAAGGATTGCTTCAATCTGAACCAGACAAGTTGTCATTTCCTCATAAGTTAAATGTGTTAAGTTAAGAGTGCGTTTTAAATGATACTTAACGGATTTTACCGCTCCTTCCCATAACCCGCCCATGTGCGGAGTGTACACGGGGATATGATGAAATTGGATATTTCTATTGCTAAGATCAGACTTTATGTCATCTGAGTATTTGGAGAAAAACGATGAAATTTCATTACTAGCTCCTATAAAAGTAGTAGAATTATCGGACGTTACAGACACCGGCTTCCCGTGACGCGAAATAAATCTTAAAAATGCTGATATAAAGGCCTCCTTTGTCAAATCCGTGACGAGTTCTAGGTGAACAGCTTTGACTGCGAAACAGACAAAAATGCAAATGTAAGCTTTTTCTAATTTAGCACCCCTGCCCTTCCGGTTAGCAATCATTATTGGACCGGCGTAATCCATTCCTGTATGAAGAAAGGGGAATTCCAAATGACTTCTATGAGCAGGTAAGTCACCCATTATAGGTTGTATTGGCTTCGGGTTAAATCTGCAGCAACGAACACAACCATGCACGACACGTCTGGCGAGATTCCTCCCCCCCAGTGGCCAATATTTTTGTCTTATAGAAGACAAAAGAAGCTGCGGTCCCGCATGCATCAATAATATGTGTTCTTTTTGAAAAATAATTTTCGTGAGATGATGTTTGCTGCATAAGAGTATTGGATGCTTAACATCAAAGGTGTAGTGTGAGTTTTTAAGGCGACCTCCAACTCTTAGGAGTCCGTCAGAATGAATGAAAGGGGCTAGAGCACTCAATCTATTTTTATTTGGAAGAGGTTTACCTGAATTTATCAAATTGAAAATATTATCATTGAATATTTCGCGTTGCACTAATTTTATTATGCTATTTTCTGAATTATTTAATTCTGTAGTTGATAATGTTTCTGTTAATTTATTTTTAGGATTTCTACAATTGTATATAAATCTCTGTAAATAAGCAAATGATCTGATTAAATGTGTATAATTTGATGTTTTATTGATAAATTCATGTAAATTATTTATGTCATTATTTTGTGTGTTTGTTGTATGTAAAACTATTTCTGTTGATATCTGTGTTTGCGTGTTTGCTGTATCTGATTGTGTGTTTGGTATGATTGGAAATTGTATGTTTTTTGATTTTAAAAAGTCTGGACCAGACCACCACAGTGTATAAGAGCTAATAATATTTGCTACAACTCCGCGAGAAACTAAATCAGCAGGGTTTTCCTTCGATGGAACGTAGCTCCATCTGCGAATATCTGTGCTGTCCTGAATCTCACCCACTCGAGTCCGAATGAATGTTTTTAATTGATTTGATTGTGTTTTAAGCCAAGCCAACACGATAGTGGAATCAGTCCAGAAAAAGGAGTCATGAATTTTTACGGATAGTGATGAAATCACTTTGGCGTGTAGCCTAGTGGCAAGAAGAGCACCACAAAGCTCCAATCTGGGGATCGTGGTGGGCTTTAAAGGCGCCACTCTATTTCTTGAAGTTAGAAGCCGAATTTGAACCGTGCCATTTTCGTTGATCGCTCGCACGAAGACACATGCGCCATACGCACGTTCTGAAGCGTCTGCGAACGTATGTAATTCCATTCGTGTAGCATTGGCATAACCTACCCAACGCGGTACACGTAGCGATTTAAGAGTATCGAGAGAATCAATGAAATTTAAAAAAGACTTTTGTATTTCTTTGGAAACTTCGTCATCCCAACTAAATTTATCTATCCAAAGTTTTTGCATTAGAATTTTTGCTTGAACGGTACAAGGTCCTAATAGGCCAAGGGGATCAAATATTTGACTTATTAGAGACAGAATTTTACGTTTAGTTATTTTCTTTGTTTTAGGATCCAGGTTAATATTAAATATTAAATTATCTGTATTACAATCCCATTGAAGACCTAAAGTTTTGCAAGGTAATGTTTCATCTAAATTTAATGTTTTGTTTGTTTTAATAAGTTCAATTGAATTATTATTTGTCAATGATTTTAATATTTCTAAGTTATTTGATTGCCATTTACGTAATTTAAATTGGGCTGATTGTAAAGTTTGTTCAACGTTTTTACATAGTTCTATGACTGATTGTATGGAGTCCCCTCCACTTAAAAAATCGTCTATATAAAAATCTCTCGAAATGGCTACTTTTGTATTAGGATCTGAACATTGTTCAGCCAACGAAACTAAGCATTTAGTGGCTAGGTACGGTGCAGATGCTGTACCGTAAGTAACCGTGTTTAACTTAAATGGTCTTATTTGTTCACTTGGAGCAAATCGAAATAAAATTTGTTGAAGTGAACGCTGCGAAGGTTCAACTAAAATGGCGCGATACATTTTCTCAATGTCTCCTGAAACAACATATTGATGCTGTCGGAAGCGCAATAAAATAGATAATAAGTCGTCTTGGACGACAGGACCGACCATCTGAATAGAGTTAAATGATTTTCCTTTATTAGATGCAGAAGCATTAAATACGACGCGACATTTTGTCGTAGTCGAATTTTCCCGAATAATCGGAAAATGAGGCAAGTAGTAGCGGTTTTGAAAATTCGATTCAGTAGATTTTGAAGCTTCAGTCATGTGACCTAAGTCCCTATATTCAGTCATAAAATCGTAGTATCTCTTTTTTAAGACATGATCACGTTGACATCTGCGCTCAAGTGCTAGTAAGCGATTTTTGGCTGAGTAATAATTATCGCCGAGAACTTCGGGTGACTCTTTTAACGGTAAAGTAACCACGAACCGACCTTCACTATCACGTCGAGTGTTCTCTGCGAAACTCTTCTCACATGCTCGCTCTTCTGGCATTAAATTATATTTAGGAGAAACTGATTCTAATTCCCAAAATCGTGTAAGCAAGGCATCATCGTTGAGTGTGAAAAAACAAGATGAGTGATGTGGTTTATCATTGTGTGATTGTGTAAACGATTTGATTGTGCCGGAAACAAGCCAACCAAGTTTCGTTTTCTGCAATTTTGGACATTGCTTACCGAGATCGATGAAATCTGAACATATAATATCCCAGTAAGCGCTAGCGCCAAGTAATATATCTATAGGTGATGAAATATGGAATGATGGATCAGCTAACTGAATATGAGGCGGTAGCTTTAATGATTTTATATCGATATTGCATGAAGGTATTGTGTTTGTTATCTGAGGTAATATATGACCCTCAAGAGTAACCTTGTAATCCCCTGAATATGACTCGAGGGGTAATATGCAAGACTCTGCACTGTATGATGACTGATTGTTGATACCTGTCACAGTGGAGCTTACGTTTCGACGCAGCAAACCCAGCTTCTCACACAGGTGTCGTGTGACATAATGCCCTGTGGCGGCATTGTCAAGAAGAGCGCGGGCAGGATGTAGTTTCCCGTCAGCGCCGACCACGTTCACCAATGCTGTGGAAAGCAATGTAAGAGGTTCGTTACGAGTTTCAACATTGGTAGATAAAGCAACTGTGGTGTGCTGTTCTGGATCTTTATGCAAAAGCGTGCTGTGTTTTAAGGTGCAATATTTGCAGTGTGTTAGACGACAGTCTTTATCCCTGTGTCCTGGACGCAAGCAATTTTTACAAATGTTGTAATTCTTTACTTTTTCTAAGCGTGCATCAACATCTAAATTTCTAAATTCAGTACAGCTAAACAAAAAATGATTTTGCTTACACAATTGACAAGTTATGCTTTTTTCACTATTTTTAATTTTATTATAATCTGTGGTTTTTGAATTTGTATTTTGTTTATTTTGTGTATATCTTGTATTATAATTCGTTTGTGATGTTGACTGTCTTCGTGTTTCATCTAGTTGTATAGTGTCTAATAAATTAGCTCTGTTTGTTAAAAAATCTAAAAATTGTTTTAATGAAGGAGAACTTGTTATTGTGTTACGATGTTCCTCCCACTCACGGAAGGTAACACTATCTAATTTGCGACTCATTAAATGTATAACGAGCGTATCCCAGTGATCAGTGGGTTGACCTAAGCTATTTAATGCCCATAAATTACGGTTAATAGTATCAATTAAATATCGCAATGATTTGCCAGACTCTTTTGTAATTAATTCAAAATTTATTAAAACATTAACATGAATATTGACTAGAAGACGTTCGTTATCGTATCTATTTGACAGTAATTGCCATGCTACTTCATAATTTTTTGATGTAAATTCAAGATTTTGTATTGTTGTTAAGGCGCTGCCTCTTAAGGCCGCTCTTAAATAATGGAATTTATTTATGTTTGCTAAATTATTATTTGCATGGATTAATGAAATATACGTATCTCTGAATTGAAGCCACTGGGTATTTTCTCCGGAAAAGGTAGGAAGATTTATTTTTGGTAGACGTATGAAGTCATGAAATCCCCCTTCTCCGCCACCGCTCCTTTCACTCGTCTCGGATATTGACAGCCTACGTTGGAGGTGAGCTCTATTTTTATTTTGGATAGTTCGAGCTTCGGCTATTATTGAGTAGTATTTTGCGTCAAATTCCTCGCGCTCGAGAAGCAGTTGACTGGAATCATTCGCCATGACCTCGAGCTCCGTCTGGAATTTATCGTAATCATCCTGTAAATTATCCATTTTACTCAATCGACATTCCAGTTCGTTGAATTGAGACTCGGTAATATAGTCCAAGGCTTCCAAACTATTTAAAAAATTTTGAAATATTGTTAGCTTCCCTTTAATACTACCACGAAGTTTTACTAATTCTTTACTCCTTGCATCACTCATTTTTAAGGAAGAAAGGCAAAGAAAGTTAAGCAAAAGTAATGAATTTAAACAAAATTAATGAATTTAATTAAATATTTAAGTTGACGTAATAGTGACAAGCTAGTGGTAAAAGGAATGAAAATGATTAAGCAAAATTAATGTATTTAATTTAACGTTTAAGTTGAAGTAATAGTGAGAAGCTATTGATAAAAAGAATCAAAACGATACAGCAAAATTAATGTATTGAATTAAATATTTAGTTGACGTAATAATGACAAGCTATTGGTGAAAGAATGAAAATGAGTCAGCTAAATTAATGTATGTAATTAAATATTTAAGTTGACGTAAGAATGACAAGCTATTGGTAAAAAGAATGAAAATGATTCAGCAAAATTAATGTATTTAATTAAATATTTAAGTTGAAGTGATAATGATAAGCTATTACAAAAGAATGAAATGATTCACGCGTTATAAAGTTTTAACTCGCTAATTACCTAAAGTTTTAAACTACAAGCGCATTTAATGCATAGATCGATGCGCCCGACCGGCCGGCTAGCGATAAGAAACCTGTTTTGAACAATAGAAGTCGTCCGGCCGCTCGGTCGCTGTAGCAAATTGAATGCAATATGAATGCGTTATATTAACTACAGTGAAGGAAAAAGAAATCACAATGTCTGATTCACAAAGAATGCAAGAAAGACGGAAATAAAAGAAGGATATGGAACGAACTCACTCAATGTCAAGTCCTGTGTCCTCTGATCCCGCGGTGCACTTTGCGCCTTCACTGGTTATGATTCTTCTTTAAGCTCGAAGGACCAAAATATGTTGTGTACTTTATTTTAAATGAAACGTGGACTGTATATTTGCTGGGTTTATTAAAGGTAAATTAGTCAAGTTAAATAAGGCACGGCTGCTGGCGCCGTCAAGCCGTGAATCCTGGATTGTGAGTTGTGAGTGGGGCGCGGCCGCTGGACGATCGGCGCAAGCGCCGACCCCCCGCTCCCTGCACCTCCTCCGCACCGCGGTGCCCCCGCGGGCACCCGGAGTGCTCGGTCAGTACAAAGTACTGAACAATGGCAAAGCTTAAATTGATTGCAAATTATACCCAAACCTACATGCGACGTAAGTACAGATGCTTTTGCAGATGCTAACCAAGAACCGCAACGAGATATACATACATCACCAATTTTTTTATTATTCTTTATATTTTTATGTATAATTTTGTTTACCTAATTCTTTAGGTACTTTACAGGCGTGCACTGCACGAAGTTACTACTAACTTCGTGCAGTTCTTCCATTAATGAGATAGTTAGCAAAATATGTACTACAAAACTTAAATTAATTGTTACAATTTTACAATACAACAAACTTTCTAAGTAATTGTAAAAACAAAATTAATCTTGTCAATTGAATCTAAAAAATACAAAGCATTGACTTATTCTTCTTATACGAAACAAGGCACGGATTTCAGTGTGTTACTTTTAGAACTTCTGTTATGTTGGATCGTAAATACTTCATTTTGTTTGCGTGGGCCGCAAATATATTTTCAGCGTTACGAAACAGAATAACTTATGGATTTAGTCTGTGACAGGTTCTTGAGGCGTTATTTAAAGTTAGTAAGAAACGTAAACTTTGTGTCGTGAAAAGCTTGTCTCTACAAAATAGAATGCATATTATGTTATTTGTCTTTGACGTCTAAATCTTCTTTTAAAGTATATACATTGACAAATATGTTTTAGTTATATTTGCTATAACTATAGAAATATATCGAAATGTTAAAATTTAAATATTTATTGATATTTCTTGTGGCTAGTTGCAAGTGGGCAGCGATGGCCTCCCTTTGCTCTGCAGAGGAGGGCGGAGGGAGGCGGCGGACCGGTTCCACGAACTGTTGTTCTGGATCCAGTCTGCTGCTGGTGAGTCCAGGTGCTAGTGACTCGCCCAAGCCCATCGTCTGCCGCCCTAACTGGGGACCTTCGGGTGCTCTGAACGGGGTATATCGGACGCCTGACTTACAGGTCCCCGAGGTGGTCGGTGCATCTGGTGCTCCCGATGCACCGGTTAGCGGAGGGGGGCTTCTCTTTCGAGGGGCCCCTACCCGGAGGTGTTTGTTCTCTGGGATCAGAGCTGTCGGCGGGATGGGGGCAATATGTACAATGATACCCTGTCCTTGCCATCGGCAGCGTGGTGGAGCACACAGGTCGTTTTAGTCGGTGCGAGTCCGACATAACCGCCGCCTGTCCCCTTCGGGCGGCGGTACCCATAAGGGGTTTTTTCCTGTATAAAAAAAAAAAAATAGTTGCAAGTGGTATTAAAAAAAAGTAACATCAAATAATTTAAAGAAGCAGGCAGGAAAATTTTTTAAGAATTATTTTACTAGGATTATATCAAAGCAATTCTATCATAACTTCTGTACAATTGACACTGTTTTGCAGCAGTCTTTATTTCTACAATATTGTCTCTATGTAATCGAAATTTAATTTCTAAATGAAAAGAGTTAAACTTATTTCATTATTTTGATTTCAGGTCAAATAACTGAGATGCAAATAACTAATACTACTTGATTTATTAACATTTATACTATTTGTACATAAAAAGGAATTAATTAAGTGTGAATCAACAAAAAATAAATTAGGTAACTAAAAAAATAAATTTTTGGGTATCAAAGTCCGAAAGATTGCATCAACTGCTCCGAACTTAATTAGGCAATAGATGCAGTTTAAATAGAGGCAAATAAAGAATACTAAATAGCCTAATATACTGTAAAGGATTACTTAGATGATAAGAATGCGAAGACACAGCTACTCTTCGACCCTGTACAAGAGAATAATGTAAATATAACAATTTATAAGAATTACTTTTGAAAACACCAACCACCGAGTTTCTTGCTGGCTCTTTTCGGTAGGAACAGCTTTCCGAATCAGTAGCGTGGACGATTCGAAAGCACGTTAACAAGTTTACTTGAATAAAAAATATTTTGACTTTAGACTTTGACCTGTTGCTTCAGTCTTAAGACATTCATTTTGTCATAATCAAGCGTTAAACTAAAGTTATCTGTTCTATAAGCATCACTGACTTTAGAAACTAAAGATTTACATCGAACTTTTACTGTCTTAAAGATTATAGCGAGCGATATAACGTAATGTCTAATAAAGGTTAATGTACCTAGAAATAATAATTAGATAAGTGCGTTGGTCAGAACGTGAAATCTAGGTTGTGTAACTGACCGACAGGCGGTAACTGAGAGTTGAAGATACGGAAGTAAATGTAATGTTTTAATTTGCACCACCATCATTTATTTGCTTGACAAAACTAATAAAAAAAACTATTTTGCTATAATCCGCGATAAATATATAAATAACTAGCGGCCCCGCTCGCGTGGAAAGATTAAAACCGTAATATAGTCTTTTGACAACCATAAAAATTATTAAAGTGGGTCAATCTTAGGAGCTAGACATATGCTGTCGTGGACTTTTATTTACTTTTAGAGGGGAACAGTTTTGTAAAACACGATTATTGCGTAACTACTACCGTTTAGTCAGCGTATTCAAAGAAAGCCTTAATTTTTTAATGTTTTTACGGTTCAATGTTTCCACGCGGGTGGAACCGCTGACGTTTGCTAGTAAGTAGTAGTTAGTAACGGCCTGTTACTATCCCACTGCTGGGCATAGGCCTCCTCTCTCCATTTTTGGAGAGAAGGGTTGGAGCTAAGACCTACCACGCTGCTCCAATGCGGATTGGTAGGTTACACATATCCCTAGAATTAGAATTCTTGAGATATGCAGGTTTCCTCACGATGTTTTCCGTCACCGAAAAGCGTGTGACA
The DNA here is from genome assembly GCA_947086495.1 of Morpho achilles. Classification (NCBI taxonomy): domain Eukaryota; kingdom Metazoa; phylum Arthropoda; class Insecta; order Lepidoptera; family Nymphalidae; genus Morpho; species Morpho achilles. Next base: position 14,040,502 of record CAMTZB010000001.1, on the reverse strand, counting down.
AATTGCAATTATCAATTAGACACATAAGTTTTAATAGAAAAACTCATTGGTGTCAGCCCGGGTTTGAACCCATGATCGTCTCTAGAGATTCACACGGTCGCACCGCTAGGCCATCACAGCTTAGTAAGTAAGTAAGTAACAAGAATGATATTTTGAAACGAGCTCCCACCGAGTTTCTTACTTACTTCTCGGTAGCAGCAAATTATCCAACCAGCAGTGGAGCAGCAGCGATTGTTAGTCTTCGATAACAGAGGAAATCTATGCGCAACAGTGGGCCCCTTAATTATGGCTACACTAGGTATAAAAACGCCATATAATACCAAATGTAGTAAACGTTTTCTCACACATACTTTAAAGTCCATTGTTTGAATCGTTAACTAGGTAAGGTAAACATGACATGTTTAATATTGACTCCTCGCTCACTGGACGTGTGCAGTTGGTGACTAGTTACGTAACTGATTGGACTGGTTATCGTCCCATAGATGACCTTGATACTTGTCACATAGATTAAGTGCAACAATAGATAAGCGTTCATGAGATATCAAAGGTATTTTACATTTTAAAAAATTTATGCCGTGTTGTGTAATAAAACTCTATTATTAACTTTCCTTAATTATATTTTCGTACACTTTAATTAGTTCTCTTCTTTACAAAAGATCCCATATCCTATTCATCTTGTAAGTATCCGAGTAGAATAGACCAGCCTCATTACCGAGGTGTCGTAAAAGGCGACCAAGGTATTCGACCCGCCGTGTGGTATACGGATAAGTAGAATAGTTCCACCCTCTTTCTTACCGAGGTGTCGTAAGATACGACTGAGGTAAGTTGAAGTCAGGTTGGTGGCCGGTCGTAAAATACGTTGCCAAATCATGTGACAACCTATTTATAGTATTGAGTGGGATAAGGGCAGGAGGATTATTGAGATCGACGATGGAGGACTTATATTTAAATATTTAATATTGTAAGGAGGGGGGCGCTGGGATGTGATGGGATTATCCGAAGTCCGAAGAGAGGGAGAGGACACGATGATCCTAAAATCCGGAAACTTGCTTTACTACCGGGAGGGCGAACAACAGTCCCAAGGTGGTGTCGGGTTTCTCGTCCACAAGTCCCTTGTCAACAACATTGTTCAAGTTGAGAGTGTGTCGAGCAGGGTCGCGTTCCTGATACTCAGAATTACCGAACGGTATTCGCTGACGGTCATACAGGTCTACGCACCGACATCGGCACATCCGGACGAGGAGGTAGAGGCCATGTATGAGGATTTATCTAGAGCCATGCATGCCTCCAAAACCTTCTACACTGTTGTGATGGGGGATTTCAACGCAAAGCTGGGCAAGCGAAGCGGCACCGAGTTGAGAGTAGGGCAATTTGGATATGGGCAACGGAACCACAGGGGCCAGATGTTGGCCGATTTCTTGGAGAGAGAAGATCTCTATATGATGAACTCTTTCTTCAGGAAACGACCACATCGAAAATGGACCTGGGTAAGTCCCGACGGTTCCACGAGAAACGAGATCGACTTCATCATGTCGACCAGGCGTCATATATTCAATGATGTCTCTGTGATCAATACCGTGAAAACCGGGAGCGATCACCGTATGGTTAGAGGCACATTGAATATATGCGTACAGCTGGAAAGATCCAGACTGGTGAAGTCTACGCTCCGACCAACTCGAGCTCATATTCAAAACCCCGAGAACTTTCAACTCGAGCTGAAAAACCGTTTTGATTGCTTAGCTGACTGCGCTTCTGTGGACGATGTAAACGACAGGCTAACAGGAAACTGTCCATGCGGTGGGGTCCAAATTCTATAAGACTCACCGTAAGAGAACCAATAAATTCTCGACCCAGACTCTCAAGCTCATGGAAGAGAGGAACGAAATGAGGCTACAGTCTTCAGTAGACGCTTCGAGCTACCGTCTGATCAATAGACAGATTTCTAAGGCGCAGAAATGCGATCTGCGACACTTTAACACCGAATATATTCGAGATGCCATTGAGCGTAACAGGGGCTCAAAAGTGTTCGCAAGAGATCTGTCTATTGGGCAGAGGCAGTTAACGCGACTGAAGACCGATACTGGTAGTATCATTTCGTCTCGACCTGAGATTTTGGGAGAGGTTGAGAAGTTCTTTGGGCAGTTATACACCTCAACACAACAGCCTGTTGTCAATTTGGCAAAAGACCCAAGAGCCAAATTGACCCGACACTATACCGAAGATATCCCGGACGTCAGCCTATACGAGATTAGTACGGCTCTCAAACAACTTAAGAACAACAAGGCTCCGGGTGATGACGGAATCACTACAGAACTCCTGAAGGCGGGTGGAAAACCGGTACTCCAAGTCCTTCAGCGGTTGTTCAATTCCGTCATTCACGAGGGCACTACGCCGGAAGCGTGGCACAGGGGCGTGGTGGTTCTTTTCTTCAAGAAGGGTGATAACACCTTATTGAAGAATTATAGACCCATCGCGCTGCTGAGTCAGGTTTATAAGTTGTTTTCGAGAGTCGTAACGAATCGTCTCGCTCGTAGGTTCGACGACTTCCAGCCTCCCGAACAAGCCGGTTTCCGGAAAGGCTATAGTACCATAGACCACATATTTACGCTGCGGCAGGTTATACAGAAGACCGAGGAGTATAACCGGCCACTTTGCTTGGCGTTTGTGGACTATGAGAAGGCCTTTGATTCGGTGGAAACATGGGCTGTGTTAAGATCGCTCCAGCGATGCCGAATCGACTATCGGTACGTCCAAGTGTTGAAGTGTCTGTATGAAAACGCCTCAATGTCTGTCCGTATCCAAGACAGAACTACGAGACCAATCCAAATGCGGCGTGGTGTGCGACAGGGAGATGTCATCTCCCCGAAGCTGTTTACCGCTGCATTGGAGGATGTCTTTAAGCTATTGGATTGGAACGGATACGGCATCAACATTAACGGCGAGTACATCACTCACCTTCGATTTGCCGACGACATAGTCATTATGGCAGAGTCCCTGGAGGATCTTAACACAATGCTCGACGACCTCAACAGAGTATCTCAACAGGTGGGCCTAAAAATGAACATGAGCAAGACGAAAGTTATGTCAAACTCACATGTTCCGCTCCACCCGATCATCGTTGAGAACTCTGCACTCGAAATTGTTGACGAATATATATACCTGGGACATACGGTCCGGCTAGGTAGGTCCAATTTCGAGAAAGAGGTCAGTCGCCGAATCCAACTCGGATGGGCAGCGTTTGGGAAGCTACGCGAGATCTTTTCGTCCAATATTCCTCAGTGTCTGAAGACTAAAGTCTTCGAACAGTGCGTGTTGCCAGTGATGACCTATGGCTCTGAATCTTGGTCGCTGACTATGGGCCTCATAAGAAAGCTCAGAGTCGCTCAGCGGGCGATGGAGCGAGCTATGCTCGGAGTTTCTCTACGTGATCAAATCAGAAATGAGGAGATCCGTAGAAGAACCAGAGTCACCGACATAGCTCAGCGGGTCGCGAAGCTAAAGTGGCGATGGGCGGGGCACATAGTGCGGAGAACCGATGGACGTTGGGGTCTCAAAGTGTTGGAATGGCGACCCCGCACCGGAAAGCGCAGTGTCGGAAGACCCCCTGCTAGATGGACAGACGACCTCAAAAGGGTCGCGGGGAGCCGCTGGATACAAGCGGCACAAAATCGTGTGTTCTGGAGATCCCATGAGGAGACCTATGTCCAGCAGTGGACGTCCATCGGTTGAAGAAGAAGAAGGAGAAGAATTGTTTTCTACCCAAACATATAATAAAACGAATGATAACTGATTACTTAAACTATGCTACTATAAACTAATGTTACTAAAACTATAAATGCCGGGGGGCGCGCGTTGTTCGCGGTGCTTGTAGTCGAATGCAAAACTGAATGCGGCGACGCCGCGCGTCCGTATTTGTGCTGTTATGTGTAAGGTGCTAATATGCACCGAACAAATATAATAATTTTATATAAGAAGGTATTTAGGTATACTTGATCCATTGACCTTAGAGAAAGTTCTATAAAGTATTTCAAAGTTGTCCTAACAACATATTACTGTTCACAAGTATGGCACCATAGCGTGTAACTCCTTATACGCACACAATCAGGCATTGAACGAGTTTATGGTGTTGACCACATGCCGCTCATGGTTCACATACATGGTCATCTAGTACTATATAACTCAGTTTATTTAATTAATGCAAAAATATTGTATTACATTGCAATAACCTGCAATAAGAAAAAAACCGTGTAATGCTAAAAGTAGAATGGAACATTCGTTTTTATACGTTATGCATGGAAGGTTCGTAAAAAAACATGTACTACAAACCACAGACTATACCCCTAGCTCTGCACACATTCACTACCACAATCTCAAAAATCGTTTCGCTTCAATAACCGAAGTATCATCAGGAGATAGACTTTACGACAAATCGCAAAGCGCATCGGTTTGTTGTGCTCTACTTTATATTTTATGTAATCGCTAATTATAGCAAAGTAATGAAAACATAATTCTTAAGGGCAAACGTTGTTTTGCCGTATAAATTATTTCTAGGGAATTCCTAGTGTACATAATAAAATAACTTAGGGTTATGAAAAATATATAGCAGCCGATTATCAGACCTACTAAATATTCAATAAAATTTCATAACAATCGGTCAAGCCGTTTCGGAGGAGTATGCTAACTAGCATTGTGACACGGAATTATATACATAAGATATAATTTTATAAATTATTCACCTTTCATATGTATGTATGTATATATATTTTTAATAGATTATTTTTATCATAAAAACATGTTCACTCAATCTATACTTTATTCACCTCATACCTACACTTTCAAAATTACAGCTGATCCATCTTTCAAAATTGAATTGACTTATAAATAAAAGTCATCATTCTCCTGCCCTTATCTAAGTGGGGTCGGCACAACATGTTTTTCTCTTCCATTCTCTCCTATCACTCGTCAACTTTTAAATAATAATCATTTTCAATATTCAATTTAATATTAAAACTGAATCGATATTTTTATTTTTTTATCGCTTTGAATGCATTAGTTAATGCCCCAATGACGCTTTGCTTTCCACAATCGATATTTTATTACGCTTAATAACTTTGGTTAATCGAAAACATTACCTTGCAAAATTGCATGTCGCGTAAAACTAATAAAGTATTTATAGCTGAAACATACTGGGTGACTAATTGCATAAAGCACTTAAATATTTTAAGTCGCTTTAATAGTGACCTCTTATTTACACCCATGATTTTAAATTTGTTATGTTTAAACGCAAATATGTATTATTATTAATTTTGTATTTTTATACTTGTTAATTGTAATAAATTTTTAGTAAATGTTAATAAAATGTGATAGCTTAATATGTTAATTTACAAATTTTCGTAGGAAGTTTATGGTAACCTTGTGCAATTATTTGCATTCTAAAAAGCCGCGTTTATTTTATTCAATACGTTATAAGTCAAATGACATCATTGTATTAAATGTTCATACAACTTATACATTTTGTTGTCTAATATGATGTTCTCATTGATTTGATTTAAATTTTTGATGTTCTAAAAATGGTAGTTTAGTTAAACGTTGATGTTATTTAGTTACTCTAAGGATAACACACAAAAATAATGGAATAAAATAAAATTTATTTCTGTAAGAAGGGTGAAACTTAAATATAACGATATCATTTGAATTGCTTTTGATACTGTAACATATATAATTTCTAAAATATTCAGTAAGTAATTTTGGATAAATATCGACAAATCTATTGTTAGACTTTAATGTCAAACTCCTATTATTGTACAAACTGATGTAGATTGTCACGACACAATAGTTCGCTTACTCACTGCCAATCCTTTGCAGTGGCTCGTAACTTAAATATTTAACGTTATTGTTATTGCGACAACTTTGCCTAATGAGTCCAAGCTAATTTGGTGTTTAAATTAATTTAAAATAGTTCCATATCGAATTATCAATCAAATCTAATTGACTAAATGTGGTAATATTCTGAATGCCTACACTATGTTTTTAACAGTGCTTTTCACAATATGTTATAACACGATAACTTAATTTTAAATTGTAAAAATTAGGAGTAGGTATAATTACATCAACGTTGTCGTTTAAATAATTTTAGATAGTATAATAATCTTTCTGTATGAGCATCTTTTTTATGGTTACTTAATGTAACGAAAAAAAAGATGCTCACTGATGTAATGACTGTATTTCAAACAGTATTCAAGTAAACATTAGCAATTCAGACTAATTCACAAAATATTAACGGTTGTAAAATGGAATTAAAATAAATCATCGTTCAAAGAAAAAACAAAGATACAAAACTACGTTCCATTTACTGCTACGGTTTCTACAATTTCACGCAGTTCTTTAAATTACATACGAAGCGTTCAAATTTGAAATTACGAAACATCCGTTATTCAATATAATTAACTTACAGAATAATTTTGACGTACGTAATGAACAATATTTTGTTGTGTACATGAAGATAACAGAATTAAGAAGCACCTATCATCTAAAAGAGAAAAACGCCAGAACGACTCTCTAAAATCTGTACACTTTATTTTCAGTCCACATGTATCACCAGAAACAACGATTCCGTCTACATCGGGCCTCCAAACAGAGCAAGAGAACAGAGACAGTATGAGAAAGAATGATGAAGAAACGAATGGGAGAGAGAAAGAGAATGAGGGTTCGGTGTCTGATTGGGTATCGGGGGGGCCGATCGGAGCTAAAGGTGCCGTACTCGTCTTCAGGTCGTGCGTTCTCGCATCAAGAACACCCTCCATGGAGTCGACAACGAAAACGGTTGGCAATAATACAGGGACCACGATATTGTTAAACAAAGCGAAGAACATGGCTAGAAGGTTAGTCGCGGAGCCCCATTCGTTTAGCGTTAGACCAAAGAACATCATGCACGATGTCATGGAGACATTTGGTAATAGCAATAAGTATACAGGGCAAGCTTATATTGTAAGACACGTTAGCGCCGCCGAAGTGCCTGAAACGCAATCTCTAGAGGAACAGGGCCACGAGCCCGCCGAGCATAAAAGGGATATTGATGACGTTTTAAATGATCTCAGTAAGATAACGCTTAAGAAGAATCTCAATATTGAAAATACAACAGCTAATATTAAGCCACCGGAAGAACCGCCGCCAAATATAAAAGGTGAGTTTGTATCACGTTTTATATTTTTCTATCCTGTTCCCGAAGAAATTATAGGACTTTGTATACCGTAAATTTAATCCTGGTATATAAGCTTCAATTATAATAACTGTCGTCAATATTGGTCCAGCGGAATGGCTGTAAATGGTTAAATAGACATATTTTTAGCTTTTCTATTTTAGTATGGATTCATATTGCGAAACGAAAATGTCTCCGCTAGCGGCGATATAACTCAATTTTGGTCGGCTTAGGAATGAGATCTTTGGAGGATTGTCTCTATTTTAACCTTATTTTCATTCACATATAGCTTATTTATTTCAGAGAAAGAAGAGAAGAAAGGCAAAAAGAGCAAAGGAAAGAACAAGCGTAGGAATTCTCATGGCCAAAGAGCGGCATCACCCACCCTCGACAGCGATGACTCCGAGCATATGCTAGTCAAAGAAATGGACAGTATTAAGGTAGGTTCGGCCCCCATAAATCGCAAACACAAAACATTAGTAGCAATAAGAATTAGTTTCAAGGTAAACTGTAGCCCCCTGTAACACTGTAGATGTTCGTTATCCAGTACAAGCGGAGTGGCGGCGGCCATATCCAATAGCGGTAGCCGTCACCCACACTTGTGTTAAAGATGACCACAATTTGGGCGTCTCTCAACCCCATACGGAGTAAAAAACAAAACACTACACCTAATCTTTCTCCATGTAAATTCATGCTACACGCACAGACTGTTCGTGGTTCAAGCAGAATGTCAATCTTCAAGAAACCCTATCACACTACTAGCTCATCCGTTTACCTTCTAGAATATTAATTATAGCGTTTTCCGAAAAAAGAAAGAAAGCCTACTGATTGATATAACCTTTTTCTATAAACTTATGAAATTAATTGCTTGCGCCTACATTACTGTAAAAACGACACCAAAATAAAGCATCCCTGATTCGCAGGAACGTACATAAAAAATAAACATCCAGACAGAAACACGTAGAAATAGAGAATGACACGCGCATAACACAAATTATTCATCGTTTAACATAAAGTTGCAGTGTTTTGCTACCCTATGCCTTGGGCCGAGAATCATGCGGGAGGACCTTAGCTATGATATATTCTTTATTTTATATTTTCAAATTTTGCCTAGGCTTTTGCTCTCATTTATCCTACGCGATAGCACTGCAAATGCCGCTAAGTCTAATTAAAATTGATTTTAACCTACAAAATATTCCGTTGTGTAACATCTTCCGTTAAATCCATATATTTCACGCGAGGTCAAACATGTGAGTAATTATATGATAATCAATCAAATATTAGATTAAAATCATATTGTATTATTACTAAACTAGGGACGGCAGTAAAAGGATTTCATGTCTTTATGAACCATCTTTTATGCACATCCACTTATACGGTAAACTAATCAATCCAGAAATTTCTATATTTCTACTAATCTTTGGTTATTATTACAATGGTAGAAATACTAAACACAATTCTCTACAACTGAAAGTCCCATAGTACTGACGTGAAGCGAATATGAACAATTCCTTAAATTACAAATCCCTTCGCCCGTATAATTTACAGGTTTTGGAAAGCAGTCACATGCCTGCGCGAACCCTCAAAATAACATACAAGCTAGTCAACACGGAAACGAAATTACTACATCGCCTACTCCAAGCCCATGGACTGCAGGAGGCGACCACCGACGCCAAGGACTTCAACCTGATGTGGGCGGGCCTTCATCCCAAGCCTGACGTGTTGAGGTCCCTGACGCCCTACCAACGAGTCAACCATTTCCCAAGGTAATAATTTAACTATTGAACTAGCTGATACGACCCAGTGCAATCTTTGATCCATAGATAAACTTTATAGTTATTTGATAGCTTAAATTCTTATAATATTAATGGCAAGCCTGAGCACACGCGGAAGCTGTTGCAAGATTCGTTCTCCGACATACTGACTCCAAATTTCTACGATTTAAAAAAGATAGCGTAAAATGCTAAAGTAGCAAATGATCATTTAAGTCCTTACAACTATTAATTAAAATCATTATAGCCATCTCGTGAAAACTAATTTAAAACCTGAACTGATGTTGTTTCCTAAATACATTTACGAATTGAGTGTGACCCGGTGTGACTTCCGGAAAAACACATACTACATAATTAAGGGGTATTTTAACATTTAAGGGGGTAAAGGGGGTTGTAAAATAAACATTGTCGTCTCGCTAAAACATTTAGAGTAATTTGCGGGTAGGGAAAACCTGGTGAAACAATTACTGGATGCGCATGGACTGGTCGAAGCTCACCCTGAATCTAACACCTGGACCCTCCTGTGGTCAAATCCCCTGATACCTTTCAATATCCTGACGGTTCTCAGTCCTCATCAAAAGGTCAATCATTACCCGAGGTAAGTCAACTTTAGGTTTCGAAACAGTTGAAATGAGAAATCAGACAATTCCCCCAAAATTCCGAGTGTAAATGTTTTATAGTAAATTTTGTTTATGAGCTTGCCGTTACACAAGTTCAAAAAAAGTAATAAAATTACTTATTAAACAATTGAAGACTTTGTAAATGATAAGAAACTTTAGATTTGAGTTGCAACCAACCTACGCACTACATTACATTTTATTCTAGATAATTATTAAAGCACCAGAATTCACTCTTTCAGATCATATGAATTGACGCGCAAAGACAAACTATTCAAGAATATAGAGAAAATGCAATACTTCCGTGGACTCAAGCATTTCGATTTCATCCCCACCACTTTCCTGATGCCCGCCGAGTATAAGGAGCTGTGCACGACGCATTATAGGACGAAAGGGCCATGGATCGTCAAACCGGCGGCGTCTAGTCGAGGACGCGGAATATACATCGTAAATACGGTGAGGTTTGGGTTTTTTTAGATAATCTGTTTTTTATCGGTCACGCAATATCCTACTTTTGGATTGCTTTGGAAGCTTCTTTTATTGTTAAATAATAAGGTTGGAGATTAGACCACGCTGCTCAAATGTGGATTGGTAGGTTACATAACCCAAGATTCCTCTTATGATGCAGGTTCTACGTTATACTAATACTTTCATGATACTTTAGGATAGGTGCATACAAATGAGATGAAAATGTTAAGGTGGAATTGAAGGAGATAAAGTTTAATAGATTACGAAATAAGTGTATTAGGAGAAGTCTGAAAGTTGCGCCCGTTATAGAAAAGATGAGAAGTGCGAGATTAAGTTGGTTTGGACATATAATGAGAAGGAATGTTTATTACGTGACTAAAAGAGTTTTAAACATGATTGTGGATGGATACGTGACCAAAGGAGATAGATTGTATGAAGTATGAAGTAGTATGAAGTATGACTTTCCTCTGAAAGGAGTTGCGCCAGAATTGACGAATGATATCAGAATAGGAGATAAAAACATATTGTGTCGACCACACTAAGTTTGGAATATGGTTAGGGGATTAGTGATAAATATCTGGTTAGGCCCATTTCGAATGGATATGAGGTCTTTAATGAAATTCGAATTCACAATATTTTACTGGATTCATCCATAATTGTAAAGTAATTATGTGCGTTGACCCCTGGAGCTGAACGCCTTCGGGCTAATAAACAGTCCTTAGCCTGATATAAGCCATTGGTTCCATTTTCAGCCAGAACAGATACCAAAAGGCGAGAATGTCGTAGTGGCTAAATACATAGACAAACCACTCCTTATAGGCGGTCACAAATGCGACCTGAGGCTATACGTGTGCGTGACATCCATAGATCCTCTACTCATATACCTTTACGAGGAAGGACTGGTCAGATTCGCAACTGTCAAGTACGACAAGACAAACAAGAACCTCTGGAATCCCTGCATGCATCTGTGCAATTATAGCATCAACAAATATCACACAGATTATATCAAGTAAGTTATACGAATCGCCAAAATTTTGCTATTTTGGAATAATTCGTATAGTTGTAACACAACTCAAAAAATCATGTTTTGACAGAAATGGGTTTATAGTTTTTATTGCTTAGGCAAATGCGTTAATAAATACTTTAGTTTGCTCAAGCCAACAGGCTAATATTGAATTATGACTTATGCTGGTATTGCTGCTGAAATGATTGTGTATTTTAATATTTACACGTATTCCTTGCCCAAAACACGCGTTTTTTGAGTTGTGCCACTATTGCAGCCAGCATTTAAAACGCACTATTGCCTATTTCATATATTGAGTCGATTGCATAAACCATATTCTTCACATTTTATCGCCTTTTAAACTTCCCTAGACTTCTACAAATATTTCAAAACTAAAATTAGCCAACTCGCTTCAGCCATCCTCGACGTTTTGTGAGACTAACGAACGTCATTTCATTTTTATATTTATAGATTATTGTTATTAGAAGAGGTAAAAGTGTTTTATGAAAAAAACTGAAGATTATATAATTAACTGGCGACCTGCCCCTGCTTCGCATGGGTATAAAATATATATCCCATGTCAGTCACTGTAAAAAAAATGATTTAAATCGATCCAGTAGTTTTGGTTTATTCATTACTGCCCGTGGCCCGCACGCGTTAAATTTGGAGAAAAACAATTTCCTTTCCCTATACCAAGAAGATTTCCTGCTATCTTTAGAATATCTAAATTCATATAGTACATTTTTACTTATTTACTTTTACATTTTCCTATGTATTTTATTTTTACAATTAATTACAGAATGTCTTTAAACAAACTCTTGAAAGAGGGACATAGCTGCTAAAGTCGAAGTGTTATAGGGCGAAGCGCGGCGTCCTCACGGCATTTTAAATCTGTAATATCTCCGAAAATGTTCACTTAAATTACATGCTGTAAACGGCCATATTGATCTATATTAAATCAACTATTTATTTAAGGTACTTAATTGGATAAGGATTAATGCTGTATTGTATAAAAATCGCTTCAAAAATATGGCATTATTTTTCGTAAATGGTAAATGACAAAAAATGCTTTAGTGGGTTATCCATAAGAGATAGACATATACCATCGCGGATTTTTCTGTAGACCTTTTCAAGATGTACAAATACTTAGTACATTATTTTGATAAATCTCGTAGGGTTTAGCCTGCGTTTGCAATGTAAGCGGAAAAAATGTAATTATTTACAGAAACCTCAAAAATTACAGTATTTCTCTACTCCGTATTGAATGTTATTATACGTACAAACCTTCCTCTGGAATCACTCTATCTATTTAAAAAAACCGCATCAAAATCTGTTGCGTAGTTTTAAAGTTTTATGCATACATAGGGATATTGCGACTTTGTTTTATAATATGTAGTGATAGTGATGTCATGTTAAAAAATAAATAATGCACAATTTTTTTTTACATTTTTCCATTTTATTTTTATATTAGTATTTTACAGAAGATTTATATAATTTGCAGTAATGGGATATATTAATAATATTTTAGATGCGATGACCCGAACGCAGGTAATATAGGTCACAAATGGACCCTCTCGGCACTGCTGAGGCACCTCCGGAAGCAGGGTCGAAACACGGCGGCCTTAATGGCAGCCGTCGAAGATCTGGTGGTGAAGTCCATCCTCTCCTCGGCGCAGACCATCACAGCGGCGGCGAGGGTCTTCGTGCCCAGTCTCTTCAACTGCTTCGGTAAACGATTTGATATATCAGGAATTGACTACTAACGCCGTGTGGTGTTCGGCTGAGTAGAATAGACCAACCTCATTTCTTACCGAGGTATCGTAAAAGGCGACTAAGGTAAGTTGACCCACCGTATGGTATCCGGTTTAGTAGAATAGACCACCCTCTTTCTTACCGAGGTGTCGTAAAATACGACAGAGTGGGAACGCAGCCAAATCATGTGACAGCATGTTTATAACATGTTGTGCCGACCCCACTTAGAGTGCGATAAGGGAAGATGATGATATCAGGAATTGACTACGTTTAACCAGAGATAAATAAAATGAAAAACAACTAGAAAACACGTTTTCGAACTACAAGTTTTAAAATGTCGAAAAATATTTTTGCATATGATTGGGTATAAAGCGTTGGCATTTTGCGCCATATTATTCATAAATAATGACCACTCTACGCTTTTTCCACTTTCGGGTTGTTGATTAGTATATAAACTTTGATTTAAATCGATATAACCATATTATCATTGGGAAACTACTATTCATATATGAATGAATGAATAACTCTTTATTGCACACCAGGTAAATAATATACATAAAACAAGACAAATAAGAACATTTAAGAGTGCAAGGGCGGTCTTATCACTAAAAGTAATCTATATATAGTTATATCCCACTTTTTTATGTATGTGTTGGGAATTCTAATACGTCTGGCCGGCAACACCGGACGGCCTCGTTACTACGGCAACGAGAATAATAAGGAAAAGGAGTAACAAGGCTGTCAATTTTGGAACTTATATAATCTTGGATAAGAAATATATAATTGGATATAACACACAGATCCTATTCTTGGAATTATCCCCATCATAATTTGGTGAAACCGGACGTGATCGTGATCTACGTGATACTATTGCGCGAAGGATCTGTGTTGTCTTTTGTTTTACTCACAGGGAAGTACGCCCAATTTTGGTATTATACTTTGTGTGTGCAGACGGAAGAACGTTGTGTTCATGATTGTTTTGCATCTGCAAACAGTGTTCACATCCGCTATTATGCATTATGGTTAAAGTGCTACTCTGTAGTTTGCATCTTCAATACTACTAGCTTCCCTACTTATATCTATGGAGTCAGATTAAAATTCTTTCTAAAAATACTTACTTTATTCTGCTTGAGTTTAAAGCTTCTATACTTATTAAGCTAGATTGCATAGCCTATTATTCTGTCCACTACTTTGCAATCTAGTCTCTTTGATTAAACTCAACTGAATACTATTACTATAGTACTTAAAACTAGCCCTAGATTGAACTAGGTAAAACTATAAAGCTATTTACTTTACTATGAATACAACTGTGTTACTCTAAACTACTTATATTAAAATTAGCTACCTACTTAACTATCTACTTATATAAGAACGAATGTTACTCTCTTACAATATTATTGAAGTTATAAATACTGAATTGAAACAATTAGAATTACTTACTTATCTTTATTTCTTATAAATATTGACATTAAATAAACTGTCTATAATTTCATTCTTGTTTGCATCTTTCTAACTAACAATCTAAATCATTCTAGGTTCTTTGTGGCCACTGCTTCTCCGACCCCGCGTAAAGTTGGTGTTCGGTGCTGTTACATCGCGTCGACTGCGTGTGACCTCCACTGACCGCGAGCACCTGACTGGGGCCGGCGTCGTCATTTTTTGACGCTGTAACTAACGTTGCGGTTTCTTTGATACCTATATTGTCATTACTTACCTCGAACAGTCTGTTTAGTTTGATTATTGCGATAAGGTATTAAATTGTTATTTACTATGGCGGAAGATTTGAAAGAACTTGTTCGGAAACGTGCTAGTATAAAGAGTCGAATTACGACGTTTGCGAAATACTTAAAAACTACTACATTAATTGATCCTAAGGAACTTACAAAGGCATTAGTTGCGGAACTTGAATTAAAACTATCGCGACATAGAGACTTATTTACTCAGTTTGATTCTTTAAAGGATAATATTGAGATGTTAGATTTCGATCAGTTAGAGGAACATGAGAAAATCGAAAATGATTTTTGTTTGAATATTGCTCGTGCCGAAAGTATAATTCAAAGTGTAACTGCTCTACATGTGTCCTCAAATTATGGCTCGATAGCTGGCTCAAAAGTGCCTTCGCACTCTACTGAAAACGTTCGTAACCATAATACTGATAGTATAAAGCTTCCCACCATCCAACTTCCGCGTTTTGACGGTAACTACCTTAAATGGGTGGAGTTTAGGGATACGTTTGAGTCTTTAATAAATAGTAATAATATCCCTGACATCAACAAATTTCATTATTTACACTCTTCACTTGAAGGCGGAGCGTCTCAAGTTATAAAATCGGTTGAGTTTACTGCTGCTAACTATAAATCTGCTTGGGATTTGCTTGTTAAACGTTATAATAATAATAGAATACTTGTAAACAACCACTTAAACTCTCTTTTTAATTTTGAACCGATTTCTGAGGAAAGCTTCAAGTCTCTGCGTTATATGATTGATTATTATTCTAAAAATTTGAGTTCCTTAAATAATTTAAATGAACCTACTTCTCATTGGGACACATTGATTGTTTATGTGATGGTGTCGAAACTAGATGGCGCCACTAGTCGCAAATGGGAAGAAAGTAGGACTAACACGAGTACTTCGCCTACTTTAGCTGAATTTAATGAGTTTTTGCGCAATCGCGCTGATATTTTAGAAACTTTGCAGTATAATAATGTCACTAAATCTGAAAAACAAAGATAATTTTCAAAGGAACATAAACTTTCTACATCTTTTGTAGCTTCTCCTACTTTGAGAAATGCTAATTGTGTTATTTGTTCAGAACAACATTTAGTGTATAAATGCGATAAGTTTAAATCTATGTCAATAGACTCTAGATATAGTGAGGTTTTAAAATACCGCTTGTGTCAAAATTGTTTGCGTCCTGGACATTTTTCTTCTAGGTGCAAACATACTCCATGCAAGTTCTGTAACAAAAAACATAATCTATTATTACATAGAAATACTAGAATGATATCTGGCGCTTCTGTCGCAGCGTCCGCTCCTGCGACCTCTTCGTCTGAAGAAACTTCTGCTCAGATTTCCACTGTTGCTATGATAGATCCTGTATCATTGTCCGCTGTAACTCTCGGTCAGGTCTTGTTGTGTACTGCTGAAGTGGAGCTTGTTGATACTAATACTAATAAGTGTTATGTTGTTAGAGCTCTTTTAGACAATGGATCTCAGTCTTCTTTTATTACTGAAAATTTGCAAAATAAATTACAAATTCCTTGTTCGAATACTAATCTGTCTATTGCCGGTATAAACAATAGAGTCACTACTACTACTAAGAAATGTAAGGTAACATTGAAGTCACGGGTGAATACTTTCAAGTGTAACGTTTCTTGCTATGTCATACCTGCGATTAGTGGTAAACTACCTTGTGTCGAGGTAGATACTTCGCGACTTTCTCTTCCTGATTCTATTGAACTTGCTGACCCACATTTCCATCATCCTTCTGATATTGATATACTACTTGGTGCCGATATTTGTTGGGAAATAATGGATTCTAAACAAATCAAGTTAGGCAAAAATAAGCCCATGGTCCAGAAATCTAAACTAGGTTGGCTCGTGACAGGACCTACTCAGGGTCCTACTTCTACTACTCATTCTAACTTTTGTCAAGAGATTAAAGATTCTATTGCTAAATTCTGGGAAATCGAAGATATTCCTTTAGCTACTAATATATCTCCTTCTAAAGATAAGGAATATTGTGAAAATCATTTTACTTCTAATACTGTGCGCTTGGATAATGGTAGGTTCTCTGTTAAAATTCCTTTTCACGAGGTTCCCGAGGTGGCTCTTGGCGACTCTTATCATCTGGCCAAGAGGCGATTCTATAATCTGAACTTGAAAAACTAGGGCATCTTACTAACTTGGGTACCGTGAGAGAAGTCATGGACGACTTACCTTTTGTTACTACATTCCTCACCATATGGTATGGTGAGGCACAATTTCTATGTCGATGATTTGAATACTGGTTCTGATTCTAAAACTGTCTTTCTTTTCTACTGTAAAAGAGGTTATTGATAAACTTAACGAAGGTTGTTTTCCTTTGAGGAAATTCCGTACTAATGCTCCTGATATATTTGACGATATTCCTACTTGTAATGAATTTCAAGATTTCTGTAAACAGTCTTCTGTATTGGGACTAAGATGGATACCTGACTCTGATACTTTACATTTTTCGGTTGATGTCGAAAACATTGCTAAAGTAACTAAACGTTCTATACTCTCAAACTCTTGTAAAATCTTTGACCCATTGGGTTTGTTATCAGCTTGTACCATATTCCATAAAATTACTCTTCAAAAATTATGGCTTTGTAAACTTGACTGGGATTATAGCCTCCCAGAAGATACAAAAAAATCTTGGCTAAGCTTCTATAATGAGACGAAATTGTTTGAAGACATAAATGTTTCTAGATATGTACTTTGTGAATCTCCTACGTCTGTAGAAGCGCACTGCTTTACAGATGCGTCACAAGACGCTTATGGGACATGCATTTATCTAAAATCTACTAATGATAAGGGTGATCAATCTGTTAATTTACTCTGTGCTAAGGCCAAGGTCAGTCCGTTGAAATCTGAAACTATTCCACGCTTAGAGCTCCTAGGCGCTTTGCTTGGCGCTAAATTATATTCTAAGGTTATACAGTCACTTAAAATTCCTATTACTCGTTCTGTATTCTGGACAGATTCTACTATTGTTCTGGGATGGCTGCACACTCCACCTAAAACACTTAAAACGTTTGTTAGTAATCGTATTGAACAAATTAGGGACTTAACTAACGAAAACTGCTGGCGTCATGTACCTACCGAATTGAATCCTGCTGACATGGCTTCCAGAGGGATTCAGCCTCGTCTTCTTCCTGGGAATGTCTTTTGGTGGCACGGCCCGTCCTTTCTGGCTAAACCTGAAAAAGAATGGCCTTCTTCTCCACATGCTCCTGCTGTGTTACCTGAAACAAGAATAAGCTTAAATACTAATATTCTACCTAATGATGTAATACCGTTCAATAAATACTCTAAACTCTATAAATTGCAAAGAATTATTGGTTATGTACTGAGATTTATGAATAATATTAGAAAAAATAATACCAAAATAACTGGTTATCTCACCTGTTCTGAATTGCACACTTCAATTACCTTGCTGGCGAAAGCTTCACAGAGAAAAACTTTCATTAAAGATATACACTCGCTAGAAACTGATAAAATCCTAAATCGTAAATCTTCTATTCTTTCTTTAAATCCGTTTTTGGACGATCAAGGCATATTACGTGTCGGTGGTCGTATCGACAACGCTTCATATTGCCCTTATGATAAAAGGCATCCTATTTTACTAGACCCTAAACATGTATTTACGAGAATGTTATTTGAAAAAGAACACTTACGGCTTTTACATTGTGGTCCTCAACAGTTGTTGAGTTCCATTAGAGAACTTTTTTGGCCATTAGGTGGCAAAGTGTTAGCAACTGCTACTGTACGATTATGCGTACGTTGTCAAAGATTTAGGGCTAAGCCTATGCAACAATTAATGGGTGACTTACCTGAACCTCGTGTTACTCCTGCTTCTCCTTTTGAGACTTGTGGCACCGACTTCGCTGGACCTTTTCTTATTCTTAATCGTAAAGGTAGAGGTGCAAAGACTTCCAAGTGCTATTTATGTATTTTCATCTGTTTTGCTACAAAGGCTGTACACTTGGAAGTAGTTAGCGACCTAAGTAGCAATGCGTTTATTCTATGCTTGCGTAGGTTTATCGCAAGACGTGGTAAACCTCATACTATTTTTTGCGATAATGGGAAAAACTTTGTAGGAGCTAGTAATGAACTAAACAGACTTCTAAAGAAATGTCAAGCACCAGTCAGCGACTTTGCGTGCAATGAAGGTATTAATTTTAAATTTTCTCCCGTCTATGCACCTAGTTTTGGTGGGGTCTGGGAGGCAGGGGTTAAATCGGCCAAATATCATTTAAAACGAATAGCAGGTAACTCTAGTCTAACTTTCGAAGAATTGTATACACTGTTTGCTCAGGTTGAAGCGATCATGAACTCACGTCCACTTACGTCAATGTCATCTGATCCTTCTGATCTACTACCCTTAACACCTGGGCACTTCTTAGTGGGTCGACCGTTGACTTCACTGCCTTCGCCTAATATCGAACGTATCAGCCTCAACAGATACGAGCTGATCGAACGCCTGAGACATCACTTTTGGTCACGCTGGAAAAGGGATTACTTGTCGACTCTACAGGAACGTGTGAAATGGAGGACAAGACAGCGAGATGTCAAGATCGGTGATCTTGTCTTCGTACTGGATGATCACTTACCGCCGATGAAGTGGCTTCTAGGCCGCATCCATCAACTCTACCTTGGCGCCGACGGACTATGCAGAGTCGTCGACGTTCAAACTGCAGGTGGTATCATCAAGAGATCCATCTCGAAACTTTGTGCACTGGAAGGCACGTCAGATTCCCAAGAGCTCTTTGGGAAGCAAGTTCCCAAGGGGGGGGAGGATGTTGGGAATTCTAATACGTCTGGCCGGCAACACCGGACGGCCTCGTTACTACGGCAACGAGAATAATAAGGAAAAGGAGTAACAAGGCTGTCAATTTTGGAACTTATATAATCTTGGATAAGAAATATATAATTGGATATAACACACAGATCCTATTCTTGGAATTATCCCCACCAGTATGTGTAGGAAATAAAACGTCATCATTCTCCTGCATTCTCTGGTTGTAAGTCCTGCATTCTCCTCATGTTTATAACATGTTGTTAAATGACTTACAACCGGCTGCCTACCTGAAGTCATCTTACCTTAGTTGCTTTTTACGACACCTTGGTAATAATGAGATCTATTCCACGGATACGACATGGGGATTTTTTGCTTTCATAAGTTAAATAATTTTACTCCTCATTAAATTTCCATAAGGGAGGGAGGCTTTCACTTTTTATGAAAATCAATTTTTAAGGAGTAAAATTTAATAATTGATTGATGTTTCAACCAAATAAATCTAGTCGATTCTGTTATTAAATTTTTAGCACTCGATATTGTTTGATTGATTGAGCTAAATTATTGTTCCAGAACTTTTTGGCTACGATATTCTCATAGACGACATGTTGAAACCGTGGCTGTTGGAAATAAATTTATCTCCAAGGTACTAATATAGCAATATGTTATTGTATAATGTAATAAATGGTAACACTGTATAAAAGTGTAATGTATTTCACAGTTTGGCCTGCGAAAGTCCCTTGGACGCGAGAGTGAAGTCAGCCTTATTGGCTGACACTCTGACCCTGGTGGGTCTCCCCGCTGTGCCTATGTCCAAAAACGAGCCGTCCTCACAGAACAACTCGCTCAAGATGAGGATCGGAGCGGTGAGTTATTTACCTTTTTTTAAGCCAAAGTTCCTTTTTTTAAATTACAAAATTGGGCAAAGTTTCGACTCTTAATAATCATTGTCAACTAGAGAAAACTTCATCCTTGAGTGAAAAGGTAAAGCTAGTAGTAACAATTAAGCCATTATAAGCTTAATTTCAGGAAAGCAATCCACCACAGCCAATTGCCGTAAAACTCTAATCAACTTATCCTAAGTTAGAACAATAAATGTGATAATAAGTATGAGTATAAATATATGGAAATAAGTGAATCGTTAAATTAATATCTAAAAAACTATCAGAGGAAATGGTTAAAAAACCGCTTCTCTTTACCTTAATCTTTATGAATACTGTTAAGCTTATATTTTTTGCACTTGTTTGGACACATTACATATAGCAATGTACTGCATGAACGAAGTAATGAGTGACATTGGTGACCGTACAATTAAGAACCGCTTCTATTAAAATCACCCAAATCATTGGATGGACTTTTAACGCGCTATAGCATTGAATAAATAATTGAAAACCTCTGGCCTTGAATGGTCAACGCTTGTGATCTTCACTGTATATTAAGCGGGTTTTATTCTACCCCAGTGTCGGAGAGTGCATTCAGCTGAAAACACCTGCGTTCGTAATAAAACAAACAGCGCGAATGGACAACAGCAACAGAGCCAAGGTGTCGGACCCCTCGCTGGACTGCTGACCGGGGAGGAGTTGAGGATAGTTAGAGCTGTGAGAGCCCAATACGCTAGAAGAGGGGGTTTTGTGAGGATATTCCCAAGTCAGAACTCTTGGCAGAAGTACTCACAGTACCTTGGTGAGAGCGAGTTCTCTTTTTCAGTTAGAAAAGTTTATCCCTTATTTTCGTGGCTGATTCCATAGAAATGACTGATTTCGTGATTGATATTTACAATTGAAAAGGAGCAAACCAAAAAGTAGTTTGCAAAAACTTTAATATGTAACTTTTTAAATAACATCAGCCTAAAAAATGTAAGCATGATGCTTTTCCACATTGGAACAGTGGACTGAAGTATGTGGACCTTACATTGGTAAATGTAAGGTCCACATACTTCTTACCAATAAAAAAAATATCACTTTAACTTAACTGTAGTGGGAAATTGGCTAGCTTCCATATCCTTCACACTAATTTAAGAGTAACACACACACACACACACTCACACACAAACAAACACACACACATAAAAACACGTATAAAAATATATCATGTACTCGTAGTATAATTAATGTAGTTTTTAACTAATGCAGCCAATATCGTTTCACTTTAGTTTTTTATGAAAGTATTCATTACGTACGTACATAATTACTACATTCATTGTATTTTTTCATGAATAAATAAAGTATGCCTTTTTCTTAGGCAAAGGCATACTTAATGCCTACTTAAGGGCATTAATGTTAGCATTAATGCCTATAAGTTGCTGACATTAGGAGGCTGTTGTGTTCCTTATATAAACTAACGTGATCTCTCTAGAATTAATTAAAGTCAAGGTGGGAAATGGTGGATTATATGTCCAGACCCAGTCACCGGCATCCCGGTGTGTTCGACGTCGCTTAACAACAACGCCCCGTACACCGTGGTGCAGCACAACTACAACCTGCTGGTGCACTCGCACGTGCTGCCGCACTTCCAGCACGCGACAGTCGCTACCAGCGTCACTGACACACCGCAGAGGTATTGCACGTTATAATATTGACGGTGAAGGTGTTTATACGTAGCCAGAAGTAATTAGGGCCTATAAGAATCTATCAATGGGCCTCATAAGAAGGCTCTGAATCGCTCGGCGGGCGAGGGAACAAGCTATGCTCGGACTATCTCTACGTGATCAAATCAGAAATGAGAAGATCCGTAGAAGAACGAGTTAGCTCAGCGTGTCGCGAAGTTGAACTGGCGATGGGCGGGACACAAAGTACGTAGAACCGATGGGCGTTGGGGTCTTAAGGTGCTAATATGGCGACCCTGCACCGGAAAACACAGTGTCGGTAGACCCCCTACGAGATGGACTGACGACCTCAAAAAGTCTGGAGAGTCGCTGGGTCCAAGCGGCACAAGATCGTGTGGAGTGGAGATCCCATCCCATTGACAAAGAAGAAGAAGTAATTAGAAGGACAAATCATAAATAATGAATTAGTTTAACTCGTGATTAGAAAATATTAAGCCTCATCAGTCTGCAAAGAAAAAAATATGTATTTTTTGTATTGTTAAACTGCGCAAAGTATTTATAACCGCTAAGAACCTATTAACGGCAAAAGTCTCAATTTCGGATAATGGTTTCCACTATTTGATATGTCACCGCCACACGACCTGTAAAGGATTAATGCTCGCTGTCGTGCTGGCCTTGAGCAACATTAAAATTAAGTGTACTCCCCGAAAAGAACCCTTTCTATTAACATTTTATGTTTACTGTAAACTATTATTATATGACACTGGCACAGAACGTGCGGTGTAATTTTTATTCCGTTGAAAACGCTAGCCAGCGAACCGCTACCTGGTATAGTCAAGGGATAGTTGAACGAGGTTATTGCCCGAAACAAACCGTTGTCAGAGCATAGCTTGTATATACAACGGTTTTGTTGTCATGGCAACGCCTTTAATGGACCATCTTTTATTCATGCTGTGAATATTAGTTATTACATTGGTTCATTTGTTCAGGTTAAAGCGATACGAAGCGGTGTGTATAGCGGGCGCGGCGCCCGCCGTGCAGCTGACGGACAGTCCCGCGCCGCAACCCCCGTGTGATGCTCGTAGGGCTAAGGACCTGGTCAAACGGCAGCTGGCTGACGGGATGCGACTGACGTGAGTGACACCTTATAACTGAGTGCCCCACTGCTGATAATGGTAGGGGAGCCCAGGCGGGTATTTTCCGCGTTACTAAAGCGCGTTAGAAAATTATGTGAGGACAAAAGTTGTACCCTGTAATGTACCCCTTTAATGTAGGAGCCTGCGTTAAGGGCAGATTGTCAGATTAGTAAAAAAAATCGATCCTCCGAAAAACTCGAGCGCGTCAGATCAAGGCAAGGTAAGTTAAGTACATGCAGAAAACCTTAGATTTCAATAATCTGACGATTTAAGTGTGGTTTAAGGAAATAGGCGAGTCACAAAGATGTAAAAAAAATACGTTAACTCGAAAACTCGAGCGTGACTTTTGAATTTTGTTTTTATTTTGAAGGAAATCTTTAAGGATTACGGAATATAATCTGACGATTTGAATGGAGTTAGTTATGTAGCAAAAACCATAACTAAGAAACTGATGGGAACTGTATACTAACTGTAAGTTTAAAAAAAAATGTATATCTGTTTTGGAATATCGTAAAACCAGAATTTTTAATACTGTAATATAAAATAGTAAAAAAATTATAGAGTTCATAACCATTTCTTCTTAGAAACAGGAGGACAACGAAATTGATCAAATAGAAACCAATTTCGATGATGAATCTAGTGACGCAGAGGACTAAAATTCTTATTTTAATGTTTTTCATTTATATTTATTCAATAAATAGTAAAAAAAGACAAAAAAAAAATTCCAGTCGTCAGATTAACGATATTCCTCCACATGACTGTCAGATTATCATTTAGAACGTTAAGGACATCACGTTGAACTAGCTGTACAAATATCTGACGCGCTCGAGTATTTCTAGGTCTCAATTTTTTTTTTACATTTTCAAAACTGTTATTACTTTTAACCGCGTCCAAATCGTCAGTCATTCGAATTGGACACTTTATGAGTTTTTTTCTACCCCTTTTTACGGCTACCCTCCACTAACTACTCGTCAGATTAATATCGCTCAGTTATCAGAAGGACATAGCGCGTATACATTATGAATATCTGACGCGCTCGAGTATTTCCATGTAACTGTTTTTTTTTTTTTTACATTTTTGAAAGCTTGTACTCCCCTTGTACTTTCCTCCCCACTAAAAAAAACTCCATATAAACTTTTCTTCGTTTTAGGACTTAATCTTCACAATCCTATAGGTCCCAATGACGCTTTAGTCACTGCAAATTTAGCATCCCGGGCTCTCCTACTATAACAAGTAAAGTAGTGGCTTATTATTATCTCTCATCGGCCTCATCTCTTTTTTGTACAGAAGGTTCGAGCTAAGATCCACCTGCTCTAATACGAATTGATAGGTTACACATATGCCCAAAATTCTCCACAGATAATAAAAATGAGTTGCGTATTGTAACTCAGTAAAAATTTGTGACCATAGAGCTATTTGGCTCGGCAAGATACACGCACCAGCACACTTCCCATTTGCGCAACACACGATATCGAGTCATCAAAAAGCCGCTCACGTTTTGACAAGCGATTACATCACTTTTGTACCTAGTCTCTTCTCTTAACAACGATCAATACCAATTTGTTTTCATATTTTGTAGCCACGATAAAAATTGTTGTAATATAACAATATTAATAACGATTCCAGTAAAAATAGGCTTTTAAATAAGCTTTTAATAATACACCTGCTTCCCAAGTACCGGTGAGGTGAGGCGCGCGTTCGGGCTGTACCTGACGCACGTGCTGAAGCGCATCTCATCGCCCGGCAACGAGCTGGCCGTGCAGCACGCGGCGCTGGTGCTGCGCTTCCTGCGCCGCGCCTCGTCCTCGCTGCGCATGCCTTACAATGTAAAGGTGAACATGTTTATGCATGCCGCTTATTGATCGCACGCTATACTGAACTCTTTACTGCAAATAATCTAAGATTAATGAATTATCCTACTAATACTCGCGCACTATCATTTCATCATATTTATTTAGTAATAGTAGTAGTTGTATTTTGTCTTACTTATTTTAAATTAATATCTTGTAAGTAGCAGCCTGTGAGTAGGCCTCTTCTCTCCGTTTTCGTAGGGAAGGTTTTGGAGCTTAGACCTACGACGCCGCTCCAATGCGGGTTGGCAGGTTACACATATCACCAGAATTCTCTAGAGATATGCAGGTTTCTCACTATGTTTTCCTTCACCGAAAAGCGTGTGATAAATTGCAATTTTCAATTAGACACATAAGTTTTAACAGAAAAACTTATTGGTGTCTGCCCGGGTTCTATCCCGTGACCTCGTCGAAAGAGTCGCACGGTGTTACCGCTGTGCAACCACAGCTTTTAAATTAATATCTTATGTTCTTTTAATAATTTTAACTGTGAGGATGGCATACGCACACAGTTTTATACTATCGCAATGCCATCCTCGCAAATGTAGCATATATGTATATATAAATAAATACTATAAATGCGAAAGTTTGTGAGTATGGATGTATTTTTACTCTTTCACGGCGAATCCGCTGTATCAATTTTGATGGAATATTGATTTAATATACGCTCTAACTCTAGCACTCACTTACTATTGCACAAGTTGTCCCTTGGCTTGTACTGTTTCTTTTTTCTATTCATAACAACAGTCTACAAAAGATACTCAGGCAGTTAGACGCGCACGCATACACTCATTATCCCAAACACAATCACCCAAAGGCACTAAAACTGCATTGGCATTTTGTGCTTGTACATTTTGTACTGCTTCACTTTACTTCCCGTTGATGCTCAATCAATCTAGGGATAAACAATCTGGAGAGAAACACGGGTTTTAAACGCTTTTTAAGTAAACTTGTAAATAAGTGCTTTTCATGTCAACTCTACTGCTGGTTTGGGAAGCTGTTCCTACCAAGAAGAGTCGGTAAAAAATTCTGAGGTTGATCTTTTCAAAATATTCTCTTTTCTCGATGGACTTGTTTTCTTATTGTTTAAAATTATCCACATTGTGGATACAAATAAATAAATATATGTGACACTTACACACATGGTTGTCCGTCCCCAAAGTAACTTAATACTTGAATAAAGAATAATTTGAATTTGGCTATCACAGCTTAAATATAGCAAAGCATCTTGTATTCGTGCGTATGTATGTCTCTATATCAGTCCCCGCTACATAATAGCGTCCTCGCTCGCCGCAGGGTCCGCCCGCTAAGATGTGCGACAAGGACCGCTGCGCCGTGATCGCCAAGCAGCTGAACGACTTCCTGTACATGTACTACCGCGAGACCGACCTCTACACGGACAGCGAGGACCGCGCCGGCTGCGTGGCCAACATACACTTCGCGCAGTTCCTGTACGCGGCCAGGTGAGCTACTGGGGTGGAAGGGAGGAATAATATTCAACTAAAAACTATATAAAACAACGAAAGGTTTAAGTTAAGTATAAGAATAATTTATAGAATTAGGCGTTACTTTGCGGAGGTCCATAATACAAAAGTAATCAGAATATTATCACTACATATTATAAAACAAAGTCACATTCTTTGTCCATAGATCCCTATGTGTGCATAAAACTTTAAAACTACGCTACAGATTTTAATGCGGTTTTTTTTAATAGATAGTGATTCTAGAGGAAGATTTGTACGTATAATAACATTCAATACGAAGTAGAGAAATACTGTAGTTTTTGAAGTTTCTGTAAATAATTACATTTTTTTCCGCTTACATTGCAAACGCAGGCTAAACCCTACGAGATTTATCATAATGATGTACTAAGTATTTGTACACCTTGAAAAGGTCTACAGAAAACTCCGCGATAGTATATGTCTATCTCTTACGGATAACCCACAATAGCATTTTTTGACGTTTTCTTTTTTCGAAAAATAATGCCTTATTATCGAAGCAATTTTAAACAATACAGCATTAAGTATAGCAGCAATTAAATACCTTAAATACATTGTTGATTTAATATAGATCAATATGGCTGTTTACAGCATATAATTTAAATGAACATTTTCGAAGATATTACAAATTAAAAATGCCGCGAGGAGGGCATCGAGTGACTGAGTTCACTGAGTGACATGGGTTATATATTTTATATCCGTCCGAAGCCGGAGCGATCCGCTAGTTAATTATAAATACCCGCCTGACTGGCCCGAGGGCAAACATTTTCTATAAAATATATATTTATATATATTTTATTTAATTATCTATATATTTGTATTTAAGTATGTATTTAAAAATTATATATGTATATATTCACCAGTTGTCTGTCACCCATAACACAAGTATTAAAATTACTTACTTTGGGGACGGGCGACCGCGTGTGTAAGTGTCCTATATATTAATAAAAAATAGCAGTCATGTATTTTTGAATTGTTTACCATGTTTACCGTGTATATCGTAGCGAGGCGGACCTGGAGGAGGTGCTGCTGCTGCTGCTGCGCGCGGAGCGGTACGTGGCGCCGTTCCTGGGCGACGGGCGCGGCGGCGCGCTGTGCGTGGACCTGCCGCCCGAGCGCCGCGCTGCTGACGCGCGCCACGCGCTTCTGCGGCACCTGGCGGCGCTGGCGCACGTCAACTGCAGGAAGTACCGGTCAGTACGCAGCAAGCCGACTGCAAACTCAGCAGAACCACTGTCGAAGGTTGATAGTAGGACCGCGGAGGTATGTTCGTAATGACGTCATTTACTGTGACTGAAGAATACCAACCCTGGAGGAGTATGTCCGCAAACTCGTGCGCACCATGTTGGCCTGTGCGGACAACAGTGTGTCCACGGTATAGCACCAGTACAACAAAGATCACCAGAAGGACCACGACAACATCTGCCAAGAGAGCACCTCATTTCCTCCCTGGAGGGATATGAGTTTCAAGATACCGAGTAGCGCCAAGAAGTCCGACCGTAACTCGAACATAAGGCGTCCGCTTAACCAGCGTGACCCCTGACCTTTTGGTCGAATAAGGTGTCCGGACGATCAAAAAGCCCGGGTAAAGAGGCGATAAACCTCGAGGCCCGTAACTCCACCACGACTGGTGAGATGACCCGATATGTATAGTGTGTATTGCACACACGTAAAAATAATCGATTTTTAGATTTGTCGATTATTTTATTATTATAATCAATTTTTAAACAATATAAATCGCTATTTCAGAAATCGATTACATCAATTACCTACCATCTTTTTCTCTTGTTTTTAAGGTAAGATATGTGTTGTCTATGAAACCAGTCAGTTTGGTAGCCAATATACACATTTTCGACGAATTTCTGTTATTTTGTATTCGTACAAGTCGATTAAAAATTTTTCTTTACTCTAATTATTAATATCAAAGAAGGCAATTTACTCAAATATTCAGAAAAAATCAATCAATTTTTATTAATAGATTTTTTCGATTCGAGTTTATCGATTTTACAAATTTATTTTTTTTAAGTAAGAAATATCGATTATTTATTAATAAGTCACATCCTTGGTACACACCTCACTATACTCTATGTTAGGTAGCATTTGCTATAAAAGTTATTATAGAATTATTTTTCTATAATTCACGATTGTTAAGAAAATCTATGTAATGCTAATAGTAGGAAATAAAAACTGTACACATACCTCATACATACAGGATTGGTCAACGCACGTAATACAAACGCCATAACCAACAACACACTATACAATCATATAGTTATTATACTGGTCTTATTTAGCCGTTTCATTACAGCCCTGAAGCCGAAACCTCGAGTAGATCGGAACCGGAAGAGCCCTCGTCATCAGCTGAGAGTGTTTTACCGCCCTTCACGAGCTCCGACGTCGTGTTGAAAGAGTCTCTCAAAGAAGAAAAGCCTCTAAACCTAGCCCTCAAATACGCGCGATCATAGCGAAGAACCCTCTAAGGAATATCCTGGACGCCCAGAGTCACTCCAGGATGAAGTTATCGCAGATATCTATTCAGTTCTGGCTGTAAGAAGTAATATCAGTTTAACATAAGTAAGCGTGTATCTTATTAATAATTGATTATTTACCAAGCAACAAATACCCGGTATAATAACCGAGTACCTTAATTGAACGAGCCTTGCTCTGTAATTTTTTTTATATATACAAAAATAAGGGCTATGTGATATCTGCGACTCGATCTAGGATATTTTCATTTCTTTAGTCTGCCTCGGTCCCCATTGAGCTATTACAACTTTACGAATGACAGCTAAATTAACCTTTCTTTTTAATTTTCATGAATTTTTTTTTTTAAATTAAACCTAGCTCGATTTATCGCCCCCGTATCCCCTTAAATGCTGAATTTCATGTAAATCGTTGGAACCGTTGCCACAGTTGGAGCGTTGTTACAGTCATTTATTTGAATAGACCTGAAACTAACTTAATCTAGTCGTTCGGTATTTTTAATCTCATCCAAGGCTTTTATCCACTTTAGTCTGACCTCTCTAACTTTCTAGATAAGATAGATTAAGTTGATACACGCTAATTCCGCCGAAGGTTTGTAGAAAAATTCTATCCCCCAATCCAAACACCATACCCTTAGTTTTGTATGCTTTGAAGATGTAACTAATAATTTCCCATCTATACAAATACTTTATTTAATTTATAACTACCGGTCTGGCCACGCTTTGCTACGGCTCTTTCTGATTACAATTTGCCCTCGAAACAATAATTTGACAGTTAATAATAACATGCTCCAAGCGCCACCGAACTTTACAGATTATCACCTGGATCGACCTACAGATTGTCTTAAAATTTGATTAACCTTTTAATCTAGAGAGATAGTGAGAAAGAGCGAGAGAGCAACAAAAATTGACAACAAAAAACAGATAAGACATACGATAGACATACTTTCTGGTTTTTTTTACACATAGATCCATGCAAGTCAACCGTTGGACATAGTTTATTTGTAGGACATAGGACATAGTTTATATATTACAGTTGGTCATTGTTGTCAATGACCAACTGTAATATATAATATATCTCTGTAATATGTAATATATCTCCAACACTTGAATACCAAAATGCCCATTGGCTTTCCCAAAATGTGCCGTCCAATACCATATTAGATTTACTGGCCATTGCACCCTGTAAGTGGCTGTTTTACTACAGATCTCTGGTTTATCTAAATTCATAGCATAGACACTTTTAACGTTTTTCTCTCTCTAGGCTCTCTAGGTAATTCTGAACTTTTTTTTGGCCTACACTCAGCCCTTAAAGAAATTTAAATTTAAGAGTTTATCTCTTTCGGTAACGTTTTAGTGTTCTAACTCATACGCCAGTAATTCCAATAGTTTATATTCTGGAAGAATTTTAGTTTAATAACCCTTACATCAATTCAAATTCCAATAAGTTATATTCTGGCAAAATTTTAGTTTGGACTGAACATATTCAAGCAAAATTATACTAATTACCCTGATAGTTAACTGATACCATATTTGAGTCAAGATTTAATAACTTTTAGAACATACAAATAATTTAATAAGTCAAGGCCTATAATAAAAATATGCTTCCATAATAAAATTAAGTATTTGAAAAATCTGATAAATTACAATAAATGAAACACTTAAAAATGAATACGATTAATATACTGCGTCCATCATATTATCAGTCTTTTGACAGCTCACGCTCATTAAGTTTTGTATTGCTTACGTACAAATATCATACAAATAATATTTGTACTTTATGGATGGGTACCGCCCACTTAGTGATGTCACACATAATGGTTACTACGATTATGCCACAGATTAAAAATAATCGGTAGAAATCGATGTTACGAGTATTAAAAGACATTTAATAACATTATATAAAGTTTTACTTTCTTCTCAGTTAATACATGAATACAAATAAAACAATCAGGATATTTTAATTTATTTTATTAGCACGAGTCGTCGGAATGATAATCAACACTAGACTCCTCCGATGAGGAGTCTTCAGTAGCAGTTATTATTAGCTCTTGTGTAGATAATATATTATCAAACGCAATATCACGTTCCCAATCAGAGAATATTACTCTTTTAGTTCTTTCCACCACACTTGCCCAGTTCTCGGCCGTTACGTGGGTGCAAGCATTTTTTAGCAATTGCAACATTTTATTCGCTGTGAATGGGGGGCTTGTATTGCATCTCGCAGCATGCCCTTTTACTTGTGCCCATATAAGTTCTATTGCGTTGTACTGGCAGTGGTATGGAGGAATCCGAAGAACAGTATGGCCATATTCTGCTGCCATTTCATTGATTACATAGCGTTTTGCTCTCTTTTTGGTTTTTAATATTTTTATTAATTCAACTTTTAACATTGAGTCGTCCACATTTTCTCCATTGTCCCGAAGCCAATTAATTATTTCATGCTTTTTATTAGCCTGTGTTGGCATTTTGTCAATTTGACGGGAGTGGTAGGGCGCATTATCAATAAAAATTATTGATGGTTCTTCCAATGAAATGAGCATTTTTTTGAACCATTCAAAAAAATACTCATACATCATACACATTTGCATTCATCTCTTCGTGGTAGTCATTTGATTTCTTCGATTTAAATGCCAACAGTGCGTCTTGTACAAATCCTTTTGCTGTACCTGCATGGCAAATGATTAGGCGCTCACCTTTTCCCATTGGTACTGAGGAAGTGGAATCAGCAGTATCATCAGTCCAGAAACGAGATAGTGTGTGGTTAGCGTTGAGCCATGTTTCATCCGTGAAAACAATATTTGCCCAATCTTGTATTTTCTTTGCCTCTCTTAAAAAATCACAACGTGCTATAGCTATATCTGTGCGTTCCATTAATAATTTTCTTTTATTTAACTTTTTATATGAAAAGCCAATTGTGTTCAAAACTTTGACCAAAGAAGATTTTTCACCATGAAATAGACCACTTCTTTTCAAAGAAACAATAAGTTTTCTCAAAGTTGGAATTTCTTTTCTCAAGTAGTAATCATATACATGACGACGAATAGCGTCATCGTCAAAGTCATCAACAGCTGTCACCTTATGAGCCCGGCGCTTTCTTTTTGGTGTAGATGGTTTGTTTTGCTCCAAGCCGCTCCTGCCGTAGGCATCAGTAGTGATTTTAGTCACAGTTGATAGACTGATCCCCAACGCGGCTGCAACACGGTTTCGGACTTGCGTGATAGGTATAAGAGGTCCGCCATTTTGATTTTCTTGCTCAAAATACTCATGAAGTTTTAACACTAACTATCTCGATTGTGCTTTCAACACACGTCCTTTCGGCATTTTCACGATCAATTAATATAAGTTTCACAAAAGTTTTTCCGAGGAATAAAGCTACTTAACTCAAGGTGTAACAGATGCGAGGGAACACTCAGCGAACGTAAATGCGTGTGACTATCACGGGCGTTTCGTTGAGAGTGACAGATCACGTCAAAATGGCGGCCGAGCGGAAGGTCTGTTGATGTTGCCAGTTGATGTATAATATATTTTTTATGATTATAATAAATACACACGGATTAACATTTATTTTCAAAAAACTAAGGCAATATTAAATCAAAATGTTGATTTCTATATCTGTTATTAGTTTACGTAGGTTATCATTAATCGAATTACTTAGGTACGTAATTCGATTAATGATAGTAGGTACTATAATCGGAATGGTATCGCATACGAGAATCTTTAGGACATCACTAAATATGTAAATCGTCAAATATGTCAAAAGATGGTTAATATAATGGACAGTGTATAAGTATTTAAAATTAAAAAAATTCATGTAATTCGGGCCACGCATGTCTGATATCAAAATCGGTATATGTACTAGTTTAAACTAGGTATGTTTTCTTCCATACATATATAGGTTAATTGTGTATTTTTGTATAATTCTGTATTCTGCGCTTCTAGAAAATTCAAATTATTTGGAAAAACATAGTTAAAAAGAAGTACTTGTCTATTGCACTTGCATTGTGAATTAAGTGAAAAAGACCTACCTACTTTTCCATACTACTTGCGTTGCCAATATTGTGGTAGTTTCCTTGTTGTCTAGTAATCTTTTTCGAACGTATGAAAATCGTCAAGAAATTTACGCGTAATTCGTCTAGACGAGTGTATTACGTTACTTAAGATACCGAACACCTTAAATCAAAAAAAATATTTTGATTTTTTCTGAGACAAGATGCGCTTTTACTTTTAATAAGACAAATTTAAATTAAACCATTAATGTTGAAGATACCAAATTCAAAAGTAATAATAAAATTATTTTGCTATAATCCGCGATGAAGTAAAATAGAAAATATATATAATGCTTAATGCAGAGTGGACAATCGGTTATCATACCTGATACATGCAGGAGTCGTAAAAAACACATGCACACACCTCCACCACCGCCACCGTGATACACAAGCACTATATACGTTCACTATCACAAACTCAACAATCGTTTCGCCCCGCAACCGAAGCATCGTCAGGAGATAGACTCCACGACCAAAATCGCAAAATCGCAAAAAAAATCGCTTTGCGATTTTGGTCGTGGAGTCTATCTCCTGACGATGCTTCGGTTGCGGGGCGAAACGATTGTTGAGTTTGTGATAGTGAACGTATATAGTGCTTGTGTATCACGGTGGCGGTGGTGGAGGTGTGTGCATGTGTTTTTTACGACTCCTGCATGTATCAGGTATGATAACCGATTGTCCACTCTGCATTAAGCATTATATATATTTTCTATTTTACTTCATCGCGGATTATAGCAAAATAATTTTATTATTACTTTTGTATTATGGATCTCCGCAAAGTAACGCCTAATTCTATAAATTATACCAAATTCAGTTAAATAAACATAAAACTGATATATTAACTTTAAACGGGCTAACAAAATGTATTTTACTTCAAAAAACTGTTTCGGCCGATGACTATATTTTATCCAATATGCGCGTTTACTTTAAATAAGACATTAATAATTACTATGACAATTTTGGTTACCAAATTCTAGTTAAATAAACACAACTGATATATTACCATAAAACGGGCTAACAAAATAAAAAGGTTGTGTGTGTTGTGTTTTAGATAGGATATTAATTATTAACGTAATGTAGAGGTTGCAGGGAAGGGTTGCCAACTTCATTTAAAAGACATAAAGCATGTTCAGGTCTGAAAAGAAAATCGACCATTCGAATATTTAGTCTGAATAGAAAATTTAACATTTATTGAATGTTGTAAATACATATTTTTTAAAGCTTCTCGCTCAAATTTAGTTTTGTTTCTCATACGTTTCACTACAATCAAATGTCTTGAATATTTAACACTGACAGATTTGTTCTGAAACTCCATTGGCTGCGTTGCAATAAGCGAAACAAACTTACCACCGAGCTAAGCTGAAAAGAGTGTTTGTTATTTTTGTTCAATAATAAAAATATAATGGCAGAAAAACAAATACTGTTTTAACACAGTTGGCAACCCTATTGCAGGGATATATTAATATAACGTCCATTCATTACAATAATCATCAATTTGATAAATCATCGAATTTAAGTATTAAAATTAATATTCGTCTCGGCAATAAGTTATCTAAGTTTTTGTGCAATATATTTTAATAACATTCGCATTTCTAAAGGAAATCTTGGCCAATGATATCTAAATTAGAAAAGACTAAGCGATTCAAAGATTATTTTAGATAAACGTGCAATATTATTTTATTATTTATAAAATTTAATTCGTTCCTAATTATTAAATTCGATTAAAGTCAACATTTTAAAACTTCATATTTGAAAAATACTAAATGGCTACGAATATTACAATTTCTTTTTTATTTTTAATTAGCTGCAATTTTAGCAGATGACTGATTTAAAAAAAATTACTCAAAATATACATAAACTGCTTGATTTAACGTTTAAAAAATATATATACATTGAAATCGTTTTTAGAAGTAAACAAAGACGACAAATCTTAGAGGCCAAGTTCAAAATTTACAGTATTTTTAAGTTGCAATATATGTACTCAAATTTAATTGAATTTATTAAATGATATCTACTATTATCTTACTTTTCCAGAAGATTATCTACCATCAAGTTAAATATAAATATGAGATACACGAAAGGCGCTCGTAACTTAAATGTGCCTGCTATAAGTCTTTTACGACGGTACAAACTTATGCTTAATAAATTAAAATCTTAACGTTTTTAACAGTAGCGTTTAGATTAATCATAGAGTAATTATAGAGTAGAGTAGTGGAGCCAACCTAAAATGTATCAATCCAAAACAAAAAAAGCAAATGAGGCTATCTGTCTCTCTCTTTTATGTGTGATTAGACAAAGATAAATATGGGTCTCTGAAATTCTCTCTGTTACTCTGTTGTCCCCTACTCTATGTATAACAACTCTATAATACCAAAGATGATACAGATTATATTTACAACGTTAGTACCTGGCACTGTAGGCTATTTGTATTAACAATAACTTAAGGTGCTATGAGGAACGATATTCGGTGTTTAATGTAGATAAAAAAACCGTCACAATTCTTGATTTAAGATATAGTGTTGTGCGTAAAACTATTTTTGTATAAAAAATTGTATTTTGCAATATTTCGTGGGACAATTAAATATTTACTGCACTAGTTTCCACGTTTCTTAATTTTTTATAAAAGAATCAATTTTGAAAAAAACGATCTTAGTAAATTAAAATGGCTGATGTAATACCGTGTAATCGTCACTATTTTTCTTGTATAACTTATTGCCCTACTTTTCTCCGCTTTTCACGGAATTGCCTGCCGGCATATTGCAAAATAAATTTACATGGCGTATTGCGATTCAAGATATGTATTTTGTAATCTCGTGACGGTTGTATGAGAGCTGTATAAGCAATTATTATCGTAGACTGAGCTAGTCGTAGTGATGTACTTAAATATCTGCAAATAATGTGAATATTTACGATCATTCACAATATATAGGGTGGTACCGACTCAACATTCAATTTAATATTAATTACATATACACCTCAGCATTTTACATAAAAAAAACAGTCAATTCAGCGTAGTATTTTAGCCACAGGAATTATTTTACGTTTCTTATTCTTGCGTTCTACACGATATATAGAGATCAACGACCTTATCCTATTACGACACACGAATCGAAAAATAACCTTGATCAAAAAACTAAGTGCTGGTTCGAGGGAGAGAAAACAATGCTATTGTTATTTTAACAAGCGCACCACGTCAGTCCACCAAAACAAAGCCAGATCTCAATTAAATAATATTTATTTTTCGAAAATATTTTTTTAACGATATTTAAAAAGATTTAATTATGACAAAGTTATATACGTACGAATGATCAGTGGCTCATTTAATGTATTGTCGATACCATCCTGTATAAAAGAATATCAATAATTCAAATCTATTACCACAAGTATTTATCATTTTTTTACATTATAGTAAAATCCAATATTATTAATATCATAATGTTATGCTTCAATACAAATAATATATAAAAATTTCAGAGGATACGATAAATTTTTAATTGGTTAACCAATTAAAAATTTATCGTGTCCTCTGAAACTTTGTAATTTTTTTATATAATTCATACAATTTATATAATTTTTAAATTCAAATTTGAATTAAATATTATGCTTTTTCAATGAGTTGTTTGTGATGTTACTTTATAGTTAATTTTAAATGTCATCTATATGACAGTTCTCTCATTTGACTGTATTTAATGATTTTGTGATTGCATTACCGAATCTAGTCTATGATTTTAAGCTAGCAACACTGTTATGTCACGTAATGTACTTAAATCCGAAATCTATGGTCGATTTTAATTCGAGACACGACGCAATACAAAACTATGTTTATAATGTTGATCTTATTTAATTATTTATAATGGACTATGCATGTAGGAATGAAATTATTTTACCATATTATATCATTGAAAAGACATTCTTTTAGTGTTGAATTTAAAATCGCACCGCACAATTCCGGGTCGACTTGAATATTTTAGTCTGTTGCGATTAATAATAATAATAACTTTATTCACGAAAACTACCTACATTTTATTTAAATTTTTTATGTTTTTTTAAATAAAAATTTAATCTAAGTAAAATCTAAATAGTGCATGAGCTGTTCATACGATTAATCTGCTGCAAACCACAAAACAGCGCGTACCCACTCTGAATATTAGTCACATTAATAATAATAAAATAAGAAATGGAATTGTAAATATTTACTATGCTGCGATTAAAATTGTATTTAAAATATAATTTTTTTTCCAAATCAAAATATTATTAGTCTTTTTGTAGTCTGTGTAGTTTACACGTGATTTTTATTCTGTGATGACTGAACGTGCAAAAATAATAATGGGCGATTTCAAGGCTGCAATATACTTTTCCCTTCATATAATATCATATTCATGTTTCTGCTAAATCTATTTGGGTTAAATAAAATTATAACCACTTAGATTGGCTAGATATTAGCTACGATGTAGATCCCTTAGGATGCCTCATTTATAACGAACTTACTAAGTTCAGTTATATAAATAAAAGCCTTTATTTAGCCTTCAGTGTAATTTAAAATAGAAATCGTTAAAAGAATACGGTACGGTAAAATAATTTCATTTTCCTGTTGGAATAAAAATAAAACGGTCAAATACTATAGCTATAGCTTTACTTTGCATGTATTTTGTGTGAATATTTGTTTTTATTTAACAAACCAAAGTATTTTGTTGGCAGCTAAGCTGGTTTGAGATTTTTATAATGAACCGTTTTTAGGTAATTCAATTCAATATCATTAGTAATTATTAGCCAATTATTTTAGCAGTTGCAAAAATGCCTTAATTCATTTTATAAATTAATTTATATCGATTAATGTATTATCTATCGATCAATGAATAAGAATGCTATTTTCCATTTTAATTTGATATATATCAAAATTTTATTTGTTTAAATAATTTATAAGTTATTTAGGTATATAATAAACTTATAAAAATTTCGAGCTTAACATATCGGCTTGTAAATGAGATATTTATCGATATAATTCGAATCGATAAAAATCGATTCTGCATATTTTTAATCTGTACGCTATATCAGATTGTTGTACATCGGCTTGATATATATGGCTTTAGTCGTAAGTAGTGCCATAAGCAATACAAACGCAGTGTTCAAATTTATGCTTAGGTGTCCGTTGCATAGCGGAGTGGAGCTTAGCGCGATCACATTGTGTGAAAATTAATAATCTCATTCAAGTGAAGATATATTTTCAATACGCTGAAATAAATGATGATAATAATGTTTTTGTTTTATTCACTTACCCTTTGATAACAGAAACCTTTTTTAAAAAATAAACTCTGTATACTCCTTAGATACTTAACTAAATGAAAAAAAACAAAATCATATGACTTAGGAGTGTGAAACATTTTATAACAATAATATTATTTGCAGACACTGAAATAGAACTCCATTTTTCAAAAAGATTTCTTCAATGTTTCTAACTTGGTTCTTACATTCAACTCTAAATGGCCAAGCTAACATATTTAGATAAAGATTGATACTAAACAGAAGACAACATTTTCAAAAACGACAATATTTTATAATAAACGACGAAATTTCTTCTTTATACTTATTCAATAAATAAAAAACAGTTTTCCCAGAGTCAACACATTTACTCTTTCGCAACAACTCAATGAATGACACATAAAAATATGCCAGCCACAATGCTTTTTCATATTAATGACCAACTCTATGAAGGAGGTTGTATTTAAAACATGTAACAATTTTAAAGTTGAACTAAAATTTCGGCAGGCGACTTTATTAGCCTTTAATAACCTATAAGCTGTGGTAGCCCAGCAGTAATACAGTGTGACTCCTTCGAGGAGGACACGGGTTCAAACCCGGGCAGACACCAATGAGTTTTCTGTTACAATTTATGTCTAATTGATAATTGCAATTTTTTCGCTTTTCGGTAAAGGAAAACATCGTGAGGAAACCTGCAACTATCACTTACAGACAGACAGCTTTTGGGGCATATGTTTTTTAATAAGTATAGATGGGACAGATAAAATAAGAATAAAAAAAATTCAAATATTTATTTCAATACTAACTTTCAGCAATCATTTAAAGACCTAGCACTATCTTGTTAAAACTCGACTCAATATATCGTCGGGATATATGGCCTCATCCAGTAGGTATCCAGTGATTCCATATAGACCGTATTTGACTTCTCATCCCGGTGCCCAAATCCTGCCAAACATAAATATCGATTAAAACACTGGGATAGCTTTTATTACTAGTTTGCATATCTGGTGTAAACAGAATACAAAACTTTCGAAATATTTAATAACTAAAGAAAGCATTTTATGCGTAACCATTCCGAAACGAAAATAAAGTATTTTTACGATCGATTCTTCAAAAGCACTTTTGGTTTCGATAACCAGGTTTCTGGAAACCATTTGCGTTGCCATTTTCATCCATAATCGAACTAGGCAGGACTTGAATCTGGCAATATAAAACAGTCGAATCCAGAATATCGCCGTAGACAAACCATTTGCCTTGACATTTCTTATAATAGAAACTAGGCCTTAAAGGGCTAGATTCACGCCGTAAAAAAATGATGCCCGAACATCACCATAGACAAATCATAAAGTTATTATACTAAGAATAGGGAAGCAAGGTCAATATGAGCCATATAACAATTATGGATATAGCAAATGAGGATTTTCGTCTCATCTCTTTTTTGCGCAAACATTTTGAAGGTGGACTAAAAATGTTTTAAGTACTTTTTTAAATAAGGAACGCGCCATGAATATTCTCTGATCAAATGTGTTTAAACAAAGACAAGTAGACGAATGTAATGTCCCTTTCATTATTTATTAGGACACTTACAAGCCTCTGACTCCCTTATTAGTAAAATAACTCTATGACACAAAAACATTACCGTCATTTCAAATTCCAAATCATATTCGGAAACGTCTACGCTTACTTAATACCGTCCGAGCATATCGTCACGTTATTTAATAGAAGCGTTTATGAACGTCCAGATACATTTTTGTAACGTATGAATACAGTATATTAGACAAATTTATATAATAAGGCGTTACTCAAGTCCTAAATAGAAAATAATAAATTTTAGTTTGCTGTAATTCGCATTTAGAGTAAATTTATATAATACTAAAAGTAGAGTGTACTATCTGTGTTCATACTTTATCCATGCAGTATTAGCAAATAGCTTGCATTACTAACAACCACCACATTACATTACTAGCACTGCACACATTCACTACCACAATCTCAACATTCGTTTCGAACCATAACCGAAGCATCACCGAAATAAACTCTACGACAAATCACTTTTCAATTTTTGAAATTGTATTATGAATGTGTGCAGTGCTAGCAGTGTTGTGACGGTTTATAATGCATGCGATTTACGAATTCTGCATGGATAAGGTATGAAGACAGATAGACCTTTACTTTTAGTATTATGTAGATTTTTTCTAATCACAAATGAGTGTAGTGACCGCGGCCTTGGAACGTACCTATGATGTAATACGAAACTAATGAAAATATTATTTGGTATAATCCGCGATAAAAGAAAATATATATAATGCTAAATGTAGAGTGTACTTTCTGTTCTCAATCTCAAAGCGATTTTGTCGTGGAGTCTAGCTCCTGACAATGCTTCGGTTACGGCGAAAAGATAGATTAAGATTGTGGTACTGAGCGTGTGTAGTACCTACATGTCTTTACGAATCTTGCATTTATCGGGTAAGACAGTGACTCTCAACCACTGTGCCGTGGCACTTTTGTGTGCCGCCAAATTTTGCAAATATATAATAATGTTAATATTATTAAATTATATCATTTAAAAAGAAAGATATTTTTATTATTAGCTTGTAATAATTAGTTTATTTAAAATTTTTGTCTTAAACTATTTACGCAGTGTATTGTAGTAAGTTAAAAAAAAATTCTTTTTCTTTGTGTGCCGCCAAATTTTGAAATCGTTAAATATGTGCCGCAACAAAAAAAGTTTGAGAATCACTGGGGTAAGAGAACCGATAGTATACATGTAGCATTACACATATATTCTTTTATAGCGGATTATACCATATTTTCATTACGTTTGTATCATGGAACTTTGCAAAGTAACGCCTAATTGTATAAATTAACGTATGCCGTCTATAGCCGTACTTACGGTTGTGGTCGCCGCCGTCGGCTAACGTACGTGCGCCGTATGTCGCAACGGTCTAGTGGAGGACGCCGCGCCGCCCGCACCGTCTGCGGTCTGAAAGGACGCACGCACGCACTTTCTCCACGAAAGTATACGCTCGTAGCACAACGTTAACACATATTGGTAGCCCATAAAATAGAAATGCGATTGAATGCCTGCGAGCCGTAACATAACTAAGAGATGGCGCTAGTGTCCATTTACACCGCGTTTACGCCACTATGAAATGTACATATATTGCCAGACCTCATTGTTCAGGTTTGTTTTTCTAATTACAAAACGTAAGTTGCAGAATTCTATAATATACAGTGTTATCATTTTTTTTATTAATTATCCTACAAATATTATAAATGCGAAAGTTTGTGAGTATGCATGTATGTTTGTTACTCTTTCACGGCGAATCCGCTGTACCAAAATCGATGGAATTTGGCACAATTATTCCTTACACACCGAGCTATAGAAATCTTGTTAATTAACCTATTGAATTAACAGGATTTCTATAGCCTATATAGGTTGACATTGAAAAGCGTCTAATATCCACCTATCACGCGACAACAGTCTACGCAAACGAAGTTGCGGGTAAAAGCTAGTTGCCATATATGAATTTTTGTAATAACTTTACCGACTTAATTATTCGATATTTTTTATTACAAAAAAAACAGTTTTTCCATAACTAAGTATGCCTGTAGAGTAATTGGAATTTAAGGAGATTTTAAGGGAAACAAAAACAAAAATAGGATAAAACATGCAGATCAGCTAAAGGAAGGTACAAGTAAAAAGAAAACGTCCCAAAAAAAAGGAATTTAATTTTAAAGAAAAAAATATGATTGTCTAAATCACCTTACATACTTAATACTTATCTTTTAATCTTAACCATTAATCATATTTAAGTCGAACATTACTACAGATATGTCAGAAATAAAGGACAACGGGTTTGTAACAAAAAAAATGCCGTCATAAAATCACTTCGTTTGTTCATTGGATCGATGTGTTCTTAATTAATGGATCACAAAGCATATTAGCGTGTCACTCTTAAGAATTGAACGCGCTCGAACCGGATCGATTCAGACCGGACCGGATCGGATCGGATCGAATCGGATCGGATTGGAGCGGTCTACGGAACGAGTCATTCCGTAAACCGCGTCGGGCTCGGCGTCGCTAGGAGCGCGCGCATCGCATCGCACCGCACGCCGTTCGTCCGCCGCCCGCCGCCTCGCATCACCTCCGCCGCCTCACCACCTGGGAGTCCGCAACGCATCTTAAGCTCACCCTATGCACGCAACGAACGCGACACGACGCCGGCGACTACGCGACAAGCGCGTCATGTCGCAGCCCCGGTCGTACAACTTCGTGCAACTAACATGACAAACTATCCAAAGCTAGAACTTAATATCGTATCGCAATCATTGAGCCTCTGTGGAAATTATAACTAACCTATCTAAGTAACTGACCCTAATACCTGCAATTAAGATTGACTATTATGAAGTAAACTGTAGTCGTGTATCGAATCTGATACACACGTACGTTTTCTCAACTATTACTTTTTTAAAATACTAATACCGAACACGTTTGATTCAAAATTAATGAAATGAAATACGTGTGTTTCGATTTTTCATTATAGTAACACTGGGAGACTGATTATACTTAAGCAAATTCGTTATTTGTCTGCGCTAATTTTTTTACATAGAGTTGTAACCTCGATTCCAAAGGACTCGATCGAAAGGACTCGCTTCCAGGACGAT
This sequence comes from Morpho achilles, assembly GCA_947086495.1. Taxonomy (NCBI): domain Eukaryota; kingdom Metazoa; phylum Arthropoda; class Insecta; order Lepidoptera; family Nymphalidae; genus Morpho; species Morpho achilles. The sequence goes on along the minus strand of CAMTZB010000001.1, from coordinate 13,997,662 downwards.
AAATAAATTTAAAAAAAAATAGAGTTACTATACGCAGAGTGGGGAAGCAAGGCCATTTACCGATTTGATATCGTTATTGTGATTTATAATTTATTCTGGCCACTACGTCAACGTTCTCTAGACATAAAAAATATATATTTACTGTCACGACATAGACCAAGTGTGTACCGAAAATAACGGCGTAAATAATTGGCGATAAATACTTTCTCGGCAATTCTCGTCTGTATGTAATTTAGTGATGTTCCTAACGATACGATATACTTAAAAAAAAAACGAACGTAGATTCTAGAATATTCAGAGATTGTGTCTTTGTTATTCGATTCTGTCTTTTCCAAAACTTCATTCGTATACGAGAAATTTTAGGGTGATACCAAATTAATAAGTGATATTCTCTGAAGATTGACCCAAAATTATATAAATAAACATTGATATAAATTGTTGTAGAAAGTTACATAATATTATATAAAAAAAAAAGATACAGTTATATACAACCAGAGAGCCAAAATGTGTAAAAATATTACTAGAATAAGATATTAACTAAGAAAATAACATCTTGTATCTATTAAAAACAAAAAAAGTATACTTTTAAGAATTACATAGATTTTACTTGCTAGTTATAATTATATTTATAAAAAATATAAAATAATAAAAATTTATTGCATATTGTAGTAAAATAATTTATTACTTTATATAATATGTAAGTCTGTCTGCTGTTTCTCATAAAATAATATCTCAAACAACATTTCCCATAAATCTTACATTTTTAAATACGAGAATTTTCTTTTCTGTGCCAATAAAGAGTGTAAATATTATAAAATAAAAATAATACTCTCTGGTTGCTAACTTCAATAAATAGTGGTTAAACTTACCGTCCCATGTTGGCATACTGTTGTGCGTAAGGGTCCCTATCGTAGCCTGTCGCTGCTGCTGTTGGGGTTCTCCTGAAACACATTTAATATCCTGTTAAACATACTTTGACTTATCATAGAATTAATCACATTTAATTTCACTTCATGTCAATGTAAATATTGAAATACCCTCAAAATAATTGGCATTTTTATTCTTTTCCTGAAGGAAAATGAGACTATTTTGTCCCTATAAGTTAGCCAAGTATACGAACTTCATTTGTAACAAATTTCTAAATATCAGACTAAGAGGCCATCAGACATCTCTGATTTTTTCTGGAGTAGCAGCTATGCAAGGCCTTGAGGCCCAGTATAACTTCGACCATAGCTGATCTATTGTGATTGCCACTGCTTACAGTTTACTGCCAATGCAGGTATCCACTAAAAATTCCAGGATCTTCTTAGCAAAGATATTTTTAGCCTCCATTGGAGGTAAATATTTCATTAGGAGTTTCGATTATGAATCAGCACCAGTCGCATAAGATATGTGACAGCCCTGGCATAGGTGTTTCCTATGCTTCCACGCAGAGTCTGCATGATCCAGTGTCTGGCAGCTTCAGGTTAAACATGTGTCTGATTAGTTCACAGTGCCTTTAACACAGCCTCACTAGTTTACATAGATTTGTACTAACAGACATATTTGAAACCAAATAGTTTTTACTAGCCACTACACAGTAGTTTTACTGGCTCTCTAAGTGGATGAGCACTTCAAGAAGATTCTAAGAACCCAATGGAAAAAACCTTACAAGAGAATCAAGAAACGAGTCAAGCTGTGTTTAGAAGAATTGCTATAATTATGATCACAATCTTCTAAAATCGGTGACCTTCTAAGATCATGTGACCTTCTAAGATTGGATAGATCAAAGGAGTCACAATTTTGTTAAATTGATCTGTTACATGTACACAACTAGACTCTAGACATTATTAGTTAATATGATGAATTATGACAATTGATTCTTCTCCGACCTCCTAATCTTAGAATTTTAAAGTAAGGAAATTTAAATTGTATTTAAAAATGTTGAGATATTAATCTCAAGTAAACTTTGAAGAAAAAGCAAATGTAATCAAGAAGTTGTTGTATAGTTCTAAGTATTAATTAGATATATTATCATGAGAATAAATAATGACATTACAGCTGAGCATTATGAGATCAACAGGTCTTATGCTTATAGGTCATTCTCATATCCATAATAGTTTAACGATAAAACCACATTAGTTAAGTATTAATAGTCTAGTTTACTCATATTAACTTATAAGTTATTATTAGATTGGAAGTAAAATAAGAAATAAAGAGTTTGTGTACTTACATGGAAGGATCTGCCCTTCTACTATACATATCACCATTTCCCATAGGTGGAGCACGAGGGGGTGCTCTGTCGTATGTAGTCATTATAGGAATAGGTGCACTTCGTATTGTCGTGCGTCGCTCTATCATCTCCCGCTCGTCAGGATATGTGGGTGCGCGTCGGTCATCTGGATACATAGCGCTCATGTCGTCTACAGGTGCACCGTACGCTCGCCTGTCGTCGGTGTACATCGGTGGCGGAGCGGCATATGGATCCCTGGGTGCGCGCCCGTCCATGAGCGCGAAACCGCGGCGATCCTCCCCGCTGTAACCGTTATAGCGGTCGTCATATCCACCGCCGACCATCGGCGCTCGTTCGTAGCCTCTTTCGTAAGGCGAAGCTCCACCCATCCCATTTCTCATACCACCGCCCATAGGAGGGATTCGCAAGACTCCCATACCACGATCGCGCACGGGTGGATAAGGAGAATCTCTCGGCGGTCCGGCGCGCATACCACCTCGGCGGTCCATACCACCCCTCATGCCCCCACGCATGCCACCACGACCCCCACGTTGTCCGCGCTCCTTAATTCTTCCCCGTTCTACTGTAATGACACCACCGTTAAATGTAGAATTGTTTAAATCTCGAATTGCAGCCGCCGCTTGCTCTTCAGTCTGCATGTGCACGAAACCGCATCTGTTCATGATATCACATTCTGTTACGACGCCGAAACGTTCGAATAACTTCCTCAAGTCCTCCGGCTTCGACCCCTGCGGCAAACTTCCAACGAACACCTTCGTTTGCTGAAACATGGAATAACTTTTAGCAACAAAACTCTTATGTAATCTTAAGTAAAACAATAAACATTTAACATACCGCAACCATTATATACTCGAAATTTTAATTCAATTTTTCTTCTACAAAAATGATTTTATTTCTAATACTACACTAGGCAACTCGAATATTTAAAATTTGTAACAAAATGGCGACGCTAATATTATTCGCACGCTTACTAGTAATCACAGACTAATAAAAAAACAGATAAAATTAGATCCCGCAGACATGAAGGACAACTATTACGTAAGCATAGAGATTTTTTTTTTTTTTTTTTCCATTCGCCCGTTTCTAAACGAGCAGGCTAAGGTCGTTGACCATACCGCCTTGTCAATTGTCCATAATAATAAAATGAGTTTTCGTCTTTAGTATATATTCTTCTTTCATTTTAACTTTTTCATATTCACATATTAAATCTTTAAAGTCATATCCAATAATTTTGTCTTGCGTAAATAATTATTTTTCCTTATTTTCATATTGTATTTGTCTTCAAATTGGTTATAATATATTTCATTAGTTTAATTCACATAGTAAATTATCATGTTCTCATTATCCTTGCATGTTCTCATTATCCTTGCATGTTCTCATTATCCTTGCATGTTCTCATTATCCTTGCATGTTCTCATTATCCTTGCATGTTCTCATTATCCTTGAATGTCCTCTGTCCTTGTAAATTGTCATGGTCAGTAATTAAAGTCAAAGCTCAGAACGGGTATATCTTCAGTTTCTGAAGATGTTTTACAACCATAGATGATAGATCATAGAATATAATATGATTATACACTATATTTACAAGTCTTTTACAGTGCATGAAATAAACCTATAAAGGTAATAATAAACCGATGGATTCATTAATAAATCCGTTATATGACGCGGGACCAAGTCACTATACTGCGTCCATCATATTATCAGTCTTTTGACAGCTCACGCTCATTAAGTTTTGTATTGCTTACGTACAAATATCATACAAATAATATTTGTACTTTATGGATGGGTACCGCCCACTTAGTGATGTCACACATAATGGTTACTACGATTATGCCACAGATTAAAAATAATCGGTAGAAATCGATGTTACGAGTATTAAAAGACATTTAATAACATTATATAAAGTTTTACTTTCTTCTTAGTTAATACATGAATACAAATAAAACAATCAGGATATTTTAATTTATTTTATTAGCACGAGTCGTCGGAATGATAATCAACACTAGACTCCTCCGATGAGAAGTCTTCAGTAGCAGTTATTATTAGCTCTTGTGTAGATAATATATTATCAAACGCAATATCACGTTCCCAATCAGAGAATATTACTCTTTTAGTTCTTTCCACCACACTTGCCCAGTTCTCGGCCGTTACGTGGGTGCAAGCATTTTTTAGCAATTGCAACATTTTATTCGCTGTGAATGGGGGGCTTGTATTGCATCTCGCAGCATGCCCTTTTACTTGTGCCCATATAAGTTCTATTGCGTTGTACTGGCAGTGGTATGGAGGAATCCGAAGAACAGTATGGCCATATTCTGCTGCCATTTCATTGATTACATAGAGTTTTGCTCTCTTTTTGGTTTTTAATATTTTTATTAATTCAACTTTTAACATTGAGTCGTCCACATTTTCTCCATTGTCCCGAAGCCAATTAATTATTTCATGCTTTTTATTAGCCTGTGTTGGCATTTTGTCAATTTGACGGGAGTGGTAGGGCGCATTATCAATAAAAATTATTGATGGTTTTTCCAATGAAATGAGCATTTTTTTGAACCACTCTTCATACACATTTGCATTCATCTCTTCGTGGTAGTCATTTGATTTCTTCGATTTAAATGCCAACAGTGCGTCTTGTACAAATCCTTTTGCTGTACCTGCATGGCAAATGATTAGGCGCTCACCTTTTCCCATTGGTACTGAGGAAGTGGAATCAGCAGTATCATCAGTCCAGAAACGAGATAGTGTGTGGTTAGCATTGAGCCATGTTTCATCCGTGAAAACAATATTTGCCCAATCTTGTATTTTCTTTGCCTCTCTTAAAAAATCACAACGTGCTATAGCTATATCTGTGCGTTCCATTAATAATTTTCTTTTATTTAACTTTTTATATGAAAAGCCAATTGTGTTCAAAACTTTGACCAAAGAAGATTTTTCACCATGAAATAGACCACTTCTTTTCAAAGAAACAATAAGTTTTCTCAAAGTTGGAATTTCTTTTCTCAAGTAGTAATCATATACATGACGACGAATAGCGTCAGCGTCAAAGTCATCAACAGCTGTCACCTTATGAGCCCGGCGCTTTCTTTTTGGTGTAGATGGTTTGTTTTGCTCCAAGCCGCTCCTGCCGTAGGCATCAGTAGTGATTTTAGTCACAGTTGATAGACTGATCCCCAACGCGGCTGCAACACGGTTTCGGACTTGCGTGATAGGTATAAGAGGTCCGCCATTTTGATTTTCTTGCTCAAAATACTCATGAAGTTTTAACACTAACTGTCTCGATTGTGCTTTCAACACACGTCCTTTCGGCATTTTCACAAAAGTTTTTCCGAGGAATAAAGCTACTTAACTCAAGGTGTAACAGATGCGAGAGAACACTCAGCGAACGTAAAGCGTGTGACTATCACGCGCGTTTCGTTGAGAGTGACAGATCACGTCAAAATGGCGGCCGAGCGGAAGGTCTGTTGATGTTGCCAGTTGATGTATAATATATTTTTTATGATTATAATAAATACACACGGATTAACATTTATTTTCAAAAAACTAAGGCAATATTAAATCAAAATGTTGATTTCTATATCTGTTATTAGTTTACGTAGGTTATCATTAATCGAATTACTTAGGTACGTAATTCGATTAATGATAGTAGGTACTATAATCGGAATGGTATCGCATACGAGAATCTTTAGGACATCACTAAATATGTAAATCGTCAATCTGTCAAAAGATGGTTAATATAATGGACAGTGTATAGTACCATAAGATTGAATAAGCTCATCGATCAGCACAAGGCGCTGAATGCCGAAAGATGGGCATTCGAAGAAGATGTGTTGTATAGTTTGTACTTCTTGAGTTCCGCAATAATCACACAGCGATGAGTTCGATAATTTTATGCGGTGAAGATGGAAGTTAAGACGACAATGACCAAAACGCAATCTACTCATGATTGCATAGAATTTTCTATTAGAATAATTTCGAGTTTTGTAAAACCAAGGAGAACTATTGACTTTGATGTCTAGAGAAGCATACCAGCGGCCCTTATTTAAAACTTCAGAAAAATTATACCAATGTTTAGCCCATTTCTTACACATACGCTGTTTTAAATTATAGACAATATCTGTAAACGGCAAAGTAATACTATTATCACTAATTTCAGAATCTGTTGTAACATTTATAGAATTAACAATTGCTTTAGCTAAATAATCTACTCTTTCATTTCCAACAACTCCAACATGAGATGGTATCCAAATAAAAGTAATTTGAATGTCTAACTGTGTAAGCTCAATCCATATTTCTTTTATACTGTAAATAAGATAATTAGTGTTAGCATGCAACTTGTTGTTTTGTAAATTTTTAAGTACACTCATGCTATCACTAACTATAACCCATTTATTAGAATAAGGATATGATTTTTTTATGTACTTAAGAGCAAACAGAATAGCAGCTGCTTCAGCTGTAAAAATACTTGCATGTTTTTCTAATCTGTAACCAAACCCATTATTTTGAGATGAGTCATATATAGCAAAGGAAGAAGAGTCTGAGTTCTTAGAACCATCAGTATAAATAAACTTGTGATCATGCCAGTGTGAAAGTTTAACATAAACATGTTCTTTTGTAGATAAGGTGTGATCTATGACAATATTCATTGAAGGGAATTTACTAATAAAACTACCTTGATAACAAGGTAAAACTGCATTTGATCGAAAAATATTAAGGTTTTTAAAAAGATGAATTATGCTAGAAAATTCTAGTAATAAGAAGAAAGGCTTTTGTGATATTTTTGAAGCATTTTGGCATAAGCTATTAAAAAGCATATTTTTGGGAAGATAAAAAATTTTAAGAATAAATTTTTCCTTTAAGTATTCCATCCTAATTGAGATTGGTGGGAGATTACATTCAATCTGCATGGTACCAATTGGAGTAGATTTGAATGCACCTGTTATAATTCGCATACATTTATTTTGTATTAATTCTAATTTATTAATAATTTTTTCATCTGCTGCAAAACAAAAAGAGCCATATTCAAAATGGCTGCGTACAAGGGATTTATACAACATAAGTAAAATCTTAGGGTCAGCACCCCAGTATGTACCTGTCAAGGATTTTAGAATATTAGATGCTTTAATAGCTCTAACAGTAATGATATCAACATATCTCTTCCAAGACAAATTTTGAGAGAATATTACCCCCAAAAATTTAACTTCTCTACTTATTGGAATAGAGGTACCATTATAGTAAACATTAGGTTGGGAACTGCATCTTTTACCAAACAGTACAACCTTTGATTTAAAAGGATTTACTTCTAAATTAAGATAATTAAAATATTCATTCAATTTTGCCAGTGCAACATTAATCGTTTTAGTATATGGATATGTTATTTCCTGGTGCATAAACAGCTAAATCATCAGCAAATTGCAAATTTTTAACTGATGTTCCTAGGATGATATTCAGTTGTCGTATGTACAAAATAAATAATAATGGGGACAAAATACCACCCTGACAGACTCCAATAGAAGCTAACCTTGGACCATATAAATGATTATTATATTTAACATATACATTTCTTTCAGTCATATATCCATGAATCCAGTTAATTAATTTTCCAGGCAAACCTATCAATGAAAGTTCAGTACAGAGAATATCAATATTTACACTATTATAAGCACCAGAGATATCAAAGAAAACACATAAAAGGTACTCTTTACTCACTATAGCATTGTGTATATCTAAATGTAGTTGACATATACTTTCGCGAGAAGACCGACCTCTTCGAAATCCAAACTGATTTGATGGCAATAAACAGTTCTGTTCAATAAAGAATTCCAGACGCTGTTTTAAAAGCTGTTCAAATATTTTAGCAGTACAAGATGAAAGAGCTATAGGCCTATAAGACTTAGGGTCTAGCTTAAGTTTATCAGGTTTCAATATAGGAACTAGAGTATCTTCTTTCCAATAAAAAGGAATTTCATTATTGATCCAGAGTGAATTCAAAACACTTAAAAAAGATTTTAATGATTTTTCATTCATTTTCTTAAAGGCATTTTCTTAAAGGTATATGGAATACCATCTAGTCCAAAAGCTGTATCTTTCCGTGATGAAATAGCTGATCTGAGTTCCTGAATTGAAAATAATTTTATAATGAACTCACTGCTTGAATTTAGCATGTAATAATTTGTTTTAGTATTATTGCAAACAAAATCTGGAGTATATGTCTGTAAAAATTTCAAAATCCAACTATCATCTTCTTCATTAAATGGGATAAATGACTTATTAAACTTACGTATAAATTTCCAAATGACAGACAAAGGTGTACAGCGGTTAAAGGAACTACACAAAGAATGCCAACTATTATTTCTTTCAATTTTTAAAGTATATTTCTTTAAAGCTTGAAGCCTTTTGAACTCCAAGTAATTTTCCTCTGAAGGATTGTATTTAAAAGTTAAATAAGCTTGTTTTGAATTGAAAACAGCTTCTGTGCATTTATTATTCCACCATGGTAGATTAGGTTTATGCTTAGCTTTCTTACCACAAAAAGAATGACTTTTAACAGTATTTGGAACTGAATTATTTGATACAGATCTTATTATAGCTAGCTTTAATTTATTAATAAAAATTTCATATGCATCTAAAGGTGAATACAAGTCTGGTCTAAAATCCAACAATAAATTTTGCATATTAGTTTCATATCTTTTCCAATCTACTTGCCTATATTTAGGATAAATAGGTAAATGTAAATTACTATATGGACAGGCTGTTACCTCATTATTACATACACCACTGTTAAATACATATTTAATCATTATAGGGAGATGATAACTACCAAGGGGGTCATTATGTACATACCATTCACAGGAAGAAGCTAAAGACGGGGAAGCTAATGATAAATCAAGTGCATTAGGACGCCAAGTCAAGGTGCCCACAGTAGTTGGTTGGCCATCATTAACGAGCACTAAATTATTTTCATCTATTATATCCAGGACATCTCGTCCCCGTTGCTGAGTGTCAACACAGCCCCAAGAAATGTGATGAGCATTAAAATCACCAGCAAAAATCATTGGACTAGGTATAGATTTGATCAATCTATCTAATTTCAGCTTATTGAAAGCAGGAATGGAGTCTGCTGGCATATATAAACTAACTATACTTATTTCTTTGTTATTAACTTTAATACGAATACAAATGTTTTGCAATGAATTATCAAAATATGAGTCTACTTTAGAATAAGAAATAGAATTGTGTATTAAAATAGCTACACCATTGTGTTTGCTACCACAATCATTTCGTTCTACTTGATATCCACTAATACTAAAACGAATATTAGGCTTTAACCAAGTTTCTGATATGATACCTATATGTATATTGAAATCATATAAAAAACGAGTTAAACTCAGCTTATTACTTAAAATACTCTGTGCGTTCCATTGAAAAATATTTAAATTATCCATAAATTAATGATTACTAGAAGTTTGTTTCTTATTTATGGTTTGCTGAATGATTTCTCGAATGGATCCTGAATTTATGGGAATATTGTTTTTATTACTTACTATTTTTGTTAATGCCTCTACCAATAAATTCATAAAAATATCAGATTTACATAGTTTACTTAATTGAACCTCTATACCCTTAGAATTAATATAAGGAAAGGCTGCATTGTTAAAAAGATCTGAATATTTAACAGAGTGGGACTTAATTTTGTTTTCTTCAATTTTTTGTTTTTTAATTGGGCATGTAGATGAAATGGCAATGTGATTTCCTTGACAATTTGCACATTTTGGAGCATTTTTGTCCTTGTTACAAATTTTAAAATTATGATTTTCTGTACAGATTGAGCAAACATCAGCATTGCGACAAAATTTTGCAATGTGACCATAACGTAAACATTTTAAACATTGTTTGACTGGTGGTATATAAACATTAACTTCATGTCGCCATGAATCCAAATATACATGCTCTGGGAGCTGTGTGGATGCAAAAGTTACTGCTACAGTTTGAGTTGGTTGAAAAGAGATCTCACCACCTTCACCTCTTACTCTGCGCATGAATCGCCTTACTTGTATTACATTTCTAGAACTACCAATTAAAGAGAATATGGTTTTATTTGACAGCTCTACGGGAACTGAAGTAAGTACTCCAGTCACCTCGGTGTCAGCCGCTGGAATTGATGCTTTTAAAGAAAGCTCATTTTGAAGATTAATATTTGTAAGAAATACATTGGCATTATTAGAAACATCGAATGTAATACCAACTTTGTAGCGGTTGATGGGCCTCAAGTGCATGATACCCGATACGCAATGATCCCGCAAAGCTTTGGAAAGAGCTAGTCTATCTTTGTCAGAGAATGGTATTTTATCGTCAGTATGTGCAAGGAATACTATAAATTCTTTCTTATCTGAATTTTCAGGATATTTTCGAGAATATCCAGGCATCTTGAAGATCTTATAGTTGTCGACTGCATCTCTTCTATTTTGTTCTGAAGATTCCGAATCCGATGAATCGGGCGGCTCAGCTTCTGACGCTGGCAAATCTTGCTTGCGTCTTTTAGCACCCTTCCCCATTTTGGGGAAGAGTCAAAACAGTTTTTCCAACTTTAGGGCAACTTATAATTTTGGAAATACACTGATTAGAAATAATTGAAGTAGTTAAAAGTACAATATAAAAATTATAGTTTTGCAACGCGCCTTTTTCATACGAAGGTTCCCGCCTTTTTCGTAAGCATAGAGAATTAGAGATAAAGTATATGAAGTAAGGATGTGACTTGGAGTAGAAAAAATCTATTAATGAATAATTTATTTTTCTTCTACCAAAATAATTAGTATAAAATCGATTAACTGTTTTCTTCAACTAAATATCACATGTTAAAAACAAGACAAATGAGATTAAAGAAAAAGTCTTTAAGAGGGTATTTAATAAAACCGATCTTTAATAAATCTATTTGTTAAAAAAAAATGGATTGTAATAATCTATTAATATAAAAATCGATTATTTTGTACATCCCTAATATGAAGCAACATTGGAATCAATTTGTAATTGAATTATTTCGAATCTTAAATTAGTATAGGTAGTAAATTTTTACAAAATTTAAAACATTAACAAAACCTACGTACTTAGATAAGAATGCTCGAAACGAATACACCATTACTTCATAAAAATTCTAAAATATTATTTAACGATGTTATTTTTAAGTTTCAAAATTTATTTGAATATTTCTTGATTTTAACAGACGCGATGCGATTTAATTTTGTCATGAATTTCAACTTTTCTTTTGACCCATCTATTGTGTCTAAGTGTCAAGGTCATTCAATGGTATAATTCTAGTTCATAAAGTTTTTAGGTGCACTTAACGTAGTCACAAAATTAACGTTAGAAATAGGTAGTCGATTTGTTTTGGGTAATTTTATTTAGGATAATAAAACTTCTTTGCTGTAAGCCCAATTTCGACCAGATTTTTATTGTTATAATACTATTCGACATATACGAAAGGTATTCTCAAATTATACTTTATTCAAAGAATAAAAACTTGTTATGAATTCAATTTCACTGTAGTGGCCACATTTTCACCACGTTTGGTAGTACTGATACAGATTTATTTATCACCATCAGCCTGGCGCCACAAACCTGTTAAATATATAAAAATATTATATGTCAAATAAAACATGATAGATTACACTATGTTATTAGAAGAGAAAATTGTGTTTAATCTCTGTGGGTGTAAATTTGTATTTAAGTATATATTTAAAACATAATATATAAGTATATATTCACCAGTTGCTGTCACAAATTACACAATTATTAAGTTACTTTCTTTGGGGACAGATGACTGTGTGTGTAAGTGTCCCATATATTTATTTGTTATTTAATTTATTGTGTAGTATACAACCTCAGCCTTATATAACAGTAATGGGACCAAGGTAGACAAAAACGTCCCTTATACCAGATATCCTTCATTTATTAAGCTTTACCGTAAAAGGCAATTTCAATTGTAATTATCAATTAATTATAAATATTACAATGAATAACACAAGAAGACTAGATCTTATATTAAATATAATATATATTAGGCGACTTATGACTGAATAATATGTTATGCTTATCATTCCAAGGTACATATCATGTACCAGAAAGGTGAAATATTGGGTTTACATAAATGTCGATTAATAAAATTATATAACCAGAGAATTAGGTACGGTTTAAAACCAGTACACAATGCCTAAATATGAATAGGATAGGGGTAATTATAATTTTCATGTCACTCTAACGCGCGTGTAACGTCCTATCCGAATGGTGGCTGACGCGTTATTGTGATATAATTCAAACTATTTCAAGTAATCCCGCCACGCTCACATAGTATGAAAGGTTTTGACACTTTTTCAGTATAATAACATTTGCTCTCGCATAGGACATTAGAAGCACGCACATATTTAAAAATAATATTAGCTCAGGGTCAATATACCATATGTCTGAAAACCGACTGAAAATTTACATAAATCGCATTTGTAATTCGCAATATAGCTACCTCACTAGAAAACAAAATGTCAGTACACGCATATATATGCCGCATTTATACGATATATTGAGGTAGATCGCATGTAGAAAATTCAGTTCGATTTCTGTGACGCACTGTCTGAGCGGAAAATATATGATTAATTCCCACCGCATTTTGCCGACTACTGCCGTACTTACGATTGTATAGTTTCGCAATCCTGAATCTTCTCTCCATGTCGCCTAACGTAAGGTCGCTACGGTCAAGCAGTATATATGCCGCTTCATCACCGCCAAACGCCTGTTACGCACTCCTGCCGCTAGCTATTCTGAAAGGACTCGTACGCACTCTCTATTTGAAAGTTGACGCATGTGACTATAGGTAACATTTTGTATGGATAATTTGGCAACTTTGTAGTCCGCATACCGCTGACCGCAATGTTTGGCTTGTTGTATGTCAAATCGTCAATTGAACAAAATGAAATAATAAATAAAATAAAATAAAATCCTTTGATTACAAAGAGCATAGGAAAAATGTGATCCTCGTAAATCACATATCGAGAAGGATGTTAGGAAGGAGGCAGTATAGCATGCGAAATAAAAACAGGTAAGGGTACATAGAATAAAAAAAAATGTTTTAAAATTAATTTTAATCTAATAAAAAATCGATGCATTGCCCTATTTAACCATATTTATCTTTAAAAAGTTATCAACAAAACGCAGTCGTCGTGTATATGTATCTAACTAATCATGTTACTGCATTGATTTGTCATACAAAGGAGCGGCAATAGATGTAATGCAAATTTCACTTAACACTCATTTAAAAAATTGCACAGTTTATTCGCAATGATTGTAAAAAAAATTGGAAGATGACAAGAGTCTCACTCGTGGAAACAGTATGAACGCGCGCGAGTGACCGTCGGATCGGTTCGGACCGGTTAGATTCGGGTCGGAGCGGCCTACAGAACGCGTGGATTCGAAAGCCGCTCTTGCATCGGGCTCGGCGTCGCAAGGAGCGCGCGCATCGCATCGCACCGCACGCCGTTCGTCCGCCGCTCGCCGCCTCGCATCGCCCTCCGCCGCCTCACCACCTGGGAGTCCGCAACGCATCTTAAGCTCACCCTATGCACGCAACGAACGCGACACGACGCCGGCGACGACGCGACAGGCGCGTCATGTCGCAGCCCCGGTCGTACAACTTCGTGCAACTAACATGATAAACGATCCAAATCTAGATCTTAATATCGTATCGCGAGCATTGAGAAATTTTTGTGTCTGTGGAATTTTGTGGAAATTTTACATAACTACCTCTAATACCAACGAACGCTCCAGACGATATCGCATCCAGCGTCGTCATGTCGCAGGCCCAATTACCATGATGAGAATTCCAACAAATGATAACAACTGCTATACACTGGCAAAGTTCAGGTGTATATAAATTATAGTAACTGTGTGACCGATCCTCGCTTAGTAATTTTTCTTTTAAATATTATTACCCTACTCTACACACCTTGAAACTGAAATATAACTCGATAATAACCACTCAAAAAATCACCTGTCTAGAGTATCATAGTCTCACAAAAATATACAACAACTGTTGAAATAGTTAGTGACTTTAGATGTTATGACATTGAAGTAATTTAATTTATAACAACCAGAAAGTAACACTGTCATGATAAATATTATGATTACAATATTGATAGCATTACCAATTATTAAATTATAATTTTTTGATTTAAAGTAAAAATATACTTTACAAAAGGCTTATATAATCTGGACTTTATTAACTCTCTGGTTGCCATTTATGTATCAGGTCATGAAGACTTACCGTCCAGCTTGAGCATATGGTTGGGCATAAGGATCTCTGTCATAGCCTCCTGTTGCTGCAGTTCCTCCCCACCTGAAGATAAATGTATATAAATAATAAAACAAAACTATATTATAATCATTAGCTTTACACTGAAACTTGAATTATGCTTGTTGCCAAGACTGTTTATTTAACAAATTGTCTATGATGTACTTATAAATTCTTTTTTACAGGTATGTAGAATCATATTAAATGATTTTGCTTCACTATTTTAACAATCGTAATAATCACAATTAGCAGGGTTATAGATTTCATTTTGCACATTCCATTCAAAGTAACTAGTATTGACAGACAGTTAAGATACAGTGTGTCGAAACATTTCTTTAAAATATTGAGTCAACATTGAACTTTAACTCACATAGAAGGTTCTGCCCGTCTGCTGTACATGTCATTAGCCATTGGTGCAGCTCGTGGTGGTGCTCTATCATAACCTGAAGACATCGTCATAGGTGCACTTCTCATTGGTGCTCTTCTGTCCATCATGTCTCTGTCGTCAGGATACATATTATCTACAGGTGCCCCGTAGCCCTGTCTGTCATCACCGTACATGGGCGGTGGGGCGGCGTAAGGGTCACGGGCGCCGCGACCGTCCATGAGAGCGAAGCCGCGTCGGTCCTCACCACTGTAGCCATTGTAGCGGTCGTCATACCCACCACCGCCCATAGGCGCTCTGTCCATGCCTCGGTCGTACGGTGCGCCTCCACGCATATAGCCTGTGCCCCTGTCCCGCATAGGACCCATACCTCGATCACGCATCGGATAGGGAGCGTCCCTCATGGGTCCACCACGCATTCCGCCTCGGCGGTCCATACCACCTCTCATCCCTCCGCGCATTCCACCGCGGCCACCACGCTGACCGCGATCCTTAATTCTGCCCCGTTCAACAGTAATTACGCCGCCATTAAAAGTAGTGTTATGCAGCTCCCGAATGGCGGCCGCGGCTTGGTCCTCGGTTTCCATGTGCACGAAACCACATCTGTTCATGATATCGCATTCTGTTACGACACCAAATCGTTCAAATAACTTTCTTAAATCCTCCGGCTTCGCATCTTCTGGTAATCTTCCTACGAAAACTTTTGTTTGCTGAAAGACGCGTTAATATTACTGTAAAAACTATCAACTGTGTCAATCATTCAATAAAAAAAAAGTATACGTACCGCTACCATTGTTGTTCGATGCTTATTTTACTTCTTCGTTACACTAATTTATACGCAATTCATGTACTTTCAAGTTAACTTAACCTAACCAGCATCCCTTATCCGCAAAAGCTGGCTGTTCAATCAAAATGGCGGGACCGGATTCCGACAATGTTGCCAACTGCTCGAAAAACGAATTACGAAGCTTGCTTATAACCAATCTGTTGATTTTTTACATTTCGATAAATTAATTAATTTCGTGTCGAGCAGAAAGCCGTTAACAACATAATGTTAAATTTTGAGAAATTGTTTACCTTCAAATCTTGCAGTAAAAGTTTAATAAAAACCAAAACTAACTGAATACTGGTAAATATTCATTTGATTTGTAGTTATTAAAAATTATTAATTAATATCTATGATCCGAGTAACAAACTGGTTTCAAGTTAAGGTTAAGTTAAGGTTTAAAGTTTTCTAGTAGATATTCTCTTACAGTTTTATTCATGAAGTTATTATAAGAGGAGTTACAGGCAGGCCTGTAAGAATATTGAGAGGGGAAATGAAACTCAAGTGCTCAACTTTATCTTATATCACATAAAAACGAGACAGATAATAAGTCTTATTTCTTATATATTGTTGTTGGACACATTTTAGGCTGGTTTCCCTACTCTAGTATAAGAACTCTATGGTTTTATTATGTAATTTTGGGATTTACTTGTCTATGTTTTTATCTGACTCATAAAAGAGCGGGAGCCTAACAGATTAAAAAAAAAACTATTATATAACATATGAATAAAAACCGGGAATATTTAATATTACGTTGATTTTTTATTATATTTTGAGTTTGTTATGTTGAGTATTATTCACTATTACTATCTATACTATTAAATATCTTGTTTTATTTGTACACGTTTCGCTTAGTTATCAAATGTACCTATGTCTCCGTAATACCACCAATTAATACCTATCGAAATCCCTTTTTGGAGAATCACTTCCGACCGGTCCCAATTACCTATCTATCGCCTCTCGCCAGTCGCCAGTTTTGGCTAGTTTGTTATTCGATAAGGACTACATCAAAATACATAAACGATATAAATAAAAACATTTTTAATACTTATAAAGTCATGATTAATTTAATATTTTTTTAAAAATACAAAACAGTTTGTAATTTCATTTTAACCTAATTAGTCCCACAGAAAATTCTTACGTTTACTTTGCAACAGCAATAAGCCAATGTCACCTCAGGGAGTCTAAATAAACAGATGCGTTATTAATTGCCCTCATTAATTTGATCACGTGGTAATTTATTGAGTTTTTTACAAATTCAGCGACATTGTTGTTCGAAATTACGTGCGGGCCGCACTCTTGTGCGGTACAGTGGAATGCTTTCAACAATTTAACAGATATTATTTCTGGATCGTTGTGATGTACGGCTTTGGGAGATATGCGTTTGGCCTTTTTGTATAAATTTTCGGCTGCTATGGTGAGATTTATGAGGCCGACATCATTGGCCCGCTTCAGCTCGTTCCGGGCCATTCGTCCTAATAAGTAGCCTGGAAAATTTACGTTTTGAATGAATATGATGTATATACTTGATTGTGAATTTGAATGTTGCTTATTAAAAATGTTAGACATTTTGAAATGTCATAGCAAATTGATATATGAAATTAGGCTAGTATTTGCATTATGTTTAACATGTATTTCGTTCGCATCAACTTAAAATACGTTCTATGATGTACTATTTTTTTTTACTATTACTGCAGGAAAAACGGTAATTTTTGAATCCTATATGTTTCCCCAGTATATAATCTTTCAGTATATAACAGACAGACTTTCACATTGATAATATTAGTATGAAAATGTATTATGGTTTTACAAAGTTTCATTAATCTTACATCAATATAGATAAATTCATTAATATTTAAGAGTACCTAACATATAATATTCATCCAACATAAATATACAAAAGATATACAATATTGTTTTGCCATACCTAATTTATAAAATCTGAACTTGATTTATTTAAAAACGATAATTGTAATAATTGTTTTCTACCCCCGGTCGGGTGAATGACCCTTCTATTATATGTTTACATTACGTATAAATGTTCCAATTACAGTTGGTTGGCATTTCTTTACAATATTTGCCAACAAAATACGAAACATTTTAATGATTGCTCGAGATAATCGTTTTATATGGGGACAATTTGAGAAGGTATAAATTTTTGAATTTAAACTATCGTGAGTGGAATTCATAATTAATGTATAGAAACCGGCTATACTCACGTGTTATTTTATCGGATGAGCCCGACTAGTTTCAAGCCCATACGGGGCTCTTATTCATGAGCTCTTTACGCGGCGTTATCGCGACGGGAACTAGTCGGGCTCATCCGATAAAATAACACGTGAGTATAGCCGGTTTCTATACATTAATTAAGGTATAAATTTTTAATTTGACATCAGTTTTATCGGTTTATATCTGACAAAATGCCTGCGGACTAAATGTGAACAAAAGAACGCTACTCTATTTCCTTAAATTTTGAGGTTAACTACAACATTGAAGAGATGATATCAATTTACCGACGTACACAGCCACTCATTGAGAAACAATAGCTGAGGCAGATATCAATGCTCCGTGGATGCCGATGCTTTGTTTTGGACACCTTTTTTTCGAACTTATAGCTACTGTTAATTATTATCTTATTATGTTACATTCTGTTATATTTCCCAACGGCTTTTGCAACGCCACAGGGCTATACAAGCGATTAAAGTATCGTCTATACGAAATACATAGAGTAGATACAAAGTAGAAGCTACGATAATCGAGAAACGACACCTCAAAGTGACTTATGTGAGCCTGTGAGGTTGAACTACGGAAAGGGTGGTGTGAAATATGTTGGCTGTATAATTTTTATTAGTTTATCACTCCATCGGAAGTGTAGAGAGACCATGACCGATCGACGTTAAAAAACTCATTTTCAAACGCTACGTCATTTCCCGTGAACGCGCTGTGCATGCGTGCGCGTTTGTCCAATCAGTAATGTATGCAAATTAATTCATTTCTCAAATATCATACTTAAAAGTTACAGCACATTTATAATTATTTCCTTAATATATAAAAGTGGAAACATCTAGAGTCTGTTTATATTCTAAAGCCGGAAAAAAGCATTATTTTCTCAATAAAGATTGGTAGCTCCTTAGCATAAAATTGTCTTAAGACTGATGTTGAGTTTCCAAACGTTTTCGGTCAATTAAAAAAGGCGCGATTTATTGTAAATACCTTTAAGATTTTCATTATTTCAAGAGATAATAATTACAAATAGCGTAGAAAATATTATATAGTAATACATAATATTTGTATACTTAAAACAATCCACACTTAAAGAAAGTTTTATGTTTCGTAAACAAAACCGGTTCGTCATAACCTTTTTCATAAGAATTCAAACTGATTCAAATTGATTACATAGTAGATACAATAGATTTGTTTAGTTGGCAATGACTACATAGCTTCTTTACTCTGAGTTTACCCTGCAGTTGGAAACATGTATTGCAAATTGCAGAAATAATTATCACATTTTCTTGTAAACAATTGTATATTTTCAACTTCTAGAGTTTTCAATACATACGAGATTAATGAAAAAAAAGAGAGGTAAATATATAATCGATTTTCAGAACAGCAATGTCATCATCGGAATAATTTATTTATACATAATAACCGTTGTTGCATTCAATTTAGTGTTACCTTAAATCTTTTTATACTACACTAATCAATACGATATAATCTATATTAATAAAAAAAATAATATACTAATTTGAATCTGGATACAAGATTAAATTTTAATATTAAGAATTCCTAATTTGAATTTCTCGGATACATGAATGAAGATAATAAAACGTTAAAGATGATTCAGTATTTAAATATTTAATTTAATTTGTAATTTTTTATGCAACAATGTTAGTAAATAATGCCACATACCTCCAAAAACACAGATGGCCCCAATAAAAAACATAAGCGTCGCACATAACCTCTTTGTTACGTGCGGGTCTGAACCCGTGCAGGATCTACGTTCAATGCTCATGGTCACTTTTCAAAAATCACAAATATTAAAAAAAAATATGCTTCCAATCCACACAACCAGCGTGCAATGGCTATTTACCATTTCGTAACAACGGCACGACCGTGAATCCTCAGTCAGTTATTTATAGTCAGTCGTATGTCGCGTCTGGGCGATGCAGTAGGCAAGCTCGTTTCAAAGAAATTTCACGTCAGTTAATGTCAGACACATCATCGCCGGCGTTTCCCCTAGCCTTAGTCAGGGTCAGAGATATTTAACCTCCGCTTTGATACATTGCCAGATGGGAATCGTTGTATATTTTTTATTTAGTCTATTCCTTGAATAATTCATTCATTCGACACTCGCTGACTTTTTTGGTGTTATTTAGGGCTCGTTACTATTCCACTGTTATTTCACAAAACCGTGATGGAATAGCGGTGAGACCTTACGACTCTGTCGAGGTGGTCTAGGGTTCAAACCCCGCAATGTATCACACGCTTATAGGTGGCGGATCTTAGTTTCAATTCTTTTCTCCAAAAACGGGGAGAAGAATGGGATAACATTTCCCCAACAGTGGGATATTTATTATCACTTAGCATATTGTTGATACAACAATTACGTTCGAAACGTTAAACAAATATACGTGCTATATATATCTTTAAAACGATAAAGAAATATATATAAATATTACATCGAACACAATGAAAACTGGAAATTTCACACAAAAATAAAACATTTTTTTAATAAAAATAGTAGTTGAATTATTTTTTATTATATATAAATTTTTACACGATACAATAATTACATAAAATATAAAAGGTACATAGGAACGCGTCTCTAGTGAGTTAAAACATATACCAACATTCAAAAGAATATTGATATTATATTATTAGTATTAAAAATATATATAAAATTGTCAGAGTTATCAACATACTTTTAATATTAAGATATTCAGAACATTAATATTTTGGGATGACATTTTTAAACATGTCTATTTTTTTAATAAAAGTAATAAAATATAATATGTTACTGTTAAAATATATCAGTCTTTCCTTGGTCCCTACAATTTACTTTAATTCCTTAAGAGAAATAACCGAAATACCGTATTTTATTACGTATAAATATTATATCTGTCGAACAAATTAAATGTTATTTTATTTATTACTATTTCGTCCGATGCTTATCATCATACTCCCTGAAAAAAATTGTAAAGTTTCTTGCTATAACTCGTTTTTTACCGCGCATATTTCCAAACCAGTCGCAGTTTCATTATAATTTGATGATTCAAAAGTAGTTGTAACAACCATCTTGAAATAAGAATAATTAGAATTCGATTCACTTTCAAACACATTTTCTTAAATTATGATGGAATTTGGCCAAATTTTTACAAATTTGTTTTATCACCCACTGTGTTTATTTTATTTCATATAAAATTATCCTTTTAAAAAGCAACCCATTTTACTGTTATATATTAAAATTTATAAATACATATATTGGACACTTACACCGTCGTCCCTAAAGTAACTTCATAATTGAGTGTTATGAGTGACAGACAACTGGTAAATATATACTTATATAATTTCAAAATGTTCAAATTTGTTTCAAATAAATACTTAAATACGTATACACACATGCTTGAAGCACCAACAAATTGTTGTTAGAAAATGTTGGTACTCGTCGGGATTCGAACCCGCGACCCGCAGGCAGGGTCACTGCCAACTGCGCCAACGGAGTTGATTTGATTCTTATATTCTATAGGTAACTAATAATGAAATTAAAATAATCTTGTTGTAACGAAATTGAAATAAACTTCTTCAAATACTTTATAGAATTAAGAGTTACTTTGAGGAGATCCATACTAAAATTATTTTGATATAAGCTTTTGCTATTTGCTTTGCGATTTGACAACAATATACAACATATACAATTTGACATTAGCGCTAGGTTACGGAAAAAGTTTATTTTACAGAAGTTAGAATAAATTTATTTTGTTACAATCCGCGTTATATTAAGAGAATATATGTGTAAAAGTGTATAAAACAGGCAACATTCACATACATTATACATGCAGGACAAGTCCCCACACGTATCACAAGACGTCGCCAACACCAACACTCCACACAAGCATTACGATTTTGTTCGTGGAACCTATCCTCCTGATGACGCTTCAGCTTCGGGGCGAAACGATCGTAGAGGTTGTGGTAGTGAGTGTGTGTAGTGCTTGTATGGAGTGTTGGTGTTGGCGGTATCTTGTGATACGTGTGGCGACTTGTTCTGCATGTATAATGTATGTGAATGTTGCCTATTTTATACACTTAGCATTACATATCTCTTAACTAACGCGGATTACAGCAAAATAATTTTATTCTAATTTATGTACTATGGAATTCTGCAAAGTAACGCCTGCTTCTATAAATCCTTTTTTTTTTACAATCTATGGACTATACAAAAAAGAGATTGTGGAATGTATTCCATAAACTTCGTTTAGACTTTATTAACAAGATAACTGAAACGAAATGTTGAATTTAAAATTACTTAACACGTTCAGAAGGCTTGGTTCATATTGAATAGTAGCTTAAGATCTTCTATTGTGAGCTTAGAGCTGTTAGTGTTGCGAGCGCCCGTAAGTACGCTATCTGCCCTCTCAAGCTTGTTCTTTTGCAACTTCCTGATGGTCTGCTCCACGGTGTCTACGCACATGAACCTGGTAAATCAAATCGAATATTTATTTGTGAATTACAGTATTAAATGGATCTTATATAATCACACAGTACTGTAAGCTACCCCATAAGCGTGTACAAAAATACTTTCCACTCATTGCTACAACTAGACATGGGCGAAATGAATCCCTGACAAGAAAAGATTGATATATATCTTTTCAATCTTGGGATATATATCACTCTTTAATATCTTTAACTCGTTTAGCTCAGTACAGCTCAGAGAGAGCCAGCTAAGACTACAAATATATCCTTTTATATCTTGGGCTCTTTTAGCTCTGACTATGATCTCAGTAAGGCCGAATAATACGTTTGAAATTGAAATAATGAAATCCATTTGAGCCAATGATTTAAGATACATAAGTTTAAACTTGCTTCTTTTAGATTGGCCTATTTAAAATTCGTTGGCTATATACAATGATTGAGACATGTACACTATTTACATATATTATACTATTTTCTTTTTACTATGTACACTATTATTTACAAGTTTCTAATATGGTATAGGTAAGGATGACCTGAACTGTAAATTGATTAATTGAAAGTAAAATATTAAATCATCATTCGCGATAAAGTGATCTTTTTTTGGTGTATTTGCTGGATGCAATTAAGCATTTTATGCCTTTTTCATAAAGCACAAAAAAGCTAAACGCCCGCGCGTGTTGTCGTTCCCAAAATCCGTAGTTTACATTTTTAATACATATATGCAATAGAGTTATCCGTCTCTCTCTTTGACATGTAAATTGCTATATAAGCTCATCTCTTTCACTCTAACTCCGAACGAGCCGTATCTCATGACGAAAATTGACTCTTAAGATTAAAGATATAGAGATATAATTGAAACACATGCGAGCTAGAAAGTGATTATATCTTCTGGAGAGATATATATCTTTCTTGTCTTTAGCTCGCGAGCTACTAGCTACAACCTTAACTCGCTACTCTTAAACTGTATTAATCTTACTAGTATGAGCCCATAACACGTCGGTACATACATATGTTTTTTTTGCGAGGTTAATAGTGTTTGGCAATAAAAAAAAACTTTCTTTTCTTTCTTTCCTATTACAAACATGACAATTAAATAGATATAACATTCTTTATTGTACCACATAGAATTACAATAAACACGCCGTGTGGTAATCGGCTGAATAGAATAGTACCACCATCATTTCTTACCGAGGTGTCGTAAAAGGCGACTAAGGTAAGTTGTTGTATTTGGCTGGGTAGAATAGACCACACTCAATCTTACCGAAGTGTCGTAAAAGGCGACTAACTTAAGTCGACACGTCGTGTGGTATTCGGCTGAGTAGAATAGACCACCCTCATTCTTACCGAGGTGTCGTAAAAAGCGACCAAGATAAGTTGACCCGCCGTCTTATATTCGGCTGAGTAGAGTAGACCACCCTCAATCTTACCAAGGTGTCGTAAAAGGCGACTTAGGTAAGTCAATCGCCGTGTAGTATCTGGTTGAGTAAAAAAGATCACCTAAGTGCCGTCGGTACAACATGTTATAAACATGTTGTCACATGATTTGGCTACGTATTTTACAACCGGCCGCCTGCCTGACATCAGCTTATCTTAGTCGCACCTTACGACACCTCGGTAAGAAATAGGAGCGATCTATTCTACACAGCCGAATACTAACAGGTTTATAAGTTCGATAATCTTATCCAAAAATCTTGGCAATCGACGTCATGAACGAATGCTAGTGTGAAAACACTCGCCAAATTCTCTGAATATTTGCTCTCATTAAAATTTCGTGAATCGGTGTGTTCTTTGGCAGCCTCCGCGGAACACAATGACTTTAGACGACCGACCGTGTGAGAAATAGGGTTGTCATATTTCTTCAAGTCTTACGGTTTGTTCTCACAAAAGTAATAATAAAATCATTTTGCTATAATCCGCGATGAAGTAAAATAGAAAATATATATAATGCTAAATGTAGAGTGGACAATCGGTTATCATACCTGATACATGCAGGAGTCGTAAAAACACATCCGCAAACTTCCCCCACCGCCACCACAATACACAGGCACTACACACTACATACATCTCCTGATGATGCTTCGGTTGCGGGGCGAAACGATTGTTGAGTTTGTAATAGTGAACGTATGTAGTGCTTGTGTATTGTGGTGGCGGTGAGGGAGGTTTGTGCATGTGTTTTTACGAATCCTGAATGTATCAGGTGTGATAACCGATTGTCCACTCTACATTTAGCATTATATATATTTTCTATTTTACTTCATCGCAGATTATAGGAAAGTAATTTTATTATTACTTTTGTATTATGGATCTCCGCAAAGTAACGCCTAATTCTATAAAGGTTTGTTCTCAGATTGTTATAATAATAATATTCCTTATTGTACACCAAAAAGAATACAGAAAATATACAAAGAAGTTTGCTACAATAGGCGGCCTTATCGCTAAAGAGCGATCTCTTCCAGGCAACCTTAGGGCACAATAACTTAATTTATTTTATTTATTTATTCATTCATCATCATCCTCCTGCCCTTATTCCACTCTAAGTGGGGTCGGCACAACCTGTTATAAACATGTTGTGATATGATTTGGCTGCGTTTTTACAACCGGCCGCCTGCCTGACGTCAACTTATCTTAGTCGTATTTTACGACACCTCGATAAGAGAGGGTGGTCTATTCTACTAAACCGGATACCACACGGTGGGTTAACTTACCTTAGTCGCCTTTTACGACACCTCGGTAAGAAATGAGGTTGGTCTATTCTACTCAGCCGGATACCATACGGCGGGTCGACTTACCTTAGTCGCCTTTTACGACACCTCGGTAAGAAAAGAGGGTGGTACTATTCTATTCAGCCGGATACCACACGGCGTTATTTATTTATTCATTCAAATACATTAATAGTTATTACAATTTGTTTCTTAGTATCCTTAAGCCTTGACGACTTGTCTGGATATTGCACATTCCTCTTCAACAGATAATCTGAATACAAACTTAAATAAAGTAACAAAATTACACTGAAAATATTAAATTATAACTGTAATACGCCGACCCGACGGATGGGGGAAAAAATACGTGCAGATGACAGGTACAAGAGTGTAATGTCACTTTTACATAGAGTATCACAAACGGGATCCTTCACGGCATTTCTTAATAGGATGCAGTGGAAGATGCACCGTTTACGCTAGGCGTAGTGTTCCAGTAGGATGCACTGAGTAAATTCAGGAACTGATAGGCGATGATGATCTGATAATATAATGTATGGGGACTTCTTATACTACTACGAAAGCACTTCGATAGCGCGGAGCAAACGATCAGTGGTGCCATCTAGTTCTGAGTGCGGAATCACGGGTTCCTAGTACGTTGTGTTACATAACTAAGTATTCTTAATAATATGTAGTCCTATTCATCTAAGCTTGATGTTATAGTCTATAGCCTTTCTCAATAAATGTTATCTACTATCTTACACTGAAAGAATTTTTCAAATCGGTCCAGGTCCAGGTTTAAATAATCCAGCGGTCCGAAATATTATAACAGCTCAGTTCGAGCCCAGGTATCTTTTTTTTATATATCTTATATAAATATCTAGGTACCTAGGTACTAATGATTTATACAAGCACGCGTTAGTTTGTGGAAATTCATTTGAATGAATGATGACAATGTACGATGGAAGGGGTCATTAAGAAGTGAATATGAAAGTGCTTAAAGGTAAGTAACATCATCCTCCTGCCCTTATCCCACTCTAAGTGGGGTCGGCCACAACATGTTACAAACATGTTGTCATATGATTTGGCTACGTATTTTACGACCGGCCGCCTGCCTGACGTCAACATACCTTAGTCGTATTTTACGACTCCTCGGTAAGAAAGAGGGTGGTCTATTTTACTCAACCGGATACCACACGGTGGGTCATCTTACCTTAGTCGCCTTTTACGACACCTCGGTAAGAAATGAGGTTGGTCTATTCTACTCAGCCGGATACCACACGGCGGGTCGACTTACCTTAGTCGCCTTTTACGACACCTCGGTAAGAAAAGAGGGTGGTACTATTCTACTCAGCCGGATACCACACGGCTATTTAACAAAGAGTAATGTAATAAATGTATTTCTTCATAAAATTATTTATTTAAAAATTAAGGAATTATATATTTTTTTGTTAGAGAAAATCCTACTTGATTCTTATCAGATAAAAATTGTAGGAAAGTTTACAGTTAAAGTTGCTGAGTCAAAGAATTTACCGGATGTATAAAAAAACCTGGCACAAACTCAAAACAAACGAGGCATAGTTTTGTGATATCACCAAAGCATCGTCATTCTATTGTAATTACTGAAAGTTCTACGAAATGAGTATAAGGGGAAATTTGAAAATTTTTCTCATTATATAAAGGACGAGAATTGCGAAATTAAGATGGTATGGACATATAATGAGGAGGGATGAAAACCATCATCTTCCTGCCTATATTCCACCATAAGTGGGGTCGGCACAACATGTCACAAATATGCTGTCACATGATTTGGCTACGTATTTTACGACCGGCTGCCTGCCTGACTTCAACTTACCTTAGTCGTATTTTACGACACCTCGGTAAGAAAGAGGGTGGTCTATTCTACTAAACCGGATAACACGGTGGGTCAACCTACCTTAATCGCCTTTTACGACACCTCGGTAAGAAATGAGGTTGGTCTATTCTACTCAGCCGGATACCACACGACGGGTCGACTTACCTTAGTCGCCTTTTACGACACCTCGGTAAGAAATGAAGGTGTTACTATTCTACTTAGCCGGATACCACACGGCTAGCAAGGTAACGCCTAATTCTATAAATTATTTAAAAAAATATATATATCTATATATATACAAAAGATGTTACTTGTATATGTGAACGTGCTTGGCCTGCCCCACGCGATAGATGCGGTCCTGAGCCTGCTCCTCCAGCTGAGGGTTCCAGTGAGGGTCCAGGAGTAGGAGGTGGTTGGCGCCGCACAAGTTCAGCCCCACGCCGCCAGCACATAGCGACAACAGCATTACCTGGTAAGCAATTATACGAAAGGAGGTCAAAAAGTTCGCGGAATAAGAGGGAAGGAGGTTGAAATTAAACTCCAAACTATTTTTCCTTTTCAATATATTCTACCAAATTGTTGATACCATCGAAAAAAATTGATTTGTCTTTGGTGTCAAAATAGGCCGAAATTTCATTTATAACATAAGCTAATATCAAGCATATATAAGAGCAATATAAAATAATATGCAATATAAATAATAAGCAATATAAAATTACAAGCAATATTAAAGCAGGGATGTAGGTGGACCTATATCCTTGCTTTTCATCGCGATGTGACCCATATGTTTATAACTGTATGATTATTTTACGGCGCGTCAGGACTCCCATAGACAAATTATCTGGGCCCAAACATAGCTGAAAGTTGATAGCGAGGTTCCGCATGAATGATAGACGGTTAGCCAGTTTTTGGGTTCTTAATTATACTTTGTATATGTGTTAGTTTTTGGATAATTAAAAAGAGAAGGCAAGACCATTATCTGTTTTGTACGGTCATTGGCAACGCTGCAGGCGCTCGAGGTGGAAAACTTTTTTTTATCAGGAAAAATCTCCTTACGGGTAAGTCAGAATTGCACCGACTAAAATAACCTGAGTGCTCCACCACGCTGATGGTGGCGGGGACAGGGTGCCGTTGTACACATTGCCCCCATCACCGCCAGCAGCAACTCTGAACCACAGAGTGCGCCACCTCTGGGTTGGGGTCTTTCTTAAATTGGCCTCACTCTCCGCTAATCGACCGCCTCGGGGACCTTTTCAGGTCAGCGTCCGATAGCCCCGTTCACAACGCACAAAGGTCCCCGTTAGTGCATCATACGAAAGACTTCGGCAAATTGTCCACGCCCCACTCGCTTGCAGCGGATCGGAGCTAAAAACTCGACTTCCCGAATCCACCCCGTCGCCTTCCGCTAGATTATTTCCTCGCAAAAGGAGGCCATCGCTGCCCACGATCTCTCTCCGTCCACCACGGCGCGAACCACGGTGGGCAAGGAGAGATCGTGCCCTAATTTCAAAAAACTAGTACCAAGTCTTGTGACTTTTAGGTACATAATGTTCTCACCCGCACGTCCGAGCGCGCGTCGTTGAGCGCGGTGACGAGCGGCGCGCGCGCGGGCACGGGCACGTCGCCACGCAGAGTGACGCAGCGCACGCCCGCCGCTCCCAGTTCCCGCTCCACCAGGCCCAGCACTGAGGTCCACTGAGACACCACCACTGCCTTCTCGCCTGGCGAAAGTAATTATATTTTATTTTATCAAACACACAAAACAGTTCACAACACGATTATACTTAAAATTTATATTTAAAATCTAGTTGCTCACCAAAATATGTATGTACAAAAGAGAGAGGAAAAGAAAAACTTGTTGCAATAATAAACTTATTTTAAAATTAAAGCTAAGTATTGAAATAGTTATAGTCTAATTATATTATTTTATAATCTCTTGAACAGCACTACGAGGACTAACACAACACTTGAAAATCCTTTTATATGATGACTCACGAGAATCAAAAATGTCTAGATCCAAAAATTTGGACGAGAGATCATTGTAGACCCTACACATTCTTACTAGGGTGTTATAGAAAGATGAGTTGTTGAGATACACGTTCAAAGCAAAGACCACAGATTTCCTACATCGATAATGGACATTAACACTTATAGCAGCTAGCATTACAAAACAGTCAATTCTTGCATGAATTATTTTGTGCGGAGTTATTATAAGAGAAACATATCTTAAATGCAGTGGCATGACTTTGAAGTAAGTAGCTCTGTCAGTGTAGCCACGAAGAACGGGCATATTAAATGAGTGATCTTGATATTTTTGTATTGATAGCTTAATGGGTTAACGGGCGGAACAAAAAAATTCAAAACCCGGGATCGAGTGCCACATGTCACCTCACCTGCCCTTTTTTTCTTTCTTATTTAATTTATTTAAATTGCAATTTTTTATACATTTTAAAAATTACCGAGCAAGGTTCGTTCACCCAGGTACTACTTATTATAGAATGAAAGCTGTCTGTCTGTATGTGATCTTCTCAAAATCTACTGAATGGATTATTCACCCCATCTGAAGAATACTGTTACGTGTTACGTTTCGGTACGGTTTTTACTAAAAGGTAATTAATGTATTCTTTGCGGAATATTTAACTTAATATTACATGCCGTGTGGTATCCAGCTCAGTAGAATAGACCACCCTCATTTCTTACCGAGTTGTCGTAAAAGGCGACTAAGGTAAGTCGACCCGCCGTGTGGTATCCGGCTGAGTAGAATAGTCCCCCTCATTGCTTACCGAGGTGTCGTAGAAGGCGAATAAGGTAAGTTGACATCAGGAAGGTGGACGATCGTAAAATACTTAGCCATATGATGCGACAGCATGTAATAAATGTAATGTAAATATTGTAGACAGCAACATTTTTAATCAGTGTTTCAATTTATTCTTATATATAACACTTCATAATTGCCTCTCATCCAGGAGTATAAAAGTGATCAGGTCAAGAACAGAGGCCTCTTTTACGATCAGTGCGAAAGCTTTGTTGGTGGATATGTTCACGTCAGCCATTTTTGTTTTTCTGTGTTTGGATACAAATGTATTAATTTTGATCGCTTTTTATAAATCCTACTTTGTATCCTAACAATATATAAATATGATCTCTATGATTTGTGATGTTTCAGCTTTGCCATTACAGCAGTTTAAAAACACTGTTAAGAAGAGGCTGGTACAGAAAGCCTACTATAATCTTGAAGATTATTTAGAAGATAAGAATGTGTGGATATAGCTCTCTTTGAACCTGTACAAGACAGTAACGACATAATGTAAATAGTATTAAGAATTATATTTTTAAAAGACCAACCGCCGAGTTTCTTGCTGGCTCTTCTCGGTAGGAACAGCTTTCCGAACCAGCGGTAGAGTTGACGATTCAAAAGCACTTGTTTACAAGTTTATTTGAATAAAGAATATTTTGAATTTGAATTTGAATTTATGTTGTTACGTATAACTCACTGTTAGCGACGCAATTATAATTATTTTTAATCAAGAAATATTATAATTGTACATATTATAGATTAAAATAAATTATGGCTAAAAGGGACGTGCGTCGTCTGTTAGTTCGGGACAAACGGTCAATTCAAATCTGACATACGCCAACTGTATATAGGCGCGCTCAAGTTCAAAGCCTCCTTATATCGTTAAAATCCTGTACGAAGCACAAATCCTAGCCTGTGTTTAAAATCCTCGCTTGTTTTATTTATTACTGAAGCCCGTATTACTCACCTTTATTCTTGAAGACGTTTTTATTGAGACAATCCATAACGGCTTTGATTTTCGACGACTGCTTCTTGAAGTCGAAAACTGGATTTTTGGGCGACAGCACGGACCTGATGGCCTCCGCTGCGGTGGTACCTTCATCGATACCCTCGTCTTCATCATTATTTGGATCCACACTCTGAATTAGACAAATTAATGAAATAAAAATGAAAATGAAAAAACATTTATTCTGCAATTAATAATTGACAGAATGGGCACACAGCTCAGCATTGCCGCATGTCATTACTAGGACTAATGTCACACGGCGCTGGTTTTCAGCTGCTGCCCGAGTATCATAACAGAAATCAGTATCTAAAACAATGTAAATGACGTATAAAATGACAAATGTAAATGAAATGTAAAGACGTGATTATAGCCGGTTTCAATACATTAAATTCAATTTTATAATATTTGATAGAAAACCCTGACTTTATACAAGTAACTATCCTCAAATTTAGAATTTCAGTATAGTTTAAGAGAAGAGTAAACTACGCACTGACCCTTCTTTTGGAGTCCTTAGATTCTTCCAAGGTCAACTTCTTCAGTTCAGCCAACAGATCCTTGCTCCCCTCGTCTTCCTCGAGGTCAGCGGTGCTGTCAGGATCCAGCATGGCCGAGATGAGGCCGCAGTGGCAGCAAACTTGCCTCAATCGCAACAGCAGTACCAGGATTTCGTGGGATTTCACCGGCTTCGCGCCTAATAATACAAGTTTATGGTGGCTAGCGGATACACAAAATGAAATGCCCATAGTTTAACCTAGTTACCTAGTTTACCGAGACCTAGTTTTAGTGCCAGCCGCTTTACGTCACAACAATATCCCATATGACATAATGCTGAGGAAATACAAAAGTAATAATAAAATTATATTGCTATAATCCGCGATGAAATAAAATAGAAAATATATATAATGCTAAATGTAGAGTGGAGAATCCGTTTTCATACCTGATACATGCAGGATTCATAAAAACACATGCACAAACCTGTACCACCGCCACCACAATACACAAGCACGACACACGTTCACAATCACTACCTCAACAATCGTTTCGCCCCGCAACCGAAGCATTATCAGGAAATAGACTCCACAACAAAATCGCAAAGCCTTGCGATTTGTGCATGTGTTTTTACGAATCCTGCATGTATCAGATATGAAACGGATTGTCCACTCTACATTTAGGAATATATATATATATATATATATATATATATATATATATATATATATATATATATATATATATATATATATATATATATATATATATATATATATATATATATATATATATATATATATATATATATATATATATATTCTATTCAAATTCAAAATATTCTTTATTCAAATAAACTTGTAAACAAGTGCTTTTGAATCGTCAACTCTACTGCTGGTTCGGAAAGCTGTTCCTACCGAGAAGAGCCAGCAAGAAACTCGGCGGTTGTTCTTTTAAAAAATATAATTCTTAATACTATTTACATTAAGTCGTTACTGTCTTGTACAGGTTCAAAGAGAGTTATATCCACACATTCTTGTCTTCCAAATAATCTTCAAGAGTATAGTAGGCTTTCTGTATCAGCCTCTTTTTAACAGTGTTTTTAAACTGATGTAATGGCAAAGCTGAAATTGATTGCGGAATTTTATTATAGAATCTTATACCAAAACCCACAAACGAATTACGTACTTTTGCAAGGCGCAAAGCAGGAGCCGCAAGCTTATGTCGGTTCCTGCTTTGTCTATTGTATACATCACCTATCGTTTTATAATTCTTTATATTTTTACGTACATAAATAAGATTGCTTAAAATATACTGTGAAGCAAATGTAAGAATACCTGTTTCCTTAAACTTCTCTCGCAGGGAATCACGCGGTCTTAAATTATAAATGCCACGTATAGCTCTTTTTTGTAAAACAAAAATTTTTTCACTATCCGCGCATTTACCCCATAGCAATATTCCATAAGACATAATGCTATGGAAGTAGGCAAAATAAACAAGTTTTGCTGTTTCGACGTCTGTGAATTGTCTTATCTTTCGAACAGCGTAGGCCGCTGAACTCAGTTTCCCTGCAAGAGTTGTTACGTGTGTGCTCCATTGGAGTTTTGTATCCAGGGATACTCCCAAAAATACAGTTGAATTATCTGTTTTTAGTGGTACATTATTTAAAGAGAGTCTATTTGCTGTTTTTGCAGCATTAGGTAATGCAAATTCAATACATTTAGTTTTATTCGAGTTCAGTACCAAATTATTTAGCCTGAACCAATGAGCTACTTGCGATAAACCCCTGTTTACTTCGTCAATATTATCGTCATTTCTATTTACTTTAAAAATTAATGATGTGTCATCCGCAAACAGTACAATATCGCAAATATGATGAATAAAATATGGTAAATCATTTATATATACTAAAAACAGAAACGGACCAAGGATTGATCCTTGAGGCACACCCATAACTAAGGCCGTTCCGGATGACTGCACATCATTAATGCACACTCTTTGAATCCGGCTGTGAAGGTACGATGCAACGAGACGAAGTGCATTGTCTTTAATGCCATAATAGCCAAGCTTTAACAATAAAATTTCGTGTTGAACGCAATCAAATGCTTTGGATAAGTCACAAAATACCCCTATGGCATTTTGTGAGTTCTCCCACGCATCAAAGACATGCTTCAACAACCTCACACCCGCATCCGTTGTTGACCGACCCTTAGTAAACCCATACTGCTCAGGATGAAATAAATTATGTAAATTAAAATGCTGGAGCAGCTGCTTTAGAATGATTTTCTCAAAAATCTTGCTTAGAGTTGGCAAGACCGAAATGGGTCTATAGTTCTGAGGGTCGCTCTTATCGCCGGACTTAAAAAGGGGGATCAATTTACTATGTTTCATTAAATTGGGAAATATTCCTGTATCTACAGATTTGTTAAAGATCTTGGCCATAATTGGGGCGATAATATCAATAATATTATTAATTAATTTTACGGACATTCCCCACAGATCAGTTGATTTTTTAATATTTAATGTTTTAAAAGTTTTGACGATATCGTATGGGGAAATGTGTTCAAATTTAAAATTAACACTGCACT
Source organism: Morpho achilles (assembly GCA_947086495.1). NCBI lineage: Eukaryota > Metazoa > Arthropoda > Insecta > Lepidoptera > Nymphalidae > Morpho > Morpho achilles. The sequence goes on along the minus strand of CAMTZB010000001.1, from coordinate 13,963,769 downwards.
CCGTGACGCTGTCCTTCAAAACATTAAAAGCTTCCATTGGGGATGAGTTTATTGAGCTAGTGGTGGAAATAGGTATGTTCTGAAAGAAATGCTCAAATGCACTAGCTACTGCTGTATCAGAATTAATAAGTTCATTCCCAATTTTAAGCTCTATGGCAGAATTATGCATTTTACGTCTACCTGTTTCTTCACCAATAACATTCCAGGTTGTTTTTATTTTATTTTTAGAATTAATTATTTTACTTTTAATGTGAAGAGATTTGGCCTGTGTGCAGACACTTCTAAACGTTTTTGAATATTTTCTTACATATTCTAGAAAAGTGGGGGACTGATTATATTGTTTTTCTGCATACAGATCAAATAACTTGTTTCTACTCTTATAAATGCCATTAGTGGCCCATTCGCTAAACCTAAGATTTTTGTACACTTTTTTTCTATAATATTAAAGGTCTTATTAAACTCACAACCAATCATTCCAAAGAGGGCATTAAAAAGTTCATCTGAGCTACCGCGACTTTTGTCGAATTGTAATATCTTTGATGATATTTTTGATTGAAATCGTTTTATTTTATGAGAAGTGATCGGCCTGCACTTGATATAATGATTTTTTTCATGCACATAGTTAGGGACAGATATAATTTGCCCACTGTGGTCAGACCTTAAACGACTTATTATAGACTTTTCTAAGATATTACAACTGTAATTAGTAAAAATATTATCAATACCGGTAGCCGAAGTTGCAGTTATCCTGGTAGGTTCGTTAAATACATTGATCATATCAAAACATTGAAATAAATTAAGTAACCTACAACGATTACAGGTATCCACTAAGATATCAACATTAAAGTCTCCACATATTAAAACTTGTTTTGAAGATTTAGAGATCTTCTTAAGAACTTCCTCCATGACGCTCTCAAATAATATATAATCACTGGAGGGTGGGCGGTACACAGAAACTATAATATAGCGCTCTAACTCCACACAAGACAGCTCAATGGTACGTTCAACAGAAAGACCGACAATATCATTTCGTTCTTTACAATGTACTTTAGAATGAGTTAATATTAAAGATCCCCCACGCTGGACGGTCTTCCTCAAGAACGCACTGGACACTCTATAATTTTTAATATTTAATAAGAAATTAGAACTGTTTAGCCAATGCTCGGTTATACATAAAATATCAATACTAAATTTATTCATAAACAGTTCTATTTCAAATTCCAATCCAATTGATCGCGGATTATATCAAAATAATTTTATTAATACTTTTCATTATGGATCTCCGCAAAGTAACGCTTAATTCTATAAATAATACTTAGATCATCAAAACTCCGTTTGAAGAATTGCTAATGCTACCAACATACATCCTAATTACAAAAGTCAAGAGTGAATTGATTACTAATGTAAATACATCTTAAATTCTAAATACAGTGTAAACTCCCTAAAGCGTCGATATCCCTTGGCTTTGGTTGGTTTAGCTTGTTTCCCATACAATGATACACTATATACCACTACACCCACTCTCAATAACGACAGCAATTTAATATTATTAAGTACTTTTTAAGTTGCCAAAATTAGTAAAAACTGCACCGCTGTGTATGTTTTTTGTGTCTTTACTGTCCTAGCCCGTAATAAACTCGACTGTCGGCATAACACATACCGAACTTTCTAAGAAATCCGTGCATTTGTATACAAATTGGGATTGCATCTTAATGGAGTTAAATTATTCATCATTCTCCTACCCTTATCCTACTCTAAGTGGGGTCGGCACAATATGTCTTCTTTTTCCACTCTCCTCTATCATTCGTCAACCCTGGTGCCACTCCTCTAACATGCATATCATATTTCACACAATCCATCCATCTTTTTTTGGCCTTCCTCTAGCCATACATCCATCCATCCATCCATAAATGGAGCTAAATTATTGGAAAAGTAATTTCTTCGTCACCAAGTTGCCTCAATATCGCAAGGTATGAATAAAATATTTAAAAAATACAACTCAATTACTGGTGCACCAAAAGACGTCACACAAAAATAATATGCTATACGCAATAGAGATCGAATAAGAATTGTTTTTATGTAATCACTAACACTAGTCTGAAATAAACTTTTGACTGGCCCGTTGGACCAGTGGGTAGTGACCCTGCCTTCATCTCCGCGGGTCGCGGGTTCGATTCCCGCCGAGGGCTAACATTTTCTATAAATGAATTTGTTGGCCTTTGAGCCTGGGTGTATATTTGTATTTATGTATTTAAAAATATATAAGTATATATTCACCAGTTGTCTGTCACCCAAAAACACAAGTATTAAGTTACTTCCTTTGGGGAGGGACGACCGTGTGTGTAAGTGTCCCATATATTTATATAATTTTTTTTTCTAATACAGATTTTTCTTCTCTCCATTTAACGACAACTCTCCATAATGTCAAAATAAGCACCTTGAGGGTCGTTATATAGAGTTTGCACTGTACTTAACGTGTAAAGAAAATGAAAAAGCCATACCTTGCAAAGCGATCATTTTCTTGTGCATTTTCTCATATTCACCTCCCTTCTGCGCAGGCACCAGGCTACCAAGACCTGCTTGTTTCTCTGCTCGCTGGTGCAAGAACTGAGCGAATAATGTTTTCGAGAACACTAAGACCTGGCAAGAAAATATGAATTATAATAACAGACTAGAAATATTTATCTTTAGTAATTATATATTAATAGCATCTTTCATCTATTTCATCATCATCCTCCTGCCCTTATCCCTTTCTAAGTGGGGTCGGCACAACGTGTTATAAACATGCTGTCACATGATTTCGCTGCGTTTTTACGACAGGCCGATTGCCTGATGTCACCTTACTTTAGTCGTATTTTCGACACCTCGGTAAGAAAGGGGGTGGTCTATTCTACTCAGCCGGATACCACACGGCGGGTCGACTTACCTTAGTCGCCTTTTATGACACCTCGGTAAGAAATGAGGTTTGTCTATTCTACTCAGCCGGATACCACACGGCGGGTCGACTTACCTTAGTCGCCTTTTACGACACCTCGGTAAGAAATGAGGGTGGTACTATTCTTTTTAAACGGATACCACACGGTGGCATCTTTTCATCTATTTATTTTACCAAAATTAATTAATAGATTAAATAGTTAAATTAATATAAACTTTTCCTTCTTCTCTATATTACCCGTATTCTCTTTCTTCTTCAATTCTTGTCCATTTCCTTATTACTCAAAAGTTGACTGGAAGAGATCCCTGACATCAACTTACCTTAGTCGTATTTTACGACACCTCGGTAAGAATGAGCGTGGTCTAATCTGTTTAATCGGACACCAAACGGTGCGTAAACTTACCTTAGTCGCATGAAGTAGATTAACAAAACATCTGGACTTTTTAGTCCAAAGAATTCAAGATAATTTTGAAAATTGGAGTTGAAATAATTCAGAAGGTTGATGGGGGTATTCTGACCTTCTGGTAAACGTTCATTTCCTCCGTGGTCAGGGTGACGTCACACTCGTGCGAACTGCGCTCCGGCAGACACGTCAGCTGCCCCTTCTCCTGCAACTGTGCCTTGGTGCGTCGCAGCATCACACAACTCATTATGGTGTTCAGCCTCTCTGCGCCCCCTAAACTTTTGTTGTCGATCCATTTTTTCCACATCTATAAAATAATAATAATAATAATAATACATTCCTTATTTATAAACGATTATCGTCCTGGAATAAGAGCCCGTGAACCCCAGACCTTCGTCATTTTATAAAAGCTGAAAGTTTGTCAGCGCATGCTCCCAATACAGTTAAAAACGATGGTATGGTATATTATGGAATTTGGATCATCGTGGCTTTGGGAGATAAACGGTACTCAACATGTGTAAAATACCAATCTACTTTCGTCAAAGTATAATCGATGCCTATGCTGGTATTTGATGACAGACTACTCAGAGAGATATCGTCGAAGGACGCACACAGCAGGAAATCTAGTAACAGGTCCTTCTTGTGCCTAGAATGGTGACTGATGAATAAACCACTAACTGTTAGATCGTTAAAGGGCGTACACCGTAGGAACTTGAGCAGTGCGAACAGTTCCAGGTCCATGTTACACAGCGGGATGCCTAGTCTGGTATTTGATGAGGGACTACTCAGAGGGATATCGTCGAACGACGCACACCGCAAGAACTCGAGAAACTGGTTATTCTTGTGCCTAGAATGGTGATTGATGAATAAACCACTTACTGTTAGATCGTCAAAGGGCGTACACCGTAGGAACTTGAGCAGTGCGAATAAGTCCAGGTCCTTGTTTTACAGCGCGATGCCTATACTGATATTTGATGAGGGACTACTCAGAAACACATCGCCGAAGGACGCAAAAAGCACGAAATCTAGTAAAAGGTTCTTCTATTGCCTAGAATGGTGATTGATGAATAAACCACTAACTGTTAGATCGTCAAAGGGCGTACACCGTAGAAACTTGAGCAATGCGAACAGGTCCAAGCCATTAATGTACAGCGGGCTGTCTAGACTGGTAAGTGATGAGGGACTACTCAGAGTGATATCGTCGAAGAACGCACACAGCAGGAAATCTAGTAAGAGGTCCTTCTATTGCCTATAATGGTGATTGATGAAAAAACCACTCACTGTTAGATCGTCAAAGGGCGTACACCGTAGGAACTTGAGCAGTGCGAATAAGTCCAGGTCCTTGTTGTGCAGCGGCGTGCCGGTGAGCGCCCAACGTCGCGAGGCGCTCAGCCCGCAGACGCCCTGCGACGTCGCAGACTTGTGGTTGCGGACCACGTGCGCCTCGTCCAGCACCACGCGACGCCAGTGCACGCGCTTCAGCACGCCGTTCTACATGACAATCGGCGAGGTTAGCATAAAAGTAACGGCCTGTTACTATCTCACTGTCGTGCATAGGCGTATAATTGCATTATGCAAACGAAGACAAATTATAATATTGCGACGCACTTCTCACTAGTTCTTGTTATTTTGAATTAAAATTAAATAAATAAAATGTTTACGATGAAACTGATAGATATAGATAGAAACTTAATTAAATTAAAAGCACCAACCTGTAACTGTCCTATGTTTTGGGCATAGACCTACGCTTTAGCTTTTGAAGTATTGGAGCTAAGACCTACTACGCTGCTCCAATGCGGATAGCGGTAGCTCATATGCGGTAGGTTACACATATCTCAAGAATTTTCTGGAGATATGCAGGTTTACACGATGTACTTAGTTCGGGTCGGACAGTCGAGTGTGTAATTGTCAAAAATATTGACAGTTTTATATATTCATATATTTTATAGATTCATACCTGGGGTATGAACCTATGGTCCCCTAATAAGAGTGACACAGTTTGGATATCCCACCGCTGGGCATAGTCCTCCTCTCTTCGTTATTGGAGAGAAGTTTTGGAGCTAATACCTACCACGCTGCTCCGTTGCGGATTGGTAGGTCACACATAGCCCCAAAATTCTATGGAGATATGCAGATTTCCACGTTGTTTTCCTTCGCCGAAAAGCATGTAATAAATTGCAATTATGTATTAAACACATAAGTGTAAGTTCTAAGATTTGAAGGTTTTGTTCCTCTTCTATACTATCAATAACGATACTCAGAATTTTTCAAATATTTTTTTACGCAACTCAGAAGTTATAAATTTTTGAAAAAAAGCACTCTTTTTTTCTATTAATTTTTTTTAATTTAACAATTTTTGTTTAAATGCACTGAAAAAAATACAAAGTAGTTTCAAAGTTTATCATTATGTTAATATTTTCAGTCTCGAGAAAAACTATCGATTTTTCTAAAAAATAAGTCATACCTTCTCACTCTCCCGCTGCAGTATGTTGTACGTGGTGATGACGATGTCGTTGGAAGCGAGCCGGTGGGGCTGCGTGGCGCGGGCGGCGCCGTGGTGCAGGCACACGGACAGCGTGTGCGCCGCGCAGTGCTTGCCCACCTCGCTGGCCCACTGCTGCACCAGCGTCGCGGGACACACCACCAGCGAGCCGCCACGGACCACTGAACAACAGCCCTTTTTATACAGGAAAAACCCCTTATGGGTAGCGCCTCCCAACGGGGACAGGCGGCGGTTATGTCGAACTCGCACCGACTAAAACGACTTGTGTGCTCCACCACGCTGCTTTTGGTAAGGACAGGGTATCATACAGGGTACATTGCCCCCATCCCCGCCGACAGCTGCTCTGATCCCAGAGAACAACTCCTCCGGGTATGGTCCTCTCGAAAGAGAAGCCCCCCTCCGCTAACCGGTGCATCGGGAGCACCAGATGCACCGACCGCCTCGGGGACCTGTAAGCCAGACGTCCGATATACCCCGTTCGGAACGTCCGAAGGTTCCCTGACAAGGCGGCAGACGATGGGCTTAGGCAAGTCACTTCCACTTGGACTCGTCAGTAGCAGATTGGATCCAGAACAAAAGTTCCCAGAACCGTTCCAACGCCTCCCTCCACAGAGCACGAGGCCACCGATGCCCGCGATAGCTCCCTGCCAACCGTGTTACTGAACAACAGCCTAGCTTTACCAAGCAACCACGCATTGTATGTTCTGAATAACTATCTTCAAAACCCAGTCACAGTGACGTGAAATCATCTAGTTATTATACAACTAACTTTAATCTGCAACTTCGTTCGCGTGGACTGTTATCGCGTGATAGGCTGGTCATCTTATTCCGTAGAATTAACAGGATTCTATATTTTCTTTTTACGAAAAATAATGCCTTATTATCGAAGCAATTTTTTAATAATACAGCATTAATCCTTATCCAATTTAGTACCTTAAATACATTGTTGATTTAATATCGATCAATATGACCGTTTGCAGCATGTAATTTAAATAAATATTTTCGAAGATATTACAGAATTAAAATGCCGCGAGGACGCCGCGCTTCGCCTTATAGTACTTTGAATTTAGCAGCGATCGGACGCGTTTATTTTTTATACGGTCAACTATATGTCGCTCTTTCAAGAGTAACCTCTAAAGAAAACATGTTTGCATTGTCTAATGATAAGAAGGCTGTAAATGTAGTATATAATGACATTATGTAATTAATTGTTAAAATAAAATACATAGGGAACAATGTAACAGTAAAAAATGTAGAATATGAATTTAGATATTCCAAAGATAGCAGGAAATCTTCATGGTACAGGGAAAGGGGAATTATTTTACTCCAAATTTTTCACAGAATGGCCACTATATATATTTTAATACGTGCGAAGCCGGAGCAGGCCGCTAGTAAACCTATTAAACTGTTTTGTATAACTAAACTTAGAGCAAATCAGAGATTTCACTTGTTATAGCAACAAAATAGCATATTTAAAAAGGCAAATTTACTGTGCATATACATTCATTATTGAGACTTGAATGCTTACTACCCATCCCCACCCTTACCGTCGTGAGTATAGCCGGTCTCTATACATAGACACATGTATAACTTACGTCTCGAGCTTTTATCTTGGTCCTCGTCATCGTCTATTGAACTCTGCTTTTCGCTGACGATGAGGGAAATCAACGTGATAGTCTTGCCGAGACCCATGTCGTCAGCTGGAAAAGAAAGTAAACTAATAAAATATGCAAGGAATCATTTTTATGATAATTGCTTGTGTTACTAAAATAAATTGTTAATTGATTGTAAATCCATTATCTTCCTGCCCACAACTGTTGTGGCACAACATGTTATAAACATGTTGCCACATGATTTGGCTACGTATTTTAACGACCGGTCGCCTGCCTGACGTCAACTTATCTTATTCGTATTTTACGTCACCTCGACAAGATCCACCCTCTTATCTATTCTACTTAACCGGATACCACTCGGTGAGTCAACTTACCTTACTCGCCTTTTACGACCCCTCGGCAAGACATTAGGGTGGTCTATTCTACTCAGCCGGATACCACACGGCGGGTCGACGTACCTTAGTCGCCTTTTATGACACCTCGGTAAGAAGAGAGGGTGGAACTATTCTATTCAGGCGAATACCACACGGCGTTCTTTATCACTACATATTATAAAACAAAGTCAAAAAATGTACTAAGTATTTGTACATCTTGAAAAGGTCTACAGAAAAGTCCGCGATGGTATATGTCTATCTCTTATGGATAACCCACTATACCATTTTTTGTCATTTACTTTTTACGAAAAATAATGCCATATTTTTGAAGCAATATTTATACAATACAGCATTAATCCTTATCCAATTAAGTACCTTAAATAAATAGTTGATTTAATATAGATCAATATGGCCGTTTACAGCATGTAATTTAAGTGAACATTTTCGGAGATATTACAGATTTAAAATTTAAATGAGGACACCGCGCTTCACCCTATAGCACTTCGAATCTTTTAAGAGTTTGTTTAAAGACATTCTGTAATTAATTGTAAAAATAAAATACATAGGGGAAATGTAAAAGTAAATAAGTAAAAATGTACTATATGAGTTTAGATATTCCAAAGATAGCAGGAAATCGTCTTGGTATAGGGAGAGGAAATTGGTTTTCTCCAAATTTAACGCTTGCGGGCCACGGGTAGTAATGAATAAATCAAAACTACTGGATCGATTTTAATCATTTTTTTACACTGAGTGACATATATATTTTATACCCGTGCGAAGCATGGGCAGGCCGCTAGTTGATTATAATTATACGATTATTATTGGTAGAGATGACATTTGACTACTCTTTGGTTTTTAATACCGGATGTACTGACAACACGATAATCACGTGACCAATATAAGGGTGGCGGCTCATTTGTGACTGGCATAAATGGCTTAGCTTGCCTTGACGAAGTTAGTCTTGTTGCATAACTCGACTCATACGGTTATTAGACGCTTTTACGGCTAGATTCTTTCGTCACTTGGGAGTCTTGCTGTAAAGCTTGACTTGTACGATTATTGAACACCGACATATTTAGATGTTGTTACAACTTGTCGTGTTTTAACAAGCAAGTTTAGTTAGTATTACTGTGTCATTTCAATACTGAGTATTCTATTTACTTCAACATATGTAATGTATGTATTATATATTTGATACAAATGATAATTACCAAAGTATCATGACATCGTGCTTGAATATGTTGGTTATTTAATATTTGAGTTTTCACTTCTTGTTAACAGAAGTGACTTTCTTTTTAAATTACATCAAGAACAAACGTCTTAATATTTATCCATTAACGTACAGCAAATGTAAAAATGTTCTAATTGCATGGCTAACAACTTTATCATATGAGGATACAGAGGAATTTGTAAAATCTGCCATATAATCAACTTAAACGCACAAAAACACCCACACACACACCCACACACACCCGCACGCACGCACGCACGCACGCACGCACGCACGCACGCACACACACACACACACACATAATAGAATGTATATTATTACTTTATTTTAACCTTTGTATTAAGCGTCATTAACGCCTGTGTGTTTCCTTACAAGTGTTAGATACACTTTTAAATCCATTTAATGATTTGTGTGATTGTGTAATAGGATAAATGATAAATAGTATTACTTTAATAATTTATTAGATACGGAAGTACTCAAACGTCGTTAGTTGTTTCATAAGATGTAAAGAGCGTAAACTATGTACACAACAAAGTAACAGAAGTTATAAATAAGTCAGCTGGGTTCATTCTAGTCAGTCTGATGTCATTCAGTGTTGCTACAGTAGTGAAGTTTAATACAAGGTTCTTTCGTTCCAGATAGTTCTTACCCAGGATACCCCCGGCAGGCCGCTGCGTCTCCCTCCACCTCAGCCAGGCGAGCGCGTGCAGCTGGTGCTCCATCAGCTCACTCCTGACTCCCGAAGGCTGCTCATACAGCTCGTGTTCCGGTGGTCGGGAAGCGTGGGACTCCCATAGGTCCCGCAAACGGTCCAGTATCATGTTCCGCTCGGCCATATGGGTAGACATTGCTAAAGTAAAAAAAAATACGTGCGTGGTAATCATTGTCATAAAGCTTTTCGCGCGTTTTATTTCAATCAATATACATAAAACCGTAATGCAATTAAGCTAAACTCAAACTCAAAATTTTCTTTATTCAAAAGTAATAATAAAATTATTTTGATATAATCCGCGATGAAGTTAAATAGAAAATATATATAATGCTATATATTTTCTATTTTACTTCATCTATTATTTCTATTTTACTCATAGACTCAACGACCAAAATCGCAAAGCATGCGATTTTGGCTCCTGATGATGCTTCGGTTGCGGGGCGAAACGATTGTTGAGTTTGTGATAGTGAACGTATGTAGTGCTGGTGTATTGTGGTGGCGGTGGTGGAGGTTTGTGCATGTGTTTTTACGACTCCTGCATGTATCAGGTACGATAACTGATTGTCCACTCTACATTTAGCATTATATATATTTTCTATTTTACTTCATCGCAGATTATAGCAAAATAATTCTATTATTACTTTTGTATTATGGATTTCCGCAAAGTAACGCCTAATTCTATAAATTATTTATTTATTCAAATAAACTTGTAAGCAAGTGCTTTTGAATCGTCAACTCTACTGCTGGTTCGGTAAGTTTTTCTATTATATTATAAATATTATATTATAAACAGTTCAAACATCAGTTTAAAAAGAAATATTTAACATATTCTCACCTTGTTTGCCAAACATTCTTGGTTGCACCGAATTGCTAGCTTTTTGTATATCATCCCATGATAAGCCTTTATTTTGCGGCACCGAAACGTCTTTCGACTTGTTTTGGTCAGGTAATTCTGAAAATAATATTTGTTAACACAAAGCGGCACAAGAATGCAAAACATACAGTATTCGTAGAATCGCAAATTGCAGTCAACAGATGAGCCAATTGAATCTTAAAGTATTTCCTGACAAAGACTCAGTTATTGGGCAAAACGATTGTTGAGTTTGTCATAGTGAATGTGTGCATTGCTTGTGTACTACGGTAGCGGTGGAGCGGGTTTGTAGTGCACGTTTTTTACTATCCTATGTATGAAAACGGATAGTACACTGTACATTTAGTAAAACAGATATTTTCTATTTACTTTGTCGTAAAAGACGACTAAGGGTAGTTGACCCACCGTGTGGTAAATGGCTGGAAACAATAAACCTACTAAGGTAAGTTGACGCCATACAGGCGGCCGGTCGTAAAATAACTAGCCAAAACATGTTTAAAACATGTTGTGCAGATCCCGCTTACAGTGGATAAAGGGCAGGAGAATGATGATGATATTTTCTATTTGCTTTCTCGCGGATTATAGCAATATAATATTTTATAGTTCACTTATTTATTTACATACAAATTGACAATATACTTTTAAATATTTTTATTTATCCAAAAATAACTATTGACCACAGAGAACAGAGAAAGTACTGAGTGAAAGTACGATACTCAAGAACCTCCACAGAATAAGTGCCATCTTAAGCAATTTATTTATTTTTTTAAACACACGGTCATCCGTCCCCAAAGTAAGTAACTTAATACTTGTGTTATGGGTGACAGACAACTGGTGAGTATATCACTACATATTATAAAACAAAGTCCCTATATCCCTGTGTACGCATAAAACAGATTTTGATGCGGTTTTTTTTAATAGATAGAGTGATTCCAGAGGAACGTTTGTGTTTGTAATAACATTCAATACGGAGTAGAGAAATACTGTAATTTTTGAGGTTTCTGTAAATAATTACATTTTTTCCGCTTACATTGCAAACGCAGGCTAAACCCTACGAGATTTATCAAAATCATGTACTAAGTATTTATATATCTTGAAAAGGTCTGCGAAAAGAAATGTCCGCGATGGTATATGTCTCTTATGGATAACCCACTATAGCATTTTTCGTCATTTACTTTTTACTAAAAATAATGCCATATTTTTGAAGCAATTTTTATACAATACAGCATTAATCCTTATCCAATTAAGTACCTTAAATAAATAGTTGATTTAATATAGATCAATATGGCCGTTTACAGTATGTAATTTAAGTGAACATTTTCGGAGATATTACAGATTTAAAATGCCGTGAGGACGCCGCGCTTCGCCCTATAACACTTCGATTTTAGCAGCGATCTCGCTCTTTCAAGAGTTTGTTTAAAATACATAGAGAAAGTGTAAAAATAAATAAGTAAAAATGTACTATATGAATAATGAAATATTCCAAAGATAGCAGGAAATCTTCTTGGTATAGGGAAAGGAAATTGTTTTTCTCCAAATTTAACGCGTGCGGGCCACGGGCAGTAATGAATAAATCAAAACTACTCGATCGATTTTAATCATTTTTTTACACTGACTGACATGGAATATATATTTTATACCCGTGCGAAGCAGGGGCAGGCCGCTAGTACTTATATAATTTTTAATACATACTTAAATACAAATATACACCCAGACTCGAAGACCAACAAACTAATCTATAGAAAATGTTGACCCTCGGCGGGAATCGAACCCGCGACCCGCGGAGCTAAAGGCCACTACCACTCACTGCGCCAACGGGCCAGTCAAGTCAAGCCTGCCTTATTTATCGTACGGATGATCAAAAATAAGCGAAAGCTTCTTGAGATGTTGGTCGAGGCTCTTCGCAATAAATTATAATTAGGTACACAATCTTAAACGGGCAAAAAGGTCGTGTCAATGACGTCACTCAAGCGGAAAATACGTCACCTATTGCCACCACCATGTTGGCCACTTTGTCGCCCTGGCGTCGCACGTCGGCCTCCAGAGCCGCGAGCCTCTCGATCAACTTAGCGCCGCCGTCAGGCAACGTCTTCACCTCCATGTTTTCCAGCAAATGCTGTTTCAGATATTATTTAATTTGTATTCAGTATGTAATATATTCAGATGTTATTTATATAACATATCATTTAAATTCCTCCGCCGTGTGGTATCCGGCTGAATAGAATAGTATCACCCTCATTTCTTACCGAGGTGTCGTAAGAGGCGACTAAGGTAAGACGACCCGCCGTGTGGTATCCGGCTGAGTAGAATAGACCAACCTCATTTCTTACCGAGGTGTCGTAAAAGGCGACTAAGGTAAGTTGACCCACCGTGTGGTATCCGGTTTAGTAGAATAGACCACCCTCTTTCTTACCGAGGTGTCGTAAAGTACGACATTGGTAAGTTGACGTCAGGCAGGCGGCCGGTCGTAAAAACGCAGCCAAATCATATGACAGCATATTTATTACATGTTGTGCCGACCCCACTAGAGTGGGAAAAGGGCAGGAAGAAGATGATGATGATAATCATTTAAATTCCTATAATTTTTTATTCAAATTGGCTTTTAAAAAGACTTTTGAATCATCAAATTACAATGAAGCTACGACTGGTTCGGAAAGGTGCTCTTACCGTTAAGAACCAGCAAAAAACTGAACGGTCATTTTTTCAACAATAAATTTTCAATAATATATAATTTCCGTGTGACATCTGAATAGAATAGACCACCTTCATTTCTTAAAGAGGTGTCGTAAAAGACGACTAAGGTAAGCTTGTATAGGAATAAACCTTATGGGCCTTATTGAGGATGTTATCTTCATTCTCCTGCCCTTATCCCACTCTAAGTGGGGTCGGCATCACATGATTTGGCTGGTTTTTTACGACCGGCCGCCTGCCTGACATCAACTTACCTTAGTCGTACTTTTACAACACCTCGGTAAGAAATAAGGTTGGTATATTCTAGTCTGCTGGATATCACGCGGCGGATCTACTTACTTTAGTCGCCTTTTACGACACCTCGGTAAGAAATGAGGGTGGTCTATTCTACTTGGGCGGATACCACACGGTTGTATAGGATTTTATATAGGAATAAATGCAGAGTGGTGTACCTATTTCGAAAATTGCACCACTGACAGTTACGTAACAAGAGTGGGGGATTGGTGGTACATACATCCTCCTGCCCTTATCCCACTCTAAGTGGGGTCGGCACAACATGTTATAAACATGCCGTAACATGATTTGGCTGCGTTTTTACGACCGGCCGCCTGCCTGACGTCAACTTACCTTACTCGTATTTTACGATACCTCGGTAAGAAGGAGGGTGGTCTATTCTACTAAACCGGCTACCACACGGGGGGTCAACTTACCTTAGTCGCCTTTTACGACACCTCGGTAAGAAATGAGGGTGGTCTATTCTACTCAGCCGGATACCACACAGCGGATCGACTTACCTTAGTCGCCTTTTACGACACCTCGGTAAGAAATGAGGGTGGTACTATTCTACTTAGCCGGATACCACACGGCTAAGTGGGGGATTGGTGGTATTTACTCATATATACCACTAGTAGTAGTTGTAGTAGTTATAGTTAGTGATTAATATAATTAATTTTATTATTATTTAAGCCATGTTTAGAATAGTTTTTTATTTATTTCTTTCTTTTTATACATATAGTTTTTTAGTTTGTTAGACTGTAAGTGATGCATTTTTCTAATAAATATCTTCTTTCTTTCTTCTTTCAAATCATTGGATTCGGCGACTGAACTTTTTCTCAAAACTGGTCCTACACAGCCGGACCGGCTAGGCTATAAATAAAGCAATCCATACGAACCCTTAGGGCACATAGTTCGAAGAACCGATGGACGTTGGGGTCTCAAGGTGCTAGAGTGGCGACCCCGCACCGGAAAACGCAGTGTAGGCAGACCCCCCACCAGATGGACAGACGACCTCAAAAAGGTCGCGGGGAGCCGCTGGATCCAGGCGGCACAAGATCGTGTGGCGTGGAAGTCCATGACAGAGACCTATGTCCAACAGTGGACGGCTATTGGTTGAAGAGAGAGAGAGAGAGAGAGAGAGAGATACGAACCCTGACATTCTGCAAGTCCTCTTTAAGCCCATTCAGCTTGCTGAGCTCATTCTCCCGGACATGTTTCGGCACGTACACCACTTGGTTGGGGTAGCTCGGCGGTGCGAGGTATTGCTTTATGTCCTTCCCCGTGGCCTTCGATGTACTTTTAGGATTAGGGGATTTCTTATCTTCTTTAATCTGAAAACAATAAATGTTTTTAATACAGTGACAATTTTACCGGACTCGTTGGCGCAATTGGCAGTGACCTTGAAACATTCGTTTTTATCAATAACGATGAAAATATATTGCTATATCATCCTCCTGCCCTTATACCACTCTAAGTGGGGTCGGCACAACATGCTATAAACATGCTGTCACATGATTTGGCTGCTTTATTACGACAGGCTGCTGCCTGACGTCAACTTACCTTAGTCGTATTTTACGACACCTCGGTAAGAAAAACGGTGGTCTATTTTACTCAACCGGATACCACACGGTGGGTCAACTTACTTTAGTCGTCTTTTACGACACCTCGGGCAAGAAATAAGGGGGGTCTATTCTACTCAGCCGAATACCACACGGCGGGTCGACTTACCTTAGTCGCTTTTTACGACACCTCGGTAAGAAATGATTGTGGTACTATTCTATTCAGCCGGATACCACACGGCGTCTACAACCACCATAGAAAATATATATGCAGAACTGTAGAGTGGACTATCCGTTTTCACAAAAATCGCAAAGCTTTGCGATTTTGTCGTGGAGTCTATCTCCTGACGATGCTTCTATTGTAGGGCGAAACGATTGTTGAGTTTGTGATAGTTAAAGTGTGTAGTGCCTGTGGCGGTGGTGAAGGTTTGTGCATTATTGTATGAAAATGGATAGTCCACTCTACATTTAGCTTAATATATTTTTTCTATTTTACTATATCGCAAATTATAGCAATTTAATTTATCCTCCTCGGTAAGAAAGAGGGTGGTCTATTTCACTCAACCGGATACCACATGGTAGGTCGACTTACCTTAGTCGCCTCTTACGATACCTCGGTAAGAAATGAGAGTGATACTATTCTATTCAACCGGATACCACACGCCATAATTGTACAATAAAAATAATAAACAATAATAACCTAATAATAAACAAAAACACAAGAGAATAATGAAATTATAAAAAAAATTACGTTAAGGTTCAAATATTAGAACACGTTTAACGATAGTTAAATTATTTTATCGTATTGACACCATTTATAAGGAAATTATAATAACTTTGTGTAGCGAACATCAATTAATTAATAAGAATCTTTGCAATATCCAATTTTTCATTATTTACTTGAATATTTAGACTTACGACTAATAAAATGCTCGAAGTTTTTATATGCATTTTATAATACCGCGATCTTTGTTATTTTCGACAAGAAACACAAATAAGATAAGAAAATTTAACTTACAAGTTTTGGCATTGTAACAAATTCTCATAAAAATCACTTATTACAATTACAGAATCATTTTCTAACGGTAAGCACATGAACGACAAAACAGTTTAAACCACATCTGACATTCGATGATAAACGTAAATTGACATTATTAAAGTACCCACATTATTTTTTGAAAATTTATTTTTATAGTATTGTCATTGAAATGTGCGATGAGTTGTGGAAACGTTCCGTTTTATGGGAATTTGTTTTAAGAGCTGCTATTAAAAATAATATCTGGGTGACCGCTCTGCTCTGTAATATTTTACAAAATAATAAAAAAGGAACTTCAAAAAAAAAAGGGAAAAATAATAGGGTAGGTGGTGCTCGATCCTAGATAGTTCATTTCATTTCTCGCGACCACCGGTTCCCCGAAGCTACGCTGACTTGACAGTTAACGGCAAAAATTCAATTCAATATAAATTTTAGTATTGTTTAATGCCCAAAAACAGGGATATAATTTTTTTTTTTAAATAAAACCTAGCTAAATCGATTTTTCTCCCCTACATGCTGAATTTCAGAAAAATCGTTAGAGCCGTTTCCGAGATTCCGAAAATATATATATACATACAAGATTAACTCATTTAAATATTAAAGATATAATTTTACAATAAATAAAATTAAAAAGGGGCAATTGTATTAAAAACTTTTATTTAACTTGCCGTGTATGTATGTGATTAAGGATTATTTGCCGTGTATGTATGTGATTAAGGATTAATTAAGGATAAACTGTTTTCATAATAAGGTCACGACTCCCAGTACTGGGGTAACGACGCAAGGAGGGGAGGAGGAGTATGTATGTGAAGGTGGAATCTTGCAAGTTAAATTTTACCAACTTGTCCGATTGAGATGAAATTTTACATACAGGTCCTGTCCCGATAACGATGTATGTTTACGATAAGCATGACCTGATGCTGCCAGGATTGGCTCCAGACGAGGGAACTTTTCAAAGGTTCAAAGTAGGGACAAGAAGTTTGTTAAAAACATTTTTTAACTTGACTTTTTCATAAATCATAATAGTATAGTAGCTGGTTGACCGAGCCTTGCTCGGTAAATTTTTACAAAATAAAAAAGAAACTTAAAAAGAAGACAAAAATTATTGGGTAGGTGTGGCTCGATCTTAGGTATTTTCATTTCTCGAGACCGCCCGTTCCCCGAATAAAATACCCTAAAATAGTTTTATATTCAATGTCAATTTAAGTAATTTTTGAACGCCTTAAAACAGGGATAAAACGAAATTTTTTTTAAAATAAAACCTGGCTACATCGATTTCCTACCCAAAACCCTTTACACGCTGATGTTCACAAAAATAGTTCAATCAAAATTCCAAAAGTTGTAACTCACCTCATCCTCATCGTCGCTGCTTAGCGCAATAATCTCTGGCTCGTTGTCTATGATTGTCACGTCATCATCTATAACTTTTTCTTTAAAATCTTTGGTATCTATGTTCTTTAATTTGCTTAAAACTCTTTCTTTCAGATCTTTGGGTCTAACGAACTGACACATTTCAGGGCTATAGGCATTATTTGAAGCATCGGATTCATTCTGAGTTGAATTATTGTGAGAAATTGGGGCTATGGGTGAACACGATATTCGGGAAGACTCTCCGTCGTCAGCCAACGAATCTTTTTGGATTATATCAGATTTGGCTAAATTTTCAGTTGAATTGGCGCGAGATGAGTTCTGAAATATTATTAAATCAAAATAATCATTATTTAAATAAGCTCTTTCAAGCACTGTTGAATCGTTAAGGTTCAATAGGATTAATGAAGCTATAACTCGTTCGGAATGCTCTTACCGAGAAGAACCGGTAAGAAACTCGGCGGTCAATCTTTTAGACATTTTCAATTTTACATTATTAAACCGTAGGTCCTGTATGGAGCTGAAAGGATTTTCAAATCCAGGCTTTTTTATCATCCAAATAATCCTCAAGTTTGTAATATGCTTTAGGTATAAGTACATCTTATACTTAAAATTAAATGGTCAAAATGGGAAAGATTTAAAAAATAAATAAAAAAGAAGTGGTCATTGTAATGAAATCATGGATTCATAGCTCGAAAAAGTAGTTTAACTTGTATATAAACTAGACATATGACCTGTCCTGTAAAATATATATTTTTTTATGGATGACAAATTATTTATATAGTAAATTATTGTATTTTTAACTATAAGATTTAACTATAAGATTCTCTTCTATCTAAATCTAATTAATCTAAATCTTCTTCTTGAAGAAGATTTAGATTAACAGCTAAATGGATGTTGATGGGACTTTATTCCTACTTTATTTCCTAGAATGCCCGCGGAATCTGCATTTACGCGACAAAACCTTTGTTACACTGATTTCCAACAGTCAAAACTGTGTTCACAGCTAGTATTAAATAAAATTGAAAAGAAAACTCACATCATCAGATTGTATATAATCTGAATCGTCACTCTCATTCTCCTTCGGTATCACACCCATGATACTCATACGTGTCGCGCGAGACATCACCATCTCTTCTTCAAGAAGACCTTCATCAGAAGTATTAACACTAGTCCTTACACCTATGCTGTGATTTGTATTGTCAACATCTTCATTCGCAGATTCTTGTGTAGAATCTTCGTCAACTGGTTCAGTTCTGGATACTACTGGTTCAGCGTCATTTTCAATGTCAACGTTCTTATCGCTATTTGGATCTTCGTTATTGTCATTAGATCCATCATCATTATCTCCAGAATCATCGTCATTATCTCCAGAATCATCCTCATTATCTCCAGAATCATCGTCATTATCTCCAGAATTATCATTATCATCAGATTGATTGTCATCACACTGATTATCATTGTCGCTATCATCACTATGTAAACTTATATTTTTTATGTCGAATTCTTTCTTTCGTACACTTTCAATCTTTAATGGCGTGTCTTTCAAGCACTTTCTTTTTCCACTACGGTCCTTGATAAAGGAGTTGTCGGATTCAGAGTCGAGGAGGATCATGTGCTTCTTTTTTTTCCGTCTCACAAACGAGTCAGACGATGCCGGGGAGGGTTTAATTGACGGGCGCCGTTTTGGTACCATTTCCGGAGACATATCGTTAGCTAAAAAATTTTTAATTATCTCTAACTATTGAACAAAAATATGCCGTGCGGTATCCGTCTGTGTAGGATAGGTGTCGTAAAAGCGACTATGGTAAGTTCATGTAAGGCTGGCAGCCGGTCGTGAAACAGCTATCCAAAACTTGTTATAACATGTTTAAAACAAGTTGTGCCGGCGCCACTTAGAGTGGGATGAGAGGAGAAAGATGAGTTGAACAAAAGTTCTAATTTATAAATGATAATTATTGCTTATGGTTCATCATTCTCCTGTCATTTAAATGGTGTCAGCACAACAAAATCTTGTCCTATCACTTCACAACACACACACACACATATATATATGTGTGTGCGAGTATATATATTAAATATATATATATATATATGTCTGTCTGTCTGTCTGTGTGCGTGCGTGCGTGCGTGCGTGCGTGCGTGCGTGCGTGCGTGCGTGCGTGCGTGCGTGTGTAGTAGTAATAGTAGTAGTATTTGATATTAATGTTTAGGATTATCTATTTTTCATTTCAAGATCCTATAAATATTTTAAAATTAATTTAGTCTTACCTTCATCTTCAGAAGAACTGACTACTACTTTATTTGAAGATTCTGATATGTTCCTTATACTTCCTCTGTTACTCTTGTCTAAAAACATGAAAATATGGTAAAAAAGGTAATTAAACAACATAATAATAACATTTATATATTTATTTAATACTTTTAGTACCAAAAACATATCAATAGCTGGTTTAATGAAAATTTACACTAAACAAAGGTGGTCTAATTGTTTGTTATTGTGCTGTAAGTACAGTACTTACAGACTACCTCTGGAGACCAGATTATAGAAAAGAAATTTGAGAAGGTGCAGATTACACATAATTAGTAAATATTAATAAATATATGTAAAATATGTAATTATAATAACAAACTAATAAATAAAAGTTATAATAATGCAAATTATAATATGCTATATATTTACAATTACAAATTATAATATGTTATAATTTAACCTAATATAACCTACATTTGTAAATTCTGTGTGGTATCTGGCTGAGTGGAATAGACCACTCTCTTTCTTAACGAGGTGTAGTAAAATGCGACTAAAGTATGTTGTAGTGAGGCAGGCCGGCCGGTCGTAAAATACAAAGCTAAATCATGTGACATTTTTGTAACATGTTGTATGCACCCCACTTATTGTGGTATAAGGGCAGGAGGATGATGAATAAATAAATATAAAAATATATAATAAATAAATAAATGGGACACTTACTCACACGGTCATCTGACCCCAAAGTAAGTAACTCAATACTTATGTTATGGTAGACAGACAACTGGTAAATATATACCCATATATTTTTTAAATACATATTTAAATACAAATATACACTCAGGCTCAAAGGCCAACAAATTCATTTATAGAAAATGTTGGCCCTCGGCGGGAATCGAACCCGCGACCTGCGGCGCTGAAGGCAGGGTCACTACCCACTGCACCAACAAGCCAGTCAAATAATAAAATGATGAACACCTACATTTGTAAACAAACTTACCATCATCGCTACTAATTACTAAATGATATTGTTTAGCACTATTCCTTCTAGTCACTGATTTCCATATATTTCTGTCTACATTCTCCTTTTCAGACTCATCTAGAATGAACAGATAAAATTTAGATCTGTAAACTTTAAAAATTAAAAACAATGTATTTCAATGTGCATTTAAAATAATCAATATTTGGGTGACCGAGCTTCGCTCGGTAATTTTTTACAAAAAAAAACTTTAAAAAAAGAAAAAAACAATTATTTAGTTGGGATCGATCCTAGGCACTCACATTTCTCGAGGCTGCCCGCTAACCGAATAAGCTACGTTGACTTGACAGTTAATGGCGAAAATTCAATTCAATATAAATGTTAGTGTTTTTTGATGCCCAAAAATAGGGATAAAACAATATTTTTTTTAAATAAAACCTAGCTAGATCAATTTTTCTCCCCTAAAACCTCCTACTGCTGAATTTCAGGAAAATCGTTGAAGCCATTTCCGAGATTTGGAAAATATATATATACAAGATTAACTCATTTAAATATTAAGATTTACCTGCGCTTGAATCATCAGATTCAGGTATAAATACAGTTTGATTTTTCTTAGCTGGTGTTTTGGGAATCAAAGATTGCCGAAAACTATTGTCGATAATTTCTGTATCGGAATCATTTTCTACGTCAGTTTGTTCACGATACTCGAAAAATGAACTGTCCATTTTAAGTTCTTAATGTTCACTACATAGATTGTTTACTAGTTGTAAAACCGAATATATTATTTTGAAAACTTAAGTTTTCATTTATCACTCGTTTGAAAACAAATCGTTACTTATTGACATTTGACGGATTGATATTGCATTACATACTATATTTGTATACATATTATATTGAATAACACACAATTTGAATGAACTAAAGTAATATAATAATACATAGCGGAAATCATCAATGGCTTCAAACTTAATATTGTAATTTGAATTTCACTTTTATATATAAAGGTACAAAAAATTGTTTGTGAGAAATTCGAAATTTCATCGAAATTTCAATTTCACAACGAAACGTTTTTACTACAGTACAGATAAGCGCAAACCTTATAATATTTGCAAGTCTGTAGTCTGTAGTTATTATTTTATTTTATCTATATTTATAGGTTATGGTTATTTGGCTCACATTTATTTTGTAATTTTTGTCACAGATTATTTTGCAATATGACAGTTTGCTTGAAACGCAATGTTTGTATATTTTTATTTTTCAAAATAAGGTGATAAAATAGCTTTAAAATAAAAATATAATATTTTCTGAAAGCCTCTTTTATGACATATTTTATCTTAAATATATAAAAATGACGGAAGTGCAGTTACAGGAATTTAAATTAGAACCAGACTCTGAGCTTCGTTTTGAAGTTGAATCGAAAAACGAAAAAGTGGTTTTGGAGGTCTAGTATAATCAAATAAATTCATACAATATCTGATATAATGACGGTTTATCTGTGTATTTATTATTTACAAATGTATATTTTAGGTTAAGAGTGGGTATGCTGAGTTATTCGGTACTGAATTGGTCAAAGGCAAACCGTATGAGTTCCACACGGGTGCAAAAGTAGCTGTATTTACGTGGCACGGATGCACAGTAGAACTACGCGGGCGCACAGAAGTTAGCTATATCGCTAAGGAGACTCCGATGGTTTGTTATGTCTGTCATAATAATAAAAATTATCCTTATGTTCGCTTTATCATCTTAAAATACAGCCTGTAATTGATGACAACATGTATAACAATAAAATAAAGTAGGTAAAGTTATCTTAAAGTAGAAGAATAGAATATGTTTATACTGAGATTTGCAGTTTCCAGGAATAAAAAATTCTGTTCCATATTTTTCCTTCAGGATATTTTCAATAGTTAACAGCCCAGTTGATAGACCAAAGACTGACAGGAAAAATGACATAGAAACTAATAGCTGGGTCTGTTATTTATACATATAACATAAAAAAATTGTGTAATATAATTTAATTGATAGCATGAGCTATTTTTTATCTATATTAATAATTACCTTCAGACTGCAAAAATTCAATCAGTTATTGGGCAATTAAAGGCTTCATGTTTCTTGTACTTATCTCTTTAAGTATTGCAGTAAATTCAAAACACTGGATATTTAAATATAACTGTAACAGTTTTAACAGAAATATAATTATAATAAAATTGGCGTATGGTGTATTTGGCTGTATCAAGCTACCCTCATTTCTTACTGAGGTGTCATAAAGGCAACTAATTTAAGTCAACTTGCCATGTGATATCCGGCTGTATAGAAGAGACCTCCCTCATTTCTTACCAAGGTGATGTAAAATACGACTAAGATAAGTTGATGTCAGTCAGGCAGACGGTTGTGAAATACATAGCCAAATCATGTGATAACAAGTTTAACAGGTTGTATCGACACTACTTAAAGTGGCTTAATTAAAAAATCACTTAAAAAAAGAAATTTTATACTAACAAATATGCTTCTTACATATTTTACATTTACTGTTATTGCTTATTTGTAGGTAGTATATTTAAATGTACATGCAGCTTTGGAACAACAAAGGGTAGCAGCAGAGCAGGAAAACACAAGAGGTCCTGTTACAATGGTTGTTGGCCCTGGTGATGTTGGAAAATCTACATTAACAAGAATACTTCTTAACTATGCTGTGAGGATGGGACGCAGGCCAATATTTGTCGACTTAGATGTTGGCCAGGGCCATATCAGTGTACCTGGAACCATTGGTGAGAACATTTTTACTAATATAATTTTCTGTTTACGCTGTGTGGTATCCGGCTGAATAGAATAGTACCACCCTCGTTTCTTACCGAGGTGTCGTAAAAGGCGAGTAAGGTAAGTTGGCCCACCATGTGGTATCCGGTTGAGTAAAATAAACCACCCTGTTTCTTACCATGGTGTCGTAAAATACGACCGAGATAAGTTGACGTGAGGCAGGCGGCCGGTCGTAAAAACGCAGCCAAATCATGCGAGAGCATGTTTAAAACATGCGCCGACCCCACTTAGAGTGGGATAAGGGCAGGAAGATGATGATATAATTTTCTGTTTATTGCTAGTGAATGGCTATCCTGATTGCTATAAATTATAACATTATCACATAGAAATATTCTAATCTAGGCGACATATTATATCAGTTTGTGGGTAGCAAATTTATTACATTGTTCATGTAATTTACTACTAAATATTATAGTGTACCAAAAGTTAAGTACTTATAACTTAAAATTTATAAAGCTATCTTAGTAAGTTCATTCAGAGAACTGAAAAAGACATCTATTTCTGTGACACATATATTGACAGTACATATTAAGCTATATGATAGTTATGAGAATGTCACTTTGCATAGCCCTAACTTGCTAACTTCTTAGAATCCTAACATACATTAGATCTTTAAAATACAAACTATTGCCATTTTATTATCTATCACTTATAGTTTAAAACTATGTATTTTTCTAATTTATCCAGGTGCCTTATTAGTAGAAAGGCCTGCATCCATTGAAGAAGGATTCAGCCAACAGGCTCCACTAGTGTATCACTTTGGACACAAAAGTCCTGGGGAAAATTTGGAGTTGTATAACACAATTGTTTCACGGCTGGCTGAGGTCATTGCAGAGCGCTGTGAGAACAATAAGAAAGGTATTTTGATCATGACATTTATTTAATGCCGAAGCTTTATTGACTTGTTTACAACCACTTTTGGAATTTTTGGGAATAGTAACTAGAAAAAATGATGAAGTTTTTCTAGTGACCATTCTCAAAAATTTTACCACATCTTAATTTTTACAATTTTTCTTTTTTTTAAGAATATATCTTAATATTTAAATGAGTTAATCTTGTATATATATATTTTTTCCGAATCTCGGAAACGGCTCCAACGATTTTCCTGAAATTCAGCATGTAGGAGGTTTTGGGGGAGAAAAATTGATCTAGCTAGGTTTTATGTAAAAAAAATATTGTTTTATCCCTATTTTTGGGCATTAAAAACACTAACATTTATATTGAATTGAATTTTCGCCTTTAAATGTCAAGTCGACGTAGCTTATTCGGTTATCGGGCAGTGTCGAGAAATGTGAGTGCCAAGGATCGATCCCAACTAAATAATTGTTTTTTTCTTCTTTTTTTTTTTTGGAAAAAATTACCGAGCGAAGCTCGGTCACCCAGATATTACAAGTTATACATATGTCGTTCACATATATACATATATCATACATACATATATACGTGGTTAGTGGCGATCCCTTAAGGAGACCTATGTTCAGCAGTGGACGTCCACCGGTTGTTCCCACCAAACAAAGTTCCCAAAAGCTGTCTGTCTGTTTATTATTTTACGGTTTTTAATAAAAGGTAGTGCTATTCTTCCCGAAGGTTTAAGTTAATAGTAGCGCGGTTGTAAAAAATCTCACCTGATGGGAGCTTTAGTCGCGTGGGGCGCGTAAACCAGCAGAGATACACTGAAGTAACGTACTAGAGAATTGTATATCTACAAAAACTACTACAAAACAGTCTTGGACAGCATGTCTCTATCACTTAGGGTTAACTCTCAATAACTTTTGCGTCTTTTGTGACACTTTGATTACCACGAGGGCAAAGCAGCAAGCACAGCTATTCTTTTATAAATTAAGTTACTAACTTAACTTACGGCGTTAACACTGCACCTCTCAAAGATGATGTCACTTCTGATTTGTCTATTTTAAGCATCAACTTCTGGAGTTATAATCAACACGTGCGGATGGGTAAAAGGCGGTGGTTACAAGGTATTGACGCACGCCGCTCAAGCCTTTGAGGTGAGTTTAAGATTTAAAAAAGTAATAATAAAATAATTTTATTATTACTTTTGTATTATGGATCTCCGCAAAGTAACGCCTAATTCTATAAATTATTTAAGATTTAAGATAATGTGTCATATTTTCTTCTTATTATAAACGATATATACTGGTTCTTCTCGGTGAGAGCAACATTCTGTACCAGTTGTAGCTTCATTAATCATATTGATACTTGACGATTCTAAAGTAATTGAAAGTAGTTTATTTGGATAAAGATTATTTTGATTTGATTTGATATAAATATATTACTTTACTCTTCTTTCAGGTGGATGTGATATTAGTGTTAGACAACGAAAGACTGTACAACGAACTGAAAAGGGACATGCCAAAGTTTGTCAAAGTTGTATACTTGCCCAAAAGTGGAGGGGTAAGTAGTGAGACATAAACATTATATGAAGTATTAAGATCTAAAAAATTAAATAATAATGAAATGTGATTCCAAGTCACCTTTAACAGTGTCAATTTCTGTACTCGGGAAATGGGATTACCATTTAACGTTAAGGCGAGTTAGGGATAAAGGGGGAGGGAGTCCTTAACCTAAATCTTACATTACTCCTTAACCTAGTTCACTAGTTAACTAATTAAGACGAAAAGTTCGCAGAAATAGGCATACTTACTGTAGCATCACAATATTATATATAGTAATATTCTATTCGTACGGAAAAATAGCCATATGTATGAGATGAAATTCGATGTATATCATAGACATACGAGAGGTCACATAAAGCTTGTGATACCTGTGTCGCGACTCAGCAGAGCTAGCAACTCATTCGATGGTCTTGGTATTCGCTTCACTACATATTATAAAACAAAGTCCATATTTCCGTATGTACGCATAAAACTTTAAAACTACGCAACCGATTTTGATGCGGTTTTTTTAATAGATAGAGTGATTCCAGAGGAAGGTTTGTACGTATAATAACATTCAATACGAAGTAGAGAAATACTGTAATTTTTGAGGTTTCTGTAAATAATTACATTTTTTTCCGCTTACATTGAAAACGCAGGCTAAACCCTACGAGATTTATCAAAATGATGTACTAAGTATTTGTACACCTTAAAAAGGTCTACAGAAAAGTCGGCGATGGTATATATCTATCTCTTATGCATAACCCACAATAGCAGTTTTTTTCATTTACTTTTTACGAAAAATGATGCCTTATGTTCAAAGCAATTTTTATACAATACAGCATTAATCCTTATCCAATTGAGTACCTTAAATAAATAGTTGATTTAATATAGATCAATATGGCCGTTTACAGCATGTAATTTAAGTGAACATTTTCGGAGATATGACAGATTTAAAATGCCGTGAGGACGCGGCGCTTCATCACCCTATAGCACTTCGAATCTGTTAGAGTTTGTTTAAAGACATTCTGTAATTAATTGTAAAAATAAAATACATAGGTAAAATGTAAAAGTAAATAAGTAAAAATGTACTATATGAGTTTAGATATTCCAAAGATAGCAGGAAATCGTCTTGGTATAGGGAGAGGAAATTGTTTTTCTCCAAATTTAACGCTTGCGGGCCACGGGCAGTAATGAAAAAATCAAATGTACTGGATCGATTTTACTCATTTTTTTACACTGACTGACATGGGATATATATTTTATACCAGTGCGAAGCATGGGCAGGCCGCTAGTTTACAATAAAATTCCGCAATCAATACTAGATCAGTCTACAGAAAGGTTTAAATTAAGTATAAGAGATATGCTTTGATTGAATTTTGTACATATTACAAAATTGAAGATTATTTGGATGACAAAAAAGCCTGGATTTGAAAACCCTTTTAGCTTCATACAAGACTGCGGTTTAATAATGTAAAATTGAAAGTGTTTAAAAGATTGACCGCCGACTTTCTTTCTGGTTTTGCCAGTAAGAGCAACATTCAAAACCAGTTGTAGCTTCATTAATCATATTGATCCTTGACGATTTACGGCCGGTCCCAATAATCTACCGACAGATAAAGACAGACTCTTATCGTCGCCGATCAGGACCAAGTTATCCGTCTACCTATCACGTCCCAATAATTCGGATTGGTGAATCATTACTCGAGTTCGCTGTAGATAGACAGGATATCTGAGCCCTCCCATACGTTCCAGCTTACGTTATATTACTAAGGGCATCAAACTAGTCACTTCACTGTTTAATACTTGTTTTCGACACCATACTAATTATATTAGCCCATAAAAAACGTAAAATTATCTGTTTCATCTAAGATTTAATAAAATTTTATTAACTTTCAGTAAATAATATTTTTTTTACAAATATTAGAAATAAACAGGCATGATGATAACGGAATCTTTTTTAATGACGTATTTTATCGTATTTGGCGCGCTGTCAATATTTGCTGTAAAACAATAGTCAACTATTATAGTATTATTTACTAAAGTTAAATTACTAAAAACAAGCCGCTTACAACAAACAAAGTGCTCCACCTAATAGAATTTATTATCTGACATCGTGGTCATTAGCAAGGCCTCGGATGTGGCCAACAATCAATCAAAAGAAAGCGCTCTATGGGATATCATATATGTTTTCAATGCATCGATTGTTAACATACAGCAGTAATAATAACCTTAAGGTATGTATTCTTTTTACCTTCTTATGCTGAGATGATACTATGGTGCGGTGACATCTGAAGGCTGTATTATAATCAAGATTAATTACTACATATTTAACCCCTACTTACTTCAAATCAAATCAAAATAATCTTTATTCAAATAAGCTCTTTCAAGTACTTTTGAATCATCAAGGATCAATATGATTATTGAAGCTACAACTGGCTTGGAATGTTGCTCTTACCAAGAAGAACCAGAAAGAAACTCGGATATCAATCTTTTTTACATTATCAAACCGCAATCAATCTTGTATGAACCTGAAAGGATTTTCAAATCCTGGCATTTTTATTATCCAAATAATCTTCAATTTCTAATATAATATGTATATGTATGTATAAGCATATCTGTTATACCTAATTTAAATATTTCTGTAGACTGGTCTAGTATAGATTTGATACTTATATAATATATTCCTGCTTTGACTTTGTAATTTTAACCATAACATAAAATTAGTTAAATTGTATCTCTCAGTTGCTGTAACTTAATTTGAAAGTTATTATCACCTAAAATTAAATACTACTTATTTTAAGTTGTTCAATGCATAATTTTATTGTCAAGTGTGAATTTGGTTAATCTATAAATAAATAAAAAGTACATTATATAAAAAGTATCATAACAATGTGGGTAATATATTACAAAGCTAAGTTAGTTTATAATGTATATTTTTTCAGACTGAAGGTGAGAAACAAGAGTACATTCCACCAGATGATGCTTTGGATAGAGTAGCAGTCATATTAGGTTTGACTTGTGCTGGATTTACAGCACTCTATGGTGATCATTACCTACTTACTACACCCCAGGCAGTTGTTTTGAAAATAGAATATTTATTAAAAAGTATTGAGATACTTGATATAATGCACTATACTATAGACAAAATTTCATTTTAATTCTGAAAATCTTAAATAGTAAAGAAGTTTGTTTCTCTACGAACAATACAACATAAAAAATATTTTTATTATGTGATCAAGTCACTGTCAAGGCATAATACAAGCCAATATGTAGAGATTATATAAAAATCTAAGTAATTTAAAGTCTATTTTACATTTATTTATTTAAGTACAGTTAATGTTACAATTAATATTGGTAAAGGTCTATGTTGGAATATGGTATTATTGAATGAGGATGTGCAGGACTATTTCAGGATTATATCAGCATTT
Source organism: Morpho achilles (assembly GCA_947086495.1). Classification (NCBI taxonomy): domain Eukaryota; kingdom Metazoa; phylum Arthropoda; class Insecta; order Lepidoptera; family Nymphalidae; genus Morpho; species Morpho achilles. The sequence goes on along the minus strand of CAMTZB010000001.1, from coordinate 13,934,329 downwards.
CCTTTTGAGTAAAGATAAATTTGTAGTATGAATTTTTAATAGAAACCATCTGATTCGCCATTACAGAGTGAATTATGATACTTGTCAATAAACAAGTTATGACCTTTAATTTTTTTATTTTTAGGAAAGCTATTCCTGCTGATATGAGATCCCAGATAAGAAAAAACGAAGACATAGCAGAATATTATAGCAAGATTATGAAATATTATTTTAATGTTTGTAATATTAAGTTTTAGAATTAAAGAAAAGAAAATTAGAATTACAAATAGAAAAGAAATACAAGAAATTTAAAATCACTTGATCCATAATTTTTCCCTTTTTTCATCCATTAAAAAAAGTCTCAGTGCCTGAGAACAGGCATAAAAGACATTTTTCAAAATGAAACCTAGGCTTCACAATTTTCCCCCCTAAAACATGCTGAATTTCATGAAAATCGATGGAGCCTTTTCCGAGATTCAAAAAAAGAATTATATGTACATACAAGATTAACTCATTTAAATATTTAAGGTAGTACTTGGATGACTGAGCCTTGCTCTGTAATTTTATTAAAAAAAAAGACTGGTGCAGGTGGGACTTGAACCCGGGTATTTTCATATAGTCCGCCCATATACCATTACGCTATAGTAGTAGTAGTAGTAACGGCCTGTTACTATCCCACTGCTGGGCATAGGCCTCTTCTCTCCGTTTTTGGAGAGAAGGATTGGAGCTGAGACCTACCACGCTGCTCCAATGCGGATTGGTAGGTTACACATATCCCCAGAATTCTCTAAAGATATGCAGGTTTCCTCACGATGTTTTCCTTCACCGAAAAGCGTGTGATAAATTGCAATTATCAATTAGACACATAAGTTTTACTAGAAAACTCATTGGTGCCTGCCCGGGGTTTGAACCCTAGACCTCCTCGAAAGAGGCGCACGGTGTTACCGCTGGGCTACCACAGCTTGTCGTAGTCGTAGTACCACAGCGTTACGCTATAACAACTTTACAAATAATAGGAAATAGGAGCTTTGAAATCTATTTTTATTTTAGCAGTTTTTACAATGCCTGAAAACAGGAGTAAAATGACATTTTTTAAATAAAATATAGCTTTCCCACAGGAGATTGTTTTTTTCCCACATGTCATAAAATTCAAGTTTGTCCAAGCGTTGCTGTGGCTTAGTCTGGTTTCGAACTTTGTGAACTTTGTTATAAAATAAGTAAAGATTTGAGATTAAACATGCAGACCTTAAATAACTTTATAACAATACGCAATTTTAGTGTTTGCTATGCTCATTTTTAAGGCGTTATTCCAAAATATTCTTTTATTTACGCAGTTGACTGTAAGCTATGCTGGCAAACTATATCTTTAATATCTGATTTATTGGTAATTTTACGAGAATAATAAAAAATATCACACGCTTAGTATTAAAGTGACGTAATTAAACATTTCAGTATACTACATAAATTGTTCTTTTATCGCGGTTTATAGCAAAATGAAAGTATTTTCATTACTTATGTTCAAATTATATTTGTATATTAAGTTCATGTTTACATGTCTGTAGCTACAAATAACTGTTAAATGGCGCAGCCTCCTTTAAATTTATTTTTGTCTCCTCTCCTTTTAATTTTTTTAGTTTTTCAGAAGTTAATACAATATAATTATTTTGCTGTAATCCGGGTTTGTTAAGAGAATATATATAATGCTAAGTGTATGAAGCAGGCAATATATTATGGAGTTCCGCAGAGTAACGCCTGCTTCTAAAAATCATTTATAGTTTTTTTAACTTCTGTAAAAATAGCACAGCTAAACTTACTTAGGGATAATGATTTTATTATAGAATCTTATAATAATTAACTAGTCTTTCGACATTGAACTGTTTAATCTATATATGGTTAAGTTATATATGGTTAATCTATATAAGGTTATAGAAATAACATTTTTTTTTTCAATACATATTTTTATTTATTACATAAAAACCGCCATCCAGGAAAACCTGACTTACCAGAGGCTCATCGGTTCACATCCAAGGTTGATTCACCCAATGAGTTTATTACAAAAAACAGTATTTATCTAATAAATAAATAAAAAAAAATTAACTTAGGTAATAAGTTTAAAATTTATCAAACATATTTTGATGGAAGAAAACATAGTTAACCTGATATTTTTCTATCTCCACACTTCACTCAGATCTTTTATAAAGGTTAAATGATAATAATGAATAAGTTATGGAAAAAAAAATATTTTAAATCAGGTAAAGAATAACACACCATTAGAACATTAATGAAATATCGTCTCAATAAATGTCAATAATATTATTAAATATTTTATACAATTAAATATATTAGTAATCAATAATAAAAAAAGATGTCATCATTCTTGTTTAATCTATGATGTTATCTGCTTCAATTACACTTCTGTTTGTACATCTATGCATACAACCTGTATAGACTGTAAATTAAGTCTAATTTTTAGTATAATAACTGGAAATATATGCTTTTTAGCTCCAAAGCACCTGTAACAAGTAAAGCAATTAATAATGAATAAATTCTTTGTATTTGAATGTTTATGTACTTAGGGAAAAAAACAGAAAAATAATAAGGTTCTCCATTTTAACATTTATTTACTGTAAAACTATCATTGTAATGATAGTTTTACATGAGTACATAGTCCATAAATCTGTATTATACATAAGCAGGTGTTATATATACATAAGTTAGGTAAATGGTTATTTTAATTTAACTGAGCCTTGAGATAATGGATTTTGAGGTCTCTTAACTTTGGAGAAAAACTTTGTCTTGGATTCAGCAGTCTTATGTCTATGCTATATCTGTTACAGTAAAGTATAATTATCATTGTATTATCACTGACTTTATGAAATTGGATCCAACACTGGAGACAGTAAATAGGGCTTGCATGGAGATATGCACTGTCACACTTTCATATTCAGCAGGAAATTTGTTAAATTTAACAATTAATGATTAACATTTTTTTATTATGACATAAATAGCTTATGGCTAATGATTTTAAATATAGGAAACAATATGCAACAATAAAAACTTACACTATACATATAAAAATGCCTTTAATTATGCATGAAGAGATTTACTTCTCAATGTAGAATTAATGAAAATGGTTAGTTAGTCAATCCAGGCCAACATGCCACAACATTCATGAATCACTATTGTGCATCACAGGCAGATTGAATATTAACATAAAAATAGCTCTATTCTGAAGTCTTCACCAATATTTGAATCAATTAATTAGGTAATAATTACAAGTTTTAATAACGATTTACCTTTTCTACTAATTAGCTCTTTTATATATTATATCTTGCTTGGGGATTGCATTAGAATATGTGTAGCATCAATTGCTCCTTAAACTCGGGCAAAATGACAAATGTTATAGAAATCTTGCAGTGAATTACTACACACATATACGTGCGTAGGCTATACTTGCATTTCTATTCCAGCGGAAACATCAGCTACTTTTCGGCTAGCTGATGATTTGGAGACCCCCATGTAGTCAGTTACTGACACTGGCATTGTGCTCAAAACATAAAATCTCAATGTTAGTAAATCCTGACGCAGGATATACCAGTGTTTCTGAAAAAAAAACCATGCCTTATTAATTATATTTTATTTAATTTACGTACAAAAACCATAGAATTTCATATAGTTAAGTAGCTACGTACCGTGTGGAGGTTACATTTGATATTTTTCAATTTTGAATTCTTTTATTTGATGATTCAGCCTTTTGGGGTAATTCATCGGAAATACTGTGTCTATCGGTCCGGAAGTGTCTTTTCGGTAGGTCGGTGGTATTTATAATTATAATTTTAAATCAAAAACATCGAAAAGAAAAAGAAAACTTGAAAAAAGAAAATAATTTGAATGTGCTATCAACTCTTTTATCGCTGCTAAATGACCGATAGACGATATACCTTATCTTTACTAATGTCATTTGACACTGACAGCATTCAAAACGTTATTGGGACGAGATATGTCGCTATTTTCATAGAGAGGGCGATCCGCGGTCCTCCCGTCGACAGACAGCGTCGGACGATAGGATTCTCTGATCGTTGATAGTATATTGGGTCGCGATACCTTGACATTTCTTACTCCGGTAAGCCAAAATTGGCGATAGATCGAATATTGGGACCGGCCGTTAAAAGTGCTTGAATGAGCTTATTTGAATAAAGATTTTTTTTAATTTAATTTGATAAGACCCTATTTCACCCCATTTCTTAGTTGTTTACAATTGTACGATTTGATTATACCCTGTACAATGATCTTGCAGTCCAGTTATAATTTCTCAACACTTCCAGGTGGTGGAGAGGTCTTCCAGCCAGCGCGCGGAGGCCAGAGACGCCAGGATAAGGGAATATTTCTACGGAAAGCGGACCCCGTACTATCCGCACTCGTTCGACGTCAAGTTCTCAGACTTGAAGATTTACAAGGTAAAGTAATTTTAAGGTGAAATATGTTTTATGAAAAAAATGGCTGACCTAATAATTTATAGTTATCAACTATATTTAAATCCAAATCAAATATAAAATTAGGTTTTAAAAGTAGTAACTCTTTAAAAAAGATTCTTTGCAATAATAAAGATAAATTACAAAGCGCGAAAAAGTGTGGTGTTTATAAAATAAAATGTCCTGAATCCAATGATACATATGTGGGTCAGACTGGTCATAATTTTGAAATCCGTTTTAAAGAACATATGGCCGCTTTCAGGAATAATAAACCACAAAATTCACATTTCGCCAAACATTTGATAGAAAGCGGTCATAAAGTTCCTAATGACCATAGTTTCGAAATTTTGCGCACGTGCAAAAAAGGACCTAAACTAAACATCTGTGAACAGCTCAAGATTATAAAACATAACAATGGCACCCTCATTAACGATCAGATGAATGTTTCTAGTTCAAGCTTGTTACACTTGTTCACAGGCAAAATAAATTAAATGGTGGGGTTGAACCGATTAGTATATAACTAAGCTTATTTGAGTTTTGCTTCGCTTTGCGATTTTGGTCGTGGAGTCTATCTTCTGATGATGCTTCGGTTGAAGGGGGAAACGATTGTTGAGTTTGTGATAGCGAACGTATGTAGCGCTTGTGTATTGTGGTGGCGGTGGTGGAGGTTTGTGCACAAGTCACTTTAATGTTTACGAGCGGTTCACAAGTTAGTACGAGGCACTGTGTGTTTGTCATAAGTCACTTTAGTGTTTTACACGGCTGTCACTTTAGTGTTTTACGTGCGGTACACAAGCACAAATCCTACATGTATCAGGTATTAAAACAGATTGTCCACTCTACATTTCAACATTATATATATTTTCTATTTTACTTCATCGCGGATTATAGCAAAATGATTTTATTTAATACTTTTGTAAATAATATTAGTGTGTGTTGTCTGTGGCAAGGTGGGCGCGCCGTCGCTGCCGGACTCGTGCATGCCGCTGGGCATGCGCGCGGCGGACGCGCTGACCAAGCCGGTGGCGGTGTGGCCGTCGGGCGCGCTGGCGCACCGCGTGCTGGCCGTGTCGTTCGCGGGCGGGCCCGACGACCACGTGCTGCACTGCAACCTCGCCGGCTTCGTGTGCGTGTGAGTTAACGAACACCATCATCATCTTCCTGCCCTTATCCCACTCTAAGTGGGGTCGGCACAACATGTTATACACATGCTGTAACATGGTTTGGCTGCGTTTTTACGACCGGCCGCCTGCCTGACGTCAACTTACCTCTGTCGTATTTCACGACACCTCGGTAAGAAAGAGGGTGGTCTATTCTACTAAACCGGATACCACACGTCGGGTCATCTTACCTTAGTCGCCTTTTACGACACCTCGGTAAGAAATGAGGTTGGTCTATTCTACTCAGCCGGATACCACACGGCGGAGTTAACAAACACCACCAACTAGAAAATGTTCTTCCCATCTCTATTGTAAGGAAAAGTTTTGTTTTCTACTCGAACATATAATAAAACTAATGATAATTGATTACTTGAACTATGCCACTATAAATTAATGCTACTAAAACTATAAATCCTGGGGAGCGCGCGTTGTTCGCGGTGCTTGTAGACAAATGCAAACTAAATGCGGCGGCGACGCGCGTCCGTATTTATGCTGTTATGTGTAAGGTGCTAATATGCACCGAACATCTATGCTATTATAACATTCTAATCCTTACCTTTTACTGTCAATCTATTATAATTTTTACAAGTAGGCGTTGCTATGTCATAGTATAAAAATAATTATGGTGAAGCATACGCGTGAGAGAACTTATTTGCGTTTGTCGGTTCAAATAGTCTCGGGGACGACAAACACATAAAAACCTGCCACCCGCACACACCTCCTTTCAAGTCCGACATAGCCCTCCCAGTGCGTAGTTTTAAACCGAGGTCCGGCCTCACAGGAGGCACCCTTAAAGCGACGCTCAAGCCACGCTCTGCACTTTCAACACTCGGTGATGCTTCTGCGGTAGCCCATCCTTCCGGTGACGCTGGCAAAGCCTTCAAAGCTAACAGCTTTAGTTAGTGTCTGAAAAAAAACACACCTTGTCGAAGTCTGAGGTTATAAAGGTGGTGTTAATGGTTCTAAAGTCAGTATAATTGTCGTGTCGCAGTACGGCGGTGGATCCCGAGCGGCAGGTGCTGACCGTGCTGTCGCCGCAGCCGCGCCCGCTGCCCAACACCGTGCTGCTGCTGTCAGACCTGCAGTACATGGACAACCACTAGCTGCAACACACAAAAGTACCAAAGAGGCAGAAGGAAACGAATATGTAACACACCGCCCGGCACTAACTTGTTTGACGTGCGTAAAACACTAAAGTGACTTGTGACATACAAAATAGCGCCTGGGACTAACTTTTAAAACACTAGTGACAGGCGTACAGCGCCTAGGATAAACTTGTGTGTCGCATGTAAAACAATAAAGTGACTTGTGACAGATACAGCGCCGAACTAACTTGTGTACTGCACGTAAAACACTAAAGTGACAACCGTACTAAAAACTAAAGTGACGTATGACAAACACACAGTGCCTCGTACTAACTTGTGAACCGCTCATAAACATTAAAGTGACTTGTGACAGACACACAGCGCCTCTTACTAACTTGTAAAACACTAAAGTGACATTCGTACAGCGCCTAGGATAAACTTGGGTGTCGCAAGTAAGATACTAAAGTGACTTGTGACATAAATAGCGCCGTACTAACTTGTGTGCCGCATGTGAAACACTAAAGCGACAGCCGTACAAAACACTAAAGTGACATGTGACAAACACACAGTGCCTGTTAATAACTTGTGTGCCGCACGTAAAACACTAAAGTGACAGTCATATAGCGCCTAGGATAAACTTGGGTGTCGCAAGTAAAATAATAAAGTGACTTGTGAAAGACTGCGCCGTAGTAACTTGTGTACCTCACGTAAAACATTAAAGTGACTAGTGACTGCGGCAGGCACTAACTTATGTGTAACACGTAAAACATTAAAGTGATTAATGACTGCTGTAGGCACTAACTTGTGTGTCACACGTAAAACACTAAAATGACTTATTCCGAATTAGTGTGTTTCAAAATACACTGCCAAAACGTTATTTATAAGATTTTATTTTTCAAATACAACGTTTGCTCAAGACAGTAACTTGTGACTTAACTGACTTGTTCCGAAATTGCTTTTTTTTTCCAAAACATGATTCCAAGATATGATTGATAACCAGTGAGATCGCGTGCTATTGAGCCGCAGTTTTCTAAAGTATCTATGAGTTTTTTTTAAGATAAAATGAGGCCTTAAAGAAACAAGGTCTTTTTTTTAAATTTACTCATTCGTCTCACATTTTGTTTAAACCCATTATTACGAAGTCGAATATACGACCTGGAATCTAATCCTTTTAGGCAACAGACAAAGACCAAAAATAAACTTTGCTCGTTGTGGTTGCGTTCACAAGTTTTCTATAAGAAATATACGTAATAAAATTTACTTTCATATGCTCTATAGTGACGCCGTGTATGTATTATGCATATTCACATAGAACACGAATTGTTACTTGACTTTAAAACATTCCGACTAATAACGGAATCATTGATCTTTTATATTCATATATGAAACAAGATTCGAGGTTTGCCTTATAAATTTAAGATTAATAATCGATTGTAAATATAAGGTAAAATTTTGTAAATAAAACACGATTTTTCTACAAAAATTGTTTTAATTTATATGACGATATTGGACTAGAAAAATAATTCACATATATTTTATTACATATTAATTTTAATCTTTACCATTCTGAAATAAGAAGAAAGTTTGTTGGTGCGTGTATACATTGCTTAATGTCCCAACAGAAAAAAATGATTTGTACGAAATTTAATATTAATTTTATTTACAATTTAATACTGACTATAACATATCATCAACATTTTATTCTTTGAACATCTATGGTACTTTAAATTAAAAAAAAATCAACTCTGTAACTGGATATCTGCAGGTATAACCAAATTATATTCTTACAAAAATTGTTAATGGGTAAAGCTATATAAAATGGGAGGTAGATAAAAAACAAGGAAGACATCAAAATAATTTATTACTAAATACTATTAAATTGCAATTCGATATTCAAAATTAAAAAAATTGAGCTGTTCTCACAGAAGAAAAAAGATACTTTAAATTACAGAAATATATTATGATGAATATAAATATTCTAGTAAGTACCATAATGAAATAGATCACGACAGAAATATTGTTGAACATTGGTATAATGGAAGCTCATAATACCGGGCCAAAATAAGGGTAAAAAAACTAGTTTTTCCTTCGAGAACAGGAAAAATACCTACTGCAGGGTATTTAATACTAAAAATAACAAATCGTTAAGTCTAATAACATTCTATATATATATTCAAAAAGATTGCCGAACGCAAACCAATTTAACGCAAAATATTCTAAAATTATCAACTGTAGAATAAAATCGCCGAATCACAAATTACTAACTATTGCAATTTGCGGAAAAATTAACTATAGCATACGATACCATGACGTAGGACATTTGTAATTACGAAGTGACTTGAATCAATCGCGACGATCACAAACCTACCAAACAAATCGATAAAATCACATGATCCCAATCGTCAGTAGTATTACGAAAGCCGATTGGTTAAATCGCAATACTTCCAAACGACAGTAGTATTACGATAGCCGATTTCTTTAAATCGCAGTGATCTCAAACGATAGTAGTATTAGGAAAGCCGATTGATTTAATCGGAATGATCAAATCCCAAACATCGATTTTGTTAGGAAGCCTGTGGCGTAACTATTGGAGGAGGGCTAAACGGGGCAGTGCCCCTGGGCCCCAAGCTCTAGGAGTCCCCCTCTGAGCTTGACTTTCCACCCCCTCATGAAGTATTTTAAAGTCGGAACACGAAGAATACGGAACCAATAATTTTAAATTGTTTAGTTGAGGCCCTTTCATTACCTATGGACCTTTCAATAACTATGGGCCTCTCATTAGCTCTCAATACATAATTACATACAATAAGCGATAGTTACAACATCAGTTGTGCTGTCTGTTGACGGTGGAGTGCTCGCTGCTGTGCTCCTCCTTGAGCTGTGCTTGTGCGTACATTATAGCGACGCGCATCGCGTCTTGCACCAATTGTTCGCAGTTGATGAGGCTCACCTGGAATTTGGTACATAGCATTTGATTGACACACGTATCACCCCATCCAAAGAATAAAGTTACATGTAGGATATGTAACTTAATTCCTTGGATGAGGCGATATGATAATATTATTCTGCTATATTTCGCGAAAAGAAAGTTACTATGTGATGCTATAACGTATTGCTTATTTTTATAAACTAACGAATATGTTAAATTTATAAAAAGTTAGTCAAGTAAATTTGTAAACAAGTGCTTTTGAATAGTCACATTTACTGCTGGTTCGCAAACCTACTGAGAGGAACAAGCAAACATTCTCGGCGGTTGCTGTATGCCATATTTGGTAAGGTAACGGCTTGGTTCTATCCTTCCTCTCAGTTTTTAGAGAGAAGGATTGGAGCTAAGACTTACCATGCTGCTCCAATGCCAATTGGTTACACATATCCCTAGAACTCTCTGGAGATATGCAGGATTCTTCACGATGCTTTCTTTCAACAGAAACCGTGTGATAATATGGAATTATCAATAAGACATATAAGTTTAAACAGAAAACCCTGCCCGGGCTTTAAACCCATGGCCATCTCGAAAGAGTCGCACGGTATCATAGCTAGGCTATCATAACTCTATGCTATTATAATTATTATTAGTGTTTCACTTTATCATTACTATCTGAGATTATGTCTCAACGACACAAAGATGCTTCGAGTGAGACATAAAGTCAAGATTAAGATGCTATGAGTATAATGATAAATGAAAATCATGTAACCGAAGAGTGTTAATTATGAATGTTGATGGACATATGATTAGTGAGAGGCTGAAAAAGAGATGAGAAGAGAAGGTTTGGTTGTGTGAAGTATGACATATATATAAAAGGAATAGCGCCAGAGTTAGATGATAGGGGAGAATGGAAGAGATATATGCCTTCCTCACCTTTGTATCACTTAGCTCAGCGTGCGTCAACGGTGACCGGTCAGCAGTAGCTGGCAGGATGGTGGATTTAAAGATTGGCACCACACAAGACAACCACTTCTCGGCCGTGAACCCGGTTGTCACCATTTCCTGATAACATTTAATAAAAATAGCATTTAATAAGATAGCTAGTAAGAAGTTTGTTATTTTCAAACGGTGCCCTGACTTTTTTCGTTCAACGATTTTGACATGTCTTAAAACGGTCCTTTACGTAGCACATAAAAAGCGGCTAGGACGGGGACAGCTTTCTTACGTGACTCGTTTATAGCTTCGGGCACGTTTTGACCCATGGTACAGGGAGTGCAATGCAACCGGGTGCCGCAAGTTGGGTGGCGCCACGCCAAAACTTTTTGGTAATAGGGGGATTTCGGACGACAGAGCACTGCTTGCAATCTTTTGCGCTTAAGACGGGCCTCTACATGCTTCTATCACTACACATCACATTACCACCGGCATTATGATAAGCTACGATCATAGCACAAGACAACCCCCCACCCCCCTCTCAATACATGTCGTTGCGTCGTGGCCTGCGATGAAGCTTCCCCGGAGGCATTGAGAGATTTCAACAATTAGAGTGACATATAAGTTCTCGTTGTTTTTAGGTCCCTTTTTAGCATACTTTGTATATAATAAGATAATCAAACATTTGAACATGTATCCCTTAATAAAACGTGCAGCCAAAGATAAAATTATTGGTTACAGCAACACAACTATCATAAAACAGAAGATTTAATGCCTAACACCAGAAACCTATTTTATCAACCCACATATAATTCCACACAATAGTAATTCCATACTCACTCACCCACCTCGCTTCCTACATTTTATTTTACTTATTTTAAATATATAGTATATAAATTTCTAATATTAATATTTTATGTTACTTTAATGATTTTTGACTGTGAGGATGGCTTATGCACACAGTTTTATATTTTCCAATTCCATCGCCGCTAATATAGCAATTTAATTATGAAGTGTTATAAACATGTATATATATGTAAATAAATAAAATTACCTGTGGCACAGTAGCTGCAGCGACCACAACCCCGCCCGCGCAGCCCAGCAGCATGGTGGGCAGCGGGTGGTGCTGCCCTACGCTGGCGCGCACCGCCCCACTCTGCATCAGATAGGAACAACGCAGGAAGTGTACTGTGAACTTCCTTCCAGCACGTCGCGCATCCTCGCACGCCTCATCCACTTCCGCTTGGGCTATGGTTCTGAAATATTGATTCTCGAAGTTATTTACTAGAAAAATAGTTTAAACATTATGGATTATATTATAGGATTATAGCAAAATAATTTTATTATTACTTTTGTATTATGGATGGCCATGGCCAGCGGCTCCGCCCGTGTGAAAAGACTAAAACCGTAACATAGTCGTTTGGTAACCGTAAAAATGGTTAAAGTGGGTCGACCTTAATAGCTAGACATATGCTGTCGCGAACTTATATTTAGATCTTTTAGAGGGTTACAATTTTGTAATACATGATTTTGAATAACTATAACCATTAGTTAGCTCATGCAAGGAAAGCTTTAAATTTTGCCGTTTTCGTAACACTTCTTATTGCTGCTCCTCTTCATCTTAGCGTGATGTTATATAACCTTCCTCAATAAACGGACTATCTTACACTAATATAATTTTTCAAATCGGTCCAGTAGTCTCCTGAGATTAGCGCGTTCAAACAATCAATAAATCAAACAAACTCTTCAGCTTTATATATTAGTACAAGCGGCCTACCCCTGCTTCGCACGGGTATAAAATATATATCCCATGTCACTCGGTGTAAAAAAAATGATTTAAATCGATCCAGTAGTTTTGATTAATTCATTACTGCCCGTGGCCCGCACGCGTTAAATTTGAAGAAAAACAATTTCCTCTCTCTCTATACCAAGAAGATTTCCTGCTATATCTAATATCTAAATTCATATACTACATATTTATTTTTACATTTTTCTATATGTATTTTATTTTTAAAATTAATAACAGAATGTCTTTATATACAACATTCATCATCAGTGTCCGATGGCTGCTAAATTCGAAGGGCGAAGCGCGGTCCCCTCGCGGGATTTTAATTCTGTGATATCTCCGAAAATATTCATTTAAATTACATGCTGTAAAAGGCCATATTGATCTATATTAAATCAACAATGTATTTAAGGTATTTAATTGGATAAGGATTAGTGCTGTATTGTATTAAAATTGCTTCAAAAATAAGGCATTATTTTTCGTAAAAAGTAAATGATAAAAAATGCTATTGTGGGTTATCCATAAGAGATAGACATATAACATGTAAACTTTCCCCTTGAATAACTCTATCTATTAAAAAAACCGCATCTAAATCTGTTTCGTAGTTTTAAAGAAATAAGCATACATAGGGATATATGGACAAACAAAGACTTTGTTTTATACTATGTAGTGATATATTACATAGGTACAGGTAAAATTATGGATTACTCACTGTAAAGCCAGATCATTTTTGCTAGTAGCTCTGCTCATCAAGCTTTCAAGCAGTTGCAAGCAGTCTGCGTAGTCACCAGCAGGGGCCCCGCCTGCGCTGCACAGCTCCGCCAGCCCGTGCTTGATGGCTGCCACCTCATCCTTCACCCTCTCAGGGTCCGCCAGCTCTATCACTTCAGCCAGCTTTTGTGCGCGACAGAACAACTCCCTCGCCTACAAATTTTGTTTATTCATTTATGTACCATTAAAAACGTTCCACCGTGTGATATCCGGCTGAGTAGAATAGACCGCCCTCTTTCTTACCGTGGTGTCGTAAAATACGACTAAGGTAAATTGACGTCAGGTGAGCGGCCGGCCTTAAAGTACGTAGGCAACGTTACGTTTTTTTTTTAAATAAACACAACTACCGTACCCTATTACGACACATGAAACGAAAAGTAACTTGACCCAAAAACTATATAGTAGTGGTGCGAGGGAGAGAAAACAACGTTTTCAATATTATGTTTTCTCCAGTTTTTTTATACAAGCGCGCCGCTCGTTCAGTCATCCATTACTGACAGCGTCAGATCTCCATAATATATTAAGTGTTACTTCTTAGTTATTATGCACGACCGACGACTATTTTCTATTTTCTATTTTCTATATGACGCTATTTTCGCTTTGCGTCAATTATGCGAGAAATACCGTCATGCGCGTAGAGACTTGCATATGGTCTTTATAGACCTAGAAAAAGCGTACGATCGTGTTCCACGTGACGTTCTGTGGTGGAGTTTGAAAGAAAAGAGACTGCCTGGGAAGTATGTACGGATTGTATGTTCTATGTATGCCAGAGCTAGTACTCATGTCCGGTCTGCAGCCGGAGTAACTGACGATTTCGATGTGGCTGTAGGCTTACACCAGGGATCGGCTTTAAGTCCATTTTTATTCCTTCTAGTAATGGATGCACTTACTGCTAACATTCAAGAGGAGGCTCCTTGGTGTATGTTATTCGCCGATGACATTGTACTCGTCGGAGAAAATGCAACTGAGGTCCAAAGCAGATTGGCGAAATGGCACAACCAGTTGGAGAAAGTCGGCTTAAAAATCAGACGTACTAAAACTGAACATATGTACTACGATTTTAGTGGGACCTCCAATTTCTCCCCGATCGGTTTGGATGGGAACATTTTGCCAGTCTGCTCTGATTTTCGGTACCTTGGTTCGCTTTTTCAAAACGACGGTGAAATAGATCGAGATGTGGGTAAAAGAATGAATGCAGGATGGATGAAGTGGCGGCAGGTCTCAGGCACAATATGTGACCCTCGAATGCCCCTTAAAGTTAAGGGAAAAATTTATAAAGCAGTCATAATACCTGTCGTATTGTATGGATCAGAATGTTGGGCAATGAAAAAGAGGGATGAAAGAAGAGTACATGCAAATGAGATGAGAATGTTAAGGTGGATGTGTGGTGTGACAAAACTGGATAAAATACGAAACGAGTATATAAGGGGAAGTCTGAAAGTTGAGCCCATTATAGAAAAGTCGAGAAGTGCAAGATTGAGATGGTATGGACATGTAATGAGGAGGGATGAAAATCATGTGACCAAACGTGTGTTAAATTTGAATGTGGATGGATATGTGCCTAGAGGGAGGCCTAAAAAGAGATGGTTGGATTGTGTGAAGTGTGATATGCATATAAAAGGAGTGGCGCCAGAGTTGACGAAAGATAGGACAGAATGGAAGAGAAAAACATGTTGTGCCGACCCCACTTAGAGTGGGATAAGGACAGGATGATATGATATAATACTTCTTAGTTATTATGAAGATATTCGGCGCTGGTAAATTATGCAAAAGCGATCTCTTTCGTTCAGGTTTATTCGTCAGTGTATCTAATATTACGATGTCCGTCAGTAATTTAAAAATATTTGTCGAGAGTTTTGAAATAGCAAAACGTACACAGATAAAAAAATTGTTGTTGTGGGTGCGTTCATAACAGAGTTTCTTGAAAGTTAATACGTCACCTGTAACGCTGCTTCTCCGGTTAGAGCGTGCAATTGCGGAGAGTTCCCTCCAGCACCCTTCACCAGCATAACGACGAAGTCTCCGATCAATCCCGATAAAGGAACGTGCGTACCGCAACACAACTCTCTGAAAAACCATCATCTATTTATAAATACTAATATATAAAGCTGAAGAGTTTGTTTGTTTGTTTGTTTGAACGCGCTAATCTCAGGAACTACTTAACCCATTTGAAAAATTCCTGCAGTTTAAGATAGTCCATTTATTCAGGAAGGCTATAGGCTATATCACACTAAGATGAATGGGAGAGGAACAGCAGTAAAATATAATACGAAAACGGCATAATTTAAACGCTTTTCTTGCGTGCGCTGAGTAAACGGTAATAGTTATTCAAAAATAATATATTAAAAAAGTGTTCCCATTTAAAAGTTCTAAATAAAAGCGACAGCATATGACTAGCTTTTAAGGTTAATCAACTGTAACCATTTTTATGGTTCTCAGAAGACTATAATACGGTGTTAATCTTTCATCGAACACGCGGCGGGTCAACTTACCTTAGTCGCCTTTTACGAAACCTCGGTAAGAAATGAGGTTGGTCTATTCTACTCAGCCGTATACCACACGGCGGGTCGACTTACCTTAGTCGCCTTTTACGACACGTCGGTAAG
The DNA here is from genome assembly GCA_947086495.1 of Morpho achilles. NCBI lineage: Eukaryota > Metazoa > Arthropoda > Insecta > Lepidoptera > Nymphalidae > Morpho > Morpho achilles. The sequence continues at coordinate 13,918,611 of CAMTZB010000001.1, read as the reverse complement.
AAATGTGGGTGGTCTATTCTATTCAGCCGGATAAGACACGTCGGGTCGACTTAACTTAGTCTCCTTTTACAACACCTCGGTAAGATATGTGTGTGGTCTATTCTACTTAGCCGGATAAGACACGTCGGGTTGACTTACCTTAGTCGCCTTTTACGACACGTCGGTAAGAAATGAGGTTGGTCTATTCTATTCAGCTGAATACCACACGGCGGGTCGACTTACCTTAGTCGCCTTTTACGACACGTCGGTAAGAAATGAGGTTGGTCTATTCTACTCAGCCGAATACCACACGGCGGGTCGACTTACCTTAGTCGCCTTTTACGACACGTCGGTAAGAAATGTGGGTGGTCTTTCAATTCAGCCGGATACCACACGGCGTAATATCTTTTAAGTTGTTAGTAAATAAATAAAAAATAAAAGTGAAAGTTTGAATCACGGTGAACTATTTTATGTCAAATTTTGGTGTATATATTTTTTTATTATGAAATATAAATTGTTTTTTAAATAAAACAATACTCGCTTGGATATTAAAGGAGGACCGCAGGACACCAATCTGAGACCGGACTCGGGATAAGACTCGCCAGGTACTGTGAGAACGTCGCCCTGTGACGACAACTGCGTACTATCCAGGACTTGCGTGTGAACTGGCGCATTCGACTTGATTGTATCCCTATCAAGTAAAGAGACAATATTTGCCTTTTAGTTTTTTCTGAAATCAGTGTTACCCTCATCAAAAGACCAAACTTAATACGTCATCATCATTTTGTTTTTTTAATACAGGAAAAAACCCCTTATGGGTACCGCCGCCCGACGGGGACAGGCGGCGGTTATGTCGGACTCGCACCGACTAAAACGACCTGTCTGCTTCACCACGCTGCCGATGGCAAGGACAGGGTATTGTACACATTGCTCCCATCCCCGCCGACAGCTCATCATCATCTCATCTCATCATCATCTTTCTGCCCTTATTCCACTCTAAGTGGGGTCGGCACAACATGTTATAAACATGCTGTCACATGATTTGGCTGCGTTTTTACGACCGGCCGCCTGGACGTCCACTTACCTCTATCGTATTTTACGATACGTAAAAAGCGACTAAGTTAAGTCGAACCACGACTTAACTTAGTCGCTTTTTACGACACCTCGGTAAGAAATGGGGTTGGTCTATTCTACTCAGCCGGATGCCCCACACGGCGAGTCGACTTACCTTAGTCGCCTTTTTCGACACCTCGGTAACAAATGAGGGTGGTACTATTCTATTCAGCCGGATACCACACGCCGTACAAAACTTAAAATGTCTGAATTAAAAATCTCTAAAATGTTAAAGGGTGCGGTTCTAGGTCCTTTTTTGTTGTATGTATACTATCTATAATAATATTATAAAGAGGAAAAATTTGTATGTATGTTTGTAAATTTTTTCACACAAAAACTACTGGACCGATTTCAAAAATTATTTCACAGTTGGAAACCAGCATCTTCACTAACCAACATAGGCTATATTACTTTTTAAAAAATGGGGATCCATTATGAAAATGTAATAAGGTATAAAAAAATATAAATTACGCGGTTAAACCGCGGTATACTACTAGTATGTATATAAATGACTGAATTGTCATTATTTATTGCAAACGAATTTATAATTTTTGTAATTTTAAACTTCTCCAATATTTTTCTGACTAACAGTGTTACCCACGCCAAAAAAATAATCAAAATATATAAAACTATTATTCCGAACTATTACAAGGTGCGGTTCTAGGTCCTCTTTTGTTTTATGTCTATATAAATGACTGAATTGTCATTATTTACTGCAGATGACGTTTTTTGTAATATTAACGTTCTTAATTAGACTCAAAACAAAAATAAGAGAAAACAATAATGAAATTATAAAAACTTAATTTTCCAATACACTATTTACATTTTATTGCTTCTGTTAGTATTCTAATGTTTGATGATGGACGAAACACTTTAAAATAATGCCATTAAAATTTAAAATATAATTAGTATTGCAGCTCTTACCGTATCAAGCGTTGAACTTCTAATATAACCTTATGTGAAAGCTTTTCACCGTAAACCGACAGATTTAAGGATAACCCTCGGTCCGTCACACTTGACCCAATTTGGCATATCACACTATTTGGTAGCACTTTCCTAATCACCGCGTTCAACAAATGTACCGCGGTGTGATTTTTCATCACATTCAGTCTTTTATCAACATCTATTTCTAAAGAAACATTATGTCCTCTATTAACATATAAACGTTTTTTATATAAACTGTCAATTGGATCACTAGATTTGTTCAAAACAAAATAACCTTTATGGAAAACTATATCACGAATCTTAAAAACACTTTCAACTTTAAAACCAATGTCTTCGCTAAACAACGCTAAGCCATTATCAGCTGTTTGTCCACCTTCTTCACAATAGAAATTTGTACGTTCAGTCACTAAATAATAAGGTCTATTTTCGCATGGTTCCGAAAAGTCAATCCATTCGCCATCTTCGTTTAACATCGCCACTAATTTAGTATTTAAAGGTTTCAAAGATTTTTCTAGATTAGATTCTATTATATCGTATTTCGGACTATCGTCAGTCTTCTTTATTCCATATTCTAATAATTTTTCTATTGCTTTATCGAATAATATTCCTTTTTTTGAGGTCTGTTCTTTAAAGGCAGTTTTGTGCCTTGACTTGTGGTCCGACAGTAGTTTCCAAAAGCCTTTTTTATCTATTTCCAAATTATTTAGTTTAGCTATTCTCTGAATAATGTCTTCTTGGAAACCATGCGTGTCGTATAATTTGAATACCAACTCGCCAGGTATTATTTTCGATTTTATTTTCGACATGGTCTAAAAAAATAAAAAACTTATTTTAAATTAACATTAGCAAATTCACGACCTACTTTTACTTAAATTAAAAAAAACACTTTAAGCTTTTATTATATTTCGAAGTGTTGCAACTCAATTTCCCTCCAAAAGAAGTGTTCAAAAACAGATGTACATAGAATATATAAATAATCAATAGATTGAACAATATACAAATTAATTAAACAAATTAATTTATTTGTATATTGTTTTTACGACTTTTTACGAGTTTTAACGTCTTTTCTTAGTCATATTAGCTTTTCTAAATAACCTTGATTTATTTATTAAATTAAAAATATATTTAGGTGTTTTTAACTTAGAATTATTAAATGTATTATATATATTGCGTAACCATCGTCTAAATATAACAATAAATTTGTTTGACTATCCTTTTGTAGAAGAAATATCTCTTTTCTCTACTTTTTTATATAAAAGCGAAAATATATACTAAAAAGAAAATTGTTAAATATCACTCCTAATCAAACGTCCGTCCAAATACGTACCTCCTTTAATTCCCTGTAACCTAATGCGAATCCAGCGACTTCGACATCATTTAGAGCTTCAACTTCTGGATAGCCTTTGACCAAGTCCTTCCATTTCTTATTGAGACTTGTCCTCAATCTTCTGTAACCCTCCCTTTCATGGTCTATTATCAACTTCGCGTCTTTCTCTTTCTTCACTAGTTCTGGATATGTATTACCAAGTGAGTTCATCACCTCATCGTAAAGTATTGCGAGAAGGTTTGGGTTGTGGAAAACGTCTGTACTTATCTTGAAGGATTTGCGCATAACTTGTTTCAGATTAAGACTGGAAGATAAGAAAATATTGTTATAAACATCAAAGTAAATTGGTGAAAGAAATAATAGAATTAAAAGAATATCCTGGGATATGCCACGACAAGACACAATTTACATTTAATTTTCCCCTTTAATTTAATTTACCAATTAACCTTTAGCCGTGCCATTTTTTCTAAACAAGTGTCATCAAAAATTTAGACTTAGTGACTATTGGGAAAGTAATCAAAACTAATAAATAGTATCAATTGTCTCAATACACTTTATTTGGGGGTTAATAATATTGAGATTTCGCCACAGAACTAAAAGTGTAACGGCCATAGCCCGCGTAACTCGTGCTTGCTCTTTAAAATATATCTTTTTCTCTTAGTGATATTGAAGTTTTGATCTGTGAAGTGCCCAAAATATATTCTTACTTGCCATTGGCTCGCAAATCCCTGATATATACTTTAGAGAGTAGACTTTTACTACATCATAGAAAAAAAGGCTTATACGTTTTGTAATACTGATGATATTAAAGACTTTATGCATTACCTACGTGTTTTGGTAGGATATGATAATTTAAGGGCGACCTATATTTCAGGTGATGCTAAGAGCATCACTGAATGAAGAACAGCCAAATAACCTACCTTGTGGAAGGGAAAACGCCGTCAGCTAAGCACACGCTGATCATTCGAGCGTGGTCCGCTAACCTCCGGTACGCCTGGTCTAGAGTTGCATCGCTTGAGTAACGAGCACTGTATTCCGGTATACCTTTACTATTCTGCAAGCAATATAATAAGCAATAAGTAAGAACTTGTTCTATATCGTAGGATAGATATCGCGCATGAGAGCGTTTAATATATGTGAACAAGTGGCTGCGTCTACCGCTTAGTTAGCTTTTTAAGATCGCTAAATGCAGTATATCATATTAGACCATTAATCATTCTCCTGCCCTTATCCCGCTCTAAGTGAACTCATCACAACATGTTATCAATGGCTTCGTATTTTACGACCGGCCACCTACCTGACGTCAATGTACCTTAGTTGTATTTTACAACATCTTGGTAAAAAAGAGGGTGGTTTATTCTACTCAACCGAATACCACACGGTGGGTCAACTTACCTTAGTCGCCTCTTACGACACCTCGGTAAGAAATAAGGATGGTCTATTCTACTGAGTCGAATATCACATTATATCATTATAAACCAATTATTAGTTCAGCCTTAACTTCATAAGACGGTGATACAGTAATTTATTTTTATTATTTATAAAAACAAATAAAGCTCAATAAAGATTATAGGACAGATATAAGTTATGTGTTCTCGTATCTTAAATTACTCACACGTTAGAACTATACAAATGATGCCCACGTGGAATGGTCCTAGTGGAAGTTAATTAAACAAATATTATCTTAGCTTCTTACTCATAAAATGGCGTTTGGAAGTACCTTGTGTATGGCAGCGAGTAGAGGCCTGAACAAGTCTGTGTCGTAATTAGAAGGTACACCCTGTAGCAGCGCCGCCATACGCTCTAGTCCCATACCAGTGTCTACGTGTTGCTTTCGCAATCCACTCACCGTACCATCTCCTTCTCTGTCAACAACAGGAGAAAATATTTTAACTATACCCGCCGAATGTAAGTAACTTAATACTTGTATTATGGTAGACAGATAACTGGTGAATATATTCTTATATCATTCTTAAATACATACTTAAATACAAAATATACACCCAGACTTGAAGAACCAATGAATTGACGAGACAATGAATTGATGAAAAGACGAGATCACTATTATTTCAGTTTAATTTCAATTTTAAATTCGTTCTCGATCGCTATTTACAAAACTGAATCCCCGAGGCGCACATTACGACCGCTTATATAGTAAACGAACAATTCGAGAATGTTCTGCTTCTCCATTACGAGTCGTGGCGGGGATACGGAACACGATTCGTAAACAACGTGAAAGTTACGACGATTAGCGTCAAGCGACTTTGAACTCTATTACATAATCATTTTGAACTCTTTTTGTATGTTCGTTGCAGAACGTTTCACTGTTATTACCTGTTGCACTGGATGAAGACAATGTTCCATATTTCCGTAAGTGTTCCGTCGGGGTGCACGTAATGTATCTCAGTGCAGGGCCCACAGGGTCCACTCTGGCCCATCTCCCAGAAGTTATCTCTAGCGCCATGACCTTTGATTCGACTTGCTTGCACTCTACAATCAAATTTAAAAAAAAAATTGAAGATTTGTTCATGAAAATTTTTTCTACTTTAAGATATACAATAATTCTCTAAAATTATTTGTTTATACAAATATATAGTTTATTTTGCAAGCACATTTGAATCATCAAGAAGCTTTACAAAAAAAACTATGGTCAATATTTTACACATCTTTAAATTACATAAAGTATTGCATATATTAAGCAGCAGTATTGTATGAAGTTGGAAGAATTTTCAAGTTTGAGGATTTGTAACATATATATTATCTTCAATTTTGTAATATGTGTTACATATTACATATTCATAGCATATTCCTTATCTATACTCATATACTCGTATAAAGCTGAAGAGTTTGTTTGTTTGATTGTTTGAACGCGCTAATCTCAGAAACTACTGGACCGATTTGAAAAAGTTCTTTTAGTGTAAGATAGTTCATTTATCAAAGAAGGCTCTATAATATCACGCTAAGATGAACGAAAAATTATTACGAAAAGGGCAAAATTGAATACTTTCCTTGCGTGCTTTAATTAAACGGTGATAGTTATTAAAAAATCATGTTTTACAAAATTGTTCCCCTCTAAAATTTTTAAATAAAAGTCCGCGACAGCATATGTCTAGCTTTTAAGGTTAACCCACTTTAACCCTTTTTATAGTTATCAAAAGACTATATTAGGGATTCAATCTTTACCACGCGGGTGGAGCGCGATTGCTAGTTTGTAATATAAACCTTTGTGTATGCAAGCCTAATATATTGTTGTAAAACAGAATTCTTACCCTATTTGCTTCCAAATATCCCTGCACTCTTTGTCCTCTTGGAGACCAATCACGGCATCTCCAGAAAAATATGTCACTAAAAGATTCTCAGGTTTCAGCCTGTATGGGCCCAAGAGGAGATCCCATGCCATTTGACATGCTTCTTTCTACAATTATAGATCATGGATGTTACTTTTTTAACAAAATAACATTAATTAATGTATAGATTCCGACTAGTTTACATATATACATATTTTACATAAGTATGTAACATTCACGATAGTTTAAATTCAAAAATTATCTTTAAAAAATTTAATTCAAGTAAGGTGGAATGAGGTGCATGGTGTAATAAGCGTTTCATATAAGTCTGGCTTATGATCTGTGGCCTTGAGAGCTTAGTAACTTAATGAGAGATCAGTCAAACAGCAGGATTTATGAGGTCATAACCTTTGCGAACATTAGACACAATATGTTGGCACAACATCATCTGCATCTAAGTAAACTGTGGTAGGATAAAATCTCTGTATTGATATAAAGAGAGCTTTAGGAGGAATTTCACCAGTGAAGATATGTTTTAACACTGATGTGTATGTCATAATAACTGTTAAATTTTAAATGTAAAATCATTAATAATTTTCTGCTGGAGCTGTGAAGGCCCAGCGGTAACACCGTGCAGTATCACCTTTCGAGGAGATCACGGGTTCGAACCCAGGCAGACACCAATAAGTTTTTCTGTAAAAAATGAATTGATAATTGCAATTTATTACACGCTTTTCCGAGAAGGAAAATATCGCGAGGAAACCTGCATATCTCTAGAGAATTCTGGAGATATGTGTAACCTACCAATCCGCAATTGGAGCAGCGTGGTAGGTCTTAGCTCCAATTCTTCTCTTCAAAAACGGAGAGAGGAGTCCTATTCCCAGCAGTGGGAGAGTAATAGGCTGGTACTTTTATATTTTTCTTTTCTGTGTTATTTTTTTATTGTCTTCATTCTCCTACCCTTGTCCCACTCTAAGTGGGTTTGGCACAACATGTTATAAACAAGTTGTCATATGACTTGGCTAGGTATTTTACGACTGGCCGCCTCCATGCCATCAACTTACATAAGTCGCCTTGTATGATATCTTGGTAAGAATGAGGGTGGTCTATTCTACTCAGCTGGATACCACACAACTTATCACATTTAAATTGTATTTTAGTTATTCACTTTTTGCAAAGTTAAAGTTGCTGTGCACATTGAAAAAGTGTATAGAAGGAGTAAAAATAAGAATAATTTCAAAAAGTTAAATTTTTAACTAAGATTATGTTATCATATTCACTGTCACTTAGGCTATATCACAGCTATATTAGTTATTTGCTTTTCACAAATTTAGATTTGCTTAGCACTTACTAAATAGACCCAACATAAAAAAAAGTGTAAAGAAGATAACAACAAAAATATGAATTATTTTCCTTTCCTTTTGGTAGAGCAGTGGCAATGAGAAGTAGAGCTTCTCTATTGTCACTGGAATAGTGTGCATAGTTGTCTATTATGTATCTCTTACTGATATAAACAGCTCCATTAAAAAATACCAAAAGTGTATATTTTTCAATATGAATAGAGGTAGAAAGGTAGGTTATGAAATGTTAATTATTAAATTAATAAAACACCTTATAATAATCACCAAAGGACCAATTGCCGAGCATCTCAAAGAATGTATGGTGATGACCATCTTTACCAACTAAGTCCAAGTCATGGTGTTTACCACCAACTCTAACACACTTCTGAGAGTTCACAGCACGCAAGCAAGGAGGGTCTACAACCCCTAAGAACACACCTTTGAACTGAAAGAAAATTATTAATTATTTGCTATAGTAAGTACAAAGCTGTGATAGCCCAGTTGCATGACTGTGCGACTTTTTAAGTCGTTATAGGTTTAAATCCAGGGTGGGCACTAATATGTTTTTCTGTTAAAACTTATTTATTTTATTGATAATTGCAATTCACATGCTTTTCTGTGAAGGAAAACATTGTAAGGAAACCTCCATATCTCTAGAGAATTTAAGGATTATATGTAACCTACCAATCTGCCTTAGAGCAGCCTTGAGGGTCTCAGCTCTAATTCTTCTCCCGAAAAAATGGAGAAGAGGCCTATACCTACCAGTGGTATTAAGTAACAGGCCTTAAGTACCTATTAATAAGTACAACATTATATTCAAATCCATAATATCTTAAACTTGTAAACCGGTGCTTTAGAATTCTCAACTCTATTGCTGGTTCGGAAAGCTGCTCCTACCGAGATTAGTCTATAAAAAGCTTGGCAGTTGCTATTTCTAAAATGTAATTTGTATAACTCATAACAATTTCTAATTACTATCTTGTCAGTCAAAGAATAGCTATATCCAAATAATCGTATCATTTATGTAATCTTCAAAAGTATGTTAGGCTTTCTTTAAAAGCCTTCTTAAATAGTTGGTCAGAAATCCTATAAAAAAGCTGTAAAGAAGGATCCAACTGACACAAGATATTTTGTAAATATTTTGTAGAGATTCTTGTTTATGGACGTGTATTCATGGTAGAAGAAATTGTTGGGTTGATTATACGATAATAATCTTATACCTGATTCATGCCAGCATTTACAAAAGGCACAGTTGGGTCACATAAAGGCACAACAGAACTAGATTTTATGAGTTTATGACCATGATTCTGTGTGAAAAATTCAATATATGTCCTTCTAATATCATTGCTAGATGATATTGTCCTTATATGACAATTTTTTCGGTTTGTAGCTCTTAAAACAGGTAATCGTAGCATACTTCGGGTTAAGAAATATATTTCAACAGCGTTGTTTCTGTTTTTTTTTAAACCGTGCAATCTTTTATTTACAAACTTTACTCTTTATCTACGAATAATATTCGCGCTATATCTTTTATAACCTTCTGCAGATATCGCGAAATTTCTCAACACAAATATTTTGCTCGTATGACATTGACATTTATCAGTCATAAACTGTAATATTAGCATTTAGCATAGAGTTATTATATATAATACTTATAATCATATAATACCTATCGGTTGCTCAGTAGCCATATTTATTTTAATTTAATTTATAAAGTTCCTATAGTAACCATTAATAAGAAGTTTGTAATCCTATTTTTATATACCAAAAAGAAGCATGTAATATTAGGAAACAGGAAGGCAACACATTTCGGCTTATTTATTAACTTAACAATCCGTTATTTTATAATTTTAAATACAGATGACTGTAATTCGAAAGGAATTTTGTAAAGCAACTTTTTTTTAAAGGAACTTTTAAAGGACAAGAACTTTCTAAAGGAACTTTTTAAAATTCATTTATAAATATTCATTTATTAAATGATTTACAGAAGCAAGCGTTACTTTGCGGAATAAATGGAATTCCATAGTATAAAAGTTACGAACGCGGATTACAGCAAAATAATTCATTTATTAATTTTATTGAGTTCTACTTCGAGATTAATCGTGTTAGATAGATCTTTGAAATAGCGTATATTTTGTACATACATTTACTATTTCTAGTTCATGTTATTATTGAAGTTATTTTGGTTATGTGTGTAACCAAATAATATACCAATGTGTATTTTGTATTTTTGTTATGTGGTTTATGGATGTCAAATGTAGAATGTCAAAATTTAAACGTCATATTTGAGATTATTTTGATATATTAAAATATTTTTATTAAAACATGTAACTTTGTATTCGAAAGTACACGTGTATATTTGTAAGTGGTCGCTCGAGTTATTGTTACTATAAAAAATTTTAGCTTACACAAACAATTTATATAAGTGAATTTGCGTTTTTTAGGGACACGTAAGTCAAATCAGATATCTCGAACACTCTATAGATGTAAACATGAAATATTTAAAAGTATACATTGTATGGCTTTGCTGTACTCTGTCGGCGGCTGAACTATTAGGACCTGAGGCTCGGAAAGAGAGTAAGGAAGCTGAGGATGACGACGATGGATTATCGAATACAGAAGTACGAGAGGAACCAGAATATTACGGCGATATATCTGAAGTTGTGAATAAGGAAATCAGACAAATGAGAGAGTATGCTGATGTAATCAGAAAATCGGGATTACTTAATGAAGACGATGATGAAAAAGGTACTAGTACCCACATTAATGTTATAAATACAAAAGTCTATCTGTTAGCCGTGTGGTATCCGGCTGAGTAGATTAGACCACCCTCATTTCTTAAGAAGGTGTCGTAAAAGGCGACTAAGGTAAGTTGATCCACTGTGTGGTATCTGGTTTAGTAGAATAGGCCACCCTCTTTCTTACCGAGGTGTCGTAAAATACGACTAACGTAAGTTGACGTCAGGCACGCGGCCGGTCGTAAAAACGCAGCCTAATCATGTGACAGGATGTTTTTAACATGTTGTGCCGACCCTATTATAATGGATAAGGGCTGGAGGATGATGACAAAATTTATCTGTCTGTAACAAAGCTAAACTACACAATACTGATGAATAGCATGCCAGAATGATAATCATGATGGTTATCACTAAAAGTGATAGATTGTCTGGAGATTGAGCTTGCCGTTTTTGCAGTTTACAGCAAATATAGCGTTCTATATACAAATGTTAGTATGTTAGTATTTTTAATGCCCAAATCAGTTATAAAACGATTTTTTTTGTTAAATAAAACCTAGCTAAATCGATTTTTGTCCTCCACAACCCCCTACATGGTGAATTTCAGGAAAATCGTTATAGCCATTTATGAGATTCCAAAAATATATAAATATACATACAAAATTACTCATTTCAATATTAAAGATACAACATTTATTAGCTACAACAAACAAAATGCTTATTATTTTAAATTTCATACAAAACGGTCAACTACTAGTACACAGTCAATTACTAGTGCACTTACCTTACTCTCTCTCATTCTTCTCATTTCAGACTCAACAGAACCTAGTCAGACAGAAAGTAGTCTAGACCAAATGGAATACACTCTTAAATTGCTTAAGAGGACTTTGTTTAGACATGAACCTAACTGGATCCAGGATAGTAAGGGAACTGACTCACAGTCTGAGTTTGAGGTAAGAAAAGAGATACAGAATAATAACAATTTCAAAAAGATAACCTAACCTAACCTAACCTGTCACTATCCCTCCGGACATAGGCCTCCTTCAACCTTTTTGTGGAAAAAAAAGGTTGGAGGTTAGATTCACCATCATTATTCTCTTGCCCTTATCCCATTTTCGGTACAACATGCTATAAATATGGCGTCACATGATTTGGTTAGGTATTTTACGACCGGCCGCCTGCATGACGTCAACTACGTTCGTCACTTTTACGACAACTCGGTAAGAAATTAGGGTTATCTATGCTACTCAGCCGGATACCACATGGTGGATCAACATACCTTAGTCGCCTTTTACCTTGATACCTTGGTAAGAAATGAGGGTGATCTGTTCTACTCAGCCAGATACTACACTGTATGGTTAGAGGCTGCTAGTGAGGCTGTAAAGCCAGAGATGTGCTGGTTTTTCTTTTACAATGTGTGTAAAAGAACATCATCATCCTCCTGCCCTTATCCCACTCTAAGTAGGGTCGGCACAACATGTTATAAACATGCTGTCACATGATTTGGCTGCGTTTTTACGACCGGCCGCCTTTTTTTTTTTTTTTTTTTTTTTTTTTTTTTTTTTTTTTTTTTTTTTTTTTCCCTAGAGGAGGGGAAATCCATTATGGACTTCCTGCGGACTGTCTCACAGGGGAGTGTCCGACTCCCACGGACTAAAACCCCTCCTCGTTTCCTCTTCCTTCTACGGCAGGACCACCTTTCGGCATTGCTTCACCGTAGTCGGTGTCTATTGATTGGCCTTTCTAGCCCGTTCCTCCGTTTCCTTTTCTCCCATTATGTCCGAGACAAAGTTAAGCATCAAGTTCCAGCTATCTCTATCACGGAGCATAAAAGGTATAAAAGTTTCGGGTGAAAATGTCGCCTCTGTTTTATTGTCTACCATTTGACGTTTTTTATCCCACCTTGGGCATTCAAAGATAGTGTGTCTGGGTGTATCTTTTGCTTCACAATAGACACATCTATCAGTGATGACTTTTTTGATTCTGCACAGGTATTCCTGAAAACACCCATGCCCTGTCATCACCTGTGTCAAATGGTAGCTTATTTCACCAAAATTACGTAGTACCCATACTCTAATATCAGGTACCAGTAGTTTCATCCAGCTGTCTTCTTCAGACTCCCATTGCCTTTGCCATTGGTCAAGAGTTTCATTATGTATCTCCCGCCAGTCTTTTATTTGTTTGCCTTTTATGCTAACTCTTTCTTTTGCCAGTAGCGTTATAGGCACTGTCCGAGCAAGAACCATGCTTTTAACACTCGAAATCGTTCTGTAACCTCTGCAAATCCTGATTGAGAGTCTTCTCTGAACTGATTTTAGAATGTTCTCGTATTTGGAATAGCTGAGACCTCTTATCCAAATTTCAACTGCATATAGCATTATGTTATTTGCCACAAGAGCCAAAAGTCTTCTTTTGTTTTCTCCCGCGCCTCGTGTTCTCGGCATTATTCTTATTAATGCGCTTGTTGCTTTAGCTGCTTTGTTTGCGACCCATTTAATGTGTTCTCCAAACGTCAAGTTTTTATCAATAACTACGCCTAGATATTTGATTGTTTCTGTGGATGTACTATAACTCCTTGGACTCTAAATTTAATTTCGGTTCGGACTCTCTTTCTACCTATTAGTAATGCAGATTCAGTTTTATGGGCTGCAAGTTCTAAGTCCCTTTCCCTAATCCAGTTGGAAATCTTCTCTAATGCGGTATTGACCGGCCGCCTGCCTGACGTCAACTTACCTCAGTCATATTTTACGACACCTCGGTAAGAAAAGGGTGGTCTATTCTACTAAACCGGATACCACACGGTGGGTCAACTTACCTTAGTCGCCTTTTACGACACCTCAGTAAGAAATGAGGTTGGTCTATTCTACTCAGCCGGATACCGCACGGCAGGTCGACTTACCTTAGTCGCCTTTTACGACACCTCGGTAAGAAATGAGGATGGTACTATTCTATTCAGCCGGATACCACACGGCATGTGTGTAAAAGAACATATAAATAACAAAAAATAGCACATATAAATAAGGCACATTAGATTAAACATCATCTGAAATCATGGTTTCTTGCCAGTTAGTTAGTTAGTTGTTTGAACTTTCTACATCTTATTTAAGTTAACTGTCTTTTATACTTAGTAAGTGTTACTTTGTAACATTTCCTAAAACAAAAGGTTAAATTATTTTGCCATAAGCTGTGACGAAAGAAAATCAAATATAAATAGTCTACTGGACTACATTCTTTCACTGAGATGAACTTTACTTTCATTTTGGTTAAATGATGACTGATACAGGTAAGGACTTTATAAGGAAAGGGACAATATTTTTCTAATATCACTCCCTGTAATGTATTCCAGCTAACAGCAAAGTCTAACTAAAGTTACCTTTTAAATTTATCTTCTACATTAACTATTTACTGTCCAGATTATAGACACTATATTATCTATGTTTTGTAGATTTCGTCTTATAAATTTGTCAATTTATTATTTTTACAGAAATTGGCTGAAAATCCCCAAGATATACTTGACACTTTGCCCCCTTTACCTGAACAGGAGGAGCCTACATTATCTCCCGAATTGTTAGAAGGTATGTTTCTTTAATACAGTGAGAAATAATGCAATAAACAAAAAGAGCCATATATGGTATTTATAATTTAAGTCCGCGTGATTCCCTGCAAGATTATACATGTATATTTGTATATTTTTAGCAATTTAATTTATGTATATAAAAACAAAAAGAGTTACAAATCGATAGGTGATGTATATAATAGACAAAGTACGAAACGACATAAGCTCGCGGCTCCTGCTTTGCGCCTTGTAACAGTACGTAAGTCGTTTGTGGGTCTGGGTATAAGATTCTATAATAAAATTCCGCGATCAATTTTAAGTTTGCCATTACAGCAGTTTAAACACACTGTTAAAAAGAGGCTGCTACAGAAAGCCTACTACTATACTGTTGTGGATTATTTAGATGATAAGAATGTGTGGATATAGCTCTCTTCGAACCTGTACAAGACAGGAATGACGTAATTTAACTAGTATTAAGAATTATATTTTGAAAAGAGTAACCGCCGAGTTTCTTGCTGGCTCTTCTCGGTAGGAACAGCTTTCCGAACCAGCACTAATGCTGGTCAACTCTAAAGTTGACCATTCAAAAGCACTTATTTACAAGTTTTTTTGAATAAAGAATTTTCCGAATTTTGAATTTTGAATTCATTTATTCTGACTTCAATTGTTTCACAGCGAAAGCGGCTTATGAAGCAGCAATAGCTAAGTTGGATCGTAGATCTCCAGATCTTCGTGGTGCAATACTGCAAGTCAAAGGAGCTGCCGATAAAGGTTATGTGCCGGCAAAGATAAAGTTGGCTTGGTCGTATATATACGGCGAAGGTGTGGAATTGGATGTGCAAAAGGCGAAGGCGATTTTCGAGGAGTTGGCTGAGGAGGGGAACGCAGATGCCCATGCGGTAAGATTTATATATACAGGGTGGTACCTACAACACATTAAATGAATCCACTGATCATTTGTATGTAATAGATAACTTTGGCATAATTCAATCTTCTTCAATATGGTTTTAAAAAAATGTATCATAATATCGAATAAAATATATATAATTTAATTGAGATTTGGTTTTGTCAGAAATAGTTAACTGACCTGGCGCAGTGTGCTTGTTAAAATAGCAGGGGAAAACAATAACGTTTTTATTTTCTCTCCCTCGCACCAGTACTCTTTAGTTTTTAGGTCAAGGTTATTTTTAGTTTCGTTTGTCGTAATGGGGTACGGTCGTTGATCTTTATAAATCGTATTTATTTTTAAAAAACACAAAATACTTCCTGTGGGGTAAAATCCTTTGAATGAACTGTTTTTGTTATGTAGGATGCTGAGTTATGTAGTTAACTAAAGTTAAAATTTAAGTCGTATATACCACTCTGTATAGTTATTGCATTTTATTTAATTGATAGACAGATTATTTGAGGACTTACAGTATATTACTCAAGTTTATCCCATTCTTAAATACTTATAATTTTAAGTTTATCATATTTGCATAACTATTTCTTGGTAATACACTGAAACAATAATTGTAACACCTTTTTGTAAGTGTATTGTGCAAAAATAAATGAATTTGAATTTCTTTGGCCCCAGGGTATGGGTTTCCTGTACGCTACAGGTATAGCAGTTCCAGTGTCCCAAGCTCGAGCGCTGGTCCACTATACCATGGGAGCTTTTGGGGACAGTGACTATGCGCAGATGGCTCTTGCCTACCGCCACTGGGCTGGAGTCACTTTGCCGAGCTCGTGTCCTCGAGCTATGGACCTTTATATGAAAGTGGCTAATAAAGGTACGCGCTTGTTGGCCTTTTTTTTCATCAGTCTTCAAGTTTCTTGCTGGCTCTTCTCGGTAGGAACAGCTTGCCCAACCAGCAGTAGAGTTGGCGATTCAAAAGAACGTAAGAATCTACAGGAATACTAATCTACAGGAATCTTGGTTTGGGTATAAGATTCTATAATAAAATTCCGCAATCAATTTTAGCTTTAGCCATAACAGCAGTTTAAAAACACTATTAAAGATACTGATACAGAAAGCCTACTATACTGTTGAGGATTATTTAGACGATAAGAATGCGTGGATATAGATATTGTTCGACCCTGTACAAGATAGAAACGATTAAATGTAACTAATTAATTATGAAGAATTAAGAATTGTATTTTTAAAAGAGCAGCCACCGAGTTTCTTGCTAGCTCTTCTTGGTAGGAACAGCTTTCCGAACCAACAGTAGAGTTGACGATTCAAAAGCACTTGTTTACAAGTTTATTTGAATAAAGAATATTTTGAATTTGCATTTAAATACAGAGTAACTGACTACTTTAAAATATCTATAGTATTGACGACAATACGTCAATATCGTTATAATTACATATGTTAAGGTTTGTAGTCGGTTTTATATTGCCACTTCAGCTTTGTGACGCGTTGAAGTATATCGGTTATAACTTTGGTTCTCCCACGAATTTGGATTCGAAATCATTTCTGGTTTGTTTACATAGAGTAACTGAGCATAGCTCGCTCCATTTCCCGCCAAGTGATTCTTTTCTTATGAGGCCTGTAGTCAGCCAGCCATGTTCATTCCAGTGGCTAGTAAAGTGAGCCTCAGCGGTGGTCCGGCTCTGCAGCGCGTGAGGATCATGGACGAGGTGGACAGCAGCTCTCCGGGCTCCGCTCTAGACACAGATCTCATAGAGTACTACCAGCTACTCGCAGAGAAGGGAGATGTCCAGGCACAGGTATGGACCTCGACCAGCATATCCTAACTTTTATTAGGTACAGACATTTATGTATTATTATGCTGTGTGGTATCCGGCTGAATAGAATAGTACTACCCTCATTTCTTACCGAGGTGTCGTAAAAATTGACAAAAGTAAATCGATCCGCTGTGTGGTATCCGGTTTAGTAAAATAGACCACCCTATTTCTTACCGAGGTGTCGTAAATGCGACTAAGGTAAGTTGACGTCAGGTAGACGGCCGGTCGTAAAAGCGCAGCCAAACATGTGACAGCATGTTTATAACATGTTGTGCCGACCCCACTTAGAATGGGATAAGGATAATATATATAAGGATCTATCTATCTATCTAATTTCGGGGACGCCTGTCGGTGCAGGACGGGTGATCAGCTCCTATTCCGGACTATTCCACCCATTTCCCCATGTTGGGACAAGGGTTTCACTGCTGTCCCGACAGTGTCACCTGCTCTAATCTACCCGTAGCTTTTACGAACCTGATAATATCCCTGAAGGAGATATTTGTCAGATCCTCAACTTCAATTTCATCCTTACCTAGTATCTCCCATCTTACCAGCGAGTACATAGGGCACTCAGCCATAAGGTGAAGACTCGTTTCTTCCTCTCCACACTCTGGGCACACAGCATCTTCTGTTATTCTCATTATTGACAGGTGTCTGTTTAACAGGCAGTGCCCAGTTGTAATGCCTGTTACAATTGCTACATTTTCCCTGCTTTGAGACATCAGCTGTTTAGACTTCCTTGTATCAAACGATTTGAGAAACAACTTTGCTTGTCTGAGCATTGTGCTTCTCCATCTTTTGTTAGATTCTGTTTCTATTCTTTTTTCTATCACACACTTTATTATATTATGTGCAATTGGGAGGAAGGGTTCTGGTCCTACGAATGTTTGACTAGCTCCCTTTCTTGCCAATTCGTCAGCTTTTTCGTTCCCTGCATGGCCACAGTGTCCCGGAACCCATGCAATCGTTACTTCCCCCTTCTCAGCTAATTCGTTTAGTTCACGCTTACATTCCTTCACGATAGCTGAGGTTGTTTCTATGCGGTCAAGTGCTTTTAAAGCTGCTTGACTATCGCTATATATGACTATATTATGTTCTAATGCTATTTGTGATTCTTTGAGTTTCCTGGCACATTCCATGATAGCTATCATTTCGGCCTGGAAGACACTTGTATATTTACCCAGATTTAGGACCTGGTGTAAATCTGACGAGGTGCCGTAGACAATTCCAGCTCCCGCCAGCTTCGCGGATTCTCGTCTAGACCCGTCCGTGTAGCAGATGGTCTGACTCTTCGCACTGTTTTCCACTTCCCAGTTTTCTTTTACCCCTATGTGTATCCTATATTTTTTATCGAAGATTTTCTGTTTCTTGATCAAGTCACTTCTCCTGACGACCATAGACAGATTTTCTCCGTAAATCTTTTCTATATCCGTATGACCTTTATCTGTAAAGTTTCCTTTCCATTGTTGGAACACTTTCATCTTATACCATTGCTCTATAGCTTTTCTCGTAGCTGCTAGATCTAGAGGATAGAGTCCCACCAGAACTTCTAGTGCAGCGGATGGGGTTGTTCTCACTGCGCCTGTGATCATTAGTGTTGCTATCCTCTGTATCTTCATTAAATCCTTGCTGTTGACTCCGATGTTGGCTCTGTGCCACCAAATCGAAGCGCCGTACAGTATTCTGGGTAGAATGATAGCCGTATATATCCACTTGGTAATTTTTGGCTTCATACCCCAGGTTCTGCCCACCGCTCTTCTACATTGCATAAGTGCAATTTTTGCTTTGTTGCATTGTTCTTTGATGTGACTTCTAAACCTTAGGGTTTTGTCTAGCTTTATACCTAAGTACTTTATTTCCTTTATCAACTGTATCTCTACACCCTTTATGCTGAGTGGATTAAAGTTGGCTATTTTCCTTTTGTTTGTGAAAAGGACTAGTTTGGTTTTCGTCGGATTGAGGTTTAATCCCCTTTCCTGACACCATCTTAGTGTTTCTTTAATACTAATACTCATTATGTTCCTTATAGTGCTCAGGTCTTTCCCTGTTACTAAAAGGACACCGTCATCTGAGTATGCTTGCATGTATGTCCTCATATCATTAATCTTCCTAACTAATGGATCTAGTAGGAGACACCACAGAAGAGGAGAGAGACACCCTCCCTGAGGAAATCCTCTCGTTGATTTTATTATGTGTGTAACTCCGCTTAGCTCCGCCGCGATTGAACGATGCTCTAGCATGTTCATTATCCAGCGTCCCACTTCATATGATATTCCTTCCCTACATATTGAGTTTCTTATAGCATTGCGATTTGCTTTGTCAAAAGCACCTTCTACATCGAAGAAGCAACCTAATGCTATTTCTTTGTTACATAAAGTTCTTTCTATCCTTACCACTAAATTATGGAGAGCTGTTTCTGTTGATTTTCCCCCCATATATGCATGTTGATTTTCATGCAGTGGAAGGTTGCTTTGTTCTATGTTAGTTCTTATGTGTCCTTCGATCACTTTTTCTAGTGTTTTTAGAATGAACGAGGACAAACTAATACACCGAAATGACTTCGGTTCCTGATAGGTTTTCTTTCCAGGTTTTGGAATGAACACCGCTTTTACTTTTCTCCAGCTCGTCGGGATATAGCCCCACGCCAAACTGGCATTGAAGAGTGCATATATAAGGATAATAGATAATTTGTTTTGCTTAGTGGTTTTAACATTGTCCAGGTAGGATTAGGCCAGCTGCACTTCCAGGGGGGCCGCGGGGTGACCCTCGACATCAACAAGGCCCACTATTACTTCCAGCAGGCCGCCAAGACTGGGAACGCTGTCGCTAACGCTTTCCTCGGGAAGGTGAGTGCATACTTGGGGAGGAAAGACACTCCCATATTATCCCATATACCAGTGATTCTCAATCTTTTTTTTGTTGCGGCACATATTAACCGATTTCAAAATTTGGCGGCATACAAAGAAAAAGATAAAAATTATTTACTTGCTACAACACACTGCATAAATAGTTTATGACAAAAATATTAAATATACGAAATAAACTAATATATACTACAATAATAACTAAACGTTTATTAAGGGGTTAATTACAAGCTAATATTAAAAATATTTTTCTTTTTAAATGATATCTTTATATTTAAGTGAGTTACTCTTGTATATATATATGTATATATTTTCTGAATCTCGAAAACGGCTCCAACGATTTTCCTGAAATTCAGCATGTAGGAAGTTTTCGGGGAGAAAAATTCATCTAGCTAGGTTTTATGTAAAAAAAAAATTGTTTTATCCCTGTTTTTGGGCATTAAAAAACACTAACATTTATATTGAATTGAATTTTCGCCATTAGCTCTCAAGTCGACGTAGCTTATTCGGTTAACGGACAGCCTTGAGTAATGTGAATGCCAAGGATCGATCCCCAACGAAATAATTGTTTTTCTTTTTTTTTAAGTTTTTTTTTGCAAAAAATTACCGAGCGAAGCTCGGTCACCCAGATAATAATTTATTAATATTAACATTATTATATATTTGCAAAAAGTGGCGGCACATAAAAGTGCCGCGGCACAGTGGTTGAGAATCACTGCCATATACTAATCTATACTAATCTTATAATTTGGTTGGATTCACGCTTCTATAGCGCACTAACGTCACTACATAGTATAAAACAAAGTCGCATTCTTTGTTTGTCCATATATCCCTATGTATGCTTCAATCTTAAAAACTGCGCAACAGATTTTGATGCGGTTTTTTTAAATAGATAGAGTGATTCAAGAGGAAGGTTTATATGTATAATAACATTCAATACGTAGTAAAGAATCATTTTTGAGGTTTCTCATTAGAAATGAATTATTTAATAAATGTCGTAAATTTTTTTTCCGCGTACATTGCAAACGCAGGCTAAACCCTACGAGATTTATCAAAATGATGTACCAAGTATTTGTATTTTTTAGGGAAATTATTTTCTCCAAATTTAACGCTTGCGGGCCACGGGCAGTAATGAATAAATCAAAACTACTGGATCGATTTTAATCATTTTTTTACACTGACTGACATGGGATATATATTTTATACCCGTGCGAAGCAGGGGCAGGCCGCTAGTATATAATAAAAAAAAACCCACAATAAACATGTATAAAAATAATACTTAATTCGTGATGTGTGAAACATTAGTTTCTAATAAAAAAAAATTAGTCTATTGAGAAATTAAATAAACTTCCAGTTCAAAAAAATTTATTTTTGGTTTTTTTGTCTGCTTCTCCGTTTTCTTTCGTGGCTAATCGGAATCAAAAATATTAATAAAATTTGGCAGAAATCAAAATTCAAACCTGGCTTACATCATCATCCTGCCCTTATTCCACTCTAAGTGAGGTCGGCACAACATGTTTCAAATATGTTGTCAAATGCTTTGGCTTGTTTTTTACGAACGGCCGTCTTTCTGGCGTCAACTTGTCTTAGTCGCCTTTTATGACATCTCGGTAAGAAATGAGGGTGGTCTATTCTACTTTGCTGGATTCTACACGGAGAGTCAACTTACCTTAGTCGCCTTTTACGACGCCTCAGTAAGAAATAATGTCTATTCCATTCAGCCGGATACCACGCGGTGGATATTTCACCCATAACACAAGTATTAATTTACTTACTCTGTGGATAGACGACTTTAAGGACATTTATTTATTTATTTATTTATTTATTTATTTATTTATTGGACAACCAACAATATATACATTTTAATTTCTTGAATTATATTAGTCAAATCTCATTGTAAATGCTCTATTAATTAAAGGTTATCACGTCATTCGTATTAATTCAAGTTCAATAATTAAAGGTACCCTACAATAATTAATTAAGTAAGCTGTGGTAGCCCAGCGGTATCACCGTGCGACTCTTTCGAGGAGGTCATGAGTTTAAACCCGGGCAGACACCAATGAGTTTTTCTGTTAAAGCTTATGTGTCTAATTCATAGTTGCAATTTATCACATGCTTTTCGGAAGGAAAACATCGTGAGGAAACCTGCATATCTCCAACGAATTCTGGAGATATGTGTAACCTACCGCAATGGAGCAGCGTGGTAGGTCTTAGCTCCAAACCTTCTCTCAAAAAAAAACGGAGAGAAGAGGCCTATTCTCAGCAGTGGGATAGTAACAGGCCGCTACTTACTTTTACTTTATTTTTACAATAATTATGTTTATAATATTTGTTGTTGTGACATGTTTTATGCGTGCATAAATGGCTATATTTATCTCTGTCATACATTGTTTCAGATATTCCTTGAAGGAGGGGATGGTATTACTGCCAACAACGAGACTGCTTTACAGTACTTTAAAAAGGCGGCGGAATTGAACAACCCAGTGGGTCAGAGCGGTTTGGGTATCATGTATTTGCAGGTACAAAATGTTTACTCATTTAAACCTTAAGGTGTATAGTAAATTATAACCTTAAACTAGTGTGAATTTTTTAATTTAAATTATTGTGAATGGTATTAATGTATAGAAATTGGCTATACTCCAGTCCTATTATATAGGGTGAGCCCAACTAGTTTCAAGCCCATCCAGGGCCTTTGTTCATGGAACTGGGTGTTCCTGACAGGTCAGGTCTACTAGTAGGCCAAACTAGTTAGACTCAATCTTATATAAAAAGATTTGGATAGCCGGTTTCTATGCATTAACTAAAGTATGGTACTTTATAACTTAATTAAATAATTATAAATATGTAAATCAATTAATATATATATTCCCAAAAAACCTTTGAGTCTTCAAGCATCAATTAGATTTAATGAAGCTACCACTGGTTCACATTGTTGCTTTTACCTAATATCTAATTAATACTTTTCTGTAGGCGTCTAATATAGTTTTGCGGAATTAATCTAGTCTTAATCTTTTATTGCCGCAATTAGCGGCAAGTCAGTGTAGTACGTTTAAAATTTCAGGGTCGTGGTGTGCCCCAAGACACGGCGAATGCGTTCAAATATTTTGCAATGGCTGCGAACCAGGGCTGGGTGGAGGGCCAGCTGCACCTCGGCTTCATGTATTTCGGTAGGCTCAAAAATACAACATCCTTATTCATAAAGCCACGTTGGATGAACGGTTCTACGAAATAATAATCTGTAGGAAATTCCAATTACGAAAAATTATAAAATTATTAATTATTTTTAAGCAATTTTAAACAATACAGCATTTATCATTATTCAATTAAGTACCTTAAATATAATTTACAGAATTAGCCGTTACTTTGCGGAGATCCATAATACAAAAGTAATAATAAAATTATTTTGCTATAATCTGCGATGAAGTAAAATAGAAAATATATTTAATGCTAAATGTAGAGTGGACAATCGGTTATCATACCTGATACATTCAGGATTCGTAAAAACACTTGCACAAACCTCCCCCACCGTCACCACAATACACAAGCACATCGTTTGCATCGTTTCGCCCCGCAACCGAAGCATCGTCAGGAGATAGACTCCACGACCAAAATCGCAAAGCGAAGCATTACCCAAATAAGTTTAGGTATATACTAATCGGTTCAACCAGTACGACCAGTCCGACCCACATATGTATACGAAATATTATGCACGGTCAACAAAGGGCTTAAGTTAAACATCTGCGAACAAATCGAGATTATAAAAATTAACAATGGCATCCGAAACGATTGTTGAGTTTGTGATAGTGAACGTATATAGTGCTTGTGTATCATGGTGGCGGTGGGGGAGGTTTGTGCATGTGTTTTTTACGAATCCTGCATGTATCAGGTATGATAACCGATTGTCCACTCTACATTTAGCATTATATATATTTTCTATTGTACTTCATCGCGGATTATAGCTAAATAATTTTATTATTACTTTTGTACCTTAAATACATTGTAAATTTCATTTAGATCAATAAGGCTAGAAGATATTACAGAATTAAAATGCAGGAGCATAGCGGTTTTTGTTTTACTCCAAATTTAACGCGAGCAGGCCCCAGGCAGTAATGAATAAATCAAAACTACTAGATCGATTTCATTCATTTTTTCGCTGAGTGATATAGTTTTTATATTTTATACCCGTGGGAAACCGGAGCGGGTCTCTAGTAATTGTATAAATGAAATATTTCCATAATAAAATAGGAGGTATCGGCGTGCGTCGTGACTTCAAGCAGGCCAACAAGTACTTCTCGCTGGCGTCGCAGTCGGGCCACGTGCTCGCGCTCTACCACTTGGCTCAGATGCACGCGCAGGGGCTCGGGGTGCTGCGGTCCTGTACTACCGCGGTGGAGGTCAGTATTTGTTCAACGATCGACAACGATGACGTAGAGTTGAGTTCAAAAGTATATGTTTACAAGTTTACTTGAATAAAGAAAAGAAACTACAATAAAGAATTTCAATATGAAAATTTGATTTAAGTTATAATAAATAAATATATGGGACACTTACACACACGGTCGTCCGTCCCCAAAGTAAGTAATTTAATACTTGTGTTGTGGTATAGACAGCTGGCGAATATATACTAACATATTTTAAGTAAGTAACAGCCTGTTACTATCCCACTGCTGGGCATAGGCCTCCACTCTCCATTTTTGGAGAGAAGGGTTGGAGCTAAGACCTACCACGCTGCTCCAATGCGGGTTGGTAGGTTACACATATCCCTAGGATTCTCTAGAGATATGCAGGTTTCCTCACGATGTTTTCCTTCACCGAAAAGCGTGTGATAAATTGCAATTATCAATTAGACACATAAGTTTTAATAGAAAAACCCATTGGTGTCTGCCCGGGTTTGAACCCATGATCGTCTCTAGAGATTCACACGGTCGCACCGCTAGGCCATCACAGCTCAACATATTTTAAATACATACTTAAATACAAATATACACCCAGGCTCGAAGAGTCAACAAATTCTTTTATAGAAAATGTTGGCCGTCGGAGGGAATCGAATCCGTGATCCGCAGCGCTGAAGGCAAAATCACTGCGCGAACAGGCCAGTCATAAGTGACATAGGCTTAACTTTTTGGTATTTGTTTCTTTTTTGCTTTTTACTGTTCTTATTATTTTTGGTATTTGTAACTGATCTTAATATTTCAATGCCGTGTGGTATCCGGCTGAGTAGAATAGACCACCATCATTTGCCAATGTGTCGTAAAAGGCGACTAAGATTAGTCGACCCGACGAGCGGTATCCGGTGGAGTGGAATAGACAATCACATATTTTACTATGGTGTCGTAAAAGGCGACTAAGATTAGTCGACCCGTCGTGTGGTATCTAGCTGAGTAGAATAGACCAATCTCATTTTCTAACGAGGTGTCGTAAAATACTACTAAGGTAAGTTGGAGGTCAGGCAGGTGGCCAGTCGTAAAATACGTAGCCAAATCATGTGACATGTTTATTATGTTGTGTAGACCCCATTGGGTTAAGGGCAGGAGGATTATAAGGATATATATCTTTCAGTTATTCAAAAACGTGTGCGAAAGGGGTCCCTGGGGCTCCCGTTTGATGCTGGCGTACGCTGCGTACAGGGCGAGGGACACCGACTCCGCTTTCCTGCAGTATTTGTCACTCGCTGAGCGCGGATACGAAGTGGCACAAAGCAATGCCGCCTATCTCTTGGATGAAGGTAAGTTCAAATTGCCTCTATTTCCTTCATTACCAAACTCAAGGGTCGCTAAATGGCAGACCCCTGTCCGCATCCGGACCGCCGACCCATTTTGTGACCACAAGAACACAGCAACTTGCACTATAACGACTATTTCCGATATAATTATTAAATTCCGTGACGCCAAAAGCACAGCCATGCGGAAGTTTCCAGTGAAGAGTTCTGTATAAAATTTGTGTGTGGTAATAAATATCCAGAATTCCAAAAGACGTTAGACTACCCTTTTTTCTTTCGGCTGAGTAGAATAGACATTCTACTCAGCCGTATACCACACGCTTGGTTGACTTACCTTAGCCACCTTTACAACACCTCTGTAAGAAATGTGGGTGGTTTGTAACACGGTTTGTCAACTTCCCTTAGAGACCTTTTACGATACCTCTGTAAGAAAGGACGGTGGTACTATTCTATTCAGCCGTATCCCACACGCTGGCTTAACTTATCTTAGTCGTCTTTACGACATCTCTGTAAGAAATGAGAGTGGCGTATAGCACACGGCGTTTGTTTGCAATGGCCGTTGTGGTATATTCCGTGTCATCGCACAGGCGACACGGGCCTGTTCTCGGAGGAGGAGCGCTGGGCGCGCGCGCTGCAGCTGTGGGCGCGCGGCGCGGCGCAGGGCAGCGCGGGCGCGCGCGTCAAGCTCGGCGACTACCACTACTACGGGCTAGGCACGCCCGTCGACCTGGACTCGGCCGCGCACCACTACCGCGTGGCCGCCGACCAGCTGCACAACGCGCAGGTTACCGGCTCTAGTTATACTAGTAGTAGAAGAGACTTTAAATTAAAATTATTTACAACTAGTAATATCCCGCGGTTTGACACGCGTACATACCGATCTCATGGCAGTGCTAAGTCTACTAAGTCGGACTATAGATTTAATTTTGTTAACATAAAAATTTTATTCCTTATTTAATAGCATCTTACGCTTTATTCACAATAAAGATTTTATCATATGCTTGATAACATGTTTCAGGCTACGTTCAACCTAGGTTACATGCACGAGCGCGGTCTCGGCCTAGCCCGTGACTTACATCTCGCAAAGCGCTGCTACGACCTGGCGGCTGACGCGTCGCCGGACGCACGTCTGCCCGCGGCGCTGGCGCTTGCGCGACTGCACGCTTTCTCTGCACTCGAAAATGTGCTGGAGGTATGTGTGAATTAATACTGATATCATCATTAATGTGTGTGAGTGCATACTTACCTGAGTATGAATGTGAATGTATGTGTCCTATATGTGTAAGGACGCATGGTGACGCACACATTTAACTATGTACAAGTCTGTACATAGTTAAAGCTGTGCGTACTACGTGTCTCGTACTTTTAATTCGCCAAGTACTTGTGTCTTTGCGCACGTGATTGTATGCGCATGAGCGTGATTGTATGCGACTGAGCGGTCGAATGTGAGTTTATGAGCATGAACGTGTGTGTGTGGACTTGAACGAATGAGAGTGTGTGCGCATGAAAGTGAGTGTATGGGCATGAACGTGAGTGTATGCGCATGAACGAGAGTATATGTGCATGAACGTGATTGTATGGGCATGAACTAGACAGGTGGTTATCTTACTTTACGTTTGGTTAAGTACCTTAACCTATGGAGTATAGTTCTGTATTCATCTACGCAGTATATTCAAGTTAACACATTGTAGTTGCGTTAGTTTTAGTTCACTAGTGTGCTGTTATTATCAGTTGTCAAACATTCAGCCGCGCTATAATCGCAATAAATTTATAGTCTTTCTGGCAGAGTCCTCTCGCTGTGATCTTCCTGACGGGGGACTCGCCCCTGCTATCGAACTGGGACATCTACCTTATCTCTATGCTCGTCGGTGCCCTTGGGATAGTGGTGTACTTGCGGCGACCCAACCAACCAGCCAACTGAACTAACAGACATTATTCGAAGATATTGTACCTATGAGGCGAATACATTGAGTTATTGTACTAGAGTTAGGGATTCCCATAAAAAACATGTGAGGCTATATATCGGTCTCTGTTATTTATTTGAGATGAGACAAAGACCAGTATAAATCTCTCCTTTCCTCTATTACTTGTTGATATTGCCTTTGGCTCTCCCACTCTATGTATAATAACTCTATGTCGAATCACTGTTAATAGTGAAAACTTTTGGTCTAAAATAAAACTAAAATAGCGCTATCGACTAAAGATAAAAATCCTATTAAACTTTATATAGGATTCAATGTTAATATTTGAACGAACTTCGTCAACTTTACATGTTATTAATATTTGTACATATTTCAATATTTATATCGGTTTATTATTCACATGAAATTTTATCCAATCCATACAAATCTTAAAATTAGAACACATGCGTCTTGCGTTGCATCTGTCAACAAACTGCGGCTAACGCGATGACGTCATTGAATTAATCTATTTGGTGTTGCCCGCTTAAAATTAAATTTTGAGTTATCCCTTTTTTATTTATTATGTAAATTTTAGGATTCATTTTCAAATTATATATATTTTTGTGATCTCGGATATAGTTTGATTTATTGATAATGATTAAATAACGGTTTTCAGGTCGGTTCTAAGACTCATGTCTCATTTTAACCTTAAAATCGGGCTATCGCGGCCAGAGTGCTAAAAGTAACCTGAATGTTCAAGAAAACTATTTTAGTTCCAATTTGAAATTTATTTTCATTCATAGTAGTTAGGTTCAATGAAAGTTAGCTTAATTTATCGATGTTTTGTTTTTTACTGCTATTAATCAAAATTAGTTGTTTTAGTGTAATATGGTTTAAAACTTATATTTTATATTTAGTGATTGATATATTTGTTTTTAATTTTATTCGAAAGACAAACAATTATTATATTGAAAGTTGAATTGAAAATTGCAACATAAATAAGGTTACAAAAGTAATAATAAAATTATTTTGCTATAATCTGCGATGAAGTAAAATAGAAAATATATATAATGCTAAATGTAGAGTGGACAATCGGTTATCATACCTGATACATGCATACATACATATGTATGCATGCATACATGCATGCATACATACATGCATACATACATGCATACGGGTACGGACGAGGTACGGACGGACAACTTGACATTTTTATTAAAAATATCAATTCCAAACATCCCAAAATTAGTTTCAAATTAGAATCAGAGCAGAATAACTCACTAAATTTTCTTGACCTTACTATTACACGGTCTAACAATAAACATACATTTGAGATCTTTCGCAAACCAACCTATACGGATACGATCATACCTGCTTCTTCTTTTCACCCATGGCAACACAAACTTGCCGCCTTTCACAGTCATTTACATAGACTCTTATCCGTCCCCCTTTGTGAGAAGAATTTTAACAAAGAACTTCAAATCATCAACCAGATGGCGCATTCCAATGGCTATGATAAGCAATTAGTACATAATATATTAAAAAATAAACAGAAATTGCAATTGACAAAACATTTGTACGCGGTGCCACATTACAAAGATAATAAGTACAAAGCCAGTCTGACCTATTTTGGAGCATTGTCAGAATTTCAACTATATTTAAATCAAAATCAAATATAAAATTAGGTTTTAAAAGTAGTAACTCTTTAAAGAAGATTCTTTGCAATAATAAAGATCAATTAGAAAGCGCGAAAAAGTGTGGTGTTTATAAAATAAAATGTCCTGAATGCAATGATACATATGTGGGTCAGACTGTTCGTAATTTTGAAACCCGTTTTAAAGAACATATGGCAGCTTTCAGGAATAATAAACCACAAAATTCACATTTCGCCAAACATTTGATAGAAAGCGGTCATAAAGTTCCTAATGACCACAGTTTCGAAGTATTGCACACGTGTTCTAATAAAGGACTGAAGCTGAGCCTATTGGAAAACCTTGAGATTATTAAACATAACAATGGCACCCTCATTAACGAGCAAATAAATGTTTCTAGTTCAAGCTTGTTACACTTGTTTGCAGGCAAAATAAAATAAAGGGTGGGGTTGAACCGATTAGTATATAACTAAACTTATTTGGATATTGCTTCGCTTTGCGATTTTGGTCGTGGAGTCTATCTCCTGACGATGCTTCGGTTGCGGGGCGAAACGATTGTTGAGTTTGTGATAGTGAACGTATATAGTGCTTGTGTATCACGGTGGCGGTGGTGGAGGTTTGTGCATGTGTTTTTTACGACTCCTGCATGTATCAGGTATGATAACCGATTGTCCACTCTACATTTAGCATTATATATATTTTCTATTTTACTTCATCGCGGATTATAGCAAAATAATTTTATTATTACTTTTGTATTATGGATCTCCGCAAAGTAACGCCTAATTCTATAAATTATATAAATAAGGTTCGTTAAATAATTAATGTATGGCTGGACTAGTTTATAACCAAAATGTGGTTTTAAACCAAATCAAAGCGTAGGTTGCCTTTGGTTACCTAGCTATGCATCTGGAAGTCGGTGTAATACGATATACACATTGCGAATATATTACAATACTAATACATCTATCGTGTTATTATCGACATTAAATGATCGTTGGATGACATCCACTTTGTCTTTGAGAAACTATAAAATAACCTATATGATGTACAATATATTGTACACATAAATTACATAAATTGCGACGTGTTTTAAGTCACGTAAATAGCTTGTACAGAATATAAATTAAATAGGTTATAATGCCAAAAAAAAGATAAAAATTTAATAAGGAGATTACAAACAAACGTTCAGCCAATTGTAACGATATATACAGGTGTTCCGAATAGAATGAATGACCTTGTAACAACTGATCTATTCGTGATTCAAACTAAGTAAAAAATTATGTCCTGATATTTCTTTTGTCCACTCTATTTGTGAGGTAAAGTTACATCCCACTTCTGAATAACAACGATATTTTGCCTTTAGACTTATTCAATAAATAATGAGCAATTTTCTCAATAGTCAATCCATTTATTATTTTCTGATTAAATTTTTTTTTATATATTATTGACCTAACAAATGGAAGGAGGTTGGTATTTGAGACATGTTGTAACATATTTTTTGGGAAGTTAATTTTTACAATCTAGTTTCAAATCAAAATAATTTTTATTCAAATAGGCTCTTCCAAGCACTTTTGAATCGTCAAGG
The DNA here is from genome assembly GCA_947086495.1 of Morpho achilles. Taxonomy (NCBI): domain Eukaryota; kingdom Metazoa; phylum Arthropoda; class Insecta; order Lepidoptera; family Nymphalidae; genus Morpho; species Morpho achilles. The sequence goes on along the minus strand of CAMTZB010000001.1, from coordinate 13,887,875 downwards.
ATCATTATGATTAATGAAGCTACAACTGGTTGGGAATGTTCCTCTTACGGAGAAGTTTCAGAAAGAAACTCGGCGGTCAATCTTTTAAATATTTTCAATTTTACATTATTAAACCGCAGTCCTGTATAAGCTAAAAGGATTTTCAAATCCAAGCTTTTTTATCATCCATCCATCCATCCATCCATCCATCCATCCATCAGCCTTTTGCAGTCCACTGCTGGACATAGGCCTCCCCATGTCTGCGCCAGACATCCCGGTTCTCCGCAATGCGCATCCACCTGGCCCCGACAACCTTCCGGATATCGTCGGTCCAGCGAGACGGTGGGCGCCCTACACTGCGTTTGCCAAGACGCGGTCTCCACTCCAGGACTCTTTTGCTCCAACGGCCATCAGTCCTGCGACAGACGTGACCGGCCCACTGCCACTTCAGCTTGCATATTCTGCTAGCTATGTCGGTTACTCCGGTTCTCTCGCGGATAATCTCATTCCTGATTTTATCCTTGAGAGACACTCCGAGCATAGCTCGCTCCATGGCACGCTGAGCGACTTTAAACTTGTGGACTAGTCCCGCCGTCAGTGTCCACGTCTCGGCGCCATAAGTTAACACAGGTAGGACGCATTGGTCGAAGACTTTGGTCTTCAGGCATTGCGGAATCTCGGACGTGAAGACTCGACGAAGTTTGCCAAATGCTGCCCAGCCCAAGTGAATTCTCCTTTCAGCCTCTCTCTCGAAGTTGTGGCGGCCGAGTTGGATAGTCTGGCCTAGGTAGACGTAATCCTGCACAACCTCGAGAGGAATTCCATTCACTGATACTGGTCTTGGCACGACAAGATCATTGAACATGACCTTGGTCTTGTCCAAGTTTATGCCAAGACCAACTCGCTTGGAGGCATCACTCAAGCCATTCAACATTTCGCGCAAGTCTTCCAGCGTCTCTGCGAAGATGACGATGTCATCCGCGAAACGAAGGTGTGACATGTATTCTCCATTAATATTGACGCCTCGTTCAGTCCAGTCCAGGGTTTTGAAGACGTCCTCCAGCGCGTTGGTGAACAGTTTCGGAGATATTACATCTCCCTGCCTCACCCCGCGCTGAAGGTGAATAGGTCTGGTTCGCTGGTCCTGGATTTGAACGGTCATTGTTGCCGTATTGTAGATACATCTCAACACCTCGATATATCGCCAGTCGATATGACATCGCTTTTATCATCCAAATAATTCAATTTTGTAATATGCTTTAATATAAGTATATCTCTTATACTTAACTTAAACCTTTCTGTAGACTGGTCTACTGGATTGTGGAATTCTATTGTAGAAGCGAATACCGAGATCGAATGAGTTGCTAACTCTGCTGAGTCGCGACACAGGTATCAGAAGCTTTTTGTGACCTCTCGTATGTTTTTGAGTCGCGAATAGATCTACTATACATATAACTGTAACTATATGGTACTGTACAATGTAGATGGTGCGTAAACTAATGCACTGCCGAATAATGTTTGTATTTAGATATATTGTAAAGACGCTTTGTAAATAAATTAATAATTATAAGTTAACCACTGTTTCATTTTTTTTTTCAAATCTTTTATTTAAAGTGTACCTAGGTATGTGAAGGTGAAAGAGTAATTTTAGGTTTAACATTGTTTCATTTCTTTTTAAAAGCTTTTATTTAATGTTGAAGGTGGAATCTTGCAAGCTAAATTTGAATTCCCGGTGTCTGATTAAGGTAAAATTTTACATACAGGTCAAATCTCGATGTATGTTTATGATAAGCATGACCTTATGCTTCAATGGTTAATAGTTGGGACATAAAAATTTGTTAAAAGCTTTTAACTTTCATAAATATTAATTTATCATCACAGTAGCGTTTGAAAATTTAGCCGCGTGGTATCCGGCTGAGTAGAAAAGACCACTCTGATTTCTTACTAAAGTGTCGTAAAAGGCGAAAAAGGTAAGTCGACCCGCCGTGTGGTATCAGGCTGAGTAGAATAGTTTAATATACCAGCCGCATTTTTTACCGAGGTGTCGTAAAAGCGACTAAGGTAAGTCGACCCGCCGTGTGGTATTCGGTTTAGTAGAATAGACCACTCTCTTTTTTACCGAGGTGTAAAATACAACTAAGGTAAGGACGTCAGGCAGGCGCAGCCAAATCATGTGATACCATGTTTATAATATGTGCCGACCCCACTTAGAGTGGGATAAGGGCAGGAGGATGATGAGTAACTTCTGCAAACTGCCGTAGATCAATAAATTTTTTGATAAATATAAGTAAAGTAAGTAACGGCCTGTTACTATCCCACTGCTTTTGCTTTTGGAGAGAAGGGTTGGAGCTAAGACCTACCACGCTGCTCTAATGCGGATTGGTAGGTTACACATATCTCCAGAATTCTCTAGAGATATGCAGGTTTCCTCACGATGTTTTCCTTCACCGAAAAACGTGTGATAAATTGCAATTATCAATTAGACACATAAGTTTTATTAGAAAAACTCATTGGTGTCTGCCCGGGTTTGAACCCATGATCGTCTCTAGAGATTCACACGGTCACACCGCTAGGCCATCACAACTTACTATGATATAAATATAAATATAAATTAAGTAATAATAAGTTTTTAGATTTTTATTCTCAACTTATCCAGTTATAATGTTACTGTTGTTTCTCTAACAACTCTATTTTCTTGGCGATGTCGTCAGACGAGAAGGTGTACTCTGCTTGTGGCTCTTGCTGGTCTTCTGTTATGATTTTTTTGTTTTTCTGGAAATCATTAGCCTTTGAAGTATTTCATTCTTTAAAAAAAATATAGTAATAACACTATAGCCTAAGCGTTTAACTCGGTCCTCGCGTGCGGGGTACAAAGGCGGGGAGGTAGGATGAGAAAAGCAATAAAAAAAAATAGTAATGGTGACATCTAGGACTCGATCCCGGGTATTTCGATTTTTTTACCCTATATATAGGGTAAAATACACATATACAAATATTACAACTTTATAGATGACAGTTAAATGAACCTTTTTCATTCTATTATATTTCAGCATTTTTCAGTGCCCGAAAACAGGGATAAAACGCCATTTTTTTAAAATAAACCTAGCTAGATCGATTTATCGCCCCTGAAATTCTTTACATACTAAGTTGGTACAAAAATCATTAACTAAACCAACTATAAAGATTAACTTATTAAAATATTAAAGATTTTATGAGTTCCTAACTTAAATATCTATACTAAAATATAAAACTGAAGCCGGATACCACACGGCATAATATAAATTTTAATATATAAATAACAAAAACTCTATCGTACCCAAAATAGAGAGTATTCAGGCGATATGGACTGCAGGTAAGCAATTTTGTCCTCTATATCCTTGAGGCGACGGTATATATCTGGAGCGACGGGTCCAGAGTTCAGATACGACTCTGCAGAGATCACTCGCTCTGCTATTGATAGAGGCAGCCCGCTATCCGCTTTCTGTATTTGTTGCCCGGATAAGGTATGCCCCGATACAGTCTGTGGACCCCATTCGTTGTGGACTTTGCGGACTGTAAAGTGCCATTACTTTTGTAAGAATACTAAGGAATAAAAAAAGGATATTAGGGTTATTTTTTTGCATTCATTAAATTCAAATACAATTCCATTTTATTTAAATAAACTTGTAAACAAGTGCTTTTGAATCGTCAACTCTACTGCTGGTTCGGTAAGCTGTTCCTACCGAGAAGAGCCGGCAAGAAATTCGGCGGATAATCTTTTTAACCAAAAATAATTACAATTTAATGGTTACAAGTTAATGGTTGCTGCTGGATGCGTAGCCGACTGCAGTAAAGATATGCTACTATCACTCAAATAATCCCCGATTGTATAGTATGCTTTATGAAGCAGCATCGTTTTAAGGTAATTTCTAACCTTGTGTAAAGGCAAGTCGAGACAATGTTGAGGAATTTTGTTATAAAAACGTGTACCGAGACCGACATATGGACCTTTGATTATTAAATAAACACATAAGTTTTAATATCAACTAATGAATCCTGTTTAACGGACATCAATAGCCACGACTTACTTTTTAAATGCCCTTTGGAATCACTGCGCCTAACGAATTTCGTTCTCACTCTAGCGCACGTTTCCATATCTTCTGTCTCATTTTCACCATTCGAAGGTATAAAGTCGTGTATATTACTTATATTGACTTGTTCTCTTTTCCTTTCGATATAATTTTGTATACGTTTCTCAAGTTCCTCGCTAGAAACGTTTATTTGTATTAAATTTTTATCCACGGTACATTCTGGGATCGTTTGTGCAGTATCCATCGTTTCAGGAGTGCCTGGAAGGTGATAAGTGTGCCTTAACTAAAATCCGGTTTGAAGGACCAAAAATAATATGAACACATTTCAACAAATATATTTATTTATATCACAACAGGAACTTTCAAAAATTGCTTCGTCCCATAAAACAATGATAAAATTGTAAAAGAATTCTAGCTACCATAAGACAAACTTAATTTATATATAATGATTTTTCGAGCGGCAAAAAATTAACGTACCTTGTACTTCTAAAAGCTATTTATACTTCTAATGAGGAAACATTTCGTGACATTGATGAATTTAAACTACATGCTCAAATTTTGAACATTAAAAATACATTAACACTTTAATAACTTTGAACAAACCACAACCAATAAAAAATGATATAACAGAAAACAATACAGTTACGATCTTATTCATAAAAGTTATAACATGCTTATAGACTCGTTATAGTACGTTTTACAAAAAGTGTTATTCATAAACGCATTTTAGCACTAAACCATTCTACAAGTCAACTATAACTTTATAGAGCCCAGAACCCTACTATAACAGTGCTATAAGGTAAAAGATGGCCGACTTTCTACAGCTGATTATTACGAAAACAACATTTGACGTATTTACGGATTGAAATTGAAGTGTGTCAGTTGTCGCTTGTTTTATCAGGGATGTGAAAAATTCGATTTTTTTACATTAATCGATAATTTCAGTAAAATGATCGATTTTTAATAATCGTTTTTTTCTTATAAATCAATTTAAAAAAGAACGATTCTTTTAATTATATATTATTATATCTTCTTATTTAAGTTTTTTTTTAATTTTTAAGATAAGATTTGCATTAATGGATCAAAACAATTTAGCCAAATGTAGACATTTTAATTGAATTTCACAAACAGTGCATCTGTTATTATTTATTGGTAGTTGTCCACTTTAATTATCCTTTATTCTTATTAATTATTAATATTAAAAAAGACAACTTTTCAAATATTCAGAAAAAATCGATTATTTTGATACGAATATATTAAATTAAAGGGGAAAACTGATTATTTATTAATCGATTTTTCTACTCCGAGTTACATCCCTATGTGAAAGGCGACCCCGTGACGTAGACAATAAAATATTTTTTAATCCGTAATAATGTCTATGGTTATACTTATTCGGTATGTAGACGCATATTATCTGTGGCGAATTCGGTGTGATCGGCCAATCGGAAGCCAGTATTCCTTACAATGGCAACATTCGGATTTATAACCGCATTTTAGTTAAAGATCAGTTATAGAAGGTTTATGAATAAACAATTTTATGGAACGTCTTATAAGCTTATAGAGCATTTTAACTAAAACGTCTCTAAAACCTTCTATAAGCTGTTTTTATGAATAAGACCGTTAATATATAGTACACTCTCGATTTGCTTATTATGCACTGAAGTGGCAAAATAATGCGAAACGCTAAAGTGAAATTAACATAGATAACTTACAAAACGTCGTAAGCGCCATGAGAAATATTACGATCTTTAAGGCTTAGTGGATTTTTATCATAGTAAATATATACTAATATATAAAGCTGAAGAGTTTGTCTGTTTGAACGCGCTAATCTCAAGAACTACTGGACCGATTTGGAAAATTCTTTGAGTCTAAGATAGTCCATTTATCGACAAAGACTATAGGCTATATAACATCACGCTAAGATAAATAAGAGAGGAGAAGCAATACAAAATATTAAGAAAACGAAAGTATTAAGAAAACGGCAAAATTAAAAGCTTTACTTGCGTGCGCTGAGTAAACGGTAATAGTTATTAAAAAATCATGTCTTACAAAATTGTTCCCCTCTTAAAGTTCTAAATAAAAGCCCGCGACAGCATATGTCTAGCTTTAAAGGTAAACCCACTTTAACCATTTTTTTCTGGTTATATAAAGACCATTTATTGCGTTTACTAGTCTTTTATACAACGCATTGCATTTATAATTGCCAATAAAACAGACTGACAACTATTTTACTGCTTGCGATATGTACCGTATTTAACTGTTAATTAGACTAAATCCAAATTATTCGGTAAGCCAAGTTGCACACAAATCGTAAAATATAGTCAATTGACTCGACTTATTTCAAAAAGTAAGACCAAACCGGTTAAATCCGTGGTACGAAATATTTTAGACGTGTCGTGACAAATTTCTTTAACATACATATGTATTAATGAGTGTGAGAACAAAGTAATTCAGCTTGCGACAACAAGTTTCAGACAACTCATAAAATCAGTTATACAGGTCGAAAGTCAGGTTTATTGCAAAAGTAGTTTAAAATACTTGCGAATATGTACCGTACTTAACTGTTAATTAGACTAAATCCAAAATATTCGGTAAACCTAGTTGCACACAAATTTTAAAATATATTCAATTGACTCGACGAATTTCAAAGCTAAGGCTAAACCGGTTTAACCTATAGTACGAAATAATGTAGACTATATCTCCCTGTCCTTATCCCACTCCAAGTGGGGTCGGCACAACATGTTTTTCTCTTCCATTCTGTCCTATCTTTCGTCAACTCTGGCGCCACTCCTTTTATATCCATATCATACTTCACACAATCCAACCATCTCTTTGTAGGCCTCCCTCTAGGCACATATCCATCCACATGCAAATTTAACACACGTTTGGTCACATGATTTTCATCCCTCCTCATTACATGTCCATACCATCTCAATCTTGCACTTCTCGTCTTTTCTGTAATGGGCGCAACTTTCAGACTTCCCCTTATATACTCGTTTCGTATTTTATCCAGTTTTGTCACACCACACATCCACCTTAACATTCTCATCTCATTTGCATGTACTCTTCTTTCATCCCTCCTTTTCATTGCCCAACATTCTGATCCATACAATACGACAGGTCTTATGACCGCTTTATAAATTTTTCCCTTAACTTTAAGAGGCATTCGAGGGTCACATATTGTGCCTGAGACCTGCCGCCACTTCATCCATCCTGCATTCATTCTTTTAATGTTCATTCAAATTCTTTTAATGTTCATTTCAAATAATGTAGACTGTCGCTATAAATTTCTTGAGCGTGATGACAAAATATTGTTGTGACGTCAAGTTTCAGACCACTTATGAAATCAGTTATACATATGTCGAAAGTTTAATAATTGCTTATCCAACAACTTAGCTAGGTTTAATGCAAAAATAGTTTTAAAAATTATCTTCGAGAGTGTATTATGTTATATTATACATTGCGTTAGACGCGGAAGACCTTATGTATTAACCTACACCATATACAATCATATTGCGGCCATGTCCAGTATATATGGGACTATAAGAACTTATTTAACAACAAACCGTGAGTTCATAGTTGATCGTCATCCTTCTGCCCTTATCCCACTTTAAGTAGGAGCACAACATGCTATAAACTTGTAGGTACGACCGGCTGCCTGAAGTCAATTTACCTTGGTCGTATTTGACGACACCTCGGTAAGAAGGTAGTGCATTTTGTCTCAACCGGATAACACACGGTGGGTCAACTTACCTTAGTCGCCTTTAACGACACCTCGGTAAGAAATGAGGGTGGTCTATTCTCAGCCGGATACCACACCGTGTGTTTGTTGGTTGATGCCACAAGAAAAACATGCACAAAAGTAAGAAATGGGCTACACAAAACGCGAGGATAAAGTCTAACCACGAAATTAAATTTTACTTTCACTTTACACGCGAAATATTTTTGACATTTTCAAATTTGAAAAACATTACAACAAACAAACTTAATGTATAAAACCGGCTATACTCACGTCTTATTCTATCGGGTTAGCCCGACTAGTTTCGAACCCATTCGGGGCACTTATTCATGAGCTCTTTACACGACGTTATGGCGGCGGGAACTGACATTAACTATTAATATGTATATTTGTATTTAAGTTTGTATTTAAAAAAAACATAAGTATATATTTACCAGTTGTCGACCACCCATAACACAAGTATAAAGTTCCTTACTTTGAGGACAGACGGTCGTGTGTGTAAGTGTCCCATATATTTATTTATTTATGAAAAACTTAAGTATTATATTTATGGCCGCAATAAGTTAGAATTAACAGATCTGGCTAGCTACTGACGTCTAACTTAAATTAAGCGTTCCCTTTGCAAGCTTTGACCTTAGTGGACCACGCACATTCCATGTTCTCCTTCCAGACCGGCTCGTCGCTCTCGTAGACCTCCTTCTTCCAGATGGGCACGCTGGCCTTCAGCTGGTCGATGCAGTAAGACACCGCCTCCAAGGAGTCCACCCTGTGCGGACTGCTCACGGCTATAACGACCGACGCTTCTCCAACAGGGACACAACCTAACCTAAAGTGTGAAAGTTTTATCACTAACATCAGTAGATATCGAAAAGGAAAATAATCCAGCGACGAGACCGTGTTACACTTTCGAGTTTTTAAACCTAGCACGTAACAAAGTCCGCTATAACTTGTGTCTATACACCGTATTGATTCCGGTTTAGGTACTTAACTAATGGTAGACATGTCAAACAGAAAGGTTCTGTTTTCTAATATGCGCCATGAGAAACACAGGTATTTTAAATCGTTTCTAGAAAACGATGGAAAATGTAAAACAGGCTATAATACTACACTATCACAAAGTGACTTTATAGAAGATTGATATTGTGTTACATCAGATAATCTTATATAATTACTATTGCCAGTATAGCATATTAAAGTAGTATAATTGGTTTTAATCTGCATCTGATAAATATTATTATTTTTATTAAATCTAATGTTTATGCTTTATTTGTATTTCTTTATTTGTAGATCATGTTATTGCAATAAAATGTTTGGCACACCTGAGTCGTATGGTTTTGTTTGTTTACATTTAGTTAAGTACCTAAACCTACGGAATTGAATTCATAATTGCGGCTTATCACACGCTTTTAGGTAAAAGAAATTCACAGCCTTCTATGGGTTCACTTATGTAACTCTCTGGCTAACACCAAATAGCAGCTTTTTTAATTAATTAATTAATTTATTTATTTGGACATCTATAGTTGCTCCAAATAATAAAAATGGACAAAAAAAATTTACATGTACAACTTATAAAGGTGTAATGGCATTCACCAAAAAGTTATTAAACAATTTACGTAAAAATATAAGCAAATGACGTTTTTTTCTGCAACCGAAATAAATAAAGAAAGAAAATTAAATTCTAAGATGATATCGATCGATTTTTATTGAAATAAAACAAATTTATTATGAAACTACAATTCTTCGTATACAGGATGGTACCGACAATACGACATTAATTTTAATTCTAAATACATACACACCTTAGCAGCCTACATAAAACATTACAGTTAATTCAATAAAGTAAGCCAAAGGAATTATTTTGTTTTGAACAGAATTTGAAAAGATACATGATTTAGAAGGCTGAATGAACAAATGGATGAATGAATGTCCCATTTCGTAATCTCGGTCAAGGTCGTTCATTTCATTTCGTATGTAGTGCGTAACGTTGACCGGGTGATTAGTCACAAGTGCGAGGGAGACAGAACTATAATGTTATTATCCTGTTTTTTTGAACAAGCGCACCGCGCCAGGTCAGTCAGTTATTACTTGTTAGCCTGATCTCAATTAAGTTTTATTTATTATGTTCGAAACAACTTTTTTTTTTAATAATTTGAATACTGACATCTTATACGTTTAAATGATCATTTAATGTCGTATCTTCGTTACCACCTGAATATTATTGTAATCCGCCGGATTAAATGATTACTAAATCAGCAGAAATAAAATCAATCAATTTGATATTAATATAGATGAATTATACAAAATACGTCTTAAATATTTGAATATTATTGTACACTTGCGCTTTGTAAAGCTTAAATGGTAAACTAAAAGAAGCTAAAATAAATCTTTATTTTGTAGCGATGTGAAAGAATAATCGATTTTAAAAATAATAGATTTTTTATTGTCGATTATTTTATCATCCAAAATCGATTTTTTAAAAATCGATTAGTTTAGGTATCCCTTTTTCTTTTTCACTCTTTTTCTTGTTTTTTAAGATTAGATATGCATTGTTGGATGATACCAATTTAGCCACACATTTTAATCCAATTTTACAAACAGCGCATCTGATATTATTCCTTGGTAGTTGTCCACTTTAATTAGCTTTTATTGTAATTAATTATTAATATAAAATAGACAACTTTTGAAATAGGCAGAAAAAAATCGATTATTTATTAATCGATTTTTTTTCGAAATCGATTATATATTAATCGATTTTTTCTACACCAAGTCATATCCCTTTTTAAAGCGCTGACGCCTGACTTTGGTTCTTGACCTATGCAAGATTGTATGAAAGGGATGTTTATGATGTCAGATACGTAATGATAAGACGGCCTTATTATACCTACAACAACATGGTATTTATCAGTTAAGTTATTTATAAACTATTATTGATGGATGGACAGTAAAATATGGCGATTGTCTAACGGGAAAATGTATAAATTATAACTTTGATCTTGATTATATTTTAATTTCATTTTATAATAATCTTTAATGTATCAAAAAAAAATTCCGCTATCGTGTCGCGTCTGTTCGCGATAAACTAAATAAATAATAAACGGATTTTTAATGAGATTTTTTGTAATAGATAAAAAAGATAAGCCACCTTTACCAAGAATGCGATTTTATCCTTTTGATATATTACAGATCGAATTAAACCTAAAAAAAGAGTTAAAAGTTTTTCTTACTTTACTTGCTTAGTTTACTACGCTCAAAATTTTGCATTTCTATTTAGTACTACACATCATTGTTCATTATTATCCTGCCCGTATCCCATTCTAAGTGGGGTCGCCACCATATATTGTAAACGTGTTGTAACATGATTTTGCTAGGTATTTTACGACCAGCCGCCTGCCTGACGTCAACTTAATCGCCTTATACGACACCTCGGTAAGAAATGAGGGTGGTCTATTCTACTAAACCGGATACCACACAGCGGTATTCACTATTTACTACGCACAAAACATAATAACTCACATCCTCTAGTACTATTATACTTCAATTTGCAATTCATTGGCCAGTCATTCATCAAGTGACGTCACCGCTCGCAAGCAGTCTCATGTATAAATAGAAACTTTTTAAATTATCTAGCTGATATATTTATGATCTACTAGATATGCCGGCAGCTCCTACGTGGAAATCAGTGTGCCACAAAGTTTTCCCATATAAATTCCGTACGGTAATTTAATCGCGATGTTCTATTGACCTAGACCTTCCCTAAGAATTGTGCTATCTTTAGTAAAAACCGTACAAAAACCCGTTTGATAGATTTTGCGGAGTAAGCCCCGCTATTGCAATTACTTTCCAATTAATCGATATAAATCCAATTAATCGATATAAATCCAATTAATCGATATAAATCCAATTAATCGATATAAATCCAATTAATCGATATAAATCCAATTAATCGATATAAATCCAATTAATCGATATAAATCCAATTAATGGATATAAATCCAATTAATCGATATAAATCCATTTAATCGATATGAAAAACAATTGCCATTTCAGCATTTTAAAAACACTATTAAAGAGAGGCTGATACGAAAAGCCTACTATACCATTGAGGATTATTTGGACGATAAGAATGTAATATATAGCTACTGTTCGACCCTGTACAAGAAAGTAATAACTTAATAAGTATTATGTGGAAAATAGCAACCGCCGAGTTTCTTGCTGGATCTTTTCTCGGTAAGAACAGCTTTCCGAACCAGTATAATAAGTTGACGATTCAAAAGTACTTGTTTACAAGTTTATTTGAATAAAGAAAACTTTTGAATTTGAATCACCTGTGAACCCCGTTCCATTTAACACAAGATAATTGTCTATTTCCGTTTCCCGCAAATACATACCTATGGTACATGGCGATAGCGTGTACCGCAGGCCACTTGTCTCTGACGTCATCGCATATGCCTCGCATGGCCTTCAACGCCATAGATTCATACGCCTCGTATTCAAGCCGCAGCACCTGTGTCAACAATATGGAATTCATAATTTCCTTGTACTGATAACAATTAATCATTTAACAATAAATCGCACTAAAGAAATTTGTAATCTAAACTATAAAGCTGACTTTTTTCCGATTGACTATATGCTAAATAAATAAATATATGGGACACTAACAAACACGGTCGTCCGTTCCAAAAGTAAGTAAATTAATACTTGTGTTATGGTAGACAGAAAACTGGTAAATATATACACCCAGGCTCGAAAAACCACAAATTTATGTTAGAAAATGTGGGCCCTCGGTGGGAAACGAACCCACGATCCGCGGATCTGAAGGCAGGGTCACTACCAACTGCAAGGACGAGCCAGTCAAATGCTGTTAGCCCTAACGGCTTTTACAGCGCCACCGGGCGGGACGGGCGAGCGCAGAGGCATCGCCGAAGTTAATAAAACTAAAGATTATACTTTAAAAAAAATTATACTTTGATGTGCTATAAAACTTGAGTTTTTAAATATAATCTATATTTATTTATATCAGTACTGAAGTATTTGATTAAATCGCAGATAGAAGCAACAAAATATGCGTGTTTCTATAAAAAAAAACAACTATGATACGGTGTTATTCAAGGAAAATTTATTTAATGCTATCTTTAAGACTTAGAGACATCAAAACGTGTTATGTAAATATCGTGATAAATTTTTTGATGCGAAGTTATCAGCTATGGCGTTGAGTTCAGTAAATAATTTCATTTTCATTGTTTTGAATTGCATCACTAACATTTCTACATATTAATACTAGCTACCTTCGCCGGCTAATCGCTTTTAAAAGAAACAATAAACGCACTATCGCATTTTAAAGATAGACATCTGGTATTGCCCTTATGAAACTTTAAAAGTATTGAAGACAATACATTATAATGCCTATTAAATATCAAAACCATCTTTATTCAAATAAGCTTTTTCAAGCACTGTTGAGTGTTGATGGATCAATATGATTAATGAAGCTAAAGAACCAACAAGAAACTTTAGGTCTTGTAAAAAGCTGAAAGGATTTTCAAATGTGGTAAAATTTTCAAGGGTAGATGTATAACATGAGTCCAAGTATACGCTATTCATCATCCTCCTGCTCTTATCCCACTCTAAGTGGGGTCGGCACAACATGTTATAAACATGCTGTCACATGATTTGACTCCGTTATTATGGCCGGCCGCCTGCCTAATGTCAGCCGGATACCACACGCCGTAATTGTACAATTAAAATAATAAACAATAATAACCTAATAATAAACACAAGAGAATAATGACAACAAAAATATCCTTTATCCCACTCTAGGGAGGTGGGCGCAACATATTATAAACATGTGATCACATAATTTGGCTACGCATTTAACGATCGGCCACCTGCTTGACGTCAACTTACCATAGTCGTATTTTACGACACCTCGGTAAAAAAGAGGGTGGTCTATACTACTAAACCGGATACCACACAGTGGGTCAACTTACCTTAGTCGCGTTTTACGACACCTCGGGTAACAAATGAGGTTGGTCTATTCTACACAGCCGGATACCACACGGCGGGTCGACTTACCTTAGTCGCCTTTTACGACACCTCGGTAAGAAATGAGGGTGGTACTATTCTATTCAGCCGGATACCAAACGGCTGGACTACAAATATACGCTATTATGGTAAGTTAAATCCAGACTTGACACTTCAAGACTAGATGCTTAAAAAATGTTTGCTGATTTAGGTCCTGAATCTACTGCTTATCTATTAGAAATTTAGTAGCCTATGAAACGAATGAAGAAAACATTGCGATGAAATCTTTAACTTTATAAAATTTATGGTAAATGCAATCTGCCAAAAAATATGGGTGCTCTCATGCAGTTTGCGTGGTCAAAGTAACCGTCAAATCCTCTCTGTAAGATAGGCGGCCTGCACCAAGCAGCAATGACAGGAAATTACTTATAAATACCTTTTTCCCATCAAAATTATCTCTAGTGATCCCAACAAAAATAGATACAGCTCCACACTTGTCGTCTACAACCAGGTCACTCACAGCATCCACAGACAACTTATCCGGCGTAAGTCTCAGGTGATCCATGTTTATTTGGCCTAGATTAGTATATACTTAGCCACCACTCAGTGGTGGAATCACAGCTATATTATCACTTTCACTTATCTCTAAATCCTTATCCTCGGAACATACTTCCTCATTCTTTGCCAACAATATATTATTCTTTATTGTACCCAAATTATATTTGTTAACAATATCGTTCAAGAGCTGCTTGTAAGTGATTTTCCTTGGTAAATGTATTATAGTCTCATGAGTGCCAGCCAATTCTCTAGATTTAGCAAAAAATAATAATTTTACTGGCACACTACAATAATATTCCATATTACATCCTGTAAACAAAATTTAAATTAATAATATACTATATAATAAATAATAAATATATAGGACACACCCACAGTCGTCCATCCATCCCCAAAGTGAGTAACTTAATACTTATGTTATGGTAGACAGACAGCTGGGGAATATATACTTATACATTTTTTAAATACATACTTAAATACAAATATACACCCAAAGACCAACAAATTCATTTATAGAAAATATTTGCCCTCAGTAGGAATCAAACCTGAGACCCGCGGCTATGAAGGTAGGATCACCACCCACTTCTCAAACGGTCATTTTTATAAGAATAATATACTAAGTATACTATAAAATCGAGTAACACATATTCCTATGGGTGAGCAAGAATCTTCCCATAAATTATATGTCAGTTTCCTGGAATTATCAAAATTTAACCTAAAGCAAAGTCTTTATAAAAATATTACTATTGAGAGAGACCAGTAAGTAATTTCATCAAGTAAATTAAATTATTCAAATGTAAATTTAAAAAAAAACTATAAAATAAGATCACTTGGTTCATGCACAATACTAAACCAATATGTGAATACAGCACTAACTATAACACATACATATTTTATTTTTTTATTTTTTATTTATATACTTTATTGTACACCACAAAGTTATATCATACACAATACAATTACTTAAAGTAAATATTTTAAAGTACAATAGGCGGTCTTATCGCTACATAGCGATTTCTTCCAGACAACCACACAACATGATAGTTGTGTGTGTACAGTACATACACATACAACTATCATGTATTCAAATTGCTATTTGAAATAAAAATAGACAAATATTATATTTAAACACATGAATTGAGACAAATTAAAATTAAGGGAAACATTACACTTTAAATGAAAGGATATTTTTGAAAGAAATAATACATTGTTCTCTTTATTTACTCTTAAAATATAAGAGGCTAAACATAAGAATAAACCCACTAAAATAAATTATGGTCAACTATCAAATCAATTTTGCAGTCCAAAATAAAATTAACACAGACACTACATAGACTTACCAAAGCAAAAGCTACACTGAATAATATATAGTATTATCTGCACAATATACACTCAAATACAATACAGTACTCTGTAACTTTAAACTTTAGCACAGTGACTTAAAGAGAAAAATAACTCAAATTAGCAAAAATATAAAATGATATAGTATATCTATAAATAATCCAATATTGAAACCATGTATAGTTGTGTAAGATATTATTAAAGATAATAATAAACAAATAAAAAATTACATGTAATACATACTTATTTACCATCATTTAGGAGCTCATTTCAAATGATTTAAAAATTAAACAGAGATTGAAAGTGACATTCCGTACGGAGCATTTATGATTTTTATTGAGTTAAACTTTACAATAAACCGGTATCCACTAACCACAATTAAATCATAAACGTACTGTTATAATATCACTCAACAATTTAGGTTACTACGTAATGCAATAGAATTTATTGAAAAAAAAACCCAAAACAATTTTGATCGCAGATAAATAATGTCAGCCATATACATTTTAGTTAGTAATCTGTGGCCATATATATATGCGTATAGTCTTTGGTCATAAGATACAAACCTTGGATAAAGAATAAACTACTATACAATGTGGCTCGTCGGCATGTGACCGCCCGAAATAATCTGAATATTTATGAAAAATTATCGATAAAAAGCCTTAAAAGGGGGGGTCTAACTATTATAGTTTTTTTTTTATTTATTTTTTAATTTTTTTAGTATCGTTGGTACCCATGTTGTGCATTTTTCGTCATATCTTTAAAGATATTGGCTCGATTACGATTCTGTTTAATATTCCTAAAAGCTTATTAACTACGTTCATTATTTACTCAAAACTTACAAACAAAATGTGCTAATTTTTCGAAAAAAAAAAGAAAAATGAAATTTTTTTTTCCCAAAAAAAATCGTTATTTTCTAAATAAACTTATTTAAGTACATAAAATGTCCAACTATTGTAGCTTTTTTATTATTTACTATCAATCTACTACATTATTACTACAAACTCACAAAACATTGTTGGCACTTATCTCTTAAAACTTTGTAACAATAACACGGCAAAGTTGGCTAGATGCACAGTAAAAAACGATCTCCCACGTAAAAACCGAATTTCATAAAAAATGGGAGCTCGCCTCTCCTGCACAGTGCAGCTCTCATTTGCGAGAGTTTCTTTATGCATTAAGTCGCTTGATTACTTATCCTGTTACGCTACGTATTTTGTGATTTGTGTGAACAGTTCCGGTTAAATTAAACCTTTTAACCACACCAATTAATGCTACGGCTACGTGATCTTGTGTCTCCTCATGTGTTTGATATGCATTTTGTACACGGATTTTGTAATTAAAATTTCCGCTCGGCTGTTAAAAAATACAGACTTTGATATCCTGGATAGGTAGGGCAGTGCTTGGATATCGATCCTTCTTTGCCGTGCATCGCCGTTTTTGCGTTCGAGGATTATTTCCACAACAAAATTGAACCGGCTGGTGCGTTAAATGGAGACCTCATGGAGTAGGTGTTATGCCTAGTACGCGCTGACCCTACAACTAGCATTTTAATTACAAAACCCGTGTACAAAATGGATATCAAACACATGAGGAGACACAAGATCACGTAGTGGTAGCATTAATTGGTGTGGTTAAAAGGTTTAATTTAACCGGAACTGTTCACACAAATCACAAAATACGTAGCGTAACAGGATAAGTAATCAAGCGACTTAATGCATAAAGAAACTCTCGCAAATGAGAGCTGCACTGTGCAGGAGAGGCGAGCTCCCATTTTTTATGAAATTCGGTTTTTACGTGGGAGATCGTTTTTTACTGTGCATCTAGCCAACTTTGCCGTGTTATTGTTACAAAGTTTTAAGAGATAAGTGCCAACAATGTTTTGTGAGTTTGTAGTAATAATGTAGTAGATTGATAGTAAATAATAAAAAAGCTACAATAGTTGGACATTTTATGTACTTAAATAAGTTTATTTAGAAAATAACGATTTTTTTTGGGAAAAAAATTTTCATTTTTCTTTTTTTTTTCGAAAAATTAGGACATTTTGTTTGTAAGTTTTGAGTAAATAATGAACGTAGTTAATAAGCTTTTAGGAATATTAAACAAAATCGTAATCGAGCCAATATCTTTAAAGATATGACGAAAAATGCACAACATGGGTACCAACGATACTAAAAAAATTAAAAAATAAATTAAAAAAAAACTATAATAGTTAGACCCCCCTTTTAAGGTTTTTTATCGATAATTTTTCATAAATATTCAGATTATTTCGGGCGGTCACATGCCGACGAGCCACATTGTATACTACGTCCATGATACAAACAATAGGTCAGTGCTGCCAATAACATCACATCAGAAAAAAATATATATAGTGTTGTGTTTTCTCGTTTGAAAGTAAGACATATCTAGACCAGAAACCAGATACCAAAAAGTATATACCTATCAAAACAGTAGAATTGGTAAAGCAGCAGCAGAAATATAGAAAGAGAAATATCAAAGTATAGCAACACAAAAAAGAAATACTGTCCGGTATTTCTATTACAATATACAATATAAAATTTTATCTTTTGAAAGAATAACGACTACATGTACTTTATTTTATGAAGGGGAGAATTTTTATATATAGATAAACAGTTTTGAATATATAACCATAGACATTCAAATTAAAATGAACTAATGCAACGATTGACGGCTAACATACTGACAGTTATAAATTTCAAACGTTTTTTGAACAGTAACGGGTGTCTGTGTTTGACTCTGAAACTTTTTGGCAAGAATCCTTCGGGCGCGCGCATTACATAAAACGAACGGCGTATATACAAACAGTACAGTGAAAAGTTAAAAATAGACTTTCAGAGTGAGTTGCGTGTTAGAACGTTTTTGTTTTCATATGACATACATAGCGAGACGCTTCTCTTGTGTAGAAATCTAGTGAAATTCTGAATTCAAATACTTTAAATATCGGAATTTTTATAGTTTACAGCATACTATGGGATAAAAATAAATGTTGGCTAGTTAGTTTTTTATTGTTCTTATAAGTGTCAGTGTTGTGAAAACTGTCGAAAATGGCCAAAGTTGAATTTCTGGATGAGGATAAACTTTTGAGTGAAATTGACAATAACAAAAACTGTTCACAGATTAACAATGTATTTTCCGATGATAAGGAGAACTCTTTACAGAATAGCAATGTGCTTTCCAGAACTCCATGTACAGAAAAAGGCTATGAAGAATTAGATATTTCTGAGCTAAATATGAAATTAAGATATTCAGTTACCCCAGTTTCGTCGCCTATGTCGCAAAGTTACACCTCTAATTGTATGTTAAAAGAAAATGTTGATGCAAATACCTTGAATAATACCATAACAAAAGATAATTTACTTAAATCAACCAAATTACCTCTACAAGCTTTACAGACTGGTAAAATTATAGGTGATAAAAATATGTCTTCCTTGCAAGTAAACAAAGACTGTAATGTCACTATCACAGTGAGTAGTAATGATATTGATGACAATCTATCACTACCAAGTACATCTTCATCTACAGTTCAAACTCCAGAAGCAACCACCCCCACTAAGGCGATACCTAAAACTGATGGTGGGTCACCTATTATGAGGGGACTCAAAAGTGTGTTGAATATGTTCATACCATCATATACCCTTACATCTTCTGAAATACTTGCAAGTTGTGAAGATACCTCTTTAGATTCTACAGCGAATGATGATGTATCTGGAAGTCTGTTAGCCTCAACACCTATAGCTGACTGCAAAAGCAAGGACAATTCATCAAAACGCAGTAGCCCTCTGAAAGAGAGTATCATTTTTAATAATGATTTGGAAAGAGAGTTGCAATGGAAAGATGATACAACTGTTAACTTCAAGGAAGAAAAATGCTCCATGAATAAAGAATTATTTCAAAGAGTTTCCTTAAATAGCATAAAAGAATTAGGAGAACAAGCAATTGATACTAGAGAATTAAATACAACAGTTGTGAATACAAATGTCTCTAATTTAGATGTTTCACATAGATCATCTGTTGAAGATAGGCCAGCTGATATAGATTCCAAAGCAGTTTTAAACAGTGAAGTAAATGCTATTGAATCTGATAGTGAGTTTTTAGATTGTGAGACAACTAATTACTCTAAAAATGAATCATATATGCTGGAAAGCTATGAAAATTTTCATAAAATTATGCCACTTGTGGTTGATACCAGCCAAACAGCCCTAGATGGTTATGTTGAAGACCATATCAATCCCACAATTTATAAAAAAGATAATTACAATACTGCTGAATCAGTAGTACCCGAAGTAGAATCAGAATCAAATCACACAGTATCAGTGATCCTTGAAGCAAAAGATTCAACTTGTCTTCCAGACATTAAGCTTAAAGATGATGTTATCAAGCTTCCTTTTAGTACTGATATTCTTACAAATCCAAAAGAGTCTTGTATATCACATTTAAACAATGATCATAAATCATTGCAAGTGAATAGTCAGACAATGAAATTGCCCAGTAACTTGTCTGATGAAGACAATCTTAATTTAAGTCATGATATTGATAATGTGTCCACTATGGCTTATTCAGTTACACAGAAAAATAAATACTGTAGTGAAGTGGAATCCATTGAAAAGGGCATTGACTTAGAGATTAATGAAAATATGACATTTACTGAACCTATAGAACATACTGTCCATACTTCAGACATTACTGAAGATTATATTCCTTCAGATCATGTACATGTGCCTATGTCTATAGAAGACACCACATCATCTTCTGAGATGATGCAAAGAAATGATTCTTACGAATTTTGTGTTAATAAATATAGTAAAACCAATGATGGTGATAAAGGTGATGGAAATAATGACATTGAAATGAAACCAATGAGTTTAGAACTTCAGAAATCGAATTATTCAACAAATTCCATCATTGACAATAATATTACTACTGGATTTTCAAAAAAAGCTGATACTAATTTATTTAATATGTCTATGACTGATCTTGGTTCTAATAATAATGAAAGTATTGATATATGTGAACCAGTCACAAAAGTTTTAAATGCAACTTTTATTAGTGAAGATTTACATGGTACAAATACTCAAGAAACACATGTAGATATCAATGAAAATCATGAAATAGTTAATATTGTGCCTAAAGAGTTGGTAAATAAAATTAATGAAAATTTGTTAATTAATGAGGAGCTAACATCTGTAGGTGTATTAAAAGACTGTAAAGATATATTTTTAAATGAAAAGTGTGATATTGAGAATGATAAAATACAGAAAAATCATATTGAATATGAAGGTATTGATTCATCACAAATACAATCATCTGAAAATTATTTTGAAAATAATCTTGAAAATCTTACAAATATTATGGACACCTCCAATGGAAAAGTTGTGAATGATACATCACAATTAATATATGACTCTGATTGTAAAACAATTGATAAACTTAATTTTTTAAATGAAAATTGTGATGACAAAACATTAATATTAAAAAACATGGACATAGAAAATGCAAATCAGCAGCATAATGGAGATAATATTACTGAATTGGATTGTGAGTTAGGATTAGATGTTAAAGATTTTATGTCATACCCCAAATATAATGCTATTTCAAATGAAAACATTACAATTAATTCATTTACAAAAGATATCAATAACATTCAAAATGAGATTGGTTGTACAGGGTTGGAAAAAGATGCCACTCAATTTCTTGAGTTGAAAAACAGTTTACCTTCAGATATACCACTTCCTAATGATCAAATTGAAAATAAGATATTAATAGATGGCCTTTCAACTGAAAATAACAACATCAGTATTTGTGATGGAGTACTCAAAATGAAAATAGAAACATCTTGTGTAAAAGACACGTGTAATTCCAAATTCCATGAATCAAATAAAACTTTTAATGATGTATCCTTCCTTACAGAAAAAAATCAAAGTAATTGTAATCAAATATTACATGATTCTAAATTAGTAGCTAAAAGTATTAAAGACTTGCAACAAAACGCAAAAGAAGCAAATACTAACTTAACAACAAAGGTAGTTATAGGTTCAGATATTATACAAGCTACAAGTGAAGCATCAGAAAAAGAAAACTTAGATGTTCAGCAAAGTTTCACAAAAAATATTTCTAACTCGTTGGAGGCTATTGAATATGATGTGAATGTTGCTATTGAAGAAATTCCAAAGTCAACCAATAACAGCCTGTATGTTCCATCTTCTGATATGGCCACAGAAATTTTATACAGCAAATTTGAGTTAAACACTAACAAAAAAGGTTATAATATCAACTTTGATGAAATAGATAATCCCTTTGCTACTAAAACCAATATTAGAATGTCACCACCACCTGAAACATTGATCAAAAGTTCATTTACATATAAAAATAATGAAGAAACGATAACAGAAAATATTAATAGCACTGTAGAAGTTACAGATATTGCCAAGCTCTTGCCATGTTTGAATATTTCAGAATACAAAGTGGAGTTACCAACAAAAAGTGAGTTTGATGATATTAATGATCATTCAACAATCTCTGAATCTTTATCATTAGATTCTAAAAAAGATATAAAATTATTTATTCAAAACACTGAGGAGAATAAGAGTTCAGTTGGGAAAAATTTGGATGGAGAAAACTCTAAAAGTGTATTTAATTTACCCGAAATCGATGGTTCAAACTTTAATCCTTTCAAAACAATGTCGAGAATTTGTCCCTCACCCCCACAAAAACGGGATCCTAAAGATACTTTACTTTCAGAAAATAGTCATAGGGAAACAGACTCAACAAGTGGAACAATGGATCAAATAAAACCAGCAAACGCTTCTATGTGTAATGAAGATAATATTTACTATGATAAAGATTTCTCTATAGTAAGCAGTACAGATTTGAAAAATTCTGATGAGGTTCACACTGAAGATGAAGATACTATTGAGGGTCCATTTATTGAAACTGAGGATCTGGATGATGTAATCAAAGTTTCAGACATTGAAGTTGAAAAAGATGTAATACAATTTGAAGATTTACCTGCTGCATTAAATAACGAAGGTGATGTAAATGGTGAACTCTTTATAGACGCTGAGACATTCGATTTTTTACTGAATCAGAATAACAATAATTTTGTAGCAGATAGTGGTAAAGAAAGTTTGTTTTTAAAATTTGATCCACTTTTTGCTAAAAAAGTATCATCAGATGGTGTTCTTGCTGCCCTGGGTTCAATCCAAAAGAAACAAAGCACTCCAAATAAGCTCACTTCTATACCTCCTGAAAATGTTGCAATTGAGCAAACTTTTGATGGTAGCTCTCCAGTTGACGCTTCATCTGAAGCAAACGATGCATTGCTTTATTTAGATGAAATAGGTAATTCTGTTTGTAAACCCATGATGGTAGTAAATCCTGCTATAAATTCAAATGTGACACCAAAAAAATCTAGCACTCTTAATACTAATAGAGGGGAGACTTTCACATCACCAGCCATGCTGGTTATAGATAGGCTTCTCTCTCAGAGCGATTACACTACATTATTAGACCGTGATGATTTGATGCCACATATGAGAAAAAGCCATGATGCTAATATTGTTTTAACTCAACTTAGAGAACATCTAGCTGAAAAACAAGTTCATGTTCATAATTTAAAATGTGAAGCTAAAGAATCTAGAGAGAGACTGTTTACATTAGAATCACAGGTAAAGAGTTTGGAAAACGAACGTAAGGAAAGACTAAGAAAAATAAATGACTTAAATGAACATTTAACTGAAAAGACAAAGAGTAATAAAACTATGGCAGCAGTTGTCGAGGAATATGAAAGGACTATAGCCACTTTAATAGCTGAAACAGAACAAGAGAGGAGGCAAAATGCGAAGGAGAGAGCAAAGTTAATAAACGAGAGGGACGAACAAACAGCCCATCTGACCAGTATGGAGAGGTCCATTAGTGACTTACACAGTAAGTATGAAAAAAGTAGACAAACCGTACTCAGTATGAAAGCGAATGAAGATAATTATAAGAAACCACTGAAAGAATTTGATGATAACTTCCTTAAAATGCAGAATAATTATGAACAACTAAAACAGTATGCTACTTCAAAACTAAATTCTGCAAATCGTGAGTTGGATGAAATAAATAAAGCACATCAAAAGGAAGTAGCTAAGCTTACTGCTATGATAAAGTGTAAAAATTTGCATGTTACAACACTGGAAGAATCTCTCACACAGAAAATTAAGGTTAACGAAAAATTGACTGCTATATGTGATGAGCTGATTAATAGAGTTGGGTGAACTAGTTTCAACAGTTCTCGATGATGTTATTCAATTCTGCTTGTGCTACTTATCTTGTGATAAATTGCATTAAGTAAAGATTTTATTTATGTGCCAAATCATCAGTTTTGTTAAGCAAGACTTGTTAATGTGATAAATTTTCGAATTATTTTGAATATTAATATAAATACTAGAAAGGTTTGCAGCTTAATGGAAAGATATTTCATAGTAATTAAATTGTTTTAGTTTTGTAATTTATGGGTCTCAATCAAGTACTGTCTAAAAAAATTCTTTCTGCTTACCGATTTTTTTTTAATTTGCGTAATTTTTTGTAATAAACATTGCAAATTATTTGATTTATTTGATTTGATTTATTTATGCTGGATGTAAATATGTATGTTTTCTATGAAAATATAATATGCTTGGTTATATTTATATGTATGATTAACTAAATTTTATTTTGTAACAAATTATATAGACAATATTTAATTTCTGTAATAAGTGTTGATTAGCGTAAAGGATTTGTGTCACTTACAAATCCTTTACGCTATATTTTTTGTTTTTTTAACAAAATTATATTTTTATATATTTCTAAAATACACATATTCTGTACTTGTTATAACCAAGTTCTAGAAGTAATAAATTCACAACGAAATAATCAATCTAAAAAGTACTTTTGTTTTGTTAATAACACGAAATCCATTGTAGGTTTGAAAGGATTTTTGCAGAGAAAAACATATTTATCATAAAGTAGCTATCAAATTTAGATTTTATTTGTATTAAAAAAAAAATAGTTTTTCGTTATTATCAACTTAAGAACAGAATAAACGTAGTATACTAAACGAAAATGTCCAATACAAAATAACAAAAAGTCTTGTATTGTTTCTTATTGTAATTTTACTTTTGTTCTTTCTTTTGTTTGCATGTGTGATATAAACATATTGTAAAAGAAATATTATATATTTTAATATGAACTAATTTTTGTAAACTAAATGAAAAATATATTTTTTACTACCTTTATCTAGTGTGTATAATGTTAACTAAAATATTTTTTTATTAATGAATGTAAATTAATAACGATGTATATTGTATTGTTTTTGAAATGCCTAATAATATCCATTCCTGTTTAAAACTGAGATTAACCAAGACTGCAAAAAACTTATAATATGTTAAAGTTATCCAAAATAATTTTGCAGTCAATGCAGTTCTCCACTGATTTTCTTCAAATAGCTTTAGAAAATAACATTAATAAAGTACTGTAGTTTTGTAATAAATTTATGTTTTAAATAAAGTGTTTTAATTTACCAATCGGGTCATATTCACAGCAAACTTTTACGATTTTTTGGTTTTAAAATTTGTTTGTCGCGTACTTTAAAGCATAAACTTGGTTAATTTATACAATTAGGCTTTATTAGTATTATTTAGCGGTAATCTCCAATTAGACAAATTTATCTTATGCTAAAAGTAGGGAGCACCATCCGTGTTCATACTGACGCATGCGGTATTCAAAAAACCGCGCGCACTATAAACCCATTCTGCCAATACAGCATTATACTACTAGCACTGCACACCTTCACTACCACAATATCAACAATAGTTTCGTCCTGTAACCGAAGCATCATCGGAAGATTCCACGACAAAATCGCAATGCTGCTTTACGATTTTGTCGTTTGTCGCACTACGCAGACAGTTTATACTGTTTTTGTACATGTAGCCGTGTGGCATCCGTCTAAGTAGAATAGTACCACCCTCATTTCTTACCGAGGTGTCGTAAAAGGCGACTAAGGTAAGACGACCCGTCGTATGGTATTCGGCTGAGTAGAATAGACCACCCTCATTTCTTACCGAAGTGTCGTAAAAGGCGATTAAGGTAAGTTGACCCACCGTGTAGTATCCGGTTTAGTAGAATAGACAACCCTCCTTACCGATGTGTTATAAAATACGACTAAGGTAAGTTGACGTCAGGCAGGCCGGTCGTAAAAACGCAGCCAAATCATGTGACGGCATGTTTATAACATGTTGTGCCGACCCCACTTAGAGTGGGATAAGGGCAGGAGGATATATACTGTTTCTGTACACGCTATAAGTTTGCGTTTTGAAAGAGGCAATACATTAACACTTCTTATAAACTAATCTAAAGAACGTGTCAGCATGTCACACGCGAGACTCCGTGCCTTTCTGTGCCAGGGGTTAAAAACCGGGACGCCCTATACTGCAATTGGAAGAGGCACTTGCTGCCATACAAACGCGCCACACAAAAGTTACTTAAGTCCAAGTAGCTATGGCAACTAGCGACAAACACTGTCAAACCCTTTGCAACGCCAAAGGTAAATTTAAACCGGGTCCCCAAGGAATGTACGACGAGACCGTGGAGGTGAACGGTAGAGAAATAGAAAGCCCGCCGAGTTCAGAAGAGGAAGCTGTAAAAGCGGCCATGGCAAAGTTTAACCCGCCCGTGAGACGTACCGCGCGTCACGATTTTGATTCGGAAAGCGATAGCGATTCAAGCCCAGAGAAATTCGAGCCTGTTTCAGAAGATGACCAGGTAATTAATATATGAAATCACTAGCAGCAGGGGGTCTTCTCGCATACCCTTGAGGGGTAGGCGGGGTACGGGCCTCGAGGCGAACCTCTTTGCCCGGGCCGGTCCTCGCGGGCTTTGTGGCCTGGACTGTGTTCGGGCTGTAGGCCCAGGTCACAAGGTGACCTACAGGATCTCTGGTTCGGGGGGGTCTGGGAATGTTAGCTCCCAGACCGCGATGTCGTTTTCGGGTGGTGTCATCTCCGGTGGTATCAACGTCGGTGGTGGTGTCAATGAAGGTGGTGGTGTCAAATCAGGTAGTGGTGTCAAATCCGATGGTATCGCCCTTTCGCCCGTCTTCAACTTTCAAATCACTAGCTTTTACCCGCGACTTTGACGTGATAAATAGATAATAGATGGCGCTTTTCAATGTCATCCTTTTCCTGTAGAATTAACATGATTTCTATAGCCTATATGTTGTTCCGGATTCGCCGTGAAAGAGTAACTAACATACATCCATACTCACTAACTTTCGCATTTATAATATTAATAGGATTAGGATAGGATTATCCTCTTGTCCCTTATCCCATTCTAAGTGGGGTCGGCACAACATGTTATAAATATATAAACACACTCACTACCACAATCTCTACGATTCTCTTAACATACGCGGATTATAGAAAAATAATATTACTGTAAATTCAGTCAATTCAATAAATTCAGAAAAAAAGCATTCAGTCGGTTTAGTATTAAACACAATACACGCTCTCTTTGTATAACTACAAAAAAAGCACATATTGACTTGTAATACTAAGCCGATCGGCAATATAGGCGAATGAGTATTGGGACGTACTATTTTGACCTCATTTTATTAATATACTACCAACTTTATATCATAAATACTCGGCTATATTTATACTTCATTGAGACCCACTTCTTTCATTTTCGCGCGCATTCTTTATAATTTTGCGATAACTTCTCACATATTTGTTTAAATTTTATAGTCTGCTTCCCAACTTTCTTTGTATCCGTAAGTACCTTTTAATATAAATTAAAATGAGTCGCCTTCCTCGTAAGATCTATCTCCAGTCAATGATAACTTAAAGTTATTTTATTACTTATTTAACTATAATAGTTAACTATAATATTTAACTATAATAGAGAATAAGTTGTAGACATAAAACATGAAACAATTTTTTTGAAGTATTTAATATCAGCAATATATAAAATTCCGCAATCAATTTTAGCTTTGCTAAAGAGTTAAAGAGGCTGATATATAAAGTTTACTATACTATTGAGGATTATTTAGATGATAAGAATGCGTGGACATAGCTACCTTCGACCCTATACAAGTCAGTAAGGACTAAATGTAACTAGTGATAAGATTATGTTTTTTAAAAAGCAACTGGCGAGTTTCTTGCTGGCTCTTCCCGGTAGGAACAGCTGTCCGAACCAGCAGTAGAATTGACGATTCAAAAGCACTTGTTTACAAGTTTACTTGAATATACAATAATTTGAATTTGAATAGCTTTCCTAATGGGAATTGTAAGCTATCCTTAAAATATAAATATTACGTTTAATACGGTAAACTATTTCTAGAAGTCGTAATTCAATAAAACTCTTCTTACAAAATAATACTTATCCTTTGTTATTCAATTACTTTTATGTAATGGTTATTATGTAGTTAGTTTAACATTCGCCGTTTTGCAATACATTATATATTGCGAGCTAGATTTTTACGGTCATATCTATTGGTGTTGCCGTGTAGTCTCTGGCTAAGTAGAATAGAAGACCACCCTCAGTTCTTACCGAAGTGCCGTAAAAGGCGACTAAGGTATGTCGACCCACCGTGTGATATTTGGTTGAGTAGAATAGACCACTCTCATTTTTACCAAGCTGTCGTAAAAGGCAACCAAGGTAAGTCGAGCTACCGTGTGGTATCCAGTTAAGTAAAATAGACCACCTTCTTATCTAGGTGTTGTAATAATTATAGTATTAGTAATTGAATAAAGTAGGTCACGTTTGTAACATGTTGTGCCGACCCCACTTAGAGTGGGATGAGGGCAGGAGTCAGGATATCGATTAAGCCAGCTAAACTGATTGAAGCAGCTTGGTTGTATAACAATTAATAATACTAGAGAATCAGTAGAGTCGTATGGAACGGCTGATTTGTATGTGAGAAAGAGATTCTCCAAACATCAGTCAACAATTAACTTTGAATAGTGATGTAACTTATTAAAATATATTTAATATTGGTTTTATTTTAAATTCTAGTCCCCCGATAGGAAATCAGATAAAGGAGCGGAGTCCACTCAAAAACCAAAGGGCACCAGTGACCTGTCAAGACATTCAAGCAAAAACCGCGATTCTTCTAACTCAGGTTCGTATAGTGAAATTTATAGCGTTCATTTTAGTTTTTTTTTTTCATTAGAGTATGCTATTATCGAAACGATTAATTATACTATCAAAACGATTTGTAAGACAATGAAATTCATTTATTTTATTTACATTTATTGAAATGACTGGTCATTCTGTTGTAACGATTTGTTATCCTATCGAAACTAATAATTAAACTATCAAAATGATTTGTTAGAGAATGGGAATCATTTATTTTATTTGCATTTATTGAAACGACTGGTCATTCGATCCTAACCAATTGGCATACTATCGTAACGATTTGTTATACTATCGAAACGATTAATTATATTATCAAAATGATTTGTTAGATAATGAAAATCATTTATTTTATTTACATTTATTGAAATGACTGGTCATTCTGTTGTAACGATTTGTCAGCCTATCGAAACGAATAATTAAACTATCAAAATGATTTGTTAGAGAATGGGAATCATTTATTTTTTTTTTGCAATTATTGAAACGACTGTTCATTCTATCGTAACGATTTGTTATCCTATCGAAACGAATAATTAAGCTATCAAAACGATTTGTGATACAATGAAAATCATTTACTATGTTATAGAACGTCTTATCTTAACGACTTTTTATACTATAGTAACGATTTGTTATCCTATTGAAACGACTTGATATATTACGATATAAACGATTTGTTATACTATCGAAAAGATTTTTTATTATTATTGAAATGTTAGGTAAGTTTGTAATGTAATCTAGATACGGATAGTGCCGATGTTGGTGTGGACATAGTAGAGCGTGTCGAACCTCTCGCGGGGAGTGGGAGACGACGTGCTCCCGTGGTAGTGCTAGCCGAGGGCGCCTACGACCCCAAGCACTACCAGGACCTGAAAGTGCCGCCTGAGATGGAGAATATATTCCAGTACATCATGAAGTGAGTAACGTGACGGCTTGTGTCGTTTCGACTTGCCTGTTGGCGCAGTTGACAGTGACCCTGTCTTCAGTACCCGATTTGATTTCCGGTTTAAGTACGCGGGAACATTTTCTATGAACAATTCATTGGTTCTTCGAGCCTGGGTGTATATTTGTATTTAAGTATGTGTTTAAAAATTATATTTGTATATTTACCAGTTGTCTGTCACCCATAACACAAGTATTAAGTTACTTATTTTGGGGACGGACGACCGTGTGTCTAAGTGTCCCATATATTTATTTACTATCCCACGGCTGTGCATAGGCCGTCTTTGTCTTTTTTTAAGAGAAGCCTTGAAGCTTAGATCTTCCACGTTGCTCCAATGTGGACGGGTTGGTACACATATCCCCTGATTTTCCTAGAAATATTAGTATCCTCACAATATTTTCCTTTATCGAATAGCGAAAATTGCGAATATCAATAAGGCACATAAGTTTTATCTGGAAAAACATAGTTGCTACTATCTAAATTTAAAATACAACTTGTATTTTTAGTAAAAATGCAATAATCTGTAAGTTAATCCACAACCACAGACTATATTGTTTTCTTCCTATTTTCTAAAGAAAAACGGTTTTTTTAAGTTCGGCAGAAAGCTTTAACTGCTCTAAAATTTCATCAATATATTTTCAATGGATAAGCCGTGAAAACGTAACAGGCAGACACAATTTTCGCATTTATAATAGGTATGTTTTGTAAGCGATTTTGGTGAGGAAATATCATGTTTTACTAGCCCGTTGGCGCGAGTGGCAATGGCCCAGTTGTCCGTCACCCATAACACAAGTATTAAGTTACTTTGGGGACGAACGGCCGTGTGTATATTTGTCACATATAGGAATTATTATTAATATACTAGCTGAGCCCGCGGCTTGGCCAGCGAGAAAATTAGTGTGTAACAAGAATTTTCCCGCATAAATTCCGACCCCGCGATTATTTAAGCTTGTACTATTAACTTAAATCTACCAGACAATTTGTTACATGTGTACAATTAATATCGTGGCGGGGTGGTGGAGGACGTATCCGATCGCCAATGCCACCACCCTTCATCTGGGTGAGTTTGGCCCACAGTGGCGATTCTTAACTCTGAAACTAAAAATTGGAAAAAACCTTAATATTCCTGAAAAATTGCACTTTCTAACTTCTTTTAGTAAAAATCCGTTTAGTAAATTTGAGAAAATCGATCACATACAGACAGACAATGTTAGAGATTATTTTATAATATGTGTAAGTAGAAAATCCGCATTTATCTGGAGAATTATAAAGATATTTGCAACCTGCCAAATCGCATTAGAGCATAAAGGTGGTTGTGAGCTTAGATCCTTCTCAAAGACATTTGGATATGTTACAGCTACCCTAATCATCATAATTTTTATTATACAATTCCAGACTACATATCGCCCTTCCCGAAGAATAAGTTACATCTCCCATGTATAAGCATAGGAAATGTGACTTTATTCTTCGGAGAGGGCGTTATGATAAAAATCTTTGGTCTCCAAAATCCTTTAGTACAGGAATACAGCCTAATTGTGTAAAATAAAATGTTTAGTAAATCGAGAATTTCTTCTGGTTCTTCTCGATCTATTGGCTGCGATGGGCTTTCATCATTTATAAAAAAAATGTACTAAAATTTTAAGTTCAGAGTTTAATAAGGTTCAAACTCTGTGCTTGTTGTTGTTGTTATTTTTTTTAATGTTTTATTATTCTATTGTTTTTTTTTTGTCTTTCTGTTTATTTTTAGGTTTGCAATTGTAAAATTATTACCAAGAATGACGTGATTTCATGTAATTGGTACTACATAATTAATTTAAGACTATTTGGATATGTTTTGGGTTATATTATATGTTACGCTGTTGGAGATCCGTATAAAAAAATAAATAAGAGCAACATTCCGAACTGGTGGTAACTTAATTAATCATTTGGCACCTTCACATTTAAAAAAGCTTTTTTAAATACTAAAGAATATTGTGATTTGATTTGAATTACTTTTCTTTAATAAGGTACACCCCACAAAAGATCGACATCGACCTGAAGCTTCAGCCGTTTGTACCGGAGTACGTGCCGGCAGTCGGCGACACGGATGCCTTTCTCAAAGTGACGACGCCGGCCGTCGGACTGCGCGCCGCGCCGCTCGCCGAGCATGCTCTCGAACATATCGATAATTTGGGTAATTAGAAGAGTAGAAGGACAAAATTATCGAAGTCGCGAAGCTGAAGTGGCAATGTGCTGGGCACGCAGTACCTAGTAACGATGGACTTTAGGATCCTAAGATGCTAGGATTGCGATCTCGCATTGGGACACGCAAAAACGCAGCGTCGGTAGACCCCCCCACGAGGTGGGCTGACGACCTCAAAAAGGTGGCGGAGAGCCACTGGATCCAATCGAGTGTAGTGTGGAGATCTTTTAGAGAGACTTATGTCTAGTAGTGGAGGTCGGCTAGAGAAGAAGGAGGTGAAGAGAGAGATGATAGAGCCATCATGTACAGTAAACCGCGAAGATACTGTAAGGTTTTACATAAAAAGAAGATAAATAATGTCATAAACTGTCAATAAGTTCTTATAGAAAGATAAAGAAATGTAGAGCAGCATTATAATAATAAATATTCTCAAAGTCGCATAAATTTTTACAAAATCGTGAATCGTAGCAAAATAATTTTAATAATACTCTTCAAAGCATGCTTCGGCGTCCTTAACACAATATCAATGCAAATATGATTGTTTGGAAACATTAAATTGAGATTGTAACTGCGTAGTCACTTAACGGTGCGGCGTTTAACAATGTTAAGAGTAAACCTAATTTAAAAACAATTTTCCCTTAAAATGCATATAACACACATATGTGCAGGTTTAATAGTCCTAGACGAACCCTCAGCTGAGCAGAGCGATTCAGCTTTGCTACACTTGCAGCTAAGGGCTATATCGAAGACCACCAGCGCTAAATCTACCGTGGTAAGTGCTTCGTTGTACAAAAGTAATAATAAAATTATTTTGCTATAATTCGCGATGTAGTAAAATAGAAAATATATATAATGTTGAAATTTAGAGTGGATAATCCGTTTTAATACCTCATACATGCAGGATTCTTAAAAACACATGCACAAACGTCCACACGTTCACTACCACAAACTTAACAATCGTTTAGCCCCGCAATCAAAGCATCATCAGGAGATAGACTCCACGAAAAAATTGCGAAGCATACCCAAACAAACTGAGTTATATACTAATCGGCTCAAACCCCACACGTGTAACAAGCTTGAACTAGAAACATTTATCTGATCGTTAATGAGGGTGCCATTGTTATCTTTAATAAGTTCAAGTTGCTCCTAGATGTTCAATTTCAGAATTTTTTCACAGGTGCGCAAGATTTCGAAACTATGGTCATTAGGAACTTTATGACCGCTTACTACCAAATGTTTGGCGATATGTGAATTTTGTTGTTTATTATTCCTGAAAACGGCCAAATGTTCTTTAACGGCTTTCAAAATTACGACCAGTCTGACCCGTTTATTTATCATTGCATTCTGGACATTTTATTTTATAAACACTACACTTTTTCGCGCTTTGAAATACTTATTATACACCGATATACTTATTTCACGACATACACAATACGAAAAATCAATACGCTAAGGTTGAATTGAACTGGCTCATGACTCCAACCAATTGGGGAACTGTGAAGTGATTAAATGCTGTGGATTATGCTTTGAACGCAGAGAGACGTTCATCAAGTGACCTTAAAGTAAAATTGACAGAAATTTTTCTTCACTTTCTTCTGCGGAAACGCGCCTTATAATTTTCGGAGTTATTATTTTTGTTAGAGTTTAGTTAGTAAGTTCTAAACCTAAGCGTTAATAAAACAACAAGAAATTCAAAAATATCTTTTAATTTTTAATAGATACTTTATTCAATAACTTTTTTTGCATTAATGCCGTGAGGTCCAGCTGAGTCGACCACTCGCATTTCTTACCGAGGTGTCGTAAAAGGCGACTAAGGTAAGTTGACCCGTGTGGTATCCGGTTGAGTAGAAAAGACCGCTCGTTTATTTGACGTCAGGCAAGAGGCCGGTTGTAAAATAACTAGCCAAATCGTATGACAACATGTTTATAACATAGTGTGCCGATCCCACTTAGAGTGGGATAAGGGCGGGAGGATGATGATTCCATATTTTTTTGCATTACAGTTGACCAGGAAGATTGACAACGCCGAGAAGAATCCGAAAGCGATCGAGCGCTGGATCAAGGACGTGAGTGAATTGCACATGGCGAAACCTGCGCCTACCTTCACTTATTCT
Organism: Morpho achilles; assembly: GCA_947086495.1. Taxonomy (NCBI): domain Eukaryota; kingdom Metazoa; phylum Arthropoda; class Insecta; order Lepidoptera; family Nymphalidae; genus Morpho; species Morpho achilles. Next base: position 13,853,764 of record CAMTZB010000001.1, on the reverse strand, counting down.
TGGTAATAGTTTCTTTTTTTAATTTTTACAAATTTTCAAATACATCTTGCTTGTTATTTAGCGGGAGCCGTTCGTAACCTCAGAGCTGTGATAGCTCCGGAGTGAGACCGTGCGATTCTTTCGAGGGGGTCGGGTCTAAACCCCAGGCAGGCACCATGAGATTTTAATATAAAACTTATTTGTCTAATTGATAATTGCAATTTATCACACGCTGTTCGGTGAAGGACAACATAGTACATTGGGATTTTATGTAAATTGTGTAGAAGAGATTGTGCCGTTGTAAAAACTCACCTGCTGGGAGCTTTAGCCGCGTGAGTCGCGTAAACCAGGAGACATATACTCAAGTAATGTACTAGAAAATTGTAGATCTACAAAAATACTATAAAAACGTCCGTGACAGCATGTCTTTATCTATTATGGTTAACTAACAATAGTTACTTCTATGTTCAAAATTTTAATTAAATACACTTATACATTAAACTGTGATATCCCAGCGGGATCACCGTGCGACTTTTCCGAGGACGTCACGTCACACCTCATTGGTGTCTGTCCGGGTTTGACCCGGACAGACACCAATGAGCTTTCCCGTTAAAAATTGATAATTGCAATTTATCACACGCTGTTCGGTGAAGGAACAACATTGTGAGGAAACCTGCATATCTCTAGAGAATTCTGGAGATATGTGCAACCTACCAATCCGCATTGGAGCAGCGTGGTAGGTCTTAGGTTCCTTCTCTCAAAAAACGGAGAGGGGGCCTCTTCCCAGCAGGGGGAGAGTAAGAGACCGGTACTTACTTACTTTTTTTTACACTGATATACGCAGGCGAAGCCGCAAGCACAGCCATAGTATATATTTCAAAAGTTGACAATTCAAAAGCACTTGTTTACAAGTTTATTCCTATAATTTAGTTATTTGTATAAATAATATTTTGAATTTGAATTTGAATTTATTAAAACGCATCTGATTCAATAACACGCGATTCCCGCCGCAACAATGGCGTCACCATGAGATTCTACGCTCTAATTTTTTCCATTAGCTGTATAATGTTACTCGTTATAATGTTTAAGGCGGAGAAAGTCCATAGATGCTATCACATAATAATATAGTTTTACATTAACTATAACATGTCCGTATTTTCATTTTACATAAGTTAAATCACGAATATGAATGTAGATCATAACGTATTCTAAAACCAAAGTCAACCATTGTTAGTTTGCGATAAACTTTAAAGTACTAAACAAAATTTCATACAATTTGTCGACTAAACAAGGAGATTTACGAGAAAGGTTTAAATGTATAATTATTTAAGATTTATTAAAAACTCTTGGAAATATGTCTTATAATATTAAAATATCGGTAAACGTCAAGTTGCTGGGTGCTTTTATCAAGGCTGCATTATCCTATTGGGGTATAACAAATCAATCTATGGTATGCCCACTCTTTTATTGGCGTTAATGAAAAAGATAAGTCTTAAAGAAAAAGCTTAGATAGGGTTGCCACCTTTTTTTTGAAGAAAAATAGTTTTTTTTTAAATCAAAAAAATATAGTACTTTTAGGAAATTCAGGACAAAAAAATACACACATCTATTTTCAATCATTATTTATTATTACTTTTCGCTCGGCAGCGGCAAAGGAGCTAGAGTTACTAACTAACTAAGTTTTGACTAAAATATAGTACGATACTGTATAAATAGTACGGGTGGCAACCCTAGTCTATTAATTGTTTAAGAATACCATACTATAACCATATATAATAATTATTTAATAAATGCGATATTTTTGTTTCGTTTCTTGTTCCTCATTCAAGAACACATATTGAATGGATTTTTAAAGGGGTCCTGGTGTTTTGTCTTAATTCAGAATAGAATAACAATAAGGTAAATGCACTAGTAATTTACCATGAACTAGTAAGTAAGTAGCGGCCTTTTATTATCCCACTGCTGGGAATAGGCCTCTTCTATCCGTTTTTGGAGTGAAGGATAGGAGCTAAGACCTACCACGCTGCTCCAATGCGGATTGGTAGGTTACACATATCTCCGGTATTCTCTAGAGACATGCAGGTTTCATCACGATGTTTTCCTTCACCGAAAAGCGTGAGATAAATTGTAATTATCAATCCTCATGTTCATCCTTATGTGTCTAAGTTTTAACAGAAAAACTCATTGCTCACTGCCCGAATTCGAACCCGTGACCTCCTCGAAAGAGTCGCACGGTGTTACCGCTGGGCTACCACAGCTTTTATGTGTACTAGCTAATAAAAAACATATTTGTAATTATCTTTTGCCATCTAGTAACAACTGCCCAAAACCTCAAAACTATAGCCTATTATTTAAAATTTAATATTATTTATTAATATTTTTTATTAGCTACAACAAACAGAACGCTTATTATTTTAAATTTCATACAAAACGGTCAACTATTAGTGCATGGTCAATTACTAGTGAACTTACCTTAATTTTATTTTTGTATAATAATAATGGGAGAAAATATAAGTGCTACATCCAAAGAAGTAGCGCGAATCTAGTAAACTATGTACTAGAAGCATGTAAATTGTTCGTCAGTTTGTACATCACGTAGGTGTAGCGCTAGATAATGCCGCCCACCATCCGCAATTCACCACATAAAATTTGACACCAAATCAACGGTTTAAGAACGTATGTAATGCAAATCGACAATTTTATTTTACCTATTTGACATTATTACAATTTACCTGTCACAAAGTAGGTAGATGGTTGCTTATGAATATAATTAGTTTTTCATTGATGATTTAATTTACTCCGTTTAATTTACACAAAAACTAAACAAATGATACACCAAAAACTTTTTCTATTGGAAAACATCGCATGAAAATCGGTGCAGTTTTTAGTTATATGCGAACAAACAGAAAGAAAGATAGGGCGGTTGAAAATATTATATTATAATATATAGCGACGTAAAGATACTTTAAAAATGTCTAATCAGTTTTATAAGTGACTATTTTTAATCATTTTGTTAGAGTTCCGAAATTTAGTCCTTTAGTGCCATTGCTTTATTGAAGGTATAGAGAAAAACCTATAGAGAAAAAAGTATTATAAACATAGATCAAATTATATACGTACATAAATTTTTCATTCAGGCAAAGGTGCAATAACTTATGCCTCATTTATATATTTCCTGAATTATTGAAATTTGAAAGTTAAATACTAGTTAGTTAAATATGTTATAATCTATACCTACTAATAAAACTGAAAAGTTTGTTTCTTTTAATTGATTGAGTGTTTTAACGCGCTAATCTAAGGAACTACTGGACCGATTTCAAAAATTTTTTACAGTGTAAGATTGCCCATTTATTGAGGAAGGTATATAACATCAAGCTATGATGAATAGGAAAGGAGTTGCAATAAAAAATAGTATTAAAACGGCAAAATTTAAAGCTTTCCTTGCGTGCGCTGAGTAAACGGTAATAGTTACTCAAAAATCATGTTCATGTGTTACAAATTTTTTCCTCTCTAAAAGTTCTAAACAAAAGTCCGTGACAGCTTATGTCTAGGTTTTAGGGTTTGCCCACTTTACCCATTTTTATGGTTATCAAAAGACTACATTACGGTTTTAATCTTTCCACGTGGGCGGAGCCGCTGGCGACTGCTAGTAAGTAATAAACAGAAAGATCTTAGATCTGCTACGACGATGTAATTAAAAGACTATAGAATTTTTGATAATAATATGACGAATTCTACTTAAGCTTATTTTTAACGCGTGAAATCACGTTACTAAGATAATTTTTACATTTTTCCAGCAAAATGCCTGATATAGACAGCCTAATGGAAGAATGGCCTGACTCCATAGAAGATGTCCTCAACGAAGTCGGCTTCCCTCCAGCGAGTGTAGATTGTACATTATCTCAGTATGTTGATTTAGTATGTGCGCTATTTGACATTCCAGTGCAAGGGGACACGCTCAATGACAGAATACAAGCTCTCCATTTGCTTTTTAATCTGTATTCTGCGGTTAAGAACTCGCAGTTGTACGCCGAAAGAGAAAAAGATAAAGTCGTTGGTTGAAGCAGATTACGAATTGTGATTCTAGTTTTTAAGAAAAATAAACGAATATATTTATGGGTTCTTTTTTTTAATATTCAGTGTTAAGGGAAGGCATTGCAGATAACAAAAAATTAAAAAAACAAAGTAAGTATTTTATAGTAGGTATAATTGCATTTTTTTACAATTTTATTCGATCAGAGTGTATAAAGATATGTAGAATATACGGAATGTATGTGTAAGGTATAAGATACGCTCCGGATCAATCATAGTGCAACAGTTTCAAAAAAAGTTAGTTGACTTATAGCTAGACCTAATCATAGACAAATTAATTTTTAAGTTTATTATTTGAGTCCGTTAATTTTCCAAGAATAAAATGTGTTCAGTTAAGATTTATAAATGTAATCATTAAAAGCGGAGACTTTTACACACCGTTAAGATATAAATAAATAAATAAAAAAAAATTATATATGGATTCATATCTAGGGCATATGTTCAGACATGATAGCCAACCTTAGCTAGTCAGAAAGGCAACCTATAAAAAAAAAACAAGACATACTTTGGCAAAGGTTTATTTACAAATTTCGTTACATTAATCTAGACAAAAATATACATCCACTACATAGATACTGCATTTAGCCTCTATGGTGACTTATTCAAATATTACAATCAGTAAACAGCCTCCGTATAAAGACTAGTGGACATTATTGATTGCTTCTATAAAGTATTTACAATGTACAATTTTTTAATGAAAATCATTATTTTATAAGATTAAAATAAAGCTAGTAACGATACAATCATCGAATTTTTAATCAAATTCATACCGAGCGTTAAATTATAGGCTAACCGTTTAACTCAGTCCTCGCGTGCGGGGTACAAAGGCATGGAGGTGCGGGCGGTCTCCTCTTGTATATCATACTACAAGCGCTCGACTACATCATCCTCCTGCCCTTATCCCACTCTAAGTGAGGTCAGCACATGTTACAAACAATACTGTCACATGATTTGGCTGCGTTTTTACGACCGGCCGCCTGCCTGACGTCAACTTACCTTTGTCATATTTAATGACACCTCGGTAAGAAAGAGGGTGGTCTATTATACTAAACCGGATACCACACGGTGGGTCAACTTACCTTAGTCGCCTTTCACGACACCTCGGTAAGAAATGAGGTTGAGGAAGCGTTCGCCTACGGTTTGCCTACATATACCCGATAATTTTATGACGTCACATAACCGAATATAATGATTGAGAAATATAAGGTATTATCTTTGTATTCCAAATACATAAAGAACGGGTTTAATCCATATTATTATACTAGAGTAGGGAAGTCAGCCTTAAATATGCCATGTTACAATATAGATAAATGTAACAACGCCGTCTTGTCGTTACTGCAAGCAAGCAAGCCATGACGTCACATCTTGCCACAGCCTTTCGCGCCATTTTGACGTGGGAGATGTGACAGCCGCTGTCATTAGCAGCTAGCCCGCGGATAGCGAATGAGAGTTTGCTTTGATTTCATTTTAGCATTTTTTATGAAAAGAATAAAACTGATTTAGAATACTTCTTTTATTAATACAAGTAGTTTAGTTACATAAATAAAGAGAAAGTAAATGAGGACGTTTCTGTCTCTCTTTTTTATATGCGATTAGATAAAGATGAAGTATACCAGTATCATCTTTCCTCTACCTCTGTTTAATGTGACAATCTCATTTACAGGTCTGTCTATGACTCCCCTATTGTAGTGTAAAATGTCTATGGTTTAATCTCATAAAAATGCGCCCAAATTATAGTTATCTCAATGTATACCCGATTGTAGAAATCAAATCAAAATAATCTTTATTCAAATAAGCTCTTTCAAGCACTTGAATCGTCAAGGGTCAATATGATTAATGAAGCTGCATTCGAAATGTTGTTCTTACCGAAAAGAACCAGAAACTATGCATATTTTAATGATCTTATATCGTGCGTGTAAACACAAAAACTATAAACACTATCATTGTGTTTGTAGAACATTAATGTCTATGGGTTAAAAATTAATATTTTTTTGATCTCTTAGCGATAACGTTAGGGATGTGACGTGGAATAGAAAAAAATCGATTAATAAATAATTGTTTTTTTTTAATCGATTTTTAATGTAGGAAATCGATTATTTTTTAGAAAAAATCGATTATTAATGTTTAAAGTTTTAGATCGAATATTTTTATGAATAATCGATTTTTGACAGTCGATAATAATAAAAATCAATTATTATTTTCATATCACTATTTGGCGCTAGGTTGTCTTTTCGTTCTTACTAATAATGAATTCTATTTTCAATTTTTACAAAACTTAATTAAATAATCCTTTTTCAATCTCTTTTTAGATAAATATAAATTACACTGTATTTGAATACAAAAAAATTATAAGATTATTTACGTATAATCAACGATGAAAGATTATTTACCAAAAATAGTGATTTACAGTTTGTATACAAGGATTAGGAAATCGCACGCAAGATTGCGCTTCGTAGTACATAATAATGCTATCATTGTAATTATTAATACTAAAATTTACTTACTTAAACATGATTTACATTACTTAGCGTATTAACAAAGCATTTCGATATCACAGTTGCATACATTGCACCCACGCTCTCAATTGCTCTAATTGTTTTATAATTAACACATTGTATTCGGTGAACTAATTATGTTTTTTATTAACTTTATTATAGTTAAACCTGGGAGTAGAGTTTAGGTATTCTGTTGCGCGTAATACGTACATAGTTATTATACTAGAGTAGGGTTGCCAGCCTAAAATGTATCCATGAAAAAAAACAGTTAAGGCTTCTGTCTGTCTTTTTAAGTCAAAGCAAACTTCATTTTTTTAAATTCTGAAACTTAACTTTAAAATTTTGAAGTATAAAATAAAATTTGAGTTTTAAATTGAACAAAATAATATAGTCTTTTATATAAAGTATATTAATTTTGGCCCAATAGATTATATTGTGTTTTTATTATATTTATGCTTTAATTATCAGTATTATCATTTATGTGGTAAAATACAATATTAATTTATTGCGCTATAGTACACACACATGACACGCACGCGCGAGCGCCCCGCGCCAACTAAACGAAATAGAAGGCGCAAGCATATATACGGGCGGTACAAAGAGAGGGGGGGTTACTTTCTCTCCTACGCCACGTGCGGTCTACTCTCCCTCTTAACGAATTTTCGATCACGTGTCCTGACGCGAGTTCAATAATTTTAACCCATCACAAAAAGTGAAAGAAGTTTTCCCTAAGACGCTTAGTAGACGTTGATGAATAGGTTATTGGAATAGAAACTCAAATCGGTAATAGGATGTGTGGACGATATTTTGAGTTTCGATTAGTTTAGATTAGAGATATGAATTATATGTATTCGGCTTTTGAGCGAAAACATTTTTAAGTTGGCAAACTATTTATAGAACCTAAGCAATAACTTTTAATTTAGTTTCAAATATATATATAGATACTATGAAAATTGAAAATCTTAAATTTTAACTTAAGAATAGATTTAGGAACGATAACGATAACATAAAATTTAAATAACTTTTACAAATCATTATGTTACAAAAAATATTTAAAAGCCTTAAATTAAAAGCAGCGAAGACTAGTTAATTAAAATATAAGAACAATCGTTATATTTAAATTAATTAAAAAAAAAATCAATATAACCAAGATATCGTCACGATTTGATGAACTTTCTAAAAAAAATATTGTTGGTCCTTCTAGTCTGGGTGTATGTATATATTCAAGTATTTATTTTAAATAATATATAGAATTAGGCGTTACTTCGCGGAGATCCATTATACAAAAGTAATAATAAAATTTATTTGAAAATTCAGAAATTTAAAATCTTTTTGAAGTACAAACATAAATACTACCGCAGAATGTAAGCTGATTCTAATAGGATTCTTATTGATAATATAAAACGCAAAAAAAATGATACTTAAATATGTTCATCAATTAAAACACAGAAAATAATAAGTATATATATGGGTCATTTACACGTCGTCCATCTCCATAGTGTTAGGTAAATTATTGTTAGTCTATGCCGGATGTCACTTGGGTAAACGGTTCAACCCATGTGACATCCGTCAGAGAATTGTAAGACGATAAAACATTAATTTGACGGGAGGCTAGCGCCATCTTTTTGGAGTCGGACATCGGGCTTGGTATTATATCATGTAACTGACGTTATGCGAAGAATATACGATAAAATGGTATTCGGAGTTTTATTCGTGGCACATCCTGAACAGTTATACTTAACATAGTATGTAACTTAATACTCGTCCTATGAGAGATGAACTGGTGAATATACACATATATTTTTTAATCCACATACACCCAGACTCGAAGAGCCAAATTGTTTAAAGCAAATGTTGGCCCTCGGCGGAAATCGAACCCGCGACCAGCTGAGTCGAAGGCAGCGGCATTGCCAACGGCGTGAACGGACTAGCCGAATGGTATAATACTATCATAATCGAATCATATATTATCAGATTATCAAAATAACTATAACATAAGACTATATATATATCCTCCTGCCCTTATCCCACTCTAGGTGGGGTCGGCATATGTTACGACCGGCAGCCTGCCTGACGTCAACTTGCCTCGGTCATATTTTATGACATCTCGGTAAGAAGGAGGGTGGTCTATTCTACTCAGCCGGACACCACACGGTGGGTCAACTTACCTTAGTCGCCTTTTACGACACCTCGGTAAGAAATGAGGTTGGTACTATTCTACTTAGCCGGATACCACACGGCTATTATAACATAAGACAGTGCGTTCCAAATATACTAAACGTAAACAGCGAAATAATCTAGAAATTTACGTTAACTAATATTACGTCATATTCACATCAAATCACAAAAAAATATTTTCTAAAACTCACAATACATCAATCGAAATGCACTTATCGTGAAATGTAAAGTACGAAATTCACCATAGGAAAAACAAATGGGTTACTCAAAAAAAAACCTAAGTATATCACAAAACCAAAATCACTAAAATATAAGATGCTTTTTAACATACAAATGTCTTTTATTTTTTATTTACACAGACACAATAAAATTATTATATAATTAAATACATCTTTTAATTATTCAAATTATAGGCCAACAATTTTGTTTAAAAATAAAAATCAAAAGGGCCGAGTATAACGATTCAAATTGTTCCAACTTAACATTTTCCAAAATTTTGTTTAAATATAAATACAAACAAAATTCTTGAAATTATGTCATGACTTATCACCCATAGCTGGCCAGTTGCAACAGATACAGTGAACTGAATGTACCGGTAAAGTTGACATATTATGACCATAGAAGTATTGTACTTAGAGTAGACAAGCCCGCCTAAAATATGCCGTATTAAAATAAAGACCAAGGAACATAGAGGTGATCTACTCTTATTTGTCTCTCTTTTTGATAAGACAACGATGAAAGATACCATCAACTATTATATGTATGTCCCTATAAATATTTATTGTATCACCATCACTGAAAGACCTGCCTGTGGCTCCCATAACCTGAGCATAATAACTCCATAGTAATGACACAAATTATCTAAGCTTACGTATGAATTTATAAAACTACACTTTACCAAACATTTAAAACATCATAAATCGAAAAGTCGATACATAATTTATAAAGTCCAAGTTTGTACCCATGTAATCACGACATATAATGTCAAACTGATTGCTACTAAAGGTGACAGAATTACAGAAACTAAGCTTATGGATCGTTTAAGTCCATGTTTATACCCATGGAATCATAAAGTAGCATGTCATTAACTGTCTGTCCCGCTGAAGGTGTAAGACCACGTTTGTACTCATGTAATCACGACATATAATGTCATAAAGTGACTCCTACTAAAGTTGAAAAGTCATGACAGAAACTAAGCTTACGGATGCGTTTAAGTCCACATTTGTACCCATGTAATCTCGACATATAATGTCATAAACTGACTAAAGGTGAAAAGTTAAGACAAAAAGTAAGCTTAAAGAGGGATTAAAGTCCACATTTATACACAGATAATAACGACATACAAAGTTGTTAACTGTCTATCCCGTTGAAGGCAAGTCATGAAATAAACTAAGCTTACAGATGCATTTGAGTTCACATTTACACCCAGGTTTTCACGACATATAATGTCATAAACTGACTGTTCTACTAAAGGTGAAAGTTATGACATAAATTAACCTTAACGAGGGATTAAAGTCCACGTTTATACCCAGATAATAACGACATACAATGCTGTAAACTGTCTATCCCGTTGGAGGTGGCAAGTTATGAAACAAACTAAGCTTACGGATGCATTTGAGTTAACATTTGTACCCAGGTAATCATGACATACAATGTCATAAACTGACTGCTCTACTAAAGGTGAAAATTATGACACAAAGTATGCTCAAATAGGCATTTAAGTCCACATTTTTACTCAGGTAATTATGACATATAATGTCATGAGTCGCTTATTTTGGTAAAGATATCAGCTTATGATAAAAATTACCTTAGCTCACAGATGCATTTATACAAGTCCACGTTTGTCCGGCAATGTCACATACAAATTTCATCATCAAAATTCATCACATAGTCTTTTTTACTATAAAAAATGGTCACACACTTATCTTGCTAGTGGTAGTGAAAGAGGTTTAATAGGCGACGGTTAAGTGGGAACTGCTGTTTTAACTCCATAGGCTCCTCTTCATTCCGAATGCAGAAGTAGCTTGTGATCACGCTCCGGCAGATTGGGCATTTGTCCAGCTTAGCTGGAAGATAGAAACAAATTAATTTCATAAATTATGCACTGCCATTTAAAAAACTGTTAAACAAAAACCGTACTATACTGTTGAGGATAATTTATATGATAAGAATGCGTGGATATAGTTACTGTTCGACCCTATACAAGATGTGATAATGGTAAAGCTAACATTGAATGCGGAATTTTACTATAGAATCTTATGTCCAAACCCACAAACGACTTACGTACTTGTGCACGGCGCAAAGCAGGAGCCGCAATCTTATGTCGGTTCCTGCTTTGTCTATTATATACATCACCTATCTTTTTATTTGTATTATTGTTTCACAACTGAGTTCTTATTGAAATTTATAAAGTAAAAAGGTCGTTGCGTTGTTGCGCAATAGAACTCTATGCGCTAGTAATCCATCTTACCCGCTCATTGGCATTAAGGATCACGACCCTAACATTATCCGTTCCATACAGATCGACGGAGGTCGCAGAATGATGACCGCGCTGGCATTGGCACGGATGTGATCGGATGTCGATACCGTGAACAGAATAATGATTTACAATAGACGAGTGCATTTGCGGTGACATTCATCGATTTCATTGCAATTTACTTTGATTATTTTTGCATCTTGCTATAATTGTGTAACATTATTTTTAAACGGGCGTATTAAAATGTTTTCTTCATTGTCATTTTAAATGCAGAGAACCTTTTGCACTCTAAGCCAATATCAGTCTTGAAATAGATTAATATCATCAGACTTTAGACCGTCTTGCACCCAGACCCAAATATATTTGGTGACTTGGGCGTGGAAGAAGATAAGTCCTATTACAGAATCGTTACTCTGACCAATCAAGATACTCAAGACCTTTACGGGCGGATAGCAAAGAATTGTAGATCAGCTCAAGTACATGTTTTGGTAAAAATAAGATCTTAGGCACTGAATTGATACATATATATTTAACTAGCGACCTGCCCCTGCTTCGCATGGGTATAAAATATATATCCCATGTCAGTCAGTGTAAAAAAAATTATTAAAATCGATCCAGTAGTTTTGATTTATTCATTACTGCCCGTGGCCCGCACGCGTTAAATTTGGAGAAAAACAATTTCCTTTCCCTATACCAAGAAGATTTCCTGCTATCTTTGGAAATCTAGTACATTTTAACTTATTTACTTTTACATTTTCCCTATGTATTTTATTTTTACAATTAATTACAGAATGTCTTTAAACAAACTCTTGAAAGAGCGACATAGCTGTTAAAGTCGAAGTGTTATAGGGCGAAGCGCGGTGTCCTCACGGCATTTTAAATCTGTAATATCTCCGAAAATGTTCACTTAAATTACATGCTGTAAACGGCCATATATTAAATCAACTATTTATTTAAGGTACTTAATTGGATAAGAATTAATGCTGTATTGTATAAAAATTGCTTCAAGAATAATAATATAGGCATTATTTTTCGTAAAAAATAATGACAAAAAATGCTATAGTGGGTTATCCATAAGAGATAGACATATACCATCGCGGACTTTTCTGTAGACCTTTTCAAGGTGTACAAATACTTAGTACATCATTTTGATAGATCTCGAAGGGTTCGATCTCGTTTGCAATGTAAGCAGAAAAAAATGTAATTATTTACAGAAACCTCTAAAATTACAGTATTTTTCTACTCCGTATTGAATGTTATTATACGTACAAACCTTCCTCTGGAATCACTCTATCTATTAAAAAAACCGCATCAAAATCTGTTGCGTAGTTTTAAAGTTTTATGCATACATAAGGATATTGCGACTTTGTTTTATAATATGTAGTGATTTAAGTTTTTCGCCAATAGAAAGGTTCGCAACTAATAAGTCCTCTATAGCAAAATTACCTGAAACATATTCAATATTTTGGTTCTTTTGCCTCTCAGGTGATAGATCTGCTTCATGTACCAAAGTGCTTAATGTTTTATTAGCCTATTAATGTGTAGCCGTATTAATATACTGGCTGTAAACTTATTCCTTTTTATTGACTTTGATGCCGTTAAGCTGCGATGCGGACCGCCCAAATGTACGGTAGCCTTTATAAATTAAATCTTTCTATAACTATGTATACATATTCATAAGGCATTATGAATTCGATGGGTGTACGGTAAACAGCGATCTGCATCGGCCACAGACAATTACAAGGCTGCGGACACGAATACTGATGCGATTCAGAGAAATTAATTACAATGCGTTTGTGTTACCGTTTATTACGAATGAGGTAGTTTGACTATTCTCATTATTACTTTACTTTTATTTCCACCAATCACTACACTAAAACATATGTATAAAAAAATAAGCAACTAACTAATAAACCTCAATCAAGTCTTAGAAACATACAAAAATTAGTCGAAGCGAAGCTTCAATACGTTTTCAGTACCTAAGTTTTAATGTAGATTTATGTTTGTCGATACGCGAGATTAATATCTATTCCAAAAAAAAAACATTTACAAAAATAATATATTTAAGTCACATAAAAGATTACGTCACATATTAAGTCTCATAAAAATGTGATGGGAAATTAGCGTTCCGCGAGTATCACTACATATTATGAAAATATAAATGACTAATATTACAAATACGAAAGATTTTCAAGTATTACATTGACATTCTAATCCGCTAAGAAATAGTGATAAAATTTTGGCACGAACAAAGATACATCAGCGTAGAATAGAGGAACTACCACATATTCCATTAACAAGAGTTCTTAAACGTTTAAGTAACCTGAATGAAGTCGCCGATACTACTAGCCTGGCTATAATTTTATATATAATACTAATTGCGTTAGTAGATTTCATTGTTGAAAGTTTAATATTTTATGGCGGAATTATAGCAACAGTGTGTTGCGGTGCGGAGCGCCTTAAGTTAGGTAAGCCTTAACAAGTTCAATCTGTCTATACCTGGCAGTGTTTACACATTCATACGGCATTACGTGTACGATGAATTCATGGTACACGACCGGCATCGACCAACGGTTGATTCAAGGTTGAGGTCACGAATATTGATCGTTAGATTTTGTTCCAGTTTAATTTTGCATTTTTGCAAGCTTAGATAACCGAACGGTGCACGAAGTAATGCGACAGCGGTTCTGTGCTGATTGGCAGTACAAGAGATTATTTAGTCCGTGCGAGTCGGACACTCCCTATCAGTAAGGGCTAGTAGGCGTCCGTGAGGTATTTTTTCTCCGCATGGGGTCTAACGATGGGAACGCATTAATGAGTTGCTTTATTTAATGTGCCTAATTGATATTTGCAATTTATGACACGCTTTTCTTAAAAGTAATTTAATAAAAAATTCTCCAGGTTTCCTTACAAAACATCGTGATTTTTGATATATATGTGACCTAAATCGGCATTGGAGCAGCGCGAACAATCCTAGATTCTTTTTAAATCGTTCAGGCTCGACTGCGGTTTAATAATGTAGAATTGTAAATGTTTAAGCATTGAGTTGAGCAACATTCCGAACCAGTGGTAGCCTCATTAATCATATTGATCCTTGACAATGCAAGTGCTTTAAAAAGCTTATTTTAATTTGATCTAGTCACTATCTGTATATCAATCCGCAATGAAGTATTTTGGTAAGTCTAAGCTCTGCTTTCGTCTTCTATGGGGAGGGTAGGCTTTTGTCCACCTGATTCGGTTGGATGGCGGTACCTATCAGGGGTTTTGCTGATATAAAAGGGAATATAATAAAAAACAAATTGATCTCAGTATGTACTCACGTAGACAACGTGCGCAAAGGCAAGCGTGCCGGCATGGGAGCAGCGCCCGGGAGAGAGGAGCGGCCGCGCACACGCAGCACAGCGCCTCCCCGCGCGCGTACCCGCCCGCATCGCTCATCTCGCCCGGCTCGCACGCCTCACCCGCCTCGCCCGACACGTACAGTTGCTGGAAATTATATACAAATTCATATCATCATCGTGATGATCATCATCAGGATGAAAGAAATGTGCATGCGAATGAGATGAGAATGTTAAGGTGGATGTGTGGTGTGACAAAACTTGATAGAATTCACAATGAGTATATTAGGGGAAGTCTGAAAGTTGCGACCATTACAGAAAAGATGAGAAGTGCGAGACTAAGCTGGTATAGTCATGTAATGAGGAGGGATGAAAATCATGTGACCAAAAGAGTTTTTAATATGAATGTGGATGGATGTATGACTAGGGGGAGGCCGAAAAAAAGATGGATGGATTGTGTGAAAAATTATATGCATGTCAAAGGAGTGGCACCAGGGTTGACGAATGATAGAGGAGAATGAAAGAAGAAGACATATTGTGCCGACCCCACTTAGAGTGCGATAAGGGTAAGAGAGTGATGATGATGATGATCATGATCATGATTTTCCTGCCTTTATCACACTTTAAGTGGGGTATGCACAACATTAAACATAGTTGTCACATAATTCAGGTAGGTATTTTATGACTGGCCGCCTGGCTCACGTCGCCTTATCTTAGTAGCCTTTTACAACCCCTCACTAAGAAATGAGGGTGGTCTATTCTAGTCAGCCGGATACTGATCGGTTAAAAAGTTCGATAATCTTATCCAAAAATCTTGGCAATCGACGTCATGATCGTAAGCCACTGTGAAAACACTAGGGAGATATCTCAGCAAATTCTGTGAATATTTGCTCTCATTAAAATTTCGTGAATCGGTGGGTTCTTTCGCAGCCTCCGCGGAATACAATGACTTTAGATGACCGACGGTAACGACGTTTATTCGTATGTGAAGAAACTCGGCGGTTGTTTCTTTCAAACGTAATTCTTACAACTAGTGATATTTCTTCGTCCACGGCGGGTTCGCCATTCCAACACCTTAGGACCAGCGCTTGTCGGTTTTATATGCAACACCCACTGCAACTTTATCTTCGCGAGACGTTGTGCTATATCGGTTACTTTTGTTCTATTGCGGCTCTCCTCATTTCTGAATTAAGACGAAGAGATTCCACCAATATCGCCCGCTGTGAAGCCCTTAATCAGTGACTAAATTTCGCATCCATAAATCATCACTGGTAACACGCATTGTTCGAAGATGTTGTTGTTCAAGGCACTGACAAGGCAAGGGTATGTTTCACTAAAGATCTCGTGATCTGAGTTGGATTCGGCGACCTCTTTCTCAAAATTGGCCCAACCTATCCTGACCGTATGTACCAGGCCCACTATCGTCTACAATGTCGAGTGCAGAGTTTTCAACGATCTTACCTTAAGACAGGAGAGATGCCCGTTGGCCTGTTTGAGGTACTGCGCTATGATGCCACTGGGCAGCCGGCACTGATCATCCCTTATATGAACAACACTTATTAACGCCACCTGTAGACAATTAACGCTTTTATTTGGCCTAGCCCCTTATATTATTTGGAACTAGCTATACCCCATGTAGAAATCAGTGTGTTACAATGTATTCCAGCTTGAATTTAAGGATAAAGAGTAGCCTATATGTTGATCATAATCACTTCTATCTTCCAGTGAAAGTCCCATCGAAATTGCTTAAGCTGTTCAGGAGAATCTACTAATCTACACCTTCCTCAAGAATTGCATTATTTATTAGAAAAACAGTGCTAAAATCCGTGGAGTAGATTTTGAGAAAATCGATCATAAACAGACAGATAGCATTTGGGGATTTCGTTTTAAATATCTATAGACTATAACGTTTAAGCGAACCGTTTAACTCAGACTTCGCCTCAGACTACGCCTAATTTCACTACCGTTTAGTAGAAATCATACCAAAATCCGTTCAGTATATTTTGCAAAAATCGATTACATACAGACAGACAGTTTTTAGGGGACTTTGTTATACAATAGGTATAGATATAGTAGTATATGACGTTGGCGCAGTGGGTAGTGACCCTGCCTTCAGCTCCGCGGGTCGTGGGCTCGATTCTCGCCAACATTTTCTATAAATGAATTTTTTGGTCTTCGAGCCTGGGTGTATATTTGTATTTAAGTATGTATTCAAAAATATATAAGTATATAGTCACCAGTTGTCTGTCACCCATAACACAAGTATTAAGTTACTAACTTTGGGGACGGACAACCGTGTGTGTAAGTGTCCCAAATATTTATTTATTTATAATTTAAATTTGATTGATTTACATACGAAATTCACAAACATTTTATAGTTCAAAGTATTGGCATAGACACAAACACTAAAGTTTTCCTTACTTATTTAATTTACAACTTTTTATTAACTTTTAATTTAACCGTGTGTGTAAGTGTCCCATATATTTATATTTATTTATTTATATTAATAGATAGTATATTATTAAAAGAGCAACCGCCGAGTTTCTTGCTGGCTCATCTTTGGGAACAGCTTTTCGAACCAGCAGTAGAGTTGACGATTCAAAAGCACTTGTTTACTAGTTTATGCGAATAAAAAAAGCATAATTTGAATTTGAATTTATGTAAGTTTAGCCACAGCGGAGCGTGACCTATTTAAGTCAGTATTACATAGATAAGCATATCACCGTATCGTCCGGTCGCAATTCAGAGGTGTCCCGCTGGTCCCGCGCCAGAATAACAACGAGCGGGTAGCAGGTTCGCGGCGGAGGTCCCAGTTGAAGTTGCTCCGACGAAAGCTTCATCTCTTTGTCGTCATGCAGGTTGCTTCTGCAACAAATAAATAAATATATGGGACACTTACACACACGGTCTTCCGTCCCCAAAGTAAGTAACTTAATACTTGTGTTATAGTTGACAGAAAACTGGTGAATATATACTTACATAATTTGTAAATACACACCTAAATACAAATATACAACCCGCGACCCTCGGAGCTGAAGACATGGTCACTACCCACTGCGCCAACGGGCAAGTCAAATATATATAGAAACCAGCTATACTCACATCTTATTAAACTTTAAACAAGTGTACGTTAATTACATATATATGTTTAATTTTAACTAGTTATAACTGAAGTTTCGCGCATAAGTATCCACGTATCAGCCAATAAGTCAGCGTATTTTAAATCAAGCTATAAATGACCATTAATTTATTAATTAATCTATCTATACTTATTATTAAACAAGTCCTCCAAATTTGTCTGTCTGTATGTGATCGATTTTTTCAAAATCTAAAAAAAGGATTTTTGTACGGCTTTTACTAAAAAAAACTCAGTATAACTACCTTTATGTTCAAATCGATTTTTATAACAATCGATTATTTAAGAAGAAATCGATTTTTAATAATCGATTATTTTTATCATCCTCTTTCGCTTTTCACTCTATTTTCTTGATTTTTAAGATTACATGTGCCTTCGGATTAAATCGGATGAAGCCAAACTGCACATTTTAATAGAATTACACAAACAGCGTATCTGTTGTTACTTATTGGTTATCCACTTTAATTAGCCTTTATTCAAATTAATTATTAATATTAACGAAGGCAACTTTTGATAAGTTGCCTTCATAGTCAGAAAAAAACGATTATCATTAATCGATTATTTGGATACGAAAATACCGATTATAAAAAATCGATTATTTTAATACGAAAATATCGATTTTTTATTAATCGATTTTTTCTATTCCAAGTGACATCCCTAGGGCTAAGCTAACATAGCTAATAACTGTATAATTATAAAGACCATCTTGACATTGAGAATTGACCGTTGCCACGTGAATGTGAAAGGTGTCAAGGCTTTAAAATGCTTCTTTGTAAAATTCATTTCGCGTCCGTCCCTCGAGAAGTACGTATTGCGATGAATTTTTTATTTAACACCGGTAAACGGAATGTTCACGCACTCATGTCAGTTTTTACATCGATTTAACAGTTACAAAATCCTAACGGCAATGGGCAATTATAGAAATTCAACGAACCAACAGAAACTATGCATAAATTATTATAATTAAAATAGCTGACCCGGCGAACGTTGTTATGCTATATAAATTTACTTTATAAATGTAGTAGTACATTATGAACTATTTTTTTTCCAAAAAATAAAAAATAATGTTAGTGGTGGACCCTTATTATTAAAGGGGTATGAAAAATAGAGAAACCGATTCTTAGACCTACTAAATATGCATAAAAAATTTAATAACAATCGGTCAAGCCGATCAACACGAGAACATATATAAAAAATCCTTCTAGTTAAAAATTGTTTGCCAAACAGTTTGTATTTACTCTTTAAATCTAAATTCTCGAGAGTCCGGAACACAGTTAAAAACAGTTCACTATCACAAGTTTGTGATAGAGAACGTGTGTAGTGCTTGTGTATTGTGGTGGAGGTTTGTGCATGTGTTTTTACGAAACACGTATGAAAACAGATTGTCCACTCTACATTTAGCATTACATATATGTATATATTTTCTATTTTACTTCATCGCTAATTATAGATAAATAATTTCATAATTACTTTTCTAGCCGTGTGGTATCCGGCTAAGTAGAATAGTACCAACCTCATTTCTTACCGAGGTGTCGTAAAAGGCGACTAAGGTAAGTCGACCCGCCGTGTGGTATCCGGCTGAGTAGAATAGACCACCCTCATTTCTTACCGAGGTGTCGTAAAAGGCGACTAAGGTAAGTTGACCCACCGTGTGGTATCCGGTTTAGTAGAATAGACCACCCTCCTTCTTACTGAGGTGTCGTAAAATAAGACTAAGGTAAGTTGACGTCAGGCAGGCGGCCGGTCATAAAAATGCAGCCAAATCATGTTACAGCATGTTAATAACATGTTGTGCCGACCCCACTTAGAGTGGGATAAGGACAAGTGGATTCGAATTTCATAATTACTTTTGTATTATGGATCTCCACAAAGTAATGCCTACTTCTATAAATTATTTAAGGCACATAATTTTTAACGGGGAAACATTGATGCCTGTACAGGGTTTGAACTCTGGGCTCGTGAAATTACTTCCAAATACAGGACAAGCTGTACACACAATACCAGTAAAATGTCCACATTTATATATTGTTTTTTTCCTGTTTCTTGGATAAAAACGGGAATTAATACATCCCATATGTTAGTCTGAATTAAAAGCTTAAATTTCATCAATATCAATAGCCGATCAGCTATCTTTTTAAAGTAATACACAGACTGCATTCAAAATTGATTGATTTGAATAAATACACTGTTAGAGTGATTGTGTTGGATCCATTTTTCCTAAGTACGAGTTTCTTATCTTGCTCGTTTGTTGATAAGAAATGGAAATGCGAACTGTAACAATGCGTGTTATTGAATTGTTACGTCTTTATAATAAAACGAGCCTCTATATTGTTTTGAGCGTTTTGTAATACACGTCTCGCTATGTTTTCTTATCATATGCGTTTAAGTAGAATAGAACACTCTCATTTCTTACCGAGTTGGCGGAAAAGTTGACTAAGGTACGTCGACCTGCCTTGTGGTGTCCGGCTGAGTAGAATAGATCATACTCATTACTTATCGAGGTGTCGTAAAAGACGACTAAGGTACGTCGAACTGCCGTGTGGTGTCCGGCTGAGTAAAATAGACCACCCTTTGTTACCGAGGTTTCGTAAATTACGACTAAAGTAAGTTGACGTCAGGCAGGCGGCCGGTCGTAAAATAACTGGCCAAATCATGGAATGAAATGTTTATAACATGTTGTCCAACCCCACTTAGAGTGGGATAAGGGTAGGAGAATGATGATGACGAAAGGCTTACGATTGAAATGAAATGCCTTTGAATGTTTCAGTATTAAACAATTAGTACATGGGTGACCGAGCCTAGCTCGGTATAAAAAAATGCAATAAAAAAAAAAGAAAAAGTTATCTGTTAACGATCCTGGTATTCTGAATTTAAGACCGCCCGTTACCCAAATAAGCTATCGTGAATTTCAAATTGGCAGCGCAATCAACCTTTGCTTTCTCATAAAATTGTAGCTGTTTTTTCAGTGTCCGAAAACAGGGATAAATCAATTTTTTTTTAAATAAAACTAGCTAGATCGACTACACCCTCTATATGCCGAATTTCATCAAAATCGTTGGAACCGTTTCCAAAATTCATTGACATAGATTTATTTATTTTGTGTGGTAGCCCAGCGGTAACACCATGCGCCTCTTTTGAGGAGGTCTAGGGTTCAAACACGGGCAGGCACCAATGAGTTTTCTAATAAAATTTATGTGTCTAATCGATAATTGCAATTTATCACACGCTTTTCGGTGAAGGAAAACATCGTGAGGAAACCTGCATATCTCTAGAGAATTCTGGGGATATGTGTAGCCTACCAATCCGCATTGGAGCAGCGTGGTAGGTCTTAGCTCCAATCCTTCTCTCCAAAAAAAAAACGGAGAGAAGAGGCCTATGCCCAGCAGTGGGATAGTAACAGGCCGTTATTTACTTATACATATAGTTAGAAAAAAGTAAAAAAAGCACATGTATAAAGGCAGACTTATCCCTAAAAGGGATCTCTTCCAGTCTACCTTTGAGTAATAGAAGGAAAAGGACAAGAATTGAAGAAGAAATTAAATACGGGTAATATATAGAAAAAGAAAAAGTTTATATAAATTTAACTATTTAATCTATTAATTAATTTTGGTAAAATATATAGGTAAAAAGATGCTACTAATATATAATTACTTAAATATCCTAGTCTGTAATTTAAATACCGAAAGGGTAAGAGATTTGCGGATTGATACTGGTAAATCATTCCACAGCTTAACACCTTGAAAGCTGAATGATCTCGAGTAAGTCAGCGAGGAGCATTTACGGAAAGAAGGATCTAAGGTATTTATAGATCTTAGCCGGCCACATCCTACATCCGACGAGAAGTTCAATCGCGTTTTAAACGACATAATGTAAATAGGAAAATGATGAAAATGATGAATGTAAATAGTCATCATCCTCCTGCCCTTATCCCACTCTAAGTGGGGTCGGCACAACATGTTATAAACATGTTGTCATATGATTTGGCTGCGTTTTTATGACCGGCCGCCTGCCTGACATCAACTTACCTTAGTCGTATTTTACGACACCTCGGTAAGAGAGGGTGGTCTATTCTACTAAACCGGATACCACACGGTGGGTCAACTTACCTTAGTCGCCTTTTACGACACCTCGGTAAGAAATGAGGTTGGTCTATTCTACTCAGCCGGATACCACACGGCGGGTCGTCTCACCTGAGTCGCCTTTTACGACACCTCGGTAAGAAAAGAGGGTGGTACTATTCTATTCAGCCGGATACCACACGGCGTGACATAATGTAAATAGTATTAAGAAATATATTTTTAAAATAGCAACCGCCGAGTTTCTTGCTGGCTCTTCTCAGTAGGAACAGCTTTCCGAACCAGCAGTAGAGTTGACGATTTGAAAAGCACTTGCTTACAAGTTTATTTGAATAAAGAATATTTTGAATTGAATTGAAAAATATATCGTTCAAGGTCAAGGAAGAAGGAAGGTCATTAACTCATTTAAATATTAAAGATTTAATCGTAAACATGCAGTAAATACATTGGACATGTTTCTATTTATATAACAGTGTAATAACAGAAATGGTGACGCTATTTTTCTCAAACTAAATAAAGAACACTGGCTCCCGCCTACGTGCTTGAGTCGCTACACTGTCTGCTGCAAATGGGTCATAAATAGCTGATAATTTTATAAATTGGATTTAACACGGTAAGAACTTGGATATATTGGTCACAAGGTATACTTGCGACTATGTTTGCGACAAGTTAAAGAGTTAAAATGCCTTGTTTTGCTATAATCCACGAAGTACATAGAAAATATATATAATGCTAAATGTAGTTGACTACGCCATGTGGTATCCGGCTGAATAGAATAGTACCACCGTCATTTCTTACCGAGGTATCGTAAAAGGCGACTAAAGTAAGTCGACCCGCCGTGTGGTATCCGGATGAGTAAAATAGACCACCTTCTTTCTTACCGAGGAGTCGTAAAATACGACTAAGGTAAGTTGACATCGGGCAGGCGGTCGGTCGTAAAATACGTAGCCAAATCATGTGACAACATGTTGTGCCGACCCTAATTAGAGTGGGATAAGGGCAGGAGGATGATGAAGCTAAATGTAGTTGACTATCCGTTTTCATACCCGATACATGCAGGAATCGTTAAAACATACACAAACCTCTATCACCGCCACCACAATACACAAACTTCGGATATTTTTTTTATTAAAAAAACAAATATCGATGAAATTTGGCACAATTATTCCTTATACACCGGAATAACATATAGGCTATAGAAATCAAGTTAATACTACAGTAACAGGCAGACATTGAAAAGCGCCATCTATTATCAACCTATCACGCGACAACAGTCCACGCAAAAGAAGTTGCGGGTAACAGCTAGTTCTCAATTATGCTATATGGATTTTTCCAGGAAAACCGAGAATTTTTCTTAAATGTTACCTCGGTGTAAAAGAGATAATTGTGCTAAATTTTATCAATATTGGTTCAGCGTATTAGCCATGAAAACGTAACAGACAGACAGCGTTTATAATATTAGTATCGATTTCTTTCTATAGTGCAAAATGTTGGCGAGCTCTGCCATCCAACGTGCTGCCAATGTTTGTTTTTTATTTAGAATAGACACGTGTCTACATTTTAGCTTTCCCCTTCGTAACCTTAATGAGAAAATAATTGAGCACTCACTCGTTGCCAATTACGCGGATTATTCGCAATTTCGTCTGCTACAAATGAAATAGAAAAAGACAGTATTAAATGTATAAAGACCATTTCATGAGAGCTGATAGTGATTTCATTAAAATATCAGAATTATCATTTGTGATAAAAATTATTTATATGAAACCTTTATTTAAAACATCTTTATATGAAACAGATTTTATACGATAAAAAAACAAAACATATTTAACATATTATATATTCTCCCCTTCTTATTTTATATCTAGGTGAACGCATCAATTAGTTAAAATCGAGTCCCTTACTTTACGACAAAAACTTACATTTAAAGTATTGACCTAATGAAGTCAAACCTAAGTAATAGTTCGCAAGATTGTTTCTAGTGTGTCATGTCTAAAAGGCTGCATATTCTTTTAAATCTACTAATATTATAAATGCGAAAGTTTGTCAGTATGGTTGTATGTTTGTAACTCTTTCATGGCGAATCCGCTGAACCAATATCGATGAAATTTGGCACAATTATTCCTTATACACCGGAATAACATATAAGATATAGAAATCCTGTTAATTGTACAGGAATGGGATGACATTAAAAAGCGCTATTACTATCAACCTATCAGGCGACAACAGTCCACGCAAACGAAGTTGCGGGTAAAAGTTAGTTATATACAAGCTTTAGGGGATCCGTGTAACATCTCTTCCTATCTACAACACAGTCCACTTTAAACTTCTAGAAGATGCGACTTAGACTTTTTCGCCGCTGAACCAGCGTCTTTAGATAGACCTTTACGATGAACGTGCAAAAATTGTTTCAATGCGCTCATATATAATGTTCATTACATAATTTATTTTAAGCGCAATCTTTGAATACCAAAAACAAAATCGCTTTTCCGTGTGTGTCTTTTTGTTTGCTGGCAATGTCGAAATTAAACCGCATATTTCAATGTGTTAAATTAAGGGTTGGAAACTTAAGAAAATACATAAATTGCTGGAGTAAAAAACCATATACATGTGTTTCTGTATTTACCTACTTACCTTAGTCGCCTTTTACGACACCTCGGTAAGAAAGAGAAGTCTATTCTACTCAGCCGGATACCACACGGCTAACTTGACCAACTGAATTATGACTCAGATATTTCGTACGTTTGTTGTTGTTGTTTTTCATTGATCTTTAGCAACTCATTATTATCCTTATTTAGTCAGTTTATTCGAGCGTCATCAATGAATTTCCCTGACGTAGATCTCCTTAGGGGGGTAATTTACAAACTCATTTTATTAGGGCGGTAAATAAAAAATAACTGGCCAAATCATGGAATGATTTGGCCAGTTATTTTACGACCGGCCGCCTGCCTGACGTCAACTTACCTTAGTCTTATTTTATTTAATTAAATCAAAAAAATTAAATAAATATATTTTTTAAGTCACAGAAGTTTCATTTTTACTACCAAAAATTTTATTTTTTACCCTATTTGGGGTAATTTACCCCGGGTTCCCCGACCGCTGTTTTTAAATAATCCTCAACAGTATAGTAGGCTTTTTGTATCAGCCTCTCTTTAATAGTGTTAAATCTTACCTGGTGAAGCTCAGGTGCCTCGATGCCAATATCTCTGGCAACGTGCCCCACAAAGTCTGGTGTAGGTCCCTGACAGGAGCACCCCACCAGCTGGCGTGCCAATACCGTACCGTCGACGACACGCAGCATCTGACGCCTGTGCCAGAAGAACATGTTTAAATTACAATAGTCAAATTCAAATTATACTGTACTAGTGGCAATACGTGTTTTTTCCCTGAACACGAAAGAAACAAAGAATTTTTTATTCTACGCGTTAGCCTGGTGTATCTTTAATATTTAAATGAGTTAATCTTGTATGTATAAATTAACATACAAGATTAAATCATTGAAATATTAAAGATATATGTAGATATAGCTTGCTTAGACCCTGTACAAGATAGTAATGACTAAATGTTACTAGTCATAAGAATTATATTTTTAAAAGAGCAACCGCCGAGTTTCTTGCTGGCTCTTCTCTGTAGGAACAGCTTTACGAACCAGCAGTAGAGTTGACGATTCAAAAGCACTTGTTTACAACTTTATTTGAATAAAGAATATTTTGAATTTGAATTTGAATACCAGGCTAACGCGTATATATATATATATATATATATATATATATATATATATATATATATATATATATATACACATACGCAATATATAAACAAGTAGTGTTGCGATAGCCGATGGGTAACGGGTGGACTGAATATGTTCGAAACTCGAGTTCGAATCTCACATTCAGCACCTTCTTCCTTTTTTATTTTTTGTTACATTACAGAGCAAGGCCACTGCTCAACACCACTCCAACAGATTAGCTGCAAGTGTAACAGACAAACAGAACGAGGACTCGCGCATGTCTTAGTATGTAGGATGTAGACAACTCTGTAAGAAAAGGTGGTGGTGGTGTAGGTAAAGGTGGTACTATTATATTCAGCCGGATACCACACGGCGTAATTTGCTTATGATAGTATAACAATTTAAGTAGACTCCAATATTACTGATTGGTATTTTTGGTACCATCACGTCAGTACTGCGATAACTTACCCTTTAGCTAAGCATGGTGATTATTGGGTAATTTCATAGTGACATTAAATAGTAAACTACGATTGTTTGAGACAAGGACGCATAGAACAAAAAAATCAAAGTGCGTGGGACTTGGCACAAACAAAAACGCTAAGAACGTGACTTGTATGTAATTCCTGCCAACACACCCACTTACGCCTTGGCTACATTAGCCGGCTACGGCGAGTATTCGGGCTACGGCAATATATGTGACCGGGTACATAGTTACAACGCGATGTATTCGGGCGCAGACGATGTAGCATCGGGCCACTGTCGGTAAACTGGCGCGCATCAAAGAGATTTGTCGCGACAACATTCGCTTGAGTGGCCACACTTACAACACTTCATTGTCGTCCAGACTTTGAAGTGGGACGACAGACGCAGCAAACTCAACGACGAATATACTGAATATTCCGAATCTTCGCTAATGTAGGCAAGAACATCGTGTGTGGCCGATACACGATGTTTTGCGCGCCAACGCGACACGAATCTTCGCGCGCTAATAATGTAGCCCCGGCGTTACAGGCATAAAGAGTTATTGACATCATTTTTTATGGCCGTCAGAACACTATTCAAATGTCAGAGGCGATGCAAAACACGCCTACCATGAGAAAAGCCAAGACACAATCAACCTATCCATCATGTTCATTGTTAACGCATTCCAGTAAAATGTTATGCTAATAAAGGTCAAGGGGGATTAGAAACAAAGGAATTTATTACATTCGATAGCTACTGGAACAAGCTATAAATATTCATATTTACATATAAACATGTACTTATTAATGTATAGTACCTGGTTGACCGAATCTTGCTCAGTAATTTTTACAAAATAATAAAAAGAAACTTCAAAAAAAAAGAAAAAAATAATGGGGCTGTTGGAGCTCGATCTTAGGTATTTCGAGCCCGCCCGTTCCCCGCACAAGCCACGCTGACTTGACATTTTACGGCAAAAATAGTGTTTTATATTCAATGTAAATTTTACTGTTTTAATCCCCAAAAACAGGGATAAAACGTTTTTTTTTTTAAATAAAACCAACTTAGGTCAATTTTTCTCCCCCAAAACCCCCTACATGCCGAATTTCAGGAAAATCTTTGGAGCCGTTTCCGAGATTCCGAAAATACACATACACACATATATATATACAGTCTTTTCTATTCAATGTAAGTTGTAGCATTTTTTTTGGGAAAACAGGGATAAAACGACATTTTTTTAAATCAAACTTAGCGAGATCGATTTTTCTCCCGATTTTCAACCCTGTAGGTATTTGGTATAATAGTCCACAATACATTTAACATTATATATATTTTTAATTTACTTTATGGCGAATTATAGCAAAATAAATTTTATTATTACATTTTTTTATGAATCCACCGTGTGGTATCCGGCTAAGTAGAATAGACCACCCTCATTTTTTACCGAGGTGTCATAAAACACGATTCTGTCGTAGTTTTGTTGAAGTTGTCGTCAGGCAGCTGGCCGGTTGTAAAATACGTAGCCAAATCATGTGACAACATGTTTGTAACATCTTGTGCCAACCCCGTATGGGATAAGGGTAGGAGGATAATGATACTTTTTATTATGAATCTCCGCAAAATAACGACTAATTATTTAAATACATTTCTGTAAACGAATAACTGCTTTATACTTACTGATTGTTTATAAACAATGTAATAATTTATTGTTAACGCACACTATATACAATAACACGATATAATAGGAATACCACAATTCCGTTCCGAGATGCACTTCTCTTGAATGACGAACAAAGAATGAATGTCACTGAAACGTTTTATCAATAGGAAGACTCAACCGGAAACAACACGTCACAGTGTGGGTACCATTTTAATCAAAAAGGGCGCGATACTCTTGTTTCATGACTGTGTTGCTATAAAATACAAAGCGGAAGTCAATGGCGACAACATTATTCCGAACCAATGTTACTTCTCAAGCAACATAAATTTAGTATTCAAAAAGGTCTGTAGTTCATGGAGGTAGGTAATCGTTTGAAAAATCGATAATATACATACGAATATTATAAAAGCGAATGTCTATCTGTCCATATTGATGAAATTTGGTACCATTGAAGTTCATATACAAAGTTAAAATTCAAATTATTCTTTATTCAAGTGGACTATTTACAGTAATTATGAATCGTAAAATGTTTTTAAAGAAGCTACCACTCGAAAGCGGAAGCGGCAAATCTTTTGAAAAAAAAATTTACAAGATAAAAAAGCTAAATAAAACTATAAAAAAGTAAAGTAATGATTTGTTACTATCCTGCTATACTTTTGGGCATAGTGGAAAAACTCAGTGTGTGCTAGTGGTTTGAACCTGTGGCCTACAAATATATACTCGTAGCATAAAAAAATGCGTTTTCTCCCACTTAGCCGGATACCACACGATATACATTGACTATCTCTTTACAAAAAAAATTATCAAAATCCCATACTTGATAGTAATATGAAATCGAACAAGATGCACCTTTATCTACTTTAATTTTTTTACTTCCCGTATATACTACGTTCTTTTTTTTCCAATTTTGGTTATACCTCAAATCTTAGACTTGGATTATATTTAAATTGCCGAAATATAAGAACTTAAATACACCGTTTCACTATCCAAGTTATATGAAACACTAGCTTTTACCCGCAACTTCGTTCTCGTGGACTGTTGTCGCGTGATATGTTGATAATAGAAGTCGCTTTTCAATGTCATCCTATACCTGTAAAATTAACAAGATTTCTATAGCCTATATGCTACTCAACTGTATAAGGAATAAATGTGTTAAATTTCATCGATATTTGTTTAGCGGATTCTTCGTTACATAATAACAAACATACATCCATACTCACAAACTTTCGTATTTATAAAATTAAATAAATAAATATATGTGACACTTACACACACGGTCTTCCGTCCCCAAAGTAAGTAACTTATTACTTGTGTTATAGTAGACATAGGACTGGTGAACATATACTTAGGTATATATTTTCTAAATACATATATATACCGAAGACTCGAAGACCGACAAATTCATTTATTGAAAATGTTGGTCCTCGGCGGGAATCGAACCCGCGACCCGTGGAGCTGAAGGCAGGGTCACTACCCACTGCGTCAACGGGCCAGCCAAATACTATATTAGTAGTATAGGATTTGTAAACAATTTTGAACGTTTCCACTTTATTCATTCATAAGTGCAAATATATTTAGATTTACCCATATCTGGCGATGGAAATATGAGATATACGAGTTCGTGGTTGACGTAACCATTTACAGGTGCCAAGACTCTACAGCGAAATTTATTTAATTCTTTAACATGTTAAAGACATGGAGGAAAAATAGACCTCTTTAAAAGATCACAGCGCGAGATTAGCGCGTTCAAATAATCAAACAAACTCTTCAGCTTTATATATTACACACTAAAGATACAGTTACAGATATTCGGCCTCTGCGGGGATTAAACCATGGAGCGAAGGCAGCCCTTGACGCCAATAGGCCAATCAGAATTTGAAAGACGCGAGGTCAAATATAATACCATACAATATCAAGTCAAGAAACTCAAGAAAAAGGTATATTGATTTCACATTAAGATTTAGTCCCAAATCTCCCTGACACAAATACACAAATACGTCTTGCCTTATACGTTTTATGTAAGCCATTCGCGGCTTCGAACATTCCGAAATGAGTTAGTATTAGGGATGTGACTTCGAGTACAAAATATCGATTAATACATAATCGATTTTTTTCTCCTTTAAAACAAATCGATTATTAAAAAATCTATTAATTTGTATCAAAATAATCGATTTTTTTAAGAGTATTTGAACATTTCCCTTTTATTAATATTTGATTGGCTAATTAAAGTGAAAAATTACCAAAAAATAATATCAGATGCGCTGTTTGTGAAATTAGATCAAAATGTGTAGTTTGGCTACATTAGTTCCATCCAACAATGCATATGTAATCTTAAAAAACAAGAAAAAGAGTAGGTAGAAAAGAAAAAGGATATACTTAAAATAATCGATTTAAAAAAAAAATGATTTTTAATTAATGTATAGAAACCGGCTATACTCACGTGTTATTTTATCGGAAGAGCCCGACTAGTTTCCGCCGCGATAACTCCGCGTAAAGAGCTCATGAATAAGAGCCCCGTATGGGCTTGAAACTAGTCGGGTTCATCCGATAAAATAACACGTGAGTATAGCCGGTGTCTATACATTAATTATGAATTCCACTCACGATTGTTGAAATTCAAAAATCGATTTTTGAAGAAAAATATCGATTATTAAAAATCGATTTTTGATGAAAAAAATCGATTATTAAAAATCGATTATTTTTTGAAATCCCTAGTTAGCATACCAATAAATTGAAAAGGGCATTTTTTTCTTGAACTATGCTTATATTTTTATGGAATGTTGCGTGCGATTATTCGATTCTCGCAGGGGACTTAATGTAATGAGGGATTTGAATACAAATGCTCGTTTAAATTCAACGAGCCTCGTAATATTGTGACTTGGGTTTGTTGATAACAAAATATTAACTACACATGTTATATAGCCGTATGGTATCCGGCTGAGTAGAATAGACCACCCTCATTTCATACCGAGGTGTCGTAAAAGGCAAGTAAGGTAAGTCGGTCCGCCGTGTGGTATCCGGCTGAGTAGAAAAGACCACCCTCTTTCTTATTGAGGTGTCGTAAAATATGACAAAGGTATGTTGACATCAGGCAGGCTGCCGGTCGTAAAATACGTAGCCAAATCATGTTGGTAAGAAAGAGGGTCGTCCATTCTACTCAACCGGATACCACACGGTGGGTCACCTTACTTTAGTCGCCTTTTACGACACCTCGGTAACAAATGAGGGCGGTCTATTCTACGCACCGGATACCACACGGCGGAAGCGAAATAAAGCTTGTGTTATTTAATGGAAAAACAAAAATGAAATTGCGATTATCAAAACCGTAACAGACAGACTTTCATAATTATATTATGTCTATGGACCATCTATTTAGTTCGTGGATCAAAACCTACGCAACTTTTTTGCTCGTTAAAATACAAACATATGTCCTAACTGCTTCGGTCGTTCAGACGATTTGCAAAGGTGAAATAGTCGTTTGTCCGGTTGTGTATAAATAATATGGAGTCATATTATGCACTTTGAATATTTATCTATATACAAAATGGTAGCGACGATGCATCTTAAATGAATTCACTGATTCACTTAAAAGTATAAGATGACTTTGGCATAATTGATTTATAGACGTAGGCGTTACTTTGCGGAATTCCATAGTACAAAAGTTAGATTAGAATTATTTTACTGTAATTCGCGTTTGTTAAGAGAATATATGTAATGATGCAACATTCAAAATCGTACTACGTACGTAATCGTAAGCAACGTTTAGTGATACATGTGGTGACTTGTCCTGCATGTATAAGGTATGTAAATTTTTACTGTTTCATACATTTGTTTGCATAATTCAATCACTTAAATATAGTTTTATAGTTTTGTCTCCCTCGCACTTGTTGTCCCACATTTTAGTCTCTCGGTCAAGGTTATGCATTACATATCAATTAGTATGGAATTGGGTACGGTCATTCACGATTCTATATCAGTTATCTATTATACAAAACGTAAAATAATTCCTGTGCACGAGTCGCCGGCAAAAGCTAGTCGTTAATAAGTGCGATTATCCTGCATTTACAAGATATGAGAACCGATTTTTTCTCCTACACTCAGTATGACATAGATTTTTTAAACGCGGAATATTGCAAAATAATTATATCTTGACTTTTATACTCATAACTGTACGGAAAATCAACCGATTTTTACGGCATTTTATGAATAAGAAGCATTAAACATGTAAATAAATAATAAACAAATGTATGGGACACCTACATACACGGTCGTCCTTGCCCAAAGTAACTTAATACTTGTGTTATGGTAGACAGACAACTTGTGAAAATATACTTATATATTTTTTACATGCATACTTAAATACAAATATACACCCAGGCTTAAAGACCAACAAATTCATTTATAGAAAATGTTGGCCTTCGGCGGGAATTGAACCCGCGACCCGCGGAGCTGCGGCAGGGTCACTACCCACTGCGCCAACGGGTCAGTCAATACATATACTTACAATTCGCGTGTTAGAATGTATGCTGTTAGATACATAGCATGACGGAAGTAGGAAGAAGGAATTGAATGTATATTTTAATAATAAATAAATTATACATCGGTAATCAGGTTGCCGCGTTGTGGAGCGGTGACTCAACATCCATTGTTATTACAAAAAAATGAAATTATTTTGCTATAATCCGTGATTTATTAAATAGAAAATAATTTATAGAAGCAGGCGAGGCAGACGCGCTAATCTCAGGAACTACTGAAAAATTCTTTCAGCGTAAGATAGTCCATTCATTGAGGAAGACTATAGGCTATATAACATCACGCTAAGATGAATAGGAGAGGAGCGGCAATAAAAAAAAGTACGAAAAAGGCAATATTTAAAGCTTTCCTTGCGTGCGCTGAGTAAACGGTAATAGTTATTCAAAAATCATTTATTACAAAATTGTTCCTTTCTAAAAGTTCTAAATAAAAGTCCGCGACAGCATATGTCTAGCTCAGTAATTCTCAACCTTTTTTTTGTTGCGGCACACATTTAACGATTTCAAAATTTAGCGGCACACAAAGAAATAGTTTATGACAAAAATTTTAAATATACGAAATAAACTAATATATACTACAATAATAACTAAACGTTTATTAAGGGATTAATTACAAGCTAATAATAAAAATATTTTTCTTCTTAAATGTCTTAAATATATATTTGCAAAATTTGGCGGCACACTTTTGAAATTTGGCGGCACACAAAAGTGCCGCGGCACAGTGGTTAAGAATCACTGGTCTAGCTTGTAAGGTTAACGCAATTTAACCATTTTTATGGTTATCAAAATACTATATTACGGTTTTAATCTTTCCACGCAGGCGGAGCCGCTGGCGATTGCTAGTCAGTTATAAAAACGGATATTTCACTCTACATTTAGGAGTTCCGTCCTCCGGAGCCAATCCTAGGAGCAGCATTCATGCTTATCATTAATAAAAAAATCGTAATATCATATATGCATTCAAATTTAAAAAAATCAAAATATTCTTTATTCGAATAAACTTATAAACAAGTGCTTTTGAATCGTCAACTCTACTGCTGGTTTGGAAAGCTGTTCCTACCGAGAAGAGCAAGTAACTCGGCGGTTTTTCTTTTAAAAATATAATTCTTAAAGTATTAAGAATTATATTTTAAAAAGAAAAACCGCCGAGTTACTTGCTCTTCTAAATAGTAATTTACATTAAGTTGCTACTGTCTTGTACAGGTTCAAAGAGAGCTATATCCACACATTCCTATCTTCTAAATCGGGACTGTACCAGTATATACAATTTGAGCTTAATCGGATGAATGATTTGACGCTGTTATAGCATGAAAACTAACAGCCTATCAGTTAAACTGACTAAATTGACTGGCCCGTTGGCGCAGTGGGTAGTGACCCTGCCTTCGACTCGATTCCCGCCGAGGGCCAACATTTTTTATATATTAATTTGTTGGTCTTTGAGCCTGGGTGTCTATTTGCATTTAAGTATGTATTTAAAATTATGTATGTATATTTTCACCAGTTGTCTGTCTACCATAACACAAGTATTAAGTTACTTACTTTGGGAACGGACGACCGTGTGGGTAAGTGTCAAAAAGAGAAAGAAAGAAAAGAAATATGGTATTACTGGTATAGAAATATGGTATCGCTGGTATTTACTTAATACGTTTTATTAAATCTTTACAATGAATACCTGAGTGTCCGAGCCTTGTTTTTTTTAAAGATATAAAAAAAAGCAATTCATCATGCTCTTATCCCACTCTAAGTGGGGTCGGCACAGCATGTAAATAACATGCTGTCACTTGATTTGGCTGCGTTTTTACGACCGGCCGTCTGCCTGACGTCAACTTACCTCAGTCGTATTTTACGACACCTCGGTAAGAAATGAGATTGGTCTATTCTACTCAGCCGGATACCACATGGCGGGTCGGCTTACCTTGGTCGCCTTTTACGATACCTCGGTAAGAAATGAGGGTGGTACTATTCTATTCAGCCGGATACCACACTTTATATATATATATAAAAATATATATATAAAGAAATGGCATTAAAAACAAAAAAGAATGCGCCGATGACATGTGGGACTTAACCCCGGGTATTTTAACTTTTTTAGTTATTAACAAACATACATCCATACTCACAAACTTTCGCATTTATAATATTAGAAAGCTTAAGGTCAAATAAGTATGCAACTTATTTCGCAGTCTGCGATAAAATTCTTACAAATAATTTATTGACGCTAATTATTTCAATTTCAATTAATTACATATTTTATGGTAAATGTGAACTGTTACAAAGAGACACGTAGAATCCACAATTGAACATAGAGTTATACTGGAATAGAAGGACTCATAGACAGGTCTGGAAGTAAATATAAAAATAACTAATGAGAGGGAAGATTAGATTTGTATACGCCGTATATATCTCTGTCTAACGCCGTGTGGTATCCGGCTGAATAGAATAGTACCACCCTCTTTTCTTACCGAGGTGTCGTAAAAGGCGACTAAGGTGAGACGACCCGCCGTGTGGTATTCGGCTGAATACAATTGTACCACCCTCATTTCTTACCGAGGTGTCGTAAAAGGCGACTAAGGTAAGTTGACCCACCGTGTGATATCCGGTTTAGTAGAATAGATCACCCTCTTTCTTACCGAGGTGTCGTAAAATACGACAGAGGTAAGTTGACGTCAGCCAGGCGGCCGGTCGTAAAAACGCAGCCAAATCATGTGACAGCATGTTTATAACATGTTGTGCCGACCCCACTTAGAGTGGGATAAGGGCAGGAAGATGATGACTTATCTCTGTCTAATCACACATGCTCCGATAAATATGGCACGTTTTTTAATTTAAAAACTGCTTAGAACATTATTAGGTCTGTGTTTATTTATTACACCTTCAAAATGACGTTTACTCCCTACGCATGCGCAAAAAAAGATAAACGATAAACCGCATTTGCTTTGTCTTTATTATAACATTTCAGGCTGACTTCCTTACTCTAATGCGATTTCCACGGTTTTCATGAAATTCAGCATGTGCGGGGCTTTGGGGGGCAAGATATCGATTTAGCTAGGTTTCATTTTAAAAATTGTTGTATTACTATTTTCTGGCATTGAAAAAATGCTAAAATGTACAATTGAATAAAATGATATTTTAGCTATCAAACGTAATGCTATGATAGCCCGATCGGTAACGGGCGGACCAAAAACCTAGGATCAAGTCCCACATGTCAGCAGCGCCTTATTTTTTTTTTTTACTTTATTTATTTTTAAAAAAAAATTACCGATCAAGGGTCCCACGTTTTTTTTTTAATTTCACGAATTAGAAATATGTAAATGGCTATATATTGTGTGATTTAATAGTACATTCACAATAACAATTATTATTGCATGTAAATTAACTTTCAACACGTGTGGATCTAATTATAATTACAAAACTTAAGGTCAAACTAATTAAACGATTTAAATACACTGTTAAATATATTTTTTAGTTCCAGAAAGACATTCTTCACAAAAAAAGTGTGAATCATTGTAATATTATATGATTTATAGAAGCAATCGTTACTTTGCGGAATTTCATAGTACATAAATATTTACCTGCGCCTGTGTGATTAGACAAAGTATACAAATCTAATCTTCAATCTCAAATATTTATTTGCTTTCTGTTCCTTATTTAGTAGTTTTTAGTGCCCAAATAAATGCCCAATAAAACCTAGATATATCTCCCCAAAAACCATTTCCGAGGTTCAGAATATATATACTACTAGCGGCCTGCCCCTGCTTCGCACGGGTATAAAATATATATCCCATGTCAGTCAGTGTAAAAAATGATTAAAATCGATCCAGTAGTTTTGAATTATTCATTACTGCCCGTGGCCCGCACGCGTTAAATTTGGAGTAAAACAATTTCCTTTCCCTATACCAAGAAGATTTCCTGCTATCTTTGGAATATCTAAACTCATATAGTACATTTTTACTTATTTACTTTTACATTTTCCCTATGTATTTTATTTTTACAATTAATTACAGAATGTCTTTAACAAACTCTTGAAGAGCGACATAGCTGTTAAAGTCGAAGTGTTATAGGGCGAAGCGCGGCGTCCTCGCAGCATTTCAAATCTGTAATATCTCCGAAAATGTTCATTTAAATTACATGCTGTAAACGGCCATATTGATCTATATTAAATCAACTATTTATTTAAGGTACTTAATTGGATAAGGATTAATGCTGTATTGTATAAAAATTGCTTCAAAAATATGGCATTATTTTTCGTAAAAGTAAATGACAAAAAATGCTATAGTGGGTTATAGAAAGAAAAGATAGACATATCCATAAGAGATAGACATATACCATCGCGGACTTTTCTGTAGACCTTTTCAAGATGTACAAATACTTAGTACATTATTTTGATAAATCTCGTAGGGTTTAGCCTGCGTTTGCAATATAAGCGGAATGTAATTATTTACAGAAACCTCAAAAATTACAGTATTTCTCTACTCCGTATTGAATGTTTTTATACGTACAAACCTTCCTCTGGAATCACTCTATCTATTAAAAAAACCGCATAAACAAACATAGGGATATAGGGACTTTGTTTTATAATATGTAGTGATTGTATTCACTAGGGTGGTACTATTCTATTCACCCGGATACAACACGGCGTCACAATGACAATTATTATTGCATGTAAATTAACTTTCAACACGTGTGGATCTAATTATAATTACAAAACTTAAGGTCAAACTAATTAAACGATTTTTTTAGTGTATAATGTATAATTGAATTTATACATTATATACAAAAAAGTGTGAATAGTATGTTGACGCAAACAAAGTCGCAGGTAGGTATATAAACATTATACATACTACTGTATCCTATAGGCACATTTTCCTGCAATTTGAACGTGAACGGGATGTGAACCCGCTGCATTAGGAGTCGGGGCGGCTGCATAGCTCTCGGCCAAGTGTCCTCGCGTCCCTCGCCGACTATACCTATGAATTCCATGTTCCTGGAACAAAGTTATACTTTTCTGTACTGATATACTGTACTATTACTGTAGCATCACAATATATATCACTACATAGTATAAAACAAAGTTGCATTCTTTATTTGTCCATATATCCCTATGTATGCATAAAACTTTAAAACTACGCAACAGATTTTGATGCGGTTTTTTTAATAGATAGAGTGATTCAAGAGGAAGGTTTGTATGTATAGTAACATTCAATACGGAGTAGAGAAATACTGTAATTTTTGAGGTTTCAGTAAATAATTACATTTTTTTCAGCTTACATTGCAAACGCAGGCTAAACCCTACGAGATTTATCAAAATAATGTACTAAGTATTTGTACACCTTGAAAAGGTCTACAGAAAAGTCCGCGATGGTGTATGTCTATCTCTTATGGACAACCCACAATAGCACTTTTTGTCATTTACTTCTTAAGAAAAATCATGCCTTATGTTCAAAGCAATTTTTATACAATACAGCATTATTCCTTATCCGATTAAGTACCTTAAATAAATTGTTGATTTAATATAGATCAATATGGTCGTTTACAGCATGTAATTTAAGTGAACATTTCGGAGATATTACAGATTTAAAATGCCGTGAGGACGCCGCACTTCGCCCTATAACACTTCAACTTTAGCAGGTATGTCGCTCTTTCAAGAGTTTGTTTAAATATATTCTGTAATTAATTGTAAAAATAAAATACATAGGGAAAATGTAAAAGTAAATAAGTAAAAATGTACTATACGAATTTAGATATTCCAAAGATAGCAGGAAATCTTCTTGGTATAGGGAAAGGAAATTGTTTTTCTCCAAATTTAACGCTTGCGGGCCACGGGCAGTAATGAATAAATCAAAACTACTCGATCCATTTTAATAATTTTTTTACACTGACTGACATGGGATATTTTATACCTGTGCGAAGCAGGGTAAGGCCGCTAGTATAGTAATATTTTATTCGTACGGAAAAATATCCATATGTATAAGACGAAATTCGATGTATATCATAGGCATACGAGAGGTCACAAAAAGCTTGTGATACCTGTGTCGCGACTCAGCAGAGTAAGCAACTTATTCGATTGTCTCGGTATTCGCTTTTACAATAAAATTCCGCAATCAATACTAGATCAGTCTACAGAAAGGTTTAAATTAAGTATAAGAGATATGCTTATACGTAAAGCATATTACAAAATTGAAGATTATTTGGATGATAGGAAAAGCCTGGATTTGAAAATCCTTTCAGCTTCATACAAGACTGCGGTTTAATAATGTAAAATTAAAAATGTTTAAAAGATTGACCGCCGAGTTTCTTTCTGGTTCTTCTCGGTAAGAGCGACATTCCGAACCAGTTGTAGCTTCATTAATCATATTGATCCTTGACGATTCAAAAGTGCTTGTAAGAGCTTATTTGAATAAAGATATTTTGATTTGATTGATTTGAATATTATAAAGAGGAAAAATTTGTATGTCATCATCATCATCTTCCCGCCCTTATACCACTCTAAGTGGGGTCGGCACAACATGCCATAAAAATGCTGTCACATGATTGGGCTGCGTTTTTACAACCAGCCGCCTGCTTGACGTCAACTTACCTCTGTCGTATTTTACGACCCTTCGGTAAGAAAGAGGGTGGTCTATTCTACTAAACCGGATACCACACGGTGGTTCAACTTACCTTAATCGCCTTTTACGACAGCGAAGTTAAGAAATGAGGTTGGTCTATTCTACTAAACCGGATACCACACGGTGGGTCAACTTACCTTAATCGCCTTTTACGACACCTCGGTAAGAAATGAGGGTGGTACTATTTTATTCAGCCGGATATCACACGACGGAAAGAGGAAAAATTTGTATGTATGTTAGTAATATTTTCACATAAAAACTACTGGACTGATTTCAAAAATTCTTTCATTGGAAAGCTGCATCTTAACTGAATAACATAGGCTATATAACATTTAAAAAAATAGGTCATAAAAAATCTTTCATCGCATGCGTTGCGGAAACTATTGATGATATATTAAACAAAAATAAATCAATAGTCCGACTTAGTAGACTTACCATTGCCATGAGATCGGTATGCAGGTATTACTACCGCGGGATATAACTAGTATTAAATACTTATATTAATACCTTTTTATATACTTTATTTATTTTTATACTTATATACTTTATTATATATTTTGTTTGTTTTTATACTTATATACTTTGTCATATATATTGGATACTTATGTAGACAACTAATTAACATTAAACGCCGTGGGACTGGCGCTAAATTTATTCGTAGCGTCACGTAGGCCACCGGCGACCGGCACTAAATTTGTTCGTAGCGTCATGGAGGTCACCGGTGACAAGCACTAAATTAGTTCGTAGCGTCATGGGAGTCACAAGTGACGAGCATAAAATTTCTTTGTAACGTTATGGGAGTCACCGGTATGGGCATAAAATTTGTTAGTAGCATCATTGGGGACATCGATGACTGGCACTAAATTTGTTCGTAGCGTCATTGGGGACATCGATGACCTGCACTAAATTTGTTCGTAGCGTCATTGGGGACATTGATGACCGGCACTAAATTTGTTCGTAGCGTAATGGGGATCACCGTTGACGGGAGCTAAATATGTTCGTAGCGTCATGGAGGTCACCGGTGTCAAGCACTAAATTTGTTTGTAGCGTTAAGGGGGTCACCAGTACCGGCATAAAATTTGTTTGTGGCATGATTGGGGACATCGATGACCAGCATAAAATTTGTGTTTGGATCAGGCGAACCGAACCAGAGACCATAGACTAAAATCAGGTTATAGTTCAGTTATCACACTGCTGACCAATAGACAAAAAATCCAGTACTAAATGCCCATAAATTTTAATTTTAAGAATTGTGTAAAAAAATCTTATTTATAATATTAATATATATTTCTTGGTATAATAAATATGGTAATCATTTGTAATAATATGTGTTACATCCTTTTAAATTATATTATTATTTAAATTTTGTATAATAATATTTAAGATATTACTAGATTAAGATTTATTATATTACTAGCTATCCATCTACACATTACTGTGCTGTGCCAAATTCGCCTCAATTTTTTTTTTCTCTGTATGAAGGTGTACAGAAGTTTTTTGCCTGTTTAGGGAATTTTTTGGTAGGTATTTCTTGAATTTAGATAATTTTTATAAAATGTATGATAGGATAATATTAATATTAAGATGTTAAACTAGAATCAGTTAAAGATCTGCAGAACAAAATGAATAATTCTGCAAATATAAAGCATGGCTTTTTAAAATCAATTTATTCCTACTTGGAGTTTATATTGATCAGAAATATTTATACAGATAGGTTAATGTAAGTAAAGTAAATAGCGGCCTGTTACTATCCCACTGTTGAGAATAGGCCTCTTTCTAAATACTATTTTATTACTTATGCTTCTTTGAGATTTATATACATAGATATTCATTATGGTAAATAAATTATGATTCAATTGTATAACCACACTATATTATATACAATAAACTGTATCTTATTAATAAACATAACACAATATATATAAGTACTAGCAGCCAGCTCCAGCTTCACACGGGTATAAAATATAAAGCCCATGTCAATCAGTGAAAAAAATGATTACAATCAAGTCAATCAATCAATCAGTAGTTTTGGCATTTTTCGTAAAAAGAAAATGACAAAAAAATGTGATTGTGGGTTATACATAAAACCTTTTCAAGGTGTATAAATACTTAGTACATTATTTTGATAAATCTTGTAGGGTTCAGCCTGCATTTGCAATGTAAGCGGAAAAAATGTAATTATTTACGACATCATAATAGAAACCTCCAAAATTAATTTAAAGTACAAAAAAATGTATTAGATCGCTGTGTGTGGCGTAATTGATCCTTGCCGGCCTTTGTTTAAAAAAAAAAGATATTACCTTTACCAAGCTTATATATCTTGGAAAATTGTATTTTTGCAAAAAGAAATATTAATTTATTTAAGCAGAAAACTCGCCGAAATAAAGTAATACTTGTGTTACCCCCGCAAAGACTAACATTGTTCCAAAAAAATGTTTACTGCATGACAATAACATTATATAATAAGCTCTCTGACGATTTAAAGAAACTGCCTTTTACCCAATTTAAAATTAAATTGTTTTATTACCTTTTGGAACTATGTTGTTACGATATCAATGAATTTTTAGTTAATTGTAGTATATAATGAGTTTCTTTTTGACATTTTTATTTGAATTTACATAATTTTATAATTTAATATTTGGACTGAACTATTTATATTTTATTATATTTTGACTGATTTTGTAATTTATGTAACTTATAAATTTATATTTTTGACATTTGCTGGAAACCTATGGCAGTTTATGGCTGTATTTAATTAATTTTAAGACCTTTATATGACCCATAATCTGCAAATAAAGAAGATTTGATTTTGATTTAAAGTCTTACTCTACGCCATATTAAATGCTATTATACATATCAACATTCCTCTTCAATCACTCTATCTAATAAAAAAAACTGCATCAAAATATGTTGTTTAGTTTTAAAGATTTATATATATGTATATAGTTTCCTATACCAAAAATTGTAAATTGTAAAAATAAAAGAGGCCTGCCTGGGATTTGAATCTGAACCGTCTATCAAGAGTCCTGTTGTCTCATGATTAAGCTATTAAACCTTAGCAGTATAGTTATCATCGTGAGGAAACCTGCAAATCTCTAGAGAATTCTGGAAATATGTGTAACCTACCAATCCGCACTGGAGCAGCATGGTAGGTCTTAGCAGTGGGATAGTAACAGGCTGCTACTTACTATAGCTATATTTAGCTTGAGGGTCTGTATAACACACAAAATACAGACCATAAATAAAGTTATTAACTTTCCGAAAGTAAAAGAATGTCCTACTCCGACACATTAATTGCTAAAATCAAAAATGCCATCTACAGAAAAGTAAATCATACTATATAATAGGAATTTTGGACTTAATATTTATTATAATGAATTTAAAAAGGACATATTTTCATGTACCTAAATGTTCACAAATCAGAAATTTAAAGTTCATGTTTCCAAGTGAATTGAAATGAAAATCACTTATAATTTCATATTGCATAATAATGTCACATGGCACAGATACAATATAAATAATTAAATTATATTGAAAATGGAACATTTTTATAACATTATCTAATATAATCTAATGGACTAAAATTGAACTTAATCTATAAAATCAAAAAGTAAATCTCTATTTTTATAAAGAAATACATTTCTTTTTATGTTTAAATCAATTTAGGGAAGGATAATAAAAATCAATAAGAATAATGAGAAATAAATATTCTCTATGCATTAAATTTAAATTAAAAAAAAAGAAATCTCTTTATATAATACGATTAACTGTAAACAGTTATACTTCTGCGAAGATTCTAGAGTTTGACTGCACTTAAATTTTATCTAATATCCTTATCTGTCATAACAAATGATTGCGTTCAACTGAAAATATAACAACATTTCCAGATTACATTATTTCGGATAGGAAACATTCTGGAACTTGAACGTACCTGAGGAGTATTACTAGCATGATGAAGAGAGCAATTAGGGCTCCAATCATGATGAATATATTTGGCAAGTCTGCCAAAATGA
The DNA here is from genome assembly GCA_947086495.1 of Morpho achilles. Classification (NCBI taxonomy): domain Eukaryota; kingdom Metazoa; phylum Arthropoda; class Insecta; order Lepidoptera; family Nymphalidae; genus Morpho; species Morpho achilles. The sequence continues at coordinate 13,810,995 of CAMTZB010000001.1, read as the reverse complement.
CTCCGCTTGTCCCCATTTTTAATCCTTCACAAATAGCACAAAGTAAATACGAAACACCTGACGATACTAACGACTAAAGAGCCCATTAGTTCACATCATAGTAACAGGTACAAAATTAAGCACATTTTATCTTCACATTTTAACACTGAATGGCGAATATCTTACGAATTTCGTCAACAATTCGCGAGCGGCTTTATTGCCCAATTGCTTTACGCAGTTGCAATAATTCACTATACCGATTGACCTTGCCGATAACGGATCGTTCTAAATGATGTTTTTATTGACTAAAGTCACAACAAAAACAATCATTGATCCTTTAAACAAGCGTAACACCACTCCGTGGAACGTAATTTGACAGAATGAGAATGATATGATATTCTAAATGACAGGCTGACAAGCTGGAAGTGAAGGTGAAGGATGGAACGAATAGATTGAAAATGATGATCGCATTGCGCGAATGAAGATTGCAAGCTTATTGTTAGAGCGAGACAAATTTTAATTAGCTTCTGTGAGTTAGAAAGAGAAAGAAAAATCGGTCTCTTTGTTAAACTATAACATACTAGGTGGCACCACAAACTGCGTTTTGTAACTTGTTTACTAGTTTTGGAAAAAGTTGTTAAATAATACGAAGTACACATTTTCGGATTTACGACGGACGGAATTATTTCTTTTATTTTCTTGTTTCTATGTAATCCGCTGTCACAGGAAATTTATGTAATGCAAATGAGTCTATTTGATTTTATACCTAATACAAGCAGGATTTGTAAATGGAACCACTTATCACCACTACCACCATTATACTTCACAATACTGACTAATACTACCACACAACTACCACAATGTGAACTATCGTTTTAGTTAAGTTTTAATTAATTAACCGTTCTAAGTTATTTCATGTCATGGCCTTAAATAAACGAAAAAAAAGATAGTCTTGCCAAACAAGTGAATGAAGCATTTTAAATATTCAATTTTAATGTGCGCCGATCATTCGCCCGTATGCGTCCCTTTTTGTTTCTGCATCCATAAATAGAAATGCTAAGCAGATTAGCCATGAAAGTGTAACAGACAGACAGATTTTCGCATTTATAATATTGACATGGATGTATTTAATGTCCTTTAAAATTCATTTAAACGAGTCCGGATTTTTTGTCTTCATCATAAACTGACACTTTAAAACAGAGGATTCTAAGATTTAAATTGTCTTGTGCATCTTACTTCTAGGGGATTCTAGTCCGTTTCACGTCTGCATACCCTATGTGGATGGCGGTTAAATTGCTACTTCTACTTCGCATCACTTAAAGATTACAGTATTTCTCGTAATTTATTTTTCCCGAACTACACTATCTCGATCGCTCGAAGACTATAAAGCTTTCTTATAAGTTACTTATACTTGTTGAGACTTACGTCAATATCGATTTTTATATTTTCTTTATGTATAAGGGTCATGCGATTCGCCGTGTGGTATCCGGCTGAATAGAATAGTACCACCCTCATTTCTTACCGAGATGTCGTAAAAGGCAACTAAGGTAAGTTGATGTCAGGCAGGCGGCCGGTCGTAAAATACGTAGCCAAATCATGTGACAACATGTTTAACATGTACCAACGCCACTTAGATTGGGATATGGGCAGGAAGATGATGATGATAAGGTTCATGCAATGTAAGAGGCTTTCGTAAGTCGAATATATTTTTGAGAGCTTTTGTAAATAGAGAAAGAGAGAAGATGTAAGAGAAATAGACTGTAATAGTCGAATGGTGAAGTTATGTGCTCCTTAACAGAAGTTTACGGGCTTAAACCTCAGACAGGTACCAGTCTGTAAATATTACAAAACAAAATCTTTAAAAGCTGTCTGTCTTTATGTGATTTATTTTCTCAAAATCTACAGAATGGATTTTTGTACAATTTTTACTAAAAATAATGCCATTCTTGAGGAAGGTATAGGTCAATAGTACATTGCGGTTGTATGTAAATTGACTGAAACATATATTTATGACACTGATTTCCACACGGGTGAATCCGCGAGCACAACACGTGAGAGATAAGTTTTTCTATTTAATATAAGTTTTGTGCCTAATTGTTATTTACTATTTATCACACGCTTTTTGGTGTACTTTATATCACACGCAAGCTATCTTTGAAGAATGCATGGGATATATGTAAAGATTGGCACATTGGCATAGCACGATGGGTAAAATCCGACCCTTCTCTCCAAAAGTACAGAGGAAGTCTATGCCCAACCGTGGTACAGTAACAGGCCGTTACTTTAAACGACAAATATGTTTACTAGCTGATTTATTTTGAAGCAAAGTAGCAATAACACAACATGAGTTCTGTCATTTGTATACGCTTGTATACACAATACAGAGTTTTAGGTTAATAGAAACCAGTCAACTTTAAAGTTATTTTTCATCATCTCGCTCTTACATATCGTTTCGCATTAACGATGTATAAAAATATTAAATAATCCTATTTAATGATTACCCTACAGGTACATTGGACATCCGGGACTACTACAATATAATTAATCATCAACAGCAATTTGTATGCAATGAATTTAACTGTATTTAAATAGAGATGGTATTCACCAGGATACATTTTAAAAATAAACTTTATTTTTTTTGCGTTTTAGGTTTTGCTGAATATTATTAAATTAAAAATAATAAACTTTAGCTAGTGATAATGACCTAACGACCTTTGCCGCAGCGACGCGAAGCTGCTATAAACCTAAGTAGTTTTTATACGTTAACTTAAATAAATCCAATATCCATTGGTTAGCCCGCCCACTGCGGTTGTCATGTACACAGGCCGACAGAAACTGTAAACAAAACCATCGATCGATATGTTTCCTTACATCAGGTAAAAGCGGTGCAGCTTTCGCCAAGGTAACATCTCTCGGGGGAAAAAAGTGAACGCGGAAATAATTTGACAGTGATTCAGGCGGGAAATGCGTCGTTCGTTCGGGAACGAATGAATAGTGTCGTGCTTCTGCATCGTTCGAAGTTCAAGCTGTGGAACAACGTGGCGTCCTGCATGGAGAAATGGTTCGATGATAAACGGCTGTGGTTATTTGGTAACAACCTGCCGTTATTACCGAGGAGGTTTGTTCTTATCTTGTCTTTTATAGTTTTCTTATCTGTGCCCTTTTTTATCTAACTTTTTTTTATTCTCGTTATGATTTTGTTATTTTTAAGTCGTAAGACTTGTTGCAATTGTTTTGCTTTTATTGTCTAAATTTCATTGAGAAAAATTTAAAAAAAGAATTTTAGTTTTATCTATCTTAATTTACTTTAACGCTAGTACTATACAAATCGTGCCTACGTGGAATTGTCCCAAGAATGTAGGCACCGTTTTTGTGTTGAATCGCTAAGCTGATTCTGTGTGCGAAAAAGTAGCCAGCCCTCTTGTCACCTGAAGAAGCAAATAATTGAGATGTTAAACGGTTAAAAATAAGGTATCCCGCTGAGTAGAATAGAACACCCTTATTTCTTACCGAGATGTTGTAAAAGGCGACAAAAGTAAGTCGCCCGCCGTGTGGTATTCGCATCAGTAGAATAGACCACCCTCATTCTTACCGAGGTGTCGTATAGTAAGACTAAGGAAAGTTCACGTCAGGCAGGTGGCCGGTCGTAAAATATGTAACCAAATCACAAGACAACATGTTTATAACATGTCAACCCCACTCAAAATGGGATAAGGTCAGGAGGATGACGTTGATGTTATGGGGATAAAAAAAATTATAAAGCTTTATTACTTTTAAAAATAAGTTTTTAAAACATTATTTATCAAAAAATACATACTATCTAGTAAAGACATTAACGCTTGAAATAAATAATTATGAAAATATTAATTTTTTTATTTTTTATGTGTACACAAATATTTTGTCAACTTGAGTAATGTCATAAGCATGGTCGAAATTAAAAGTAGTGCGAACTAAAGTTCATTAGTTTTTTCTTAAAATAAGCTTGTTCATGATGAAATATAAAATATAATACAAAATATAAATTAATGTTAATTTTGTTTTACAAGACTTATGGCGCAATTATATTAAGATGGAATAAATCCGGTTTCATTCGTTCAGTTGCGGTTGATTATTTTTTTGGCAATTATACGTTCTAAAACGAGATTCTATAATTTAGCATCATCCTCCTGCCCTTATTCCACTCTAAGTGGGGTCGGCACAACATGTTATAAACACGCTGTTACATGATTTGGCTGCGTTTTTACGACCGGCCGCCTGCCTGATGTCAACTTACCACAGTCGTATTTTACGACACCTCGGTAAGAAAGAGGGTGGTCTATTCTACTAAACCAGATACGACACGGTGGGTCAACTTACCTTAGTCGCCTTCTACGACACCTCGGTAAGAAATGAGGTTGGTCTATTCTACTCAGCCGGATACCACACGGCGGGTCGACTTACCTTAGTCGCCTTTTACGACACCTCGGTAAGAAATGAGGGTGGTACTATTCTATTCAGCCGGATACACGGCGTGGTCGAAATTAAAAGTAGTGCGAATTAAAGCTCATGAGTTTTTTCCTCAAATAAGCTCTTGTTCATGATTAAAAATAAAATAGGTATAAAACAAAATAAAAATAAATGTTTATTTTGTTTTACAAGACTTATAGCGCAATTATATTAAGATATAATAAATCCGGTTTCATTCGTTCAGTTGCGGTTTATATTATTTTTTTTTGGCAATTATACGTTCTAAAACGTGATACTATAATTTAGCATGATACATCAAATGCAAATTGAATTCGTATGTATTAAATTTTTAATAATTAACTTGAAATAAAATTTTAAAATTAATATACATCTAAAATACTAAACAAAAACATTTGACGTATTTTATTGAAGTAATAACGTTAGAATGTAGTTATATATAATAATAATTATGGAAATTTAATAAGGTACCAAAAACATTTTAACTACACCACTATAGTATATTGTCCCAAGAATGTAGGCACCGTTTTTGCGTTGAATCGCTAAGCTGATTCTTTGTGCGAAAAAGTAGCCAGACCTCTTGTCACCTGAAAAAGCAAATAACTGAGATGTTAAACGTATTTTATTGAAGAAATAACGTTAGAATGTAGTTATTATATAAGAATAATTATGGAAATTTAATAGGGCAACAAAAACATGTTAACTACACCACTCATTATATTTATTTAAAAAAAAAATACCTAGTTATTTTTATTTCATACCTATCACTATAATTAGTGTTTGAAATATCATCATTATCTTTAACCGAAGCCGTGTGGTATCCGGCTGAGTATAATAGACCATAGAATATAATATTTCTTATCTAGGTGTCGTCAAGGGCGTCGAAGGTAAGTTGAACCACCGTGTTGTATCCGGTTAAATAAAATAGACCACTCTTTTTCTTACCGAGTTGTAGTAAAATACAACTAACGTGGGACGTAGGAAGGTACGACTAAGGACCTCAGGCAGGTGGTCGGTCGTAAAATATGAAGCCAAATCATGTTAGAGCATGTTTATAACATGTGCAGCAGCCGACCCCACTTAAAAGTGGGATAAAGGACTAACGGTATATCTCCTGTCCTTATACCGTGCGTCTAAGAGCGGTCGGCACAACATATTACAAACATGTTGTCACATGATTTGGCTATGTATTATACGACCGGCCGCCTTCCTCACATTAACTTACCTTAGTCATATTTTACGACACCTCGGTAAAAAAGAGTGTGGTCTATTCTACTCAACCGGATACCACACGGCGGGTCATCTTGCCTTAGTCGCTTTTTACGACCCTGATAACAAATGGCGGAATAAAAAAAATATATAAGCTTAAGCTATGAGTCCATGATTCGCGCCTTTCACTTACCGGAGCATCACTGTGTTAATGACCTTTGTTTTTATGTTGTCATACCAATATGATTATTTACTGTATTGTTTGCCTGCATTTCATTGGCGATGAATCGTTGAACGTAATCGTCTATGATCTGCACGATCATCATTGATCACATAATACAAACGATCATTTTGACTCAGCACTGCGTGGTGAATGCGTGATTGATTTTAAAAACGACAATTCCCGGTGATCGTGGGCAATCATTGACGATGATTAAATGTGGATTATGAAGTGGATACAATAGGTATATCTATACTAATATATAATAAGGACGAAGAGTTTGTCTGTTTATTGTTTGAAAGCGTTATCGAGGAAGGCTACCGAGGAAGAGATCATATAACGTCACGCTAGAATGAATAGGAGAGGAGCATCAATAAAAAAATGTTGCGAAAACGGCATAATTTAATGCTTTCCTTGCGTGCGCTGAGTAAAGGTGGAAGTTATTCCAAAATCTCCTACAATTCTCTTATAATTAAACGCCGTGTGGTATCCGGCTGAATAAAAGTAGGTACCACCCTCATTTCTTACCGAGGTGTCGTAAAAGGCGATTAAGGTAAGACGACCCGCCGTGTGGTATCCGGCTGAATACAATTGTACCACCCTCATTTCTTACCCAGGTGTCGGAAAAGGCGACTAAGGTAAGTTGACCCACCGTGTGGTATCCGGTTTAGTAGAATAGACCATCCTCTTTCTTACCGAGGTGTCGTAAAATACGTCAGAGTTAAGTTGACGTCAGGCAGGGGGCCGGTCGTAAAAACACAGCCAAATCATGTATAACATTTATAACATGTTGTGCCGACCCCACTTAGAGTGGGATAAGGGCAGGAGGATGATGAATTCTCTTAAAATTAACTCACGATAACTACTTTTATCAAAATTTCAAGTCGGGAAAAATTGACACACTGATTTCCGTGTTGGCAATCGCTGACACGGCTAGTCACTACATATTATAAATCAAAGTCCATATTTCCGTATGTACGCATAAAACTTTAAAACTAAGCAACCGATTTTGATGCAGTTTTTTTTAATAAATAGAGTGATTCCTGAGGAAGGTTTGTACGTATAATAACATTCAATACGAAGTAGAGAAATACTGTAATTTTTGAGGTTTCTGTAAATAATTAAATTTTTTTCGGCTTACATTGCAAACGCAGGCTAAAAAACCCTACGAGATTTATCAAAATGATGTACTAAGTATTTGTACACCTTAAAAAGGTCTACAGAAAAGTCCGCGGTGGTATATATCTATCTCTTATGGATAACCCACAATAGCAGTTTTTTTCATTTACTTTTTACGAAAAATGATGCCTTATGTTCAAAGCAATTTTTATACAATACAGCATTAATCCTTATCCAATTGAGTACCTTAAATAAATTGTTGATTTAATATAGATCAATATGGCCGTTTACAGCACGCAATTTAAGTGAACATTTTCGGAGATATTACAGATTTAAAATGCCGTGAGGACGCCGCGCTTCACCCTATAGCACTTCGAATCTTTTAGAGTTTGTTTAAAGACATTCCGTAATTAATTGTAAAAATAAAATACATAGGTAAAATGTAAAAGTAAATAAGTAAAAATGTACTATATGAGTTTAGATATTCCAAAAATAGCAGGAAATCGTCTTGGTATAGGGAAAGTAATGTATAAATCAAACGGGCAGTAATGAATAAATCAAAACTACTGGATCGATTTTTATCATTTTTTTTACACTGACTGACATGGGATATATATTTTATACCCGTGCGAAGCAAGGGCAGGCCGCTAGTTAAAAATAAAATTAACAGGATATACATAATAATTCTTCAGTTATTTCAATATATATATCCTGCCCTTATCCCACTCTAAGTGGGGTCAGCGCAACATGTTATAAACATGCTATCACATGATTTAGCTACGTAAGGGCAGGAGGATGATGATATTTCTAATATTCCCACTGCATTTGTAAATTCCAAACGTTAGGAATTGATAGCAGATTCAATTAACTGAAACTCAAAAGTAACAATAATATTATTTTTAAAGTAAAATAGATATATATACCTATATATAAAATGCTAAATGTAGAGTCGACTATCCGTTTTCATACCTAAAACATGCAAGATTCGTAAACCACATACACAAACCTCCATCTATGGCGGTAGTGGAAGTTTGTGCTACTGTTTTTATGAAACCTGCAAGTATCAGGTATGAAAACGGATTGTCCACTCTACATTTTGCATTATATATATTGTCTATTATTATAGCACTACTTATTTTATTTTACTTTTTGTTTCACATTATTAACATTGCCAATGAAAATCAGGTTTGGGGGCAAAATAGTCTGAGCGGTGATCCTTTTTGCGTCACATCCATAATATTTAATTTTTGTTTACACGATGATTTAGGATAGTGTGGTTTTTTAATGTATTAATCTTTTTAATTTTTTTTATTTCTTTCTTGTTCCTACTTCTATAATGGTATGACCTAATAAATTTATCCTTAGTCTTATTTTACTTCATCGCGCATTATAGCAAAATAATTTTATTATTACTTTTGTATTATGGATCTCTGCAAAGTAACGCCTACTGTAGATTACACCTGTTGTAATACCATTATCGTTTATATCAATTATATTGTTTCACATCAAATAAGAAGCTTTAGTACGTGACAATAGTCACGGCATTGTATATTGTTGATAATAGTTACGTAATTAATTCAAGATAATACAGCAATTCTGTAATTGATGATACGCAATACGCAGTTGATTGAGTATTTCCTTGAATATCTTGAATTAGAATGAAGATTGAATGAGCATTGATATGGTGGTCTTTCGTTCATACTATCGTTCCGGTTGTGTGTTGCTCAGGTTCAGTTATATTTCGGTTTACCCTCGAAACAGAACAGTAATCATCGGCTCAACATGTTATAAACATGTTGTCACATGATTTGGCTACATATTTTACGACCGGCCGCCTGTCTGACGTCGACTTACCTTAGTCGCCTTTTCCGACACCTCGGTAAGAAATGAGGGTGGTCTAATCTACTCAGCCGGATACCACACGGCGGATTAACTTACTTTAGTTGCCTTTTGCGACACTTCGGTAAGAAATTAGGATGGTCTGTTCTACTCGCCCGAATACCACACGGCGGGTCATCTTACCTTAGTCGCTTTTTACGACACCTCGGTAAAATTTTAATTTTAAATCATGTGACAACATTTTTATAACTTGTTGTGCCAACCCCACATGTGGGATAAGGGCAGGAGGATGATAATGATATGTACTAGTAGTAGCTGCCTGTTACTATCCCACTGCTGAGAATAGGCCTCTTCTCTCCATTTATAATCTTACTAGCGGCCTGCCCCTGCTTCGCACGGGTATACAATCTATATCCCATGTCAGTCAGTGTAAAAAAAATGATTAAAATCGATCCAGTAGTTTTGATTTATTCATTACTGCCCGTGGCCCGCACGCGTTAAATTTGGAGAAAAACAATTTCCTTTCCCTATACCAAGAAGATTTCCTGTTATCTTTGGAATATCTAAATTCATATGGTACATTTTTACTTATTTACTTTTACATTTTCCCTTTGTGTTTTATTTTAACAATTAATTACAGAATGTCTTTACACAAACTCTTGAAAGAGGGGCATAGCTGCTAAAGTCGCAGTGTTATAGGGCGAAGCGCGGGGTCCTCACGGCATTTTAAATCTGTAATAATTCGAAAATGTTCACTTAAATTACATGCTGTAAACGGCCATATTGATCTATATTAAATCAACTATTTATTTAAGGTACTTAATTGGATAAGGATTAATGCTGTATTGTATAAAAATTGCTTCAAACATATGGCATTATTTTTCGTAAAAAGTAAATGACAAAAAATGCTATAGTGGGTTATCCATAAGAGATAAACATATACCATCGCGGACTTTTCTGTAGACCTTTTCAAGATGTACAAATACTTAGTACATTATTTTGATAAATCTTGTAGGGTTTAGCCTGCGTTTGCAATGTAAGCGGAAAAAAATGTAATTATTTACAGAAACTTCAAAAATTACAGTATTTCTCTACTCCGTATTGAATGTTATTATACGTACAAACCTTCCTCTTGAATCACTCTATCTATAAAAAAAACCGCATCAAAATCTGTTGCGTAGTTTTAAAGTTTTATGCATACATAGGGATATAGGGACTTTGTTTTATAATATGTAGTGATGATAATCGATAATAGATGGATAATGATATAATCTGTAGTAATATAATCGATATCACTCTCTGAAGGTTTATCAAGAATTTTCTTGGATCATGACAGCCTACAGTCAAAAAAATGTCTATCTTTCAAATACTTGTCATAGAAGAGTCAAATCTGTCGACATTATTTTGGTTATGAAGAGTTGATATTTAACCGATTACAAACCGCATTACTCATCACAAATTATGCTGGAGGATCGATATTTGTTTGCATCTTAAAATATAGTTTATAATAAGTGCATTAAAGATGAAATTACTGTGATACCGATTCCAGTATGAAGGGAGAAATCAATATATCTATTGTGTCACCCTACGCCGTTTCTGCGAGGTATTTTTGAGTCTTTTAAAAAGTTTCTCTATCTCTGAAGCAATAACAGTCAAAAAATTCAAAATGAATAGTCAAAAAAGTCACTTAGGAAATACTTGCTAACGCTTGGCTATACTGCTAGTGAAGACCTTTTAATAATAAAAAAGTAAATAATAACACACACACACACACAACACATCCAAACACACACTTCACACTCTCACACTTACTAACATATTATTTTACAGACACATATACTTGCATGGAATTGCGATAAATTTTTGTCTGCTTGTTTTGTTTTTGTATTTTTTTATTTTTGCCTAATTTATAACTCTTAACTTTAATTATTACTTTTAAATAACTCCTTATCAGAATGTAACATGTGATGATTGGGAAGGTGTCAGAACTTGTAACACAGGTATTCCCTAGCACAAGTGTTGACAAAGCCTTTTCCGAATTACTCTGTGATAAATAATTATATTATTAGCATAAGGAAATTGTATCTATATCTTACATATTTTGTAAACCAATAAATAAATTTTAAAAAAAACGGCAAAGCCCATTTGTAATGTGTGTGTGTGTTGAGACGTGTGTAACGTACTTTGTACATTTATATACAAGACACATATATGTAATACATACATGAACAATACTACCACAAACATACACGGTCGCAGTATGCACCACGTCAGTAACAGGAGAGCCCTTGGTGAGAGTGGTCGTGAAGTGACATGTTACTTGTTAGAGCGTGTTTGAGCCTGTGCTATATTCATACAACATTAATTTATAAACACTACACCATTTTTTTAAGATTACAAACCAAAGTATCGTTTCTGAAATAACATATTATCTCTTCATCATTCTCCTGCCTTTATCCCACTCTAAGTGGGGTCGGCACAAAATGTTGTCACGTATTTTACGACCGGCTGCCTGGCATCAACTTACAGTAATCGCATTTTACGACACCTCGGTAAGAAAGAGGGTCGTTTATTCTACTCAACTGGATACCACATTGCGGGTCGACTTACCTTAGTCGCCTTTTACGACACCTCGGTAAGAAATGAGGGTGGTCTATTCTATTCAGCTGGATACCACACAGTGGGTCGACTTACCTAAGTCGCCTTTTTAACACCTCGGTAAAAAAGATGGTGCTCTATTTTACACAACCGGATACCACTGCGGGTCGACTTACTTTAGTCTCCTTTTAAAACACCTCGGTAAGAAATGAGGGTGGTCTATTCTGCTCAGCCGGATACCACACTGCAGGTCGACATACCTTAGTCGCCTTTTACGACACCTCGGTAACCCATGGTTGACCCACCGTGTTGTATCCGGTTGAGTAGAATAAACCACCCTCATTTCTTACCGAGGTGTCGTAAAATACGATTAAGGTAAGTTGACGCCAGGCAGGCCGTAAAATACGTAGCCCAATCATGTGACATGTTATTAACATGTTGTGCCAGAGCGGTATAGGGGCAGGAGAATGATGAAGATATAATATGATGTTTTGGAAACAGTACTTTGATTTAGAACCTTCAAAAATAGGTTATCCCTTATCCCAACTAGGCCTAAATAGACTATCTTCGATCCCAATGAGATATATGAGAGCATGATGTGTATTTTTAATCGCAGATCGCGCGCAAGCAGTCGCGCGATGGAGCGATATGAAAAACTCGCTAAACTCGGCGAGGGCTCGTACGGCCTTGTATACAAGTGCAGGAATCGCGACACCGGCGAGATAGTAGCCATTAAAAAGTTTGTCGAGAACGAAGACGACCCGCTCATAAGGAAAATCGCGCTCAGAGAAATACGCATGCTTAAGGTAAAACTATACCTTTTTTGTGATTAGATTAAGATGACGAGAGCTGTGAAAACCCGACGGTGAGACCATATACCTCTCTCCAAGGTCTCAAACCCAAAGCAGACACCAATGAGTTTTTCTATTAAAAACTTATTTGTCTAATTGATATTTGGAACTCATCACACGTTTTGGTGAAGGCAAACAGCGTGAGGAAACCTTCATATCTCTGTAGTGTTCCTCGGATATATGTAGTTTACAAATATGCATTGGAGCAGCATGATAGGTCTACGCTTCAACCCTTCCCTGCAAAAAGGAGAGGGAACGCCTATGCCCAGAACTGGGATAGTAACAGGCCGTTACTTTACTAAGTTCGCGAAGTTCACGACCAATTCGTGTGTTGGCAAAGTCTGAACACGGATAAATTTTTAAGTATGTTCTGAATATGCTCCATGCATGGACTGTAGAGATTCGCAAGTGCCTGTGATACTATTTTGAATTAAAATTGATTTTGTATATTGTACATAAGTTATTATTGGACAATATATGGTGAGTCAAGTTCTACTCGAAAACTCACCCCAAAAAAAAGTAGTCCGATTAAATAATCTAATGAAACCTTTTTAAAGCACTTATTAATACAAAAGGGTGGGCCTTAGCCTGCTCAGCCGGCTACGACACGACGGTTGTTAGGAATATATATACAGCTGCACTTGTCAATTAGTATCAGGCACAATGAAACGATGTATAGCGTACAACAACAAAGATGACCTTTCAAAGAAAGTGACATTTTAACTTACACAAAGGAAACAAGTTTTTAATGGACCAGGATGCATCAAGTCCATTATGACGTCAAAGTCTCTGACCATACGCATTGTAGTACGTAAGCCTTGAGTTTACATCGAATATATTGACTGGCACAGGTGGTAGTAACCCTGCCTAAGTAATTGCTGAGTGTCTAAAACCATAAATCCTCCAGCCGTTTTTATAGCTTAGACCTATCACAATGCTCCAATGCGGTTTGTAGGTTATACATATCCCCAGAATTCTCTACAGGTATCCAAGATTCCTTATGATTTTTTTTTTTACCGAAAAGCGTGTGATAAATTGAAATAACAATTTGAAACATAAGTTTTAAAAGAAAAACTCATAGTTGCCTTCCCGTTGTTAGACCTCGTGATGCTTCGAAAGAGTCGCACGGTCTCACTGTTGGACTATTTACAAATTATAACTATCTCTGAAAATTTATAACTCTCTCTCTCTCTCTTCCTCATCAACCAATAGACGACCACTGTTGGACATAGGTCTCTTCCAAGGACTTCCACGTTACACGATCTTGTGCCGCTTGGATTCAGTGGCTCCCTGCGGCCTATTTGAGGACATTTCTCTATAAAGGGGTTAAAGGTCGGCCTACACTACGATTTCCCGCGTGAGGTTGCCATTCTATCATCTTGAGACCCCAACGTCCGTCGGTTCGTCGAATTATGTGTCCCGCTCATTCACTTCAGCTTCGCAATCTTGAGCTATGTCACTTTGGTCCTTCCATGGATCTCCTCAAATCTGATTTGATCACGTAGAGATAAGAAATTCAAATTCAAATTATTCTTTATTCAAATAAACTTGTAAACAAGTGCTTTTGAATCGTCAACTCTACTTTTGGTTCGGAAAGCCGTTCCTACCTAAAGAATAAATCACAATTACTGGATCGATTTTAATCATTTTTTTACACTGACTGACATGGGATATATGTATATTTGATACCCGTGCGAAGCAGGGGCAGGCCGTATATATATATATATATATATATATATATATATATATATATATACACGCGTTAGCCTGGTATTCAAATTCAAAATATTCTTTATTCAAATAAACTTGTAAACAAGTGCTTTTGAATCGTCAACTCTACTGCTGGTTCGGAAAGCTGTTCCTACCGAGAAGAGCCAGCAAGAAACTCGGCGGTTGCTCTTTTAAAAATATTATTCTTATTACTAGTTACATTTAATCATTACAGTCTTGTACAGGGTCTAAGCGAGCTATATCCACACATTCTTATATTCCAAGTTCTTATATTCATAGCTCTTTCTATAGACCACTGAGTAATTCCGATCTTTCTTATGAGGCCCATAGTAAGCGACCAAATTAATTGATAAGTTTATTGCAGAATCTGAAGCATCCGAATCTGGTGAATTTGATAGAAGTGTTCCGACGAAAGCGCAAGCTGCACCTCGTGTTTGAGTATTGCGACCACACCGTTCTACATGAGCTAGAGAAATATCCAGCTGTAAGTAATGTATTTGTTTATTTATTTTTGGATTAATAAGAAAATTGCAAAAATATCCTTACATTTATTTCTCTAAAACTTTGGAAATACACAATAGGATGATAATGGGGCGCAGGTGTCCAAAGTCAGTTGGACTACTATTTTTTAGGTATCCGGCTGCTTATAATATACCACCCTCATTTCTTACCGAGTTGTCGTAAAAGGCGACTAAGGTAAGTTGACCCACCGTGTAGTACCTATCCGATTGAGTAAAAAAGACCACCGTCTTTCTTACTATGGGGTCGTAAAATACGACTAAGGTAAGTTGACGTTAGGCAGGCGGTCGGTCGTAAAATACGTGGCCAAATCATGTCACAAAGTATTTATAACATGTTATATTATAAAGTGGGAAAAAGGCAGGAGGGTTAAAAAAAAAATATACTTACGTTAAGTTTAATATTATAAGAGAAACTAAAACTTATTTAATTAACACACATTACATACCTGCATACGACAATTCTCTTCATTTATTTCTCGCCAATACTTGGTGTTAAATACCAAGCAAATTTATGTAGGTTTTCTTTAAATAAAATCATATCTATTAATAATGGCTTATAAAATAACCACTCTTAAGTTTTGTAAGTTAATAAATTGTAACTTTAAATCGTTTTAACTTAATAAATTACGATCGACCTTCAATGACTGGTTATTAGCGATACTCGGCAGACCGTCGCAGGCGTAACGTACGGGCTGAATAAATCACGTGTAACGCGCTTAATGGTACGTACCAAGTGCTAGCATAAGAGGTATTAAAACGCTACAAAAGTAATATAGTATAGTATAAGTATAGTACAAAAGATAATATTACTTTACGCGGAAATTGAAAACACTAAAATACTAAAATTATCAAACTATGGTCTTCATCCCACAAGCAAAGGCTTCATCATCACGTGAATGTCGAGGCCATCCAGCTTCTCGATAACAGTGGACTCGTAAGAAGACTGAAAAGGACAAAACCTTTTGAGTTAGTTTAATATAGTGATAGTGTAGTGTAGTGCTACTTGAAAGAACACAAAAACAAAGTGTCTCGCATAGCAAGAATGACTAAGATAAGTCACTGTACCTATTCTTAAATATAAGTTAATTTATAAGTTTAGGTAATCTTTAAGTTGCTTATTAGCCTCATGGCTAGATCGCAACATCAATAAAGTACTCCCTTTTGGTTGTTCCTTATAATGGCAAAAAAAATGGTCTTCATAAAACGATAAATCTTTCTGTCTTCTTTATGAGATATTTGCAGTGTTAATAAGTGACAGAAGCTACTGTTAATTCCAAGACTACAGTCCACGCTAGTATATTTACCTATATTCGGAATGGGCTCCAACAATTTTCATGAAACTTAGTATGTAAAGTGTTTCCGTGGCGATAAATACGATCTAACTAGGTTTTATTAAAAAAAATGACAATCCTGTTTTCGGGCTCTGAAAAACTATTAATATAAATTGAATGCAAAAATTAAGATTGCTGTTTTTAATAAACTTGTAATAGAGCAGTGGGTAACGAGCGGACTAAAGAAGTGAAAACACCATAGATCGAGTACCAGATATAACAAGTCTTCCTTTTTTGTTTTTAATTGCATTTTTTATATACAATTACAAGCCAATATATACAATATGACACGTGTGATACGTGTGGCGGCATGTCCTGCATGTATGTGGTATGTGATTGCCTGCTTCATACACTTAGCAGTGCATGTATTCTAACAAAATCGCGAATTACAGCAAAGTAATTTTATTGTAACTTCTGTACTATGGAGTTCCGCAAAGTAACGCCTGCTTCCATAAATAATTTTTAATATCTTTTTCAAATCAAAATAATCTTTATTCAAACAAGCTCTTTCAAGCACTTTTGAATCGTCAAGTATCAATATGATTAATGAAGCTAAAACTGGTTCGAAATGTTGCTCTTAACGAGAAGAACCTGAGAGAAACTCGGCGGTCAATCTTTTAAACATTTTCCATTTTACATTATTAAACCGCAGTTTTGTATGAAGCTGAAAGGATTTTGAAATCCAGCCTTTTTTATATCATAACAATATTTCGTCATCTTCCTGTCCTTATCCCACTCTAAGTGGGGCCACACAACACGCTATAAACATGCTGTCACTTGATTTGGCTGCGTTATTACGACCGGCCTGACGCCAACTTACCTTAGTCATATTTTACGACACCTCGATAAGGAGAGGGTGGTCTATTTTACTCAACCGGATACCACACGGCGGGTCAACTTACCTTAATCGCCTTTTACGACAGCGAAGGTAAGAAATGAGGTTGGTCTATTTTACTCAGCCGGATACCACACGGTGTGTCAACTTACCTAAGTCGCCTTTTACGACACCTCCGTAATAAATGAGGGTGGTAATATTCTATTCAGCCAGATACCACAAGGCGTAATATAAGAATATTTATTATACTTAATTTAAACCTTTCTGCTTTCTTTTTTACTAGCAAGGTTCGATCACCCAGGCATTAAAATCGCTATCAACTGGCCGTATCTCAAAGTTGGCTAAGAGCCCGCGTCGATGACCACTTGCACAACTCGACATTTCTTTGCTGACCGTGTACACGCAATATGGTCGCGTGTTTGCCTTTCGATAATACGTTAAACTTGCTATCGTTTATGGACTAAATCCCTTTATTGATTAATCAATCACAAACCTGTATCGTTCTTGATTGATTGGTGTCTTATACTGTTGGGTGTATGAGCGGAAAACTCGCTCTCTGTGTCACCAATTGCCAGTTTTAAATTTACGATCATGAAAAAATTTACATAGGCGATACTTTGAGATCCATAATACAAAAATAAGAATGAAATTATTACTTATTGTTAGCGTGATTAATCGCGGCAATAATAATTAAGTACCTTGTTGAGCGAACCTTGCTCGGTAATTTTTTACAAAAAAAAATAATACAATAGAATAGAATAGAATAGAAATACTCTTTAATGCAAAATACACAATAATACACAAAACAAAAATAACAAATTATTTTTAGGCTATGTCAAACGGCGGCCTTATCGCTAAGCCAGCGAAAAAAAATTAATTAGGTAGGTCTGGCTCTATCTTAGATATTTTCATTTTTAGAGACAACCCGTTCCCCAAATAAGCTACGCTGACTTGACAGTTTTCGGCAAATACAGTGTTTTATATATTCAATGTAAATTTTTGTGTTTTTTTAATGCCGAAAAACAGGGATAAAACGATTTATTTATGAATAAAATTTAGCTAGATCAATTTTTCCTCCCCAAAATCTCCTGCATGCTGAATTTCAGGAAAATCGTTGAAGCCGTTTCCGAGATTCCGAAAATATATCAGGCGTATAGAAACAAAGAATGTAAAGTCCACAAAATTTCAAAATTTAGATTTAAATGCCAACACAATCTTTTCCTCGTCTTTATTTACCTAAATAAATCATTTGTTACAAATTCTAATGTAGTCCAACTTTAATTTCAAATTGAAAATTGACTTCAGAAACAAACCTAGTAAAGTCTTAAGGTAATTGAGTTCCAAACCGCGTAAAGTCCATTTCGACCAATAGGTAGGCTCCATTTGACTGACAACGGACATTTTTTGTTGTATGCACGTTGTCGTATTTTAATATATTTAAATACTTTTGTTCTGCGCAATTATTGTGATATTTTGAAGAGATGGAGAGCCACCCGTCCAGGGTCAACAAAAATGAAGCCAGGAAACGGACTGCATAACCACTTAATTGGAAGAAAAACATCGCAAAGGAAAACAGGTATATTCCAGGGCCGGACTTAAGTTCGTACCTATTTATTGAATATTTAAAGCGTAAGTTCTTATCATGCAATGCAATCTTGTCACATCAAAAATGTTGCGAATGTTTCATGAAACTTTCTACAAAATTCTAATAAAATTCAGCAAGACGGACTTATATTGAAATGCTGCTTTTAAAAGGAAAAAGCCTCGTAATGGTACGAAATCATCTAAAGAATTCACAACAAAGTTCCACATTATAGCTGATCGAAAAAAGATACCTATATATCAAAACGCATTTTTAAATATGCTTAATATTAAAAAAGGACGAGTACTTGCACTGGTCGCTGAATCGTGGATTTTGGATAATCAAGCTGACGTGAACAATCTTGAACCTGAAGAGAAAATATGCGAGCCACAGCAGGAGGAAGAATTATTAGTTATATAATCACATCTTCCTGCCCTTATCCCACTCTAAGTGGGGTCGGCACAACATGTTATACACATGCTGTCACTGGCTGGCTGGTCACATGTTGGCTGCGTTTTTACCACCGGCCACCTGCCTGACGTCAACTTACCTCTGTCGTATTTTATGACACCTCGGTAAGAAAGAGGGTAGTCTATTCTACTCAACTGGATACCACACGGTGGGTCAACTTACCTTAGTCGCCTTTTACGACACCTCGGTAAGCAATGAGGGTGGTACTAGTCTAGTCAGCCGGATACCACACGGCGTTATTATTACTTATATAAATTTGATTTTAAACAAGAATACAAATTATTATTAATCAACTATATGACTTTTATCACATACACCCATTTACAAGTTGATTGCGAATGTGAATTGTGTGGATGTAAATAAATAAATAAATAAAAATAGTTGTCTTTTGTTTTCTAAAATTCCTGAATCCGTCCCCTATTGAGAGTTGGAAACAAAAATAGGAAAGTCCTAAACATTCGGTAACAAACTTAGTTAAGTCCAAGACTTAGAAACAAAGCTGGGAAAGTCCATCTTAAATTTAAGTTTTTACTCAAAAGTATTGAATTGGGCGTGGAAAACAGCTTATAATTCCCTAATATATTGTATTCTGGGTACATAAAATAATGCGTGATATTAGTATAGTTACTAATAATGGAAAAAATCGTTTTTATACGTTTTCTAAAAAAAATTGCATCATGGACGTAACCATCTTTGATTCTATACGCCTGATATACATATATACATATAAGATTACCTCATTTAAATATTAAAGATATAATAACCGGTCACTAAAATTCGCTGTTGCAGCGTAATACAAATTGACATGTCGATAAGGCGATCGAGTAGGTTAAAAAAAATCAGACAGAAAAAAAACTCACAGAGCGTCTTATATTTAATTACAACCTAAAAGGTGAACTATGCCCGGCGTTGAGCTCTATCTATTACAAAAACGCTGGAAGTAATCGAGTAAAGTTTTTTGTCTTTGTCTGGTCTTTCAGATGTGACATTTATCCAGGAAGCGTTTAATAAAGTTTTTCTACGTAGCGGTTTTTGCGACGCGGAAATTCTATATAGTGATTTCATCTGATGATGAACTAATATTTTTAATGACGGTTTATTTATATGATAAATAATAATATGAATAATGCGTTTTTTTTTTCTTAAATACAGACCAACGCCCGCGGTTTGGTTACGCGGTATTACTGTTTTGTATTATTTAAATTTGAATGTAATAATTAATAAATGGATTATATAAAATCATTAATAAATTCGTTGTCTCAGTTATCATTCAATGTTCATTAAATTATTTATTTATGAGGGAAAATATAAATTCTATAATTAATGAGACAATAAAAACAAAAATGTAAAGAAACCAAAAAAAAAAAAATCTCTATGGGTGTATTAAAAATTTGTATAAATTGATTGAGAAATCACTACATATTATAAAACAAAGTCCATATTTCCGTATGTACGCATAAAACTTTAAAACTACGCAGCCGATTTTGATGCGGTTTTTTTTAATAGATAGAGTGATTCCAGAGGAAGGTTTGTACGTATAATAACATTCAATACAAAGTAGAGAAATAATGTAATTTTTGAGGTTTCTATAAATAATTACATTTTTTTCTGCTTACATTGCAAACGCAGGCTAAACCCTACGAGATTCATCAAAATGATGTAATAAGTATTTGTACACCTTGAAAAGGTCTACAGAAAAGTCCGCGATGGTATATATCTATCTCTTATGGATAACCCACAATAGCAGTTTTTTTCATTTACTTTTTACGAAAAATGATGCCTTATGTTTAAAGCAATTTTTATACAATACAGCATTAATCCTTATCCATTTGAGTACCTTAAATTAATAGTTGATTTAATATCGATCAATATGGCCGTTTACAGCATGTAATTTAAGTGAACATTTTCGGAGATATTACAGATTTAAAATGCCGTGAGGACGCCGCGTTTCGCCCTATAACACTTCGACTTTAGCAGCGTTGTCGCTCTTTCAAGAGTTTGTTTAAAGACATTCTGTAATTAATTGTAAAAATAAAATACATAGGGAAAATATAAAAGTAAATAAGTAATAATGTACTATATGAATTTAGATATTCCAAAGATAGCAGGAAATCTTCTTGGTATAGGGAAAGGAAATTGTTTTTCTCCAAATTTAACGCTACGGCCACGGGCAGTAATGAATAAATCAAAACAACTGGATCAATTTTAATCATTTTTTTTTACACTGACTGACATGGGATATATATTTTATACCCGTGCGAAGCAGGGGCAGGCCGCTAGTTATAAATAAATAAGGAAATATTTTTGTTAAAATAGCTTTTATAGCCATAAAAAAATCCCAAATCCTGATCTATCCTATTCTACTAATATTATAAATGCGAAAGTTTGTGAGTATGGATGTATGTTTGCTCTTTCACGGCGAATCCGCTCAACCAATATCGATGAAATTTGGCTTAATTATTAATACAGTGGGGTAACGTATAGGCTATAGAAATCCTGTTTATCCTAGAGGAATAGGATGACATTGAAAGCGCCATCTATTATCAACCTATCACGCGACAAGATTCCACGCGAACGAAACTTCGTTCGCTAAAAGCTAGTATATTTATATAATAAGTTAACGTAAGTAAGTAAGTAAGTAAGTAACGGCCTGTTACTATCCCACTGCTGGGCATAGGCCTCTTCTCTCCGTTTTGGGAGAGAAGGATTGGAGCTGAGACCTACCACGCTGCTCCAATGCGGTTTGGTAGGTTACACATATCACCAGAATTCTCTAGAGATATGCAGGTTTCCTCACGATGTTTTCCTTCACCGAAAAGCGTGTGATAAATTGCAATTATCAATTAGACACATAAGTTTTTACTAGAAAACTCATTGGTGCCTGCCCCGGGTTTGAACCCTAGACCTCCTCGAAAGAGGCGCACGGTGTTACCGCTGGGCTACCACAGCTTAAGTGAACGTAATGTATACAAACTGATTCATTGCCAAAATAAAAAAATCACCAAATTACCACAAAAAAACAAACATAAAGACAGAGACTATAGATTTATCAGCATAGATAATGTACGAAATATTAATGGAACGCAAATTTAATTAATAAATTTGAATATATTTAAACTACGCAAACATGGGCTTGCCGTCTGTGCCAACATAACTTGACCTTGGCTGCGCTTGCGCCGACTATTTACGCAATTCTATAAACATCCTATTTAGTAATATCTTTGAAGATATTGCAATAATCATTTATATCATGTAGCTTCAACACGCTGTGTGGTATCCGGCTGAATAGAATAGTACCAACCTCATTTCTTACCGAGTTGTCGTAAAAGGCGACTAATGTAAGACGACCCGCCGTGTGGTATCCGGTTGAGTAGAATAGACCAACCTATTTCTTACCGAGGTGTCGTAAAAGGCGACTAAGGTAAGTTGACCCACCGTGTGGTATCCGGTTTAGTAGAATAGACCACCCTATTTCTTTTCCGTTTAATAGTTTTGTGAGTACCGCAGCCAGACAGACAAACGTGGCGGGGGACTTTGTTCTATATCTAAGGATAAAGTCCTTTTCTTCTCCATTGCCCTGAAAATTACTGCCTCCACATATATAATATCTTAAACCTTGACAGTGCACCTACAATAAATGTAAGCTGTAAACAAAGGCTCTACATGTATGAATTGTTAAAGCAAATGACAAAGACTTCTTCTATCGCAGTGTTTATTGCCATTGTTGGCACGCCATATCGCATAACATAAGTAAATGACAACATCGCTTATATTGCATTTGTTAACATGCTAATTATTTAACCATGATCATGTATTTCAACCTCTCCTTTCCCTACACTAAGGGAACACCGTAAATACTCGTTGTAGACCGCTGGATCAACGTGGAACTATATCTTGTGCCGTGAATGTCCTAGTTAAGTCCTGTTATGAATTTCTCATCATTATTCTGCCCTTATCCCACTCTAAGTGGTGTCGGCATGTCGAGAAGGTGTTATACCTTTCTCTTTGTGACGAAAATATATTTATAAACAATCTAAATTTCCATATATATTTGGATAAGTTATTCCCATTTAACCCTTTTACTTGATCGAGGGGAAACTTCTGTCGAATTCACACTCCACCAAGGGAAGAAGTGGTCCGCTGTTCCATTAGGCGATATACGGTACGGTTTTGCATTTCACTGGGAACCTCCACATTTATGTAATCTTAAATGCACTTCTCCGGGCGAAGAGACCCTGATATCTCCCAACAAACTTAGGACCCTAGATACGCCATCTCAAACTCTATATAAAGAATTGCTCCTTTCAATCCTTTAAACCCTCGTTTAACTTCAAAGTATAAGGATATCCATTTCTATATTTACTTTATTTGCATCTCTCAACAGGGTTGTCCAGAGCTGCTCTCAAAACAAATCATCTGGCAGACATTGCAGGGCGTGGCATACTGCCACCGGCACAATTGCATCCACCGGGACGTGAAGCCGGAGAACATCCTCCTTACCAGCGAGGGCGTCGTCAAGCTCTGCGACTTTGGATTCGCTAGGATGATCAGTGCGTATCTTAAGAAAGCTTTGATTCCACTCTCTTCACTTTGATTTGAGTAGTTAAGGTCCTAAGTTGCTTGATCTGCGAAATATGGTACTTAAGGTTTTAATGTACTTTCCAAAAAGCAGAGTTGGCAAGCCTCTCCTTCTTGTTACAAAGACTACAGGAAAAAGGTAAAAGAATAAGAATAGAATTATCTAAACGTCACATGGCAATTTGTGTGGCATGAAAATTCCTTTAGCAGCGGAGTTAGGAGAAAAGGCACCGATATGGCCAAACAATTTAAGCCGATTTTATTTTACCCATCGTCGAAGTCTAAATAAAGTTGGCGGGATGATAATAATTGAAAAAATTGTTGGAATTGGATATTTCGGTATAGCTAGAAGTATTTTTTCTTTTAGGTTGTTTTATTATTTCAACATTTCCTCGTGTATCGGTTAGTTAATGCACGATAAAAATGGCTTCCTATCTTCGAAAATATTAACAACACTTGAGATTAATTTTAGTGAATTTATGGTTAATATTCATGATCTTTGCTGATTTCATCAGTGTTATATCAACACAAGTTAAGATCAACCATCAAAATGATATCCTTTCTCTAACCTATTCCTATATCCTTATCCTTTACTCCTTACCAGGTGGAAGCTGCTCCTCCGAGTACTCAGTCCACACCATGATCCCGTTTGGTATCGACGTCCGACGAAGAGCTAGTAACTATTTACTCTAGTCTATATTTGATATGTGATATCCCAGGGGTAAGGCCGTGCGACTCTTTCGAGCCGGTCACCAGTTCGAATCCCGGGCAGACATCAATGAGTTTTTCAATAAAAACCTGTGTCTAATTGATATTTGCAATTTATCGCATGCTTTTCGGTGAAGGAAAACATCGTGGAAACCTGCATATCTCTAGAGAAATCTGGGGATATGTGTAACCTACCAATCCGCATTGGAGCAGCGTGGTAGGTCTTAGCTCCAATCCTTCTCTCCAATAACGGAGAGAAGAGGCCTATGCCCAGCAGTGGGATAGTAACAGGCCGCTACTTACTTTTACTTACTTACCTATGCAATTTGGTTCAAAACCAAATTTTAGAATCAAATTGCATATTTAGTTCGAATTTTAATTTTTAGGTACATAGTGCCTTATTTACTTCAAGTGTTCAAATTATTAATTTTTGCAAATATCTTTATAGTTACCAATAATTATTAACATATACATTTTTTTACAAGTATATATATAAAATAAGATATATGTAACTAAATTTTAATTCCCATTTCGTCCCATTTGTACCGCTTTGTCCCAATGAAATTTTGGTCACTTTATATTACAAGAAAGTACCTTCAAATGCGTTATACTTAGAAAAATGGTATTACAAGATCAAAATCGTGAGGTGTTTAAAATTTAAAAAGTCTCTGTATTTAATTTTTCCCTTGTCAAGCCTTTTGATACTGGCGTGTTAGGTAACTCGTGCGATACTGTGTCAGGGATGACCGGGTTATAACTCGGATCGCAAGTTACAATCTGTTTTAGTTTAATTAATATATTTTTATGGTATTCGGCTGAGTAGAGTAGACTCTCTTTCTCACCGAGGTATCGTAAAATGCGTCTAAGTTGACACGTCGTGTGGTATCCGGCTGAATAGAATATATCCTCTTTGTCACCGAGGTGTCGTGAAAGGCGACTAAGTAAGTTGACACGTCGTGTGGTATCCGGCTGAATAGAATATACCCTCTTTGTCACCGAGGTGTCGTAAAAGGCGACTAAGTAAGTTGACATGTCGTGTGGTATCCGGCTGAATAGAATATATCCTTTTTGTCACCGAGGTGTCGTAAAAGGCGACTAAGTAAGTTGACACGTCGTGTGGTATCCGGCTGAATAGAATATACCCTCTTTGTCACCGAGGTGTCGTAAAAGGCGACTAAGTAAGTTGACACGTCGTGTGGTATCCGGCTGAATAGAATATACCCTCTTTGTCACCGAGGTGTCGTAAAAGGCGACTAAGTAAGTTGACATGTCGTGTGGTATCCGGCTGAATAGAATATATCCTTTTTGTCACCGAGGTGTCGTAAAAGGCGACTAAGTAAGTTGACACGTCGTGTGGTATCCGGCTGAATAGAATATACCCTCTTTGTCACCGAGGTGTCGTAAAAGGCGACTAAGTAAGTTGACATGTCGTGTGGTATCCGGCTGAATAGAATATACCCTCTTTGTCACCGAGGTGTCGTAAAAGGCGACTAAGTAAGTTGACATGTCGTGTGGTATCCGGCTGAATAGAATATATCCTTTTTGTCACCGAGGTGTCGTAAAAGGCGACTAAGTAAGTTGACACGTCGTGTGGTATCCGGCTGAATAGAATATACCCTCTTTGTCACCGAGGTGTCGTAAAAGGCGACTAAGTAAGTTGACACGTCGTGTGGTATCCGGCTGAATAGAATATACCCTCTTTGTCACTGAGGTGTCGTAAAAGGCGACTAAGTAAGTTGACATGTCGTGTGGTATCCGTCTGAATAGAATATATCCTCTTTCTTGCCGAGGTGTCGTAAGAGGCGACTAAGGTAAGTTGACGTCCAAAGGTAAGTGTCACTTCGTCGTCGTTCGTCTCTATATTTTTAAAGAGAATGATTGGAAGTAAGACCTACCACGCTGCTCCAATGTGCATGCTTACGATGTTTTCCTTCACCGAAAAGCGTGTGATAAATTGCAATTAACAATAAGACACTTAAGTTTTAATAGAAAAACTCATTTATGGCTGCCTGGACTGTGAACACGTGGCCTCCTCGAAAGAGTCGCACGTTACCACTGGGCTCATTAAAATAAATAATCGTCGTTGTATTACATGTTGTGCCGACCCCGCTTAGAGTGGGATAAGGGCAGGAGGATAATATTATTTTTCCTTAGCAATTAGCAAACTTAAACCCATTTAACTCAAAAACGCTTTTTCAGTTGTAAGCGATATGTACGTTAATATATACTTATTATAAAATCAGTAAGACTCGAAGAACAAACAAATGTGTTTATTATTTATCAATTTATTACTACACTAGCTCTACACAGAACTCTAATTTTCGGCGGAAATCGAACCCGTAACCCCATGCGCTGAAAGCAGAGTCACTACTTTACCACGTACCGTATCAAGGGACACTTAATATACCTCTCTTGATAACGTACACTGGCTAACGAAGTCAAAGGAAAATACAGAAACTTATATCACAAACAAAAATAATAAGCTCAATCCAGTCACTGTAAATCACAATTAACAAAGTCGTCGTCGCAAATCGTCGTCATGTCAAAATGACAAAAACACGGCAGCCATAAACAAAATTTTACTTTTTCTTACGCATGCATAGCATAACGAAGGAATAGTTATGACGAGGTTATACTGAATTTTTTTGTAAGAATATATTTGTCTCCTTAAACTTCTATATTCTAAGATATTCTAAGCATAACTATTCCTGGAATAACTCTCGCTTGTGCGTGGTTTTATTTGTAAGGCCGATAAAGTTTTGTTGGTGCCTAGCGTGTCAGATTATAGTACTCATGTTAACACAGCCCATTACTGTAGTAATAATACTATTGCAGAACTTTCTACATTCGACTGAGTTATTGGGGTTGTACATTAAAGTTCACTGAACGCAATATTCACCATGGTTTTTATGGCTACAGAAAGTTGAATCAGAATGAGGCTTAATTTGACTGGTCTGTTGGCGACAGTGACCCTGCCTTCACTGCTGGGGGTCACGGGTTCAATTACCGCCGAAAGGCAACATTTTCTACATAGTTTGAAGAATGTAAGAAATTATTGGCAACACATTTATAGATGCTGTGAGACAAAAGAGATCCGAACCTTTATCATTTTTTAGAATGAACAGATGTCGATGAATCAATTATTTTAATAATTCTCTTTCTCGTTTCACTCTTTTTTCTAGTTTTTTTAAGATTACATACGCACTGTCGGATTAAACCAATGTAGCCAAACTACACCTTTATTCCAATTAATTATTAATATTAAAAAAACAACTTTTCATATAACCAGAAACAAATCGATTATTAATAATCGATTATTTTGATACCAAAAAAATCGATTTTTTAATAATCGATTATTTTTCAAGGGAAAAAAATTGATTATTTATTCATCGATATTTTGTACTCCAACTCACATCCCTACTACTTAGCAAGTTATTTGAACACACCTATACTGCGTCCATCATATTATCAGTCTTTTGACAGCTCACGCTCATTAAGTTTTGTATTGCTTACGTACAAATATCATACAAATAATATTTGTACTTTATGGATGGGTACCGCCCACTTAGTGATGTCACACATAATGGTTACTACGATTATGCCACAGATTAAAAATAATCGGTAGAAATCGATGTTACGAGTATTAAAAGACATTTAATAACATTATATAAAGTTTTACTTTCTTCTTAGTTAATACATGAATACAAATAAAACAATCAGGATATATTAATTTATTTTATTAGCACGAGTCGTCGGAATGATAATCAACACTAGACTCCTCCGATGAGGAGTCTTCAGTAGCAGTTATTATTAGCTCTTGTGTAGATAATATATTATCAAACGCAATATCACGTTCCCAATCAGAGAATATTACTCTTTTAGTTCTTTCCACCACACTTGCCCAGTTCTCGGCCGTTACGTGGGTGCAAGCATTTTTTAGCAATTGCAACATTTTATTCGCTGTGAATGGGGGGCTTGTATTGCATCTCGCAGCATGCCCTTTTACTTGTGCCCATATAAGTTCTATTGCGTTGTACTGGCAGTGGTATGGAAGAATCCGAAGAACAGTATGGCCATATTCTGCTGCCATTTCATTGATTACATAGCGTGTTGCTCTCTTTTTGGTTTTTAATATTTTTATTAATTCAACTTTTAACATTGAGTCGTCCACATTTTCTCCATTGTCCCGAAGCCAATTAATTATTTCATGCTTTTTATTAGCCTGTGTTGGCATTTTGTCAATTTGACGAGAGTGGTAGGGCGCATTATCAATAAAAATTATTGATGGTTCTTCCAATGAAATGAGCATTTTTTTGAACCACTCTTCATACAAATTTGCATTCATCTCTTCGTGGTAGTCATTTGATTTCTTCGATTTAAATGCCAACAGTGCGTCTTGTACAAATCCTTTTGCTGTACCTGCATGGCAAATGATTAGGCGCTCACCTTTTCCCATTGGTACTGAGGAAGTGGAATCAGCAGTATCATCAGTCCAGAAACGAGATAGTGTGTGGTTAGCGTTGAGCCATGTTTCATCCGTGAAAACAATATTTGCCCAATCTTGTATTTTCTTTGCCTCTCTTAAAAAATCACAACGTGCTATAGCTATATCTGTGCGTTCCATTAATAATTTTCTTTTATTTAACTTTTTATATGAAAAGCCAATTGTGTTCAAAACTTTGACCAAAGAAGATTTTTCACCATGAAATAGACCACTTCTTTTCAAAGAAACAATAAGTTTTCTCAAAGTTGGAATTTCTTTTCTCAAGTAGTAATCATATACATGACGACGAATAGCGTCAGCGTCAAAGTCATCAACAGCTGTCACCTTATGAGCCCGGCGCTTTCTTTTTGGTGTAGATGGTTTGTTTTGCTCCAAGCCGCTCCTGCCGTAGGCATCAGTAGTGATTTTAGTCACAGTTGATAGACTGATCCCCAACGCGGCTGCAACACGGTTTCGGACTTGCGTGATAGGTATAAGAGGTCCGCCATTTTGATTTTCTTGCTCAAAATACTCATGAAGTTGTAACACTAACTGTCTCGATTGTGCTTTCAACACACGTCCTTTCGGCATTTTCACGATCAATTAATATAAGTTTCACAAAAGTTTTTCCGAGGAATAAAGCTACTTAACTCAAGGTGTAACAGATGCGAGAGAACACTCAGCGAACGTAAATGCGTGTGACTATCACGGGCGTTTCGTTGAGAGTGACAGATCACGTCAAAATGGCGGCCGAGCGGAAGGTCTGTTGATGTTGCCAGTTGATGTATAATATATTTTTTATGATTATAATAAATACACACGGATTAACATTTATTTTCAAAAAACTAAGGCAATATTAAATCAAAATGTTGATTTCTATATCTGTTATTAGTTTACGTAGGTTATCATTAATCGAATTACTTAGGTACGTAATTCGATTAATGATAGTAGGTACTATAATCGGAATGGTATCGCATACGAGAATCTTTAGGACATCACTAAATATGTAAATCGTCAATCTGTCAAAAGATGGTTAATATAATGGACAGTGTATAAGTGTCCGAATATTTTCGTGCGTCACTGTAAATCATTTTTCTTTTTATTTTTCATTAATAGCATATTCAAATTCAAATTCAAATTCAAATTCTCGGTAGGAAGAGCTTTCCGAACCAGCAGTAGAGTTGACGATTGAACAAGCACTTGTTTACAAGTTTATTTGAATAAAGAATATTTTGAATTTGAATTTGAATTTGAATTTGAATTTGAATTAGAATTTGAATTAGAATTTGAATTTTTCATTAATAGCATAATAAGATATAAACTTTGATATTAGGAGTAAAACGTTTCCACTGCGCTACATTTACCTCGCCGTCATATATCTTGATGGTAGATGAGGCGATACGAGTTATCCAGGCTACGGTCTATCAGCGATCGGCCTACTTTTAAACAACTTGTATTCGAAGCTCGCTTTATTGTGTTATAACATACTTTCCTTTTGTTTGTTTATGTAATAGCTTTGCAAGAAGATTTTTAATCACTCACAATTAATTCGTATTAATGTATTTCGAATTCAAAACGGATGAAAATATTATCATGCTATAATCCACGGATTGTGGATAGCAAAATAATATTTTCATTAGTTTTGTATTATGGACTTCCGCAAAGTAACGCCTAATTCTATAAATTATATACAACATTTCTAATTAAAATTTGAATCTGATATTAGGAAAGTCAGCCGTGTGGTATCTGCTGCGTAGAATAGCCCACCCTAATTTCTTACGGAGTTGACGTAGAAGGTGACTAAGGTAGGTTGACCCGCCGTGTGGTACCCGGATGAGAAGAATAGACCACCCTAATTTCTTACCAAGGTGTTGCAAAAGGCGACTAATGTTAGTTAATGTTAAGCAGGCGTACCCTCATAAAATACCTAACTATATATATAAATTTTCACAATAGGTCGATTACCAGCGCCGCGTCCTTCTCTGTCGCTCTTACCGTAAAGTTCAGCAGTGCATTAATATTTATTACCTAATTAATCATTAATTTTGCTCGAATTTTGTTGGTTCAGTAAAAGTCGTCAAGCAAGTACGCAATTTTCATAGTGCTTGTTGCGACACACCAGTCCACTTTGAGTTTAGGCGATAGTTGTTGTATGACATTTGAGATGACTCCGAGAGTGTGTCACGGTCGCATGCTGGGAACTAAATTTAAAGCTATTGTTTGACTGGAAACCAGTATAACCAGTATCACACATCGGCTCTTGCCACTCACTGACACCATCGACATTCCTGCTCTTCTCGAGCCTTCGGGGATATGGCAAGATACCAGAATGCTTGACGGTGGTTCCTTGGGAACGGGGACGGGCCCTAATGTGGGACAACATGCGTTGATACGTTAGCCTCGTCCCATATCAGGGAAACAGGGTCAAGATCTGGAGCTGCGGCGGAAATGGCCGAATCCGACAAATGGTGGAAGTATGCAATTATTATATATTTGTGCCGTTTGCAGTCGAGACCCTTGGGCCATGGAGGCAAAGTCCAATTTTTTTTTCTGTTTTAACACCTCGGTTAATTTCCTCTTCGAGTGACAAGAGGACTGGCTCCTTTTTCACACAAATAATCAACTTAGCGATTTAGCGCGGAAATGAATTCTTGCGACCATTCCACGTGGGCATAATTTGTATAGTCCATGTAAGTAATATAAGATAGATATAACTTGTACATTTTTGTACTATAAAAAGTAGTTTGTTAATGAATTTAAAACTACTCTCTTAATTAATAATAAAATTATTTCGCTATAATCAGCGATAAAGTAAATACAAAATGTATATATAATACTAAATGTAGAGTGGACTATCTGTTTTAATCCCGATATATGCATGATTCGCAGAAAGACATGCGCAAATCTCCACCAACGCCACCACAGTACACTACACACGTTCACAAGCACAATTAGGAGCTAGACTTCAGGACAATCGAAACGAAGCATTACCCAATCAAGTATAGTTCTAAAGTAATCGATTCAACCCCTTCCATTTACTGTTCCTTCGAACGTGTGTAACAAGACTGAACTAGAAACATTTATCTGATCATTAATTAGGTTACCATTGTGTTTAATGATCTCAAGTTGTTCTAAAGTATTAAGTCGGAGGCTTTTGTCACAGATGTGCAGAATTTTGAAAAAATGGTCATTAGGAACTTTATGACTGCTTTCTAACAAATTTTAAAAAGCCTCCGACTTAACATATTAGAACAAGGTTTGAGGTCATTAAACATAACAATAGCTCCCTCATTAAAGATCAGATAAATGTTTCTAGTTCAAGCTTGTTTGGAGGCTTCCCTACTGTAATGTAATAACTCTATGATTATAAAAAGTCTAATTGATTTGTTTCTATGGCAACAAATAATCACGAGCATTTAACTGAAGAACAGTGTATCATGGTCAAGGATACGTAGAAATACCTCGGTATTGATCTGTTTTATTAATAGATTTGCAATTATTCGCAACCTTCCTATCTTTAGAGGTAATTAGTTAAGCCAGCGGCGTCGCTCGCATCGATTAGTCGCAGGTGAAAGCTAGTGATCTTATAACTTAACAAATTTTGAGCTTCCCTTGGATTTTAACTTATCGAGTATGATTTCTTTCGTTAAATTCGTTAACTTTTAGCGACACCAAAGCGATGTTTCCTAGGCAGTGATAAATTAAATTGTAACCGCCGCTGCCAGCATTCTTAAGGTAGTTTTAGGAAACAATTGATGTTTACGCAATAGATTTCGAGTATTTTTTTTACACATCCTATCCTGCTAATATTATAAATGCGAAAGTTTGTTAGTATGGATGTATGTTTGTTATTCTTTCACGGCGTATCCGCTGAACCAATATCGTTATACCGGCCGTCTCGTGTATTACAAAATTACGCAAAATCCACAAAACTGGGTATGTGGTAACTGAAAAAACCGCATTCAGTAACCTTGGTCGGACTCCCAAGGCCAAGGTTGCGCAACCAGTTGCATGCTTAACGTAATGAAGTTGGAACGAAAGTTGACATAGACTCGCTGGTAAATAATTGTATTAGCGTCTCTGTTATTTTAACGTACATTAGCACTTGTCCGTTGTTTTTTGTATATCATCATCCTCCTGCCCTTGCCCCACTCTAAGTGGGGTCGGCACAACATGTTATGAACATGTTGTCACATGATTTGGCTAAGTATTTTGCGACCGGCCGCCTGCTTGCCGTCAACTTACTTAGTCGCCTTATAGAACAATTTGGTAAGAAATCAGGGTAGTTCATTCTACTCCGGATACCACACAGCGGGTCAACTTACCTTAGTCGCCTTTTACGACACCTCGTTAGGAAACGACGGTGGTCTATTCTACTCCAGATACCACATGGCGGGTCGACTAATATTAGTCGCCTTTACGACACTCGAAATGAAATGAGGGTGATTTTACTAAGCCGGATAACACACGGCGGGTCGACTTACTTTAGTCGCCTTTTACGACACCTCGGTAGAAAACGACGGTGGTCTATTCTACTCCAGATACCTCACGGCGCGTAAACTTACATTAGTCGGTTTTTACGACACTCGAAATGAAATGAGGGTGATTTTACTAAGCCGAATAATACACGGGGAGTCACTTACCTTAGTCGCCTTTTACGACACCTCGGTAGGAAACGACGGTGGCCTATTCTACTCCACATATCACACGGCGCGTCAACTTACATTAGTCGCCTTTAACGACACTCGAAATGATGAGGGAGATTTTACTAAGCCGGATAACACACAGCGAGTCAACTTACCTTCATCACCTTTTACGATATCTCGGTAAGAAATGAGGGTGGTCTATTCTACTTAGCCGGATACCACACGGTAGGTCGTCTTACTTTAGTAACCTTTTACACCTCGGTAAGAAATTAGGATGGCCTATTTTACTCAGGATACCACAAGGTACAAACGGTATCCGGCCTTATAGAATAGTACCACCCTCTTTTCTCACCGAGGTGTCGTAAAAGGCGACTAAGGTAAGTCGACCCGCCGTGTGGTATCCGGCTGAGTAGAATAGTACCACCATCATTTCTTACCGAAGTGTCGTAAAAGGCGACTAAGGTAAGACGACCCGCCGTGTGGTATCCGGCTGACTAGATTAGACCAACCTCATTTCTTACCGAGGTGTCGTAAAAGGCGACTAAGGTAAGATGACGTCAGGCAGGCGGCCGGTCCTAAAAACGCAGCCAAATCATTTAACAACATGTATATAACATGTTGTGCCGACCCCACTTAGAGTGGGATAAGGGCGGGAGGATGATGACCACACGGTTCAAATGCTCACATATATATAAGTTCATATTTGTAAGAAACCCCTAAACTTATTTATAGATACAATACCAAACTTTCGCAATCGATCAACAAAACCGCGACCTTGTCCGCAACGTTATCACTAAGACTCTATTTTAATGCGTTCCAACACGCCATTAAGCCTGATTACATTTCTAAACGAAAGCTATCAATCTTCCGTAGTAAGGAAAATGTTGCCTAACGTTTCACCTTTACATACCTAACAATCTCGTTAATCCTAAAAATAGATTAACTCGCTTGAGTCAACACTTTTGCTATGCTATGATTCAATCTTTAATATTTAGATGAGTTAATCTTGTATGTATATATACATATATATGTATCTTTTTGGAATCTCGGAAACGGCTCAACTATTTTCCTGAATATCAGCATGTAGGAGGTTTGGGGGAAGAATCGATTTAGCTAGGTTTATTTAAAATAATATCTTATTCCTGTTTTTGGGCATTAAAAAAATACATAAATTTACATATTATATAAAACACTATTTTTGCCGTAAACAGTCAAGTCAGCGTAGCTTATTCGGGGAACGTGGGGAACGAGGTGGTTTACAGAAATGAAAATACCTAGGATCGAGCCCCACACCTGCCCAATTATTTTTCTTATATTTTTTTTTTATTTTGTAAAAAATTACTGAGCAAGGCTCGGCCCACCAGGTAGGCCGAGCCTACCTGGAACACAAGGATACTACTATAAAACAAACATACAGGTACAGTATTATAAAACAAAGTTTTCAAAACTGTCTGTTTTTTGATGATCGATTTTCTCAAAATCTACTCAACAGATTTTTGTACGGTTTATACTATAAGATCTGCCATTTGTTTACTGAAAGTTAAAGTCCTAGAGGCTGCTCACTAACTAGGTCGTCTGACTAACTGAGCCAGTCCTCCACGTCCGTCGCACGCGCGAATTTCATG
Source organism: Morpho achilles (assembly GCA_947086495.1). NCBI lineage: Eukaryota > Metazoa > Arthropoda > Insecta > Lepidoptera > Nymphalidae > Morpho > Morpho achilles. Next base: position 13,776,205 of record CAMTZB010000001.1, on the reverse strand, counting down.
AGGCAGCAACAATGGCTACTAAGAGGAGCTTGTGGAAACAAATCACTCGGGGATAAAATTTAGCCAGTACAATCTTCAGTCATGATGTTACAACTAAAGACATACTAAAAGATAGAACGATTCTTCCGGAAGGTTTTGACGTCAGGCAAGCCGCCGGTCGTTAAATACGTAGCCAACTGCCGACCCCACTTAGAATGGGATAGGGGCAGGATGATGTTTGGTTACATGATTTTATATCACGAGTATCTATAGATACTAGTAAGTTAATTGTAAGAGATTTTTGAATAAACTTTACCGTTTACTTAGCGCACGCAAGGAAAGCTTTAAATTTTGCCGTTTTCGTACTATTTTTTATAGCTGCTCTTCTATTCTTAGCGTGATCTTATATAACGTATAGCCTTCATTGATAATTGGATTATCTTACACTGAAATAATTTTTCAAATCTGTCCAGTAGTTCCTGAGATTAGCGCGTTCAAACAATCAATCAATCAAACAAACAAACTCTTCAGTTTTATATATTAGTATAGATTTGTTTCTTACGTGGTACCTCCCACTATATGTCCAGGCCCGGGTGAGAGCTACACGGATTACGTCGCGACGCGCTGGTACAGGGCACCAGAACTCCTCGTCGGAGACACCATGTACAGCACTCCAGTGGATGTCTGGGCTATAGGTAAAGTATCCAGATGGAGAACGTGACGTTTTGTATACAGTCACTCTCTCACTCACACTTACGCTGTGGTACCAATGAAATTTTGAAAATATCATCCGCCAACTTTCTTGCTGGTTCTTCTACATAGGAGCATATTTCCGAATCAGTGATAGCTTCTTACCTTTTCAATACGATTCGATTTTTTTAATTTAACAATTCATATTTTTGTAATATTTATAGCACAAAATATGTTTTTTTTTTTTTTATTATACAGGAAAAAAACCCCTTATGGGTACCGCCGCCCGACGGGGACAGGCGGCGGTTATGTCGGACTCGCACCGACTAAAACGACCTGTGTGCTCCACCACGCTGCCAATGGCAAGGACAGGGTATCATTGTACATTTTGCCCCCATCCCGCCGACAGCTCTGATCCCAACAAAATATGTTGTGCCGACCCTACTTAGAGTGGGATAAGGGCAGGAGGCAAAAGAGACTCTTAATTGATTATTGCAAAATAATAATTGGGACATATTGTGCCAATTATTATTTTGCATTGCTTATTACTTTGCATTCAGCGCCTAACAAAACAGAAGAGCACCCGGTAAAAAAAATATTTTTATGTAAAATTAATATATTTTTATCAGGATGCGTCTTTGCGGAGCTTCTATCAAGCGAAGCGTTATGGCCAGGAAAAAGCGACCTTGACCAGCTATACCTCATCAGGAAGACCCTGGGCGATTTACTGCCAAGACACATGACGATATTCTCCCAAAACACATTCTTTCAGGTACCTATTTGATAATGACAGCAATGAAAAATTATTAAATAATTTATAGAAGCAGGCGTAACTTTGCGGAATTTCATAGTACAGAAGTTACAATAAAATAACTTTGCTGTAATCCGCGTTTGTTAAGAGAATCTATGTAATGCTAAGTGTATGAAGCAGGCAACAATCACATAACTTATACATGCAGGACAAGTCTCCACACGTATCCACAAAACGTAATGCATTACGATTTTGTTCGTGTTGCCTATTCGCCTGATGATGTTTTGGTTTTGGGACGAAGCGATCGTAAAATTTGTGGTGGTGAGTGTGTGTAGTGCTTGTGTGGATTGTTAGTGTTGGCGGCGTTTTGTGATACGTGTGGTAACTTGTCTTCCATATATAAGGTTGTAATTGTTGCCTTCATACACTTAACAATACATATATTCTCTTAGCAAACGCGGATTAAAGCAAAATAATTTGATTGTAAGTTCTGGAAAGTACATAAATTTATTATTTAATCTGACTTATTAAGTTTTTCCAGGGTATGGCGTTACCAGAACCAACCACTTTAGAGCCCCTGGAGAAAAAAATACCTCATAGATACGCCAATAACGAATTAGTATTAGATTTTTTAAAGGCAAGTTACATATCTTTATGATTTTATCGACATTAAACTTGCTATTCATACTTATTATAATATAAACAAACGGGTCACATCGCGATAAACTCTAGTTACCTTTTTATAAGGTTCGACCTTTGGGCAGAGTTGCACCTTGATCACGACAGACCAGGGTTGCCAACTTTATTTTGAAGAAAATAGTATTTTTTTTAAATTGGAAAATATATATAGTACTTTGAGAAATTCAGGAAAAAAATAGTACACATCTATTTTCAATTATTATTTATTTTTCGATGAGCTTCTTTGAAGTTTTTTTCTTTTCTTTCTTTCTTCTTGGGAGGCGTGCAAGAAGCATCATTACTCTCCATGTTTTTGTTGTGATTTTAATCCGATAATAAACAGTCGAAAATAACCTCAATGTTCGTTCGCGTAACATTCATTGAGAAAGTGACGTTGACAATGACAAAAGAATTAAGTTACCAACTAACTAAGCCCCGTACGTACATGAATGAGTTTCGTTCAAAAATTCCCTATGCAGCGCTGCGGGTGCGTTCTATTCACCGTTAATTAAAAAAAGCGCGACAGTAGAATTAGCGATAAAATATAGTATTTTTCATCATATATTGTTTTTCTATAATATATAGTACAATTGACTAAAATATAGTAAGATAATATATAATATAGTACGGGGGGTGGCAACCCTACGACTGACTGACCGTGTCATCTATCACTAGTCGAGTATCGTGTGATCTGTTACTTTTTGTCAGGTTTGAACTCATGACCTTAGGCCTTGTGAAGCCCAAAGGAGGCTAGAACCTAATTATTTTGATCAACTCAAGAATGATGGTAATTTTTTTTAAATAAAATATTTTATAGATAGATGATAGATAGGGATTATGTTGGTTATAACTCCCTTTTAGTATAATAAAAGCCTTCAATCATTGACGATTTTTAGATATTTAATAATAAAACATTAAAATGTAATTTTTGGTCCTTCAAACCGGATCACTCGTGTAGAAATGCCTAGATAAGGACCCGATGATGCGGTGGACTTGCGAGCAGCTTCTCCGGCATCCGATCTTCGAGAACTTTCTATTCACAGTCCCGCACACCGACCACGAAGAATTTGAGAAAGCTCGGAGAGCGCAGGTACTAAACCACCACTAAATCTGTATTTACGTATGTATATGCAAAAAAAAATTGTACTTGATTTTGATTTTCGTTCAATTTTATGTAAAACGGTATCGTCTTACAGAGTAGCAAAAATAAAAAAACGAGGATTAATATATTATGATTTTATGTAAATGTTCTACCAATACCCTATTGCTTCACCCATTAACACCAGATTCACGGCATCTTGGGCTGTCAGTTACTTTAGTTCTTCTGTGGATCATTTTATAAAAAAAATCAAAAGACAGACAGAGAGCTTTTGAGGACTTTTTTTATAATAAGTATAGATGCACGTAGACTTTATGCACCAATCTCCACACAGCTAGGATATCTAGAAACGCAAGTTAATGACGACGTCTCAAACCATATGGCGATCGCGTCGAAGAGTGGCAGCAAAGGGAAGTAACGGCTGTTTGATATCCATATAATGGGATTGAGGTGATTAAATTTACAATTGTTGTTTACATAGTAGCTGCAGGTCAACAGTATTTATAAATTTTTGAATTTAGATTATCGTACATTCATAGTTAATGTAGAGAAACCGTCTTTATAGACTAGTTTAAGCCTATTAGTTTAAGACTATATTCAACAGGTCTATGCGGCGGTAACGCTGTGTAAAGTTATAATGAAATTGTTTTGCTTTAATCCGCCATTAATTAAATGGAAGATATCTTTAATATTTCAATGAGTTAATCTTGTATGTATATTTTTATATATTTTCGCGATCCTACTCCAACGATTTTCCTGAAATTCAGCATTTAGGCGGTTTTGGGGGAAGGAGCTTTTACGTTTTCAAACGTAAAGTCATGGTGGTTATTTCTCATAAACTAACAATGCATAGCGAACTTCGCATGTCTTAGATTAGCCATGGGGTTGAAAAGGTTAAGACGTGAATATTATGGTGCAAAGGTCAGATTATTATCGTGGCGTAGCAAGAATTCGCGAACTGCTTTCACTCGCTATAATTTTACACAATTCTTATATCTGTCTGTTCAATCATATATTTATTATTTAAATTATAACAAAACAGTTATTAATAGTTTTTAACTATTGAGGATTGACCCTACTCGTAGCTGGAATAAATACGCTAGAATAAATAAATACAAGCAACCTAATATTTATTTAACTAATACTTCTGAGTATTATTTCGGCTCATGTAAAGCAAAAACCAATCGCTATTCGTACAAATCGTTCTATCCGAAGAATAAAGTTACATTATAAACAATTGAAAATGTTTAAAAAATTGACCGCCGAGTTTCTTTCTGGTTTTTCTCGGTAAGAGCAACATTCCAAACCAGTTGTAGCTTCATTAATCATATTGATCCTTGACGATTCAAAAGTTTTTGTAACAGCTTATTTGAACAAAGATTATTTTTATTTGATTTGATTTGACATGACCCCATGTAAAAGCATAGGAAATGTGACTTTATTCTTCTGATGGGGCGATATGTAAAAACCTAAAACGAATAAATAAATAATTCTTTATTTCAGGCAACTCTGGCCCAATAAAAATTTAATAAAAATGTAATATTAAAAAAAATGACAATTATTGAAGATATGTAATCATCACTACATATTATTAAACAAAGTCCCTATATCCCTATGTACGCATAAAACTTTAAAACTACGCAACACATTTTGATGCGGTTTTTTTTAATAGATAGAGTGATTCCAGAGGAAGGTTTGTACGTATAGTAACATTCAATACGGAGTAGAGAAATACTGTAATTTTTGAGGTTTCTGTAAATAATTACATTTTTTTCCGCTTACATTGCAAACGCAGGCTAAACCCTACGAGATTTATCAAAATGATGTACTAAGTATTTGTACACTTTGAAAAGGTCTACAGAAAAGTCCGCGATGGTATATGTCTATCTCTTATGGATAACCCACTATAGCATTTTTTGTCATTTACTTTTTTGAAGCAATTTTTATACAATGCAGCATTAATCCTTATGCAATTAAGTACCTTAAATAAATAGTTGATTTAATATAGATCAATATGGCTGTTTACAGCATGTAATTTAAGTGAACATTTTCGGAGATATTACAGATTTAAAATGCCGTGAGGAGGCCGCGCTTCGCCCTATAACACTTCGACTTTAGCAGCGATGTAACTCTTTCAAGAGTTTGTTTAAAGACATTCTGTAATTAATTGTAAAAATAAAATACATAGGGAAAAATGTAAAAAGAAGTACGCAAATATGTACTATATGAATTTAGATATTCAAAAATAGCAGGAAATCTTCTTGGAATAGGAAAGGGAAATTGTTTTTCTTCAAATTTAACTCTTGCGGGCCACGGGCAGTAATGAATAAATCAAAACTACTCGATCGATTTTAATCATTTTTTTTACACTGACTGACATGGGATATATATTTTACACCCGTGCGAAGCAGGGGCAGGCCGCTAGTTTAAAAAGAATTGTAAAAACAAATGTATGGAATAAACTAAATTAAATAATAAGGTAGATATATTTTTCCAATGAGGAACTCGTCCATGGACCAAATCCTCCCAAGCCTAATCGGGTATAGTAATGCTGTAATGTTGATGCTCTTTACTGGCTAATAGCTCATCGTTGCATACTGTTTGGTATATACACCTAGAGAGAACTCTAAATGTGTCACATCTGAACCAATTACTAAACTCATAGTTTCATATCCATCCATCGATCCATCAGTCCTATCGCAATCCACTGCTGGACATAGGGCTCCCCATGTCTGCGCCAGACATCCCGTTTCTCCGCAATGCGCATCTTCTTGGCCTAACAACCTTTCTGATGTCGTCGGTCCAGCGAGACGGTGGACGCCCTACACTGCGTTTGCCAAGACGTATATAGATATTTTCATATCACGCAAATATTTAATTATTAACCTGAATCGTTCCAGGTTCAATCGTCCCCTATGCTTCCACAGCTGATAGTGAATGAACGCTCGCAGCCGAAGAAAAAGTCCGAGCTGGAGTCCCGCGGGCACTTGCCGACTATATGACTAGCGGCGCCCGCTCGACAGCGGATTTAATATTAAACGTTTCTTCTTACTTATATTGCTTTATTTAATTACACCCCTTCTTTTTTATCAACTGATGGACGGACTGCTGGACATAGGTCTCTTAAAGAGATAAATAAATATATGGGGCACACACACACGATCGCCCGTCCCCAAAGTAAGTAATGTTAATACTTGTGTTATGGGTGAGAGACAACTGGTAAATATATACATATATAATTTTTAAATACATACTTAAATATAAAAATACACCCAGGCTCGGAGAGCCAACAAATTATTTTATAGAAAATGTTGGCCCTCGGCGGGAATCGAACCCGCGACCCGCGGAGCTGAAGGCAGGGTCACTACTCACTGCGCCAACGGGCTAATAGATAATACACTATATAGGATAAACCGGCCAGTCAAACTTCAAGTTCAGTCGAACTCAGTTATTATTTACTGTTTATTTGTTTAAACGAGAGTACTTTGAAATGGTCTTGTTTTTTAAAAGAAAGTCCAAAAAAATTGCCGAATTTTATATAAAAAAAAGTTTAATGTTCTTTCTGAACGCATAGGCTAGGTATCATTCATTTTTAAAATTTTTGACCAATTAAAAATATAGCTATTTTAAAAAGATGTGTTTATTGCGGTGTTGCTACTATTTTTTTGATAACCAATATCATTTAACTGAACAAAATAAAAGAATCAAATATTGCAGATACTGAATGGGAAAGAATAAATTTATAATTGAGATGAATAAAAAGACTTCTATGTTTTAAATGAGCATTTTTATAACACTTTATTTCTTGATTTTACAGCAATTATCTCTAACTTTACAAATATTAAATATCTATATTAATTTACAATTTTCCAATTTTCTTCAGTCACTGTTTGAATATCTGAAAAGAAAGAATCAAAGTTGTAGAATCAATAAGGCAATAGTAAAAACATAGTTCAACAAACCTCTATTAATAGTAAAGATATGTATTAAAAATACCACAAAAAGTATCAATGGCAATAATGTGATATATTTTATACACTATATTTTCACAATATTGAAAATATAAAAAAAAATTATATGTTGTGCCCATGGACGTAGTATATACTGGACGGCGCCAAAAGACGTTGCCAATCTTGCGTCTGTGTGTAAGCGATTTATCGTTTGTCTCTGTTCTTATCGCGAACTATACATAAGAGTGAAAGAGTTTGTGATGAAGTTTGGCAACGTCGCTAAAAATGTGTCCAGTTGGTGACACCAAATGAGGCCATAACATTGAGTTTGTTGAAGATAATTTCTTGAAATCTAAAGCAAATACGAGTGTTACTGATGTATTTTTTCAAAAAAGGTCGAATATGTCGTGTGCTGCCTTAACGTGTCCATGAAGAACAACGAAAGGAGGAGTTAAAAACACGGAATTACCATTTCATAAGTAAATCTTTGACTCTCATTTGCGTGCTAATTTAAAGCGTTTTATTCAGTTAAAGCGTTTCAGATTATAATTTATCAGTACAGTTTGATATCCTCTAGCCGGCATGAGTGTGGGATACTGATAAAACATAAAAATTAATCATTAAATATTCCATTGAATTGTGTTACCTACGTAGTGATGTACACACTAACGAATTATTATGTATCGATAAATATCAGTCAAAGTTATATTTACTAGCCAAGTAAATGCGAATTCTCTAATTTTAGATTATTTTCTTAGGTTTCCTAAATGCCCACATATAAGAGAACAGTCGATAAAAGCTGTCACCGGTCTCACGGATATGTAAATGTTGGGAATAATGTGGATGATGATATTGTTCCATTGGCCACTGAAGCACTAACATTTATGTTAACATTTCATCTATACAAAAAGCACCGAGTATGGGCTGCACCTTCGACTTTATTTTAAACGTTTCAAAGGATTCTTTGGTAAATCTAGGCTCACAGTCAATTGACTGATACCATTTTTGAGAACCACCCATCACAGTAAGATATGCAGTAAAGATGTGCATCGGATAATTCATGACATTATACTGCAGACTGTACACTCAGGAAATTATGTCAATCTATTCAAATGTTTAAATCTATTCTGAACAGTAAACCAACTAGGTTGGTTACAACTGTATATTAACTTTACAGTACCTGAGCTAGGCTTCGATAATTATCGATGCCTAGTTTAGCTTATCGATAGGCTAAGTACTTCCCTAATCACGCACACTAATGCAGTTCTAAAAGTTCACACAAGCATAAAACGGACACACAAAAATAGCTAAGGTGGCATCCAGTGTATTCTTTATCCAAGGTTGTGCCCCTTGGATAAAGAATGTTGTGCCCCCAAATAGTCTATGATCATAGAGAAATAAGATATACTGAAATGATAAAAGTCATTCACAAAATGACAATAATATTTGAAAATGGAACATGTTTTGATATCATAGACATACAAAACTTTCATATATTTGAATATTTATTGAATATAAGAAGTCATTATTGGTAATATTACTGTGTGCTACACAGTAATATTTTTAAAAGTAAAAGTATGTTTTACTATATGTTTATGTGAAGAAATTATGTTTTAACCTATTGTTAGATTGAGTGATGATACAATAAAAACATATGACCGAGGACGACAGAGTGTGTAAGTACCATATATTTATTTATTATTTAAATATGTTAATTGCCAATCCCTGAAGACATGCCAACTATTTGACATCATTTTGATAATAAGTGATAATTAATTGGTAACTACCAAGTATCTGTCCACAAGAATTTACTTGTGCAGAATATAATCTTTACAGGAGAGATCAAAAAATCTAATCACGCCAACAAAAAATAGTGATGTTGGATTTTTAATAGCAACACCGTGTGGTATCTGGCTGAATAGAATAGTACCACCCTCATTTCTTACAGAGGTGTCATAAAAGGCGACTAAGGTAATTGGACCCACTGTGTGGTATCCGGTTTAGTATAATTGACCACCCTCTTTCTTACCGAGGTGTCGTAAAAAACGACTAAGGTAAGTTGACGTCAGGCAGACAAAATGCAGCCAAATCACGTGTCAGCGTGTTTATAACATGTTGTGCCGACCCCACTTCGAGTGGGATAAGGGCAGGAAGATGATGATGTTGGACTTTTAATAGCACATATTCAGTTTGCATGTATATCAGCAAAAAAATAGATTTATGATATGGCTATGATTTATATGCTTAATGAAGAGCAAAAAATTGTTCTAATATGATTCTTGTACTGATACCAGTATACCAGTGATACCAGTTGAAGCTGATACCAGTAACAGTTATCCAGAAGATCAATGAAAGATAATATTATGACATCACAATAGTGATGGCCAAGAACAAATGCCTAGTAGCATGATTTCAATGATAAAATCTTGAGAAATAGACTTATTTAACAGTATATCCAAAGGGTTACCACAAAGGTGACTATCTCTAGCACGTTATAACTTATGGTTTCAGCAAATAAAGTCTTAAGTTTATATTAATTTATAGAAATAAATAAGATTTTTCTAAGACACAGCCCAAACTTGTACCGCTCAAAAAGAAAGTGAAGGCAATAAATTGTTGCTGCAAATGGGATAAATTCATATATTAAATAAGCAAATAATAACTCAAAACACCCTAACATTTACTTTATATCTTTTAACAATAACACATGTGTATAAAAATGCCTATACCGATGCAAACGGCAGCTTCTTTCGTTCTTCTGGCGACACAAGACTGTCCATTTCTTGTAGTTTAAGCCATCCGTAGTGAGCTCCAAAAAGCATAGGGACCACAACAATCACTACAATATTTTTTGACACAAAATTGCGCACCTTCATAGTTTTAAGGTTATTTTTTTTTATTATATTCTCTTCGTTAATATTGTATATATGATAAGAATATTAAAATATCCCTTTATATTTATTTGTGGAATAGATAATTATAGAATTTTTATTTGGTCGCTTAGCTTAATATTTAGAAGTAACTGTCAATGTCATGAAATCGTGATTTGACACAAACGTCTGTAGTCTTTGGTCTGGGACCTGGGTTTAGCCTATTCTAGGTTTTATTGTGTTAATAAAAAATATTATATCTCACTTATTTAATTGAAATAATTTAAATTAAATCTTTAATTTCATTAAAATACTTCTTTTACTTTGCTGTAATATTTTAACGAAAAATGGTAAATATTCATTTACGTTTGACATTACCACAGAAACGTTTCTTGTCTAGTATATCGTTCTTTATGGAGCACAGGGAAGACATTTTATCAACCAATAAAATGACGAGAAAATAATTACAACAAATCATAACAGATAGATTATTTTGACGCTTTACGTCATTAAGCAACAAGTTGGCATTACGTCAACCAACGAAAACATTCTTTAAAATGGTGGCATCTCAGTGAGGAGGGTGTTAATTTTTAAATAGCCATAATAAATTTTAAGAAGCTTATTAAGCAAGAGTGTTTGATACAATTTGTAAGTGTATTTTCTATAGATAACATTCTTATATTTAAAACAATACGTTAACGTGAATAATTTTTAGGTAAACACCGCATCAATAAGCTTCATACCAAATTAAACATGACGTCCGAAGAAATCCCGATATCCGAGGAGTTGAAGGGATGCTACGAGAATCTTATTGTTATCGACATTGGCGCAAACTTGACGAACAAGAAATACGGCCGTGATCTCGATTCAGTGGTGCAAAGGGCAAAAGATGCAGGTATGTGAAGGGAGGATAAATATTTTTTTGAAGTTGCGTGCAAATATGCTATAGACGTAACATCGGAATACATTAGCACGAGCGTGAAGTGATTACTCGTGTCCCAAATATTTGTGTTAATTTTTATTCTATTTGTTGTTACATTCGGTCATATTGCACACCTTTCTATTTCCTGAATTGCACACATTTGTAGAGATACAATCTAAAGCAATCTTGTTGCAATACAAATTACTACTTTAATTTTAATAAGAAATAGCTTTGGAGTTTCTAATTGGAGTCTAGTGAGAATATATTAAATTAGTAGTTGATATGGATCAATTTTAATTTTTCTTCCACTCAGTTAACTCATTTTTTAATGTATTTAAATGTAAATTAAACTATATTCAAATAAGTTCTGTAATGTGGATATTAAAAAACAGCAACATTTTAAACTACTTGTGTAACTTAATTATCATGCTTTCACTATGTGATAGTATTGCCATGGTTAATTTGTACAAAAGATGTCCTAATAAGAAATTCCTGATGTTAGTAAACATATTATCAAATTCATTTCTGGTCTTATTCTGTGAGAGATTTGGGTCACTCAATTTGGGACAATGTACTAAAATACATTTTATAACGCTGTGTGGTATCTGGCTGAATAGAATAGTACCACCCTCATTTCTTACCGAGGTGTCGTAAAAGGCGACTAAGGTAAGTTGACCCACTGTGTGGTATCCGGTTTAGTAGAATAGACCAACCTCCTTCTTAACGAAGTGTCGTAAAATACGACTATGTTAAGTTGACGTTAGGCAGGCAGCCGGTCGTAAAATATGTAGCCAAATCATGTGACAACATGTTTATAACATGTGTAGACCTCACTTAGAGTGGGATAAGGGTAGGAATATGATGTACTAAAATACATTTTATTTTTGATAAATTTAAAATTAAAATGTATCTAGTCAAGTTAAAACTCTTTATGTACTTTTAGGTTTTTATAATTGGTTTAAATATATTAATGATGATAACTACATTTGTGTATCATTTGTTTGTATGTATTGTATGTATTAGTGAATCATATGTTTTTTGTGAGCAATGCTACTGTTTAGTCATGTTTTGAAAAACTAGATTAACTAGATTGACATTATTTTTCAATTCAAAACAAATTAAAATAGTGTATATATCCTCTCTATTGTATATATTTCCCGTCTATGAATTATATTTGTATATTTTGTAATGTGAGGATTCAATACTGCTCAGTCCTTTTTTATCTTAGCAGATTCCTTTTACCTATTGTTATTGCTTTTAACATCTGTAAACAGTAAGGAATGAAATAATTAAACAAGGATAAGATAAATCTACTTCCCTAATTATTATTTGTTTTGGGCGGTGTATCTATGTATCTAATTTCGGGGATGCCTGTCGGTGCAGGGTGGGTGATCAGCACCTATTCCGGACTATTCCACCCATTTCCCCATGTTGGGACAAGGGTTTCACTGCTGTCCTGACAGTGTCACCTGCTCTAATCTACCCGTAGCTTTTACGAACCTGATAATATCCCTGAAGGAGATATTTGTCAGATCCTCAACTTCAATTTCATCCTTACCTAGTATCTCCCATCTTACCAGCGAGTACATAGGGCACTCAGCCATAAGGTGAAGACTCGTTTCTTCCTCTCCACACTCTGGGCACGCAGCTTCTTCTATTATTCTCATTATTGGGCGGTGTATATCTTTACTTATTATAAAACAAAGTCCACAAAATCTGTCTGTCTTTATGTGATCAATGTTTCTCTAAATCGACTGAACAGATTTTTGTGGGGTTTTTGCTTAAATGTAGTGCAATTTTTTCAGAAGGTTGAGGTTAATAGTATATAAGGGTGTTATATGCATTGAGTTGAATATGACTGAATGAAATTGAGCTTAATTGAGTGAGCAATTTATGAGATCATGTTATGAATTATTAGTGTTTTCCTTTTCTAAAAAAACTAGTGTTTTCCTTTTCTTAGTAATTATGTATCTCTTTGACACTAGCTAGTTTTGTGATAGTTTAGTCTTGTGCTACTCCACATTTTTATTGCAATTTGTCACAAAACAACTTTCTTGAATTAGGTCATAGTTAATGTATAGAACCGGCTATACTCACGTGTTATTCTATCGGGTTAGCCCGACTAGTTTCGAACCCATCCGGGGCATTTATTCATGAGCTCTTTACACGTCGTATCGCGGCGTGTAGTCGGGCTAACCCAATAGAATAAGACGTGAGTATAGCCGTTTCAATACATTAACTATGAATACTACTCACGATAGTTTAAATTTGAATAAGGTCAGTTTAATACTAAGCGTTTGATTTTTGTTTAAAAAAATAGTTTTTAATAATTATGTGTCTATTTAACACTCACTACTTTTGTGTTAGCTTAGTTTTGTGCTACTCCACATTTTTATTGCACTTTGTCACAAACGACTTTTTTTGAATTAGGTCAGTTTAATACTACGCGTACGATTTTTTGTTTAAAAATAGCAAGTGACATTTGTGGGTAATTGTTATAGTACGAAATACGTTAGGCGCGAAAATGAAGCATATTTACCTTACCCACAGCTTGCTATATTATTTTTAGAGTAGTGATATAAAAGTGTTATTGCAGGTGTCCAAAAGATTATGGTCACCGGCACATCAGTAAGGAGCAGCAAGGAAGCACTGAGATTGACCCGTCTTTATCCCAGCACAATATATTCCACAGCAGGTAAAACATTTTCAGTCATCCTCGAAATAAATATGGGTCAAATTTGACATATTTATTTTATTTATTTATTTTTTATTTATTTATTTTTTATTTATTTATATATTGTTACAATGAATGTAGTATTTACTAAAAAAAACTAAAGTGAAACGATATTGGCTGCATTAGTTAAAAACTGTGTCGCAGCCAATAACGCCCGCCTCCAGTACGATAAATTAATTATACTACGAGTAAATTAATTTTATAAGTTTACATATATTTTTATAAGTGTGCGTGTGTATGTGTGCGAGTGTGGTGTGTGTGTGTGTGCGTGCGTGTGTGTGGGTGTGTGTGCGCGTGTGTGTGGGTGTGTGTGCGCGTGTGTGTGGGTGTGTGTGCGCGTGTGTGTGTGTGTGTGTATGTGTGTGTGCATGTGTGTGTGTGTGCGTGTGTGTGTGGGTGTGTGTGATATAAAAGAAGTTGGTCTATGTGTCAGTAGTAGTCATACATTTACAAATTCATATATTGTATTCTCTTATTTATTAATTCATTAAATAGACCTGCTAATAGAATGTACATTAACTGTCAACTTAATTATTATTACATATGTTAATTTTCTAATTCTACCCTATTTATAGAGGGACACATTATGCTTTAAAAAATACAGTATGTTTGGATCATAATATTTAAATGTAAATATTTAATAGTTAATCTTGTATGTAATATAAATGTAAATATTTAATGTATGAAAATATATATATACATATATATTTTCTGAATCTCGGAAACGGCTTCAACGATTTTCCTGAAATCCAGCATGTAGGGGATTATGGGGGAGAAAACTCGATTTAGTTAGGTTTTATGTAAAAAAAATCGTTTTATCCCTGTTTTGAGCATTAAAAAATACTTAAATTTATATCGAATATAAAACATAATTTTTGCCATGAACTGTCAAGTCAGCGTAGCTTATTCGGGGAACGGGCAGTCTTGAGAAATGTAAATATCTAGGATCGATCCCAAAATTACAGAAGCAAAGCTCGGTCAACCAGGTACAAAAATAATGTCAACATGTCTGAATGTCAAAAAAATAAAAAAATTGTCATTTTGATTAGGATATCACTTTATTGGAAATAAGTTGTAATTGTTGTTATGTAGTTATTGAAATAATGATGTAAAAAAAATTGAAAAAATATACTTTCTTTTAAACGTTTTTTTATCTTCATTCAAGTTGAATGTCGTAGGTAGCACTAGTTCAATCATTTGTACCTAGGTGTTCATCCACACGACGCGAAATCAATGACGGATGAGGAATCGTGGGCGGAGCTTATGGCGACGGCGGCGGCGCCCGAGTGCGTCGCAGTTGGCGAATGCGGCCTCAACTACACCAAGGACTTCTCTGAGCCAGCGGTTCAGCGGGACGTCTTCAAACGGCAGGTCTGTATGCTATGTGAGCTGCTGCTGTAAGGGGGACAATCTTACTTCGCCCCCTCCACTAGTGTCATAGTTTTTTTTTGTGTACCTTGCCAGTAGCGTGGTGAAGTTTTTTTTCAGTGAGAGTCTGACGCCCGTAGAGGGGGGCGAGCGGCGAAGCCAGTTCAGGTCGACCCGTAGCCAGGGCTGCTGCTAAAGGCAATGGGGGCAACCGTACCTTGCCCCCAATACCAGACATTACCATTGCCACGAGTAGCGTGGTAGTTTTAATTCAGTGATAATCTGACGCCAATTAAGGGGGGCGAGCGGCGAAGCCAGTTTAGGTTAACCCTTGGCCAGGGCTGCTGCTAGCGGCGATGGGGGCATGATTAAGTTGCCTTTTTTTCCAGACATTACAATTACCATTGTCACGACTAGCGTGGTGGTTTTTATTCAGTGAGAATCTGACACCTATAAAGGGGGAGGAGTGACGAAGAGACGTTAACGCGCACCCAGGGTTTAATACCTTTTTTAGACTCCCGCCCATTCGAAAACCATATAATATTCTATGTAAAATCATCATCCTCCTTCCCTTCTCCCACTCTAAGTGGGGTCGGCACAACATGTTACAAACATGTTGTCATATGATTTGGCTACGTATTTTACGACTGGCCGCCTGCCTGACGTCAATAATATTCTATGTAAAATGTGACTTAATTAACTAATAAATTCATATGCTCAAGCTAGGCTTAAAATTTGACACAATTTTTCGATTATTTGGCAACCCTTTGTGTGTAGCCACAGGGGCTATGTGACCCTATTGCCTCCCCCTCCCGGCTATACCATTGAGGGGGATACCCAGAAGGGGGTTCCTGATATAAAAATTCTATAAATCTATTCCTCTTATGTCTTACAGAAATAGGGAAAGATTTTTATATGTATTTACATATATTAACTAGTTACTAAACTTTCAAAGATATTGTCCGATATATCGAATGAATGTTTACTAATAATACCGTGAATTTCTGTTATTAAAAATTATATAAATAACCTCCTCATTCAGTCATTCCACGGTTGGGATGCGATGAGATTGGTGTGAAATAACCATAACCAATTAGCATATCTAACAGCGCAGATAATTAAGCTCGTTCCAATAGCATCTAATGTGTGACTCTCGCGTCTGGCACACGATGTAAACAATGCTCATTGCCTCGATACGATAATCCCTTGATAACTTACATATCGGTAGAACAAAAGAAACGTTTAGAATCTATACTAATATATAAAGCTGAAGAGTTTGTTTGATTGTTTGAACGTGCTAATCTCAGCAACTACTGGACTGATTTGGAATTCTTTCAGTGTAAGATAGTCCATATATAGATAACATCACGCTAAGATGAATAGGAGAGGAGCAGCAATAAAAAATATTACGAAAACGGCAAAATTTAAAGCTTTCCTTGAGTGCGCTGAGTAAACGGTGATAGTTATTAAAAAATCATGCATTACAAAATTGTTTCCCTTTAAAAGTTCTAAATAAAAGTCCGCGACAGTTTAAGTCTAGCTTTTAAGGTTTTAAGGTATTTTTTTACCAAAAATATGAATTATCAACTTTGCTTTTGCTTGAGCCCCATCTACCCTACTATTTTTTTTTGAAGTATCTTCTTTTTTTTTGTATAAAATTACCGAGCAAGGCTCGGTCAAGCTGGTACTCACATTATATGTCACGTGGGTCACCTAATAAAGAAATCTCTTTATGTTCGAGCCTTTATTGTTATCGGAATTGATAAATCTCTCGTATCATTGATATGACCTTCGCAGGTCAAAGCAATCCATTGTGACACCCACACTACATTCCTGAAGCCCAGGGCTGTTGGGTTATGACGTGGGAGATTATTTAACTAATATACAGCCGACGTACTAACAATTTTCACAGTAATTAAATTCCAAATCCTACAAACCCCTAAGGATCATCACCCTTTTGTTATAAACATGCCCACCCACATGTTATAAACATGCTGTCACGTGATTTGGCTGCGCGTTTTTGGCCGCCTGCCTGACGTCAACTTACCTCAGTCGTACTTTATGACACCTCGGTAAGAAAGAGAGTGGTCTGTTCTACTAATCCAGATACCACACGGTGGGTCAATTAACCTTAGTCGCCTTTTACTACACCTCGGTAAGAAATGAGTGTGGTACTATTCTATTCAGCCGGATACCACACGGCGTTATCCAAAATTACCTTCAGCATTAAAATAGAGGCCAAATTTGCAAACCAGCCGCGCAAAAACTGCGATATTATACTACCAAGTATCTAATCAAAGCTCAAATTACACTGTTGCTCTGTATTCTAATCTTATGAAGAAACGCGTCACCCCTAACATTGGCCTACTCCTTTGAGACGCTCAATGACACGTTGATAGCGAGTCACCTGCTATATTTAGTCTCAAGTATAAAATGCCTTTGGATCTTCGTTGACGATAAACAGACATGTCTGGACGCGTATACCTATATAAAAACTAGAATTAACAAACAGCGTAGGTAGGTAATGTAATAAGTACATTTGATTCGTTGATTTATATTGATTTTACAATCGTATCACTGAGATAGCCCAGCGGTAAACCCGTGCGACTCTTTCGTGGAGGTCACGGGTTCAAAATCGGGCAGACACCAATGAGTTTTTCTGTTAAAACTTATGTGCCTAATTGATAATTGCAATTTATCACACGCTTTTCGGTGAAGGAAAACGTCGTGAGGAAACCTGGATATCTCTAGGTAATTCTGGAGATATGTGTAACCTACCAATCCGCATTGGAGCAGCGTGGTAGGTCTTAGCTCCAAACCCTTCTCTACGAAAACGGAGAGAGGAGCCCTATGCCCAGCTTTGGGATAGTAACAGGGCACTTTATACTTACTAGCTGTGAACTCAGCTTCCCGTGCGTCACAAATTTTCTCCCGAATTAAAATTTTGACCATAAAAGTATTTATCGTGAGTTAGTTTTAAGAGATTTTTGAATAAATTTCACCGTTTGCTTATCGCAAACAAGCTTTAAATTTTGACGTTTTCGCAATATTTTTTTTTTGTTGCTCCTTTCCTATTCATGTTAAGCGAGATGCTATATAGTCTATAGCCTTCGATAAATGGACTATCTTACACTCAAATAATTTTTAAAATCGGTCCAGTAGTTTCTGAGATTAGCGCGTTCAAACAAACAAACTCTTGAGCTTGATATATTAGTAGATTACTAATTTTATTACATTACTAGCAATCGCGAGCGGTTCCGCCCGCGTGGAAAAATTAAAACCGTAAGGAAGTCACGGGTTCAAACCCGGGCAGACACCAATAAGTTTTTCTGTTAAAACTTATGTGTCTCATTAATTGCAATTTATCACACGCTTTTCGGTGAAGGGAAACATCGTGAGGAAACCTTCATATCTCTAGAGAATTCTAGAGATATGTGTAACCTAGCAGCGTGGTAGTCTTAGCTCCGATCCTTCTGTCCAAAAACGGAGAGAAGAGCAATTATTATTCCTATTCCCAGCAATGAGAGAGTAACAGGTCGCTACTTACTTTTACTTATGTCCACAGGTCGAAATGGCGTGTGAACTACGTAAACCGGTGTTTGTCCACGAAAAGGAAGCCCAAGAGGACCTTATAAAGATACTAGATGAATTCGGCAACCGTCTGCCACCAGTTGTGATCCACTCTTTCACGGGCTCAGTGGAGCACGGGATCAAGTATATAGAGAGGGGATACTATTTGGGCATAACTGGGTTCATATGTAAGGATAAGTCCGGTGGCGGGATAAGGCGGCTGCTGTCTGAGAGGATACTGCCCTTGGATAAGTTACTGGTGGAGACGGACTCGCCGTTTATGTATCCAAATATAAGGGCTTCCAAACTGCCGTTGCATGTTAAGGATTCGCTCACTGAAAGGTTAGTATCTTTTAATATTTAAATGAGCTAATCAAATTTAAAATATTCTTTATTCAAGTGGGCTGTTTACAGTACTTTTGAATTGTCAAATGTTTAAATGCTACCACTGATTCTCGGGAGTTTGCTCCTACCGAGAAGAACTAGCAAGAAACTTGGCGGATAATATTTTAAAAACATAATTACAATTTGATAAGGATAGGTGGGATTACAATTTGATAAGGGCAGGAAGATGATAAAGTCATTAAATGACTTAAAATTTTGGACAATAATCTACGTAAGATAAATTAAGGCTTACAATTCAAAATGTATATATTTTTGTTATAAATAACAAACCAAATATTTTCGATAGGGGTTATCGTTGCCCATGATACAATCTGTTGCCTGCTATCTATAAAAGTGACAATATGACATTATCTTGTCACATTGATTGCTAACAAGTTACCGATGTCGATCATATTCGTGCAACTATGCGATCACTGCCTAAAATACCGTACACATCGGATAAATTATTAACGTATATCTTTATTTTCCAATTCATCCGAGTTTATTATTCGACTAGCAATCGCCAGCGGCTCCGCCCGCGTGATAAGATTAAAACCGTAGTATAGTATTTTGATAACCATAAAAATGGTTGAACCAGGATAACCTTAAAGTTAGAAATAGGCTGTCGCGAATTTATAGAACTTATTTATATTTTATATACTACATCTAATTATGTACCTATGTTCTTACAGTATATGTAATTAATTAATTATCAACCTATCACCCGACAGGCCACGTGAACGAAGTTGCGGGTAAAACTAGTAGTAATTATAATATATTAGGTCCTTACATATGAAATTGGCGTTTTCTATGGGAGGAACATAAAACGTTTTTTTTAAATGAAATATATTTAATTAATCAAAGTATGTACCATTGCACTTTTGCCATCTCATAGGTAGTTCATTGATCCCCTTACTAAAAAAACCATTCGGGCGGGAATCAATAAAATCTTTGAAGGCGGTTTGGACTGCCCCATCGGAGTTGAATTTTTTTCCTTGCAAGTAGTTATCCAAATTGCGAAAAAAATGGTAATCTGTTGGAGCAAGGTCCGGAGAGTCCGGTGGATGTCTAAGACATTCTAATTGAAGCTCCTCTGATTTGGTAGCCGTCTGTTGTGCAGTGCGTGTCTAGTTGTCCTGAAGCAGCAGTGGCCTAGAGCGATTGACCAGCCTCGGTTGTTTAGCAGCTAGCTTTTCCATCATGGTATGCAGTTGCTGATAATAGATATCTGCCGTAATCGTCTGGCCAGATTTAAGAAAGCTGTAGTGAACGACACCGGCACTAGTCCACCAAACACTTACAAGCAACTTTTTTTTAGTCAATTTTTGCTTAGGACAGGATTTGGCTGGTTCGCCAGGGTTCAGCCATTGCAATGAGCGCTTCCGATTATCGTAGAGGATCCACTTTTCATCACAGGTAATGATTCGATTTAAAATTCCTTCATTATTGTGCCGGTTGAGTAACGTAACGCAGCAGTCGACGCGCGTTTGTCGGTTTGCTTTACTCAATTCATGAAGTACCCACCTTTCAAGCTTTTTCACCTTCCCAATTTGCTTCAAGTGGATTAGAATAGTTTTATCACTGGCCTGCAGCTAACTCGGACGTGGCTTGCGATGGATCCGCTTCCACAATAGCCTTCAATTCTTCATTATCAACTTTGGTCTCCGGCCATCCACGAGGCTTGTTCTGCAGGTCGAAATTTCCAGAACGAAAACGTTGGAACCAAAAACGCACTGTGTATTCTTTTGCGACACCGTCACCATACACACCATTAATCCTTCGAGCCGTTTCTGCAGCACTGGTGCCACGGTGGAACTCATACTCGTAAATAACGCGATATTTCATGTTTTCCATTTTGTAAACAGAGTGACACAAAGAAAAAAACAAAAGAAGAAAAAACAAATGAATTAGGGGGTTTGAAACACAAAGTTGAGTTAATAGCTGTATGAATTTGAATTTGGAATTACCATAAAGGGAATATTTGAGATCAAAGTGGCCAGTACGACAAAACGCCAATTTCATATGTAAGGACCTAATATATTATAATTACTACTACTACTACTAGTTTTTACCCGCAACTTCGTTCACGTGGCCTGTCGGGTGATAGGTTGATAATTGATGGCGCTTTTCAATGTCATTCTATGCCTGTAGAATCAACAATATTTCTATAGCGTATATGATACCCTGGTATATAAGGAATAATTGTGCCAAATTTCATCGTTGGTTCAGCGGATTCGCCGTGAAAGAGTAACAAACGTACATCCATAATCACTAACTTTCGCATTTATAATATTAAGTAGTATCCTATATAGTGAACACTTCACGCCGTGTGGTATCCGTTAAAGTAGGATAGACCACCCTCTGTCTTACCGAAAAGATGTCGTGTCGTAAAAGACTACTAAGGTAAGTTGATGTTAGGTAGGCGGCCGGTCGTAAAATACGTAGCCAAATCATGTGACAATATGTTTATAACATATTTTTGTTGGCCCAACAGCGCATTGTCACTACCAACAGCGCCAACGGGCGAGTTAATGTGCCCCGTCCATCACAAATTCAAATTGTGATGGAACACAAGTTGAATTGGTGATGGACATTGTTTAAAATTTAGTCAAATCTTCCTTTCATCAGATCCATGACGTTCGTGAACCGCTATTGCACTTTCCAACGTAACGAGCCGTGCGCTCTGCCCGCCATAGTGGAGCTCATCGCGGGATTCCTGGGTCAAGGGCCAGAAGATGTCGCTCTCGCTACTGCGTTTAACGCGCTCAAGATTTTCGGTCTTAGCCAATAAACGTGACTAGCCTGATATTAGCAAGTGTTACCTTTAGCTTCCGAAAAGGTAATGCTATCTGGAGATGTGACTTTGTATCTTTGGACCTTGTGATGTCAAAATACTTTACGATTCAACAGCAAAATCATGAAGCCTTATTTAGATTTCAAAATCAAATCAAAAAACCTTTTAATGATAACGTCACAGTAAATTTACAAACAGTAAAGTAAATAACAGTAAATTAATAGAAAGAAGAAGTAAAATTAAGACAAATATACAGAAATGTGACGTTACCAATTGGACCACCATTCAGCTAAGTTGAGGAGTACCTCAACGCTGGTTTTCAATGGCGACCATTTTTACTTAAAACTAAAACTTATTTTAAAGATTTTAGGTTAAGAATCTTTGTTGCCAGTATATCCGCTAATACAGCGTAAAATTTAAAAGCCAATTTCACGCAATATTTTTGTGTATACGCCGTAAATCATAATTTGGTATTATACTTCTGTTGTTATTAAGGCCTAATATAAATTCTGATTCTAAATTTTCTGCGAATTGTGCTTAAGAATAGTCATTTTAAGTTAAAAATTTGATTTTAATTTGAGATGAAGTCGCAAGCATGTATATGAAGGTAGTGACTAGAAAATTTTACGATAGTTTTAATGTTCTCGAACAATCTAATCTAATAATTATAGAAGTAAAGATGTCAATTTCTTGACAGTACAAAGGTGTTTTTGCTATTGCAGTATATTATGTGAAATCGAAAATCTACTTTTTTTAAAGTAAATTCAGCGAATTCTAAGCGGTTGCTGAAGTTTTAGACTTCAGTTTAATCATTTTTGCAATAGCAAAAACATTTTTGATACTTATCCAACATTCTGTATATATTTTTTCAAAATACATTAGTCACTACCATAACAAATTTGCGATACGTTTATGCTTTAAATTACATTGAATCTATACATCAATAGTGTAAAGATCCAAAGCCATCTCCAGATCCATAAACAATATATTTTTTTAAAGAATCGAGAATTATTTATGGCCTTATATAAGTAATTGACAAGTGCCTTTAGAAAATCAACGATAAGATTTATTTACTCGTAGAATAATTAATATTAATATCAATTGAATGTTACCTAAATACGAGATTTATACAAATATTTAATTGTATTACACTAATAAATATTTAGCGGAGTGTTTCTTCGGACGTCAAAATATTGACAAAACGATATTTATACTCAAGTTAACGACATTGAAGATATTTAATTGACATTTTTGAATTGATTTATATAAGATAAGGAAGGGTATGTGATATTAATTAATAAATTGTGTATAGAAAGCAAACATATTTGAAAAAAACAACGAAGATGCATATTTATTAGTAGTTTCTGCTTTCAATAACTATTTTTAAGGATTTATTAATAGTCCATGGTTGATAAATATCTATGGGTGATGCTTATTTTAATAACAACTCATTAGGCCGCGTGGTCTTTACCTACCCTTCAGTATAAAAATTCTACTTTATATCTATGACTAGGTTTATTATTATTGTCTATGATAAGCGATTTTTGCCTTTCAAAGAGCAATAACAACTGACAGTCATAGTTCATTTAGGCTGTGCAATAATTAATCAATTTATTATAATGTTTTTTTGACATTAATCACATACCCTTCTTTGTCTTAAGTTAGTTGTTTCTCTGATATAAGAGGCTATTTTAATTATTACGATTACATACGATATTGCGTTCAAATTCTTGCCATCGGATAATTACTAAGATTCGTGCCTCTCTAAATAAATGCCGGTGAAGTCTAGCTTATTTTAAGAATTGATTTTGCAAAATCGATTTATAGTTTAGACATATTGATTAGGTTTTTAGCCAAGCTATATACTATGAGACTTATGCCATTTATTATTAAATGATTGAAAACGATGCATAATATTGCAATGAAGATGTTTATATACTCTATGGTTATTTTATTGTCTATTGTATTGTTCCAAAAATATTTATTGTTGTAGCTTTTTTACGTTGTTTTTGTAGCGTGTCGCACATGCCTCTTCTTTTAAGCAATAATTAGAAACGTGCGCTCAGTCAATGCACTTTATGTTGTTAAAGATTTGAACAAAGATGCAACCATAGACAAATATTAAAATCTTTATCAAAAGTCCGTGACTGAGCGTGTACGTATTAAAAAAGAATATGGTGGCAATACATGGCAGCTTTAGTCATTATGATCTCAATATTTCTATTAACGTGTATAAAAAAGATAGTTTTGTTTACACCTTTTACAACGTTCATAGAGTCACCACAGAGTATGAAGATTTATATGTTGGTACTCTTGATTTTTTTTATTACTGTCAATGACATGTGTGTTGTCAATTTTGTTTTATTAAAATTGTTTCGAATATTGTTTGTCTGTGTTGTGTTTTCGTTGGCGTGGATTCGTTCCGGAATGTATAGCCATATGTAATAATTATAAACGAATGCCGCTAAAACGCCATTAGAGCTAGGTTTCATGTCATATTGCCACTGTATTTTATACGGCCCATCGGGGACCTATTGTTTATGGGAAAACTTATGTTAGAGATAGACAAAAACGTTTAGTTTTTTCTCGATTTTTTATCATTATTTAGGTCTCTATGGGCTCTTAGGTTATCCACTCACTATATAGAATCATTTGTAAATATTTTAATTTATTTGATAAATACTATTTAATCTATAGTTTCGTAAGCGATCTAATCGTTTTTATTATACATTCATACTCAATCCCTATGATATCCAGTCATTAATGTCTATATGGTGGGTGGATACCTTAAATTGCACGGTGTTAGGTATTTCATAGTCTTCGCTCTGCGCAGAGCATTCCTATTTGAATTAATTCTATATTATAAATTTTAATCATCGAATATATTGTAAATAATGTTTATTTTAATGTTAATTATATTAATGCTGGTAGTCACAACGAAATCAAAGACTGCAAGTATTAACACGTGGATATTGACATATTAATGGGGAATATGGATGCCACAAGAATTATTAAAAATATGAGAAATAGAAATTATGTCCATTACATTATAAATAATAATTTAAAAATTAAGCCATCTGTTATAATAAAGCTACATTCTCATTTAATCGACCCTAGAGTTTATCTCATTAGGGCAATAATAAAACGACAGTAACATATTTGAATATTTGGTCCTTCAAACCGGATTTATAAAACACCAATTATTTGAGCTTTTAATTAAAATTTGGGCTCAATCTACTAATTTTATTAGACCTTGGCCTTGACTTTTTAAGATTACGGAAGATGAGAAATAGTTTTTCATCGGAAAGCGGATAAAAGAAAATTAATAACTCACATTGGTTAAAAATTATATTGCATCATTGCAGTTGTCATACTATGAGTTAATGGTGAATCAATCAGCATCATAAATACATCTTTTGAGGCTAAGTAAAATGGATGTAGGAGTTAAGTTAAATGGTCTAACTTTAATATATTATTTATAATGTATTGTGTTGCTTAAAAAGATCATACATATTCCCTATTAGTATATTTTTTTGTAATTATATTTAAATATTTATTCATCGCTGACTACGCGCTGATATATCTTACTGAGCATATAGTTAAAACTTATCCGCGTGTACTCAAGGAGTATTTTGTTATTGATTCCTTTATTTTTTGACAATTACTTTGTAGTTTAAGGATTCCTCGCGGGTTCGAATGATTTACTGAACAGTATAAATGAATCTTGTATTTTCTATTGATGTGTGCGTGGTTGATATATTGTGAGCCCCGCGGAAAGATGTAATGTAGTGCCTTCGACAATCGTCCTTTTGTGATAAATATTTTTTTTTTTTTCTTAGAATGTACAGAATATTTTTCTTGCAATAAAATTGAATAATAATTGTGTTTTATTTATTTTTTTGTAACTAAATATAAATATATAGTGCACGGAAAAATTTGAAGCTACAGCCCAATTTTGATTCAGCAACACATACGCCATTACCACACTACACATTAGCCCAGCAGACGAATAGGTAGCTCTCATGATCTAGATATCAGCATCTTAAAGTCGCTAGAGTCTTACTATAGGATACAAGTGAATAAAAGGTCAGTTGATGCAACTGTGCATTCATAAGCCCAGAATAACCCAGAGAGTCCAGAGAAATAAGTCACATTGACGGCTATAATTTTTTTTTTATATTATTGACCCAACAATTTGAAGGAGATTGTATTTGAAATATGTACGCCGTGTGGTATCCGGCTGAATAGAATAGTACCACCCTCATTTTTACCGAGGTGTCGTAAAAAGCGACTAAGGTAAGTTGACCCACCGTGTGGTATCCGGTTTAATAGAATAGACCACCCTTTTTCTTACCAAGGAGTCGTAAAATACGACAGAGGTAAGTTGACGTCAAACAGGCGGCCGGTCGTAAAAACGCAGCAAAATCATGTAACAACATGTTCATAACATATTGTGCCGACCCCACTTAGAGTGGGATAAGGGTAGGAAGATGATGTATTTGAAACATGTACCAATGCATTGTCATCGCTATTGGTCCAGTATGCAAAATTTCAGCTCAATCGAACACCGGAAAGTGGTTCAAATTTAATTTGCAAGATTCGACCTTCTCAAACATACACGGCAAGTTAAATAAAAGATTGTAAAAATAAAAATAACGTATACAGAGTCAATGGCTATATTAATATACAGATTTATTTCCTAATTTGGTAGTTCAACTCTTGTCCAATTTCCGGACGATGGCGGGCGGAGGTGACGTGAGCACTTTCCTGGACAACCTCAGCTGGCCGGACACCGGGTCCCGGCCGAAGTACTTCACTTGCAACTCCGACCCGGGAGCCAGTCCTAGGACTGATGGGTGCATTATCTGGAAACATTTTTAACAAACCATTCGTATCGTGGAATGCTTTATATGTAGGAAAAATATAACAAAAAACGCTTTTTATTTCGAAAGCATTTTTAAAAAAATCTATATTTATTTTCCACTTTTAATGGTTAACATTTTCTATAAACAATTTCTTTTCTTCGAGTCTGCTTGTTTCAAACCGTTTATGTATGAAGGAATAGGAGGAGAGCGAAAGTTGTAGCATAGACATGATGATAGATGTGACGAGGTGTCATGAGAGGTGCGATGCGGTGCGGAGAGGAGAGTGGTATATGTGTTGTCAAGTTGTTAAATAAATAATAAATTGATTGAACTATGAGAAAATCTTTTATTTATTGAATAAATATAAAGGAAAGATATCGTTGTTATAATATATTTACCAGTTGCCTGTCACTGTAAGTTACTTCAGGGACGGATGTCCGGGTGTGTTATTGGCCCATTTATTATACAGGTGTACTGAGTTCTTAGAACTCCGTAAAATACATCCCTCAGGATAATATCATCTTATGTCTGTAGTGGAAGTACTAACTAAATTTACAGAAAAAATAAAAAAGATAAAGAAAAATATAGAAAAAATATAAAAATATAAGAGATATAAAAATGCAGACGTTTTATAAAAAAAAAATTACCTTCCTGTGATCCAGTTGTGTGTTATGAACTAAAGCTGGCGACATGCCCGGAAACAGAGTGACCAGGACTCCTATATCTTTCACTTCGACCACCTGGAACGAGAACAATATACCATAGTGTTATTATACATAGAGTAAAAGAGCCATAGACAAGCCTGTGTCCAAACAATGCGTACCATGCCTGAATATATTGATAATTTGAATTATCTTTAATCTTTAAATGAACTAATCTATACTAATATATAAAGCTGAAGAATTGGATTGTTTAAACGCGCTAATCTCTGGAACTACTGGATTGATATGAAAAATTCCTTTGAGTGTAAAATAGTCCATTTATCGAAGAAGGCTATAGGCTATATGGCATCACACTAAGATGAATAAGAGAGGAGCAGCAACAAAAAATATTACGAAAACGGCATAATATAAAACTTGCCTTGCGTGCTCTAAGTAAATGGTGAAAGTTATTAAAACATCATGTATTACAAAATTACTCCCCTCTAAAAGTTCTATATAAAAGTCCGCGACAGCATATATCTAGCATTTAAGGTTAACCCGCTGTAACCATTTTTATAGATGTCAGAATATTACGGTAAGTAAGTAACGGCCTGTTACTATCCCACTGCTGAGAATAGGCCTCTTCTCTCCGTTTTGGGAGAGAAGGATTGGAGCTAAGACCTACCACGCTGCTCCAATGCGGATTGGTAGGTTACACATACCTCCAGAATTCTCTAGAGATATGCAGGTTTCTTCACGATGTTTTCCTTCACCGAAAAGCGTGTGATAAATTGCAATTATCAATTAGACACATAAGTTTTAAGAGAAAAACTCATTGGTGTCTGGCCGGGTTCGAACCCGTGATCGTCTCTAGAGATTCACACGGTCGCACCGCTGGGCCATCACAGCTTCATCATTTCAATATTACGGTACGAAAGATTAAATCTTTTCACGCGGGCAGAGCCGCTGGCGATCGCTAGTATAAATCTGAATGTAAGTGTATATTTGAGTTTCGGAAACGGCACCGATTTTCATGAAACTTAGTATGTAGGAGGTTTCGGGGGCGATAAATCGATCTAGCTATATTTCATTTAAAAAAATGTCGCTTCGCCCATGTTTTGAGGCAATGAAAAATTGCTACAATATTATTAGAAAACAAAGATTAATTACGCTGTCACTTTCATAGTTATAATAGGTCAGTTGGGAACGGGCGGTCTAAAGAACATTCCCCGGATATAGTGAGTTATTCTTTTAAAACTTTGTTTAGTTCTTGTTAAGAGTAAGATAATTGAGTGTTACTATCCCACAGTTGGGCATAGTCCTCTCCGTTTTTTAGGAGAGAAGGATTGGAGCTTATAACCACAACGCTGCGTCAATTCGGATTGATAGGTTAAACATAACAAAATATATTTAATATATGCAGGCGAAGTAACGCCTAATAAATGGTCTACGTCTATAAAATAATCAGTTGATCTTACCTTTGCGCTATATATGGCTCCAAATTCTAACTCCGGGGTGCGCTCCGTGGAGAGGTGGGCTTCGATTCTCGCGCGGGCCTCGTCCATGGCGGCCTGGGAGGGCGCGAACACGCTGTACCGGGTCTCGTCTATGGCACTGACCTGAAAACATGGCAAGGGATAACAAAGCCCTGTATTAAACAGTCATCTTATTTCTTTAAGTTCAAATAATTCTGTGGGATGGCAAGGGATAAGAAAGCGCTATATTAAACAGTCATCTTATTTCTTTAAGTTCAAATAATTCTGTGGGAGTGCAAGAAATAAGAAAGCGCTATATTAAACAGTCATCTTATTTCTTTAAGTTCAAATAATTCTGTGGGATGGCAAGGGATAAGAAAGCGCTATATTAAACAGTCATCTTATTTCTTTAAGTTCAAATAATTCTGTGGGAGTGCAAGAAATAAGAAAGCGCTATATTAAACAGTCATCTTATTTCTTTAAGTTCAAATAATTCTGTGGGATGGCAAGGGATAAGAAAGCGCTATATTAAACAGTCATCTTATTTCTTTAAGTTCAAATAATTCTGTGGGAGTGCAAGAAATAAGAAAGCGCTATATTAAACAGTCATCTTATTTCTTTAAGTTCAAATAATTCTGTGGGATGGCAAGGGATAAGAAAGCGCTTTATTAAACAGTCATCTTATTTCTTTAAGTTCAAATAATTCTGTGGGATGGCAAGGGATAAGAAAGCGCTATATTAAACAGTCATCTTATTTCTTTAAGTTCAAATAATTCTGTGGGAGTGCAAGAAATAAGAAAGCGCTATATTAAACAGTCATCTTATTTCTTTAAGTTCAAATAATTCTGTGGGATGGCAAGGGATAAGAAAGCGCTTTATTAAACAGTCATCTTATTTCTTTAAGTTCAAATAAGTCTGTGGGATGGCTAGGGATAAGGAGGCCCTATTTCCCAGTTATCTTTTCCATATATTAGAATCCAAATTCGTTTACCTGAACCCCCGTCTCGAGGTACAGTTTCTTGAGGTTGGCCCCCCCTATGCCCAACAGTTTGGCCCTCTTGTGCAATTCCACCTCCATTTCTTCTATCACTGGCATATTTTCTTTACGGCCTTGTCTGAATATAATAAGATCTTCATCAAAAACTTCTGTAACTTAAATGATACTTGACGTAAATCCAAAATTCTATTTATTTACTAATAAGTATATTTATTAGTATATATACTCCTGACCTTATCCTGCACTAGATCATAGGGTCGGCAGAACATATTATACACATGTTGTCACATGATTTGGCTTCGTATTGTACGACCGGCATCCTGCTTGACGTCAACTTGCCTTAGTCGTACGACACTTCGGTAAGAAAGAGGGTGGTCTATTCTAATCAGCCGGATACCACACAGCGGGTCAACTTACCTTAGTCGCCTTTTACGACACCTCGGTAAGAAATGAGGATGGTCTATTTTATTAAGTATATTTATTAGTAACTTATTACATTATTTAAGCAAAAATGCGTATCAATTATCTTACTAAGTTAACTGGCAGAGATAATGGAGAGATGGATAAGTTAACCTTTTGTATACTTTTTACGAATAATGTTTTTCGTAATAGCACCTCTTTTAATGTTATTTTAAAACAAAATATATAAATGTCATTCTCTCGGCAAAATGTCATAAATGAAAACGCATTTTTATTTTTTCCTTAATTTCCAGTGGACTATTTTCGAACCGGATAAATCATAATTATTCGTTAAGTTTTATCGTGGTACATAAATAAAAATAAATAAAATAGCCGACCCTACCTTTAGATAGCATTGTTTAGTAATCCAATACCATTATGTCTTATGAAATATTGTTATGAGGTAAATTCATAAATATTAATAAGACTTAAATATTAAATAGCATTGCCATAAGGGCCATTTAAAATTTAAGATTTCGTGATTCCCTGTGAGAGAAATTTAATAAAATAGGTGTTTTGATAAAAGCCGACCCCACTTAGAGTGGGATAAGGACAGGGATATACATAGGTGTTTGGATAAAAAACGTAGAAAACTATTGTAGAAATTACCTGGGTTTGTCTATACACTGATTCATGATGTCGATAATCTTGCTCTTAGCGTCGGAAGCTTTTTGGATGGACTCCATGATGACTTTCAGAGGCAGTCCGGGAAGCTTCACGTCAGCTTGTATCGCGGTCACACCCTTTTTGGTCCCGGCTACTTTGAAATCCATGTCACCCATATAATCTTCTATGCCCTAGACGGGTAATAATACTATAGAATCCCGGTATAAAACGACTTTCACCGAGTTGGTTAATGGATGAATGATATTTTTTATCAAATAAAATATGTCAATATAACGCCGTTTGGTATTCGGCTGAATAGAATAGTACCACCCACATTTCTTACCGAGGTGTCGTAAAAGGCGACTAAGATAGGCTGATCCACCGTTTGGTATCCGGTTTAGTAGAATAGACCACCCCCTCTTTTACCGAGGGGTCATAAAATATGACTAAGGTAAGTTGATGTCAGGCAGGCGGCCTGTCGTAAAAATGCAGCCAAATCATGTAACCACTTAGAGTGGGATAAGGTCAGGAAGATGATGAATCTTTGTATTCTAGTATCAGAGTAGATAAAATATACTGTGAATGGAGATTAAAAAAAAAATTGTTTATTAATCATAATGGACTGAATTTTTTTAGACAACCCATTCGCAATATATTTATTGACATATTTATTTGATAAAACATATCTTTCATCCATTAACTAGCTCGTAAAGGTGCTTTTATAGCGGGATCTTGGACGATAAATAGTGATGAAGTAACTTGGTAATTAGGGTTCAAACTCAAAATATTTTTTATTCAACTCGTAAACAAGTGCTTTTGAATCGTCAACTCTACTGCTAATTCGGTAGAGAAAAGCCGGCACTGAATTGCAATTAAATAAACCTTTCATAAAGATTATTCAAATTTAAATTGT
The DNA here is from genome assembly GCA_947086495.1 of Morpho achilles. Classification (NCBI taxonomy): domain Eukaryota; kingdom Metazoa; phylum Arthropoda; class Insecta; order Lepidoptera; family Nymphalidae; genus Morpho; species Morpho achilles. The sequence goes on along the minus strand of CAMTZB010000001.1, from coordinate 13,744,460 downwards.
GACAATTTTTTTTTATTGTAGTACTAGCAATCGCCAGCGGCTCCGCCCGCATGGCAAGATTGAAACTGTAATATTATATTTTGATAACCATAAAACGGTTAAAGTGGGTCAACCTTAAAAGCTAGACATATGCTGTCGCGAACTTTTATTTAGAACATTTAGAGGGGAACAATTTTGTAATACATGATTTTTGAATAACTATTACCGTTTACTCAGCGCACGCAAGGAAAACTTTAAATTTTGCCGCTTTCGTCCTATTTTTATTGCTGCTCCTCTCCTATTCATCTTAGCGTGATGTTATACCCTATAGTCTTCCTCTATAAATGGACTATGTTACGCTGAAATAATTTTTCAAATCGGTCCAGTATATCCTGAGATTAGCACAACTATCAAACAAACTCTTCAGCTTTATATATTAGTATTGATATTTTAATATTTATTGTATGAAAAAAAAAACAGTTTTCTTTGTTTGACTAATTTGTATCGTGGACTCACTAACAAATCAGTCAATATCCTGTAGTCAGATATGTGGCCCGCCTCGTCCGTTCTGGAGACCAGGCCGATGGCGACCCCGGCTGCGGGGGCTGTGAGAGCCATTCCAGCATCCAGGAGTGCCAGCGACCCACCACAAACCGACGCCATAGAACTTGAGCCTGACCAAGTATAAAAAGGTATAACAAAAAATAATAATAAATTGCAAAAGTATTAATAAGCATTGAAATAATGATTAACAACGATATTATTCCTTTACACTTATTCAATAAATAAGAAGCAATTTTCTCAAAAGTCTATGAATTTATTCTTCCTCTCTTTCAAAGGGTTGTCTGGAAGAAAGAGATCACAACAGTGTGATAAGACCGCCCTTTGGACTTTTAATTGTTTCTATTATCTATGTCTCTTGTTCTTTTCACTCTGTATTTTATTTGTGCAATAAAGTTATTCTTCTTCTTCTTGTTCTTTTTTAACAACTTGTTATGTTGACGGCGACAATGTTATTTGTTATTGACCTAATTATTTGAAGGAAATTGTATTTAAAATAGGTTGTATTTGTAACATTTTGTTACAATCATTTGTTAAGGCAAAAAAAAGTAATAATAAAATTATTTTGCTATAATCCGCGATGAAGTAAAATAGAAAATATATATAACGCTAAACGTAGAGAGGACAATCCGTTTTTATACTTGATACATGCATGACATTCGTAAAAACACATGCACAAAGCTCCACCACAGTACACGTTCACTGTCGAAAACTAAGCAAACAAAAAAACAAACAAACTAAAGCAAAGACTTTGCGATTTTATCGTGGAGTCTATCTCCAGATGATGCTTCGGTTGCGGGGCGAAACGATTGTTGAGTTTGATTTACTGAGAACCTATCAATCCGCATTGGAGCAGCGTGGTTAAGTCTTAACTCCAATCTTTCCCTCCAAAAACAGAGAGAGAAGGCCTATGCCCATCGGTGGGTTAGTAACAGGCCGCTACTTAACTTTTTTTTTTACATAAGTTTAGATCCACTTGGAATTTGAATCCGTAACCCAAGCGATCCAGTGAAGACATACTTATGGACTCACCGGTCACAGATTTTAGAGTGGCACACAGTCTCATATAATCATGGGCATTTAATAAAAAAATTTATAGGAATGAATCCACGGTTACCACTAGTAAGTAAAGTAGGATGGTTATGCCCCTACCATTGCTCTCCAGGACCTCGGCGGTGAGTCTGGTGGTACAATGGTGGTGGGGCACTACAGGCAATAGTCCCCTCTCCGCCAGCGCCCCGTGGCCAGCCTCCCGCCTCCCCGGAGGACCGCTCTTGCCGACCTCCCCCGTCGCGTACGATGGAAACTCGTAGTGGAGGAAGAAATTCTTCTCTTTCACACCACTATAGGATAAATCATCTTAATAATGGTTTTATATTGCCATAATGATGTCATAAGACCTGTATAGTATGGATCGGAATGTTGGGCAATGAAAAAGACTGATGAAAGAAGAGTTAGAGTGGAGAGAAGAATGATCATCCTTTTTCTGCCATTTTCCCACTCGTAAGTGGGTCAACACAACATGTTTTTCAGTTTCTTTATTTAGAGATAATGAAATTATCTCTAAATCTAGCGCTATTCTTTTTATACGTATATCATACTTTATACAAATTCAAATTCAAAATATTCTTTATTCAAGTGGACTGCTTACAGTACTTTTGAATCGTCAAATGTTTTAAAGAAGCTACCACTGATTCGGAAGTTTGCTCCTACCGAGAAGAACCAGCAAGAAACTCGGCGGCTAATCTTTTAAAAAATTATAACGTGTAATCCCAAGTAACCGAGTACAGAGAATATAATTAAGTAACAATAGAACTATTAACAAAATTCAATTAACTGTCACTGTCACGCAAAAATAAGAAAGCGCCTGTACGATTTTTATAGGCGAATGCTCTTGAAATTATAACAAGCGCTTAATAAAATATAAGTTACATCGTATATAATTAAATGTCCAAACAATATTTAATACTCGTTTGGTCCCATGTTTTTTCATTCCTCCTCCTTATATCTGCACTTCTTTGATTTTCTGGATTGAACGCAACTTTCAGACTTCCCCGTATATACTCATTCCATACAAAAGTAATAAGAAAATTATATTGCTATAATCCGCGATGAATTGATGTATGATTAATCGCAGATTATAGCGAAATAATTTTATTATTACTTTTGTATTATGGATCTCCGCAAAGTAACGCCTAATTCTATAAATTACACATTCCATGTTTAATTCAAGATTGTCACACCACACATCCACCTTAACATTCTCATCTCATTTGCATGCACTCTTCTTTCATACGTCTTTTCATTACCCAACATTGATAAAAAAGTTGATTTCCTCTGTACCTTGTAATCATAGTTAATGTGTCCATTTTAAGAGCGCTTTCTGGTGAGTCGAAGGTGACCGTGCATAGAACCTGGGTCTGACCGCGTTGGAACAGCGCGCTACCGTGCAGCGGCTCGTACATACCAACCTGGTCAATGTCATCACATTAATGAGGTGATGGAACTATGAAAGTCGGCTATCGTATCATTGACCCTTTGTCAATGATTTTAACCTTCTTTGTTATCAAGAATCTACCGCGGGGAACTAATGTGGAGACGAATATTATAAATTCGAGAGAAATTGTCTTTTCCGAAGGAAAAAAGGGGATTTTTTATCTGTAATATTAGCTTGAGTTATGTCAATATTCATCAATATTGGCCAGGCGGTTTAGTTGCGAAAACTTAACAGATAGACATGTTTGTATTTACATTAGATTCAAGATTGGCTTGTCAATTTTTTTTTCTTAATATCTAGGTCAGTAGCTCAGCTAATGGTGGTCTGGTGTGGAGATGGCGTATATCTTGCCAAGGCAATAGATGCTGCCATCACCCCAACTTTATATGTGACTAGTAATATCCCGCGGTTTCATCACGTAAATTTTATTTTTCTAAACCTTATTACATTTTTATAATGGATCCCATTTTTAATGTAATATAGCCTATGTTGTTCAGTAAAGATGCAGCTTTCCAATGGTGAAAGAATTTTTGAAATCGGTCCAATAGTTATTGTGTGAAAACATTACAAACATACATAGAAATTTTTCCACTTTATAATATTAGATACTTATTACATTTCGTCATTGTTATCTCGAGGAAGAATAGTTAAATCCACTGATTTTTATCATTCATATAATCATCTTTTTTCCTGTGCGGAAAATGCAGTGTCGGAAGACCAGACCAGATACTGGCGATTTCATAAAAGGTCGAGGGCAGCCGCTGGATAAAGGCGGCACAAGATCGTGTGATGTGGAGATTCCGTAAAGAGATCTATGTACAATAGTGGACCATTGATTGACGAAGGGAAGAAGATATAATCCTCTTTAATAAATAGCCTATCTGTACTAGCTACTTATAACGTACTTATAACAACTGCAAAAAAGGAAAACCTACCTCGCAAGTGATCTGCCGTAATTCATCAAGCTTGCGGCCGTCACATCTCGTATCGCTCTCAAATATCATATCCCTGAATATCTGGCGTAAGTTTGTGTTGAAACAGTCCTGTAGCACGCCTACATCTATTTCAGTATCGCGCAACTGATTTAGAACGGTCTGCCTGACTTCGGATATAGCGTTGTCACGCGATACCTTATCGTGGTTTGGATCACTGAAAATTTAAGACCACGAATTATATTCTAGAACAGGCCTTTTCAGGCCTAATTTTGAATGGCCCGCCTATGAATCATAGAAAAATTCTCAAAATGTTCGAAAAATACTAAACCCTTTACACACCTTGGAATTATTAGTTTAGTATAATAAAATAACGGCGTATTATTAACCAATGGCTGAGCATAGACCTCCTACCTCCTTTTGGAACTTAGACCTACCACATTCCTCTTTTAATATTCTGTCAGTTAGTTCATAAAATATTTTCGAATCTTTAATTTCGTCCAACCATTAAAAAAGGCATTTTGTTTATCTGTTATGTAAGTTTGAATTGTATTGTACCATGTGGTATCCGGCTGAGTAGAATAGACCAGTATAATAATAAGTGTCTGTGTTAAGGATCCACAAAGCGTCCTATATGACCATGACTATCAAATAACCTCAACGTTATACAGGACGCCTTGTGGACAATCAACAACAAATCTCAGATAGTTACAAAACGCTACTTTCACATACACAGTGAATTATAAATAGTAGCAAATAAGCTCCCAATGTTGGTTAGGTAGTTAAAGTTAATTGGAGCACATTCGAGGGCTGCAGACCTGGTGACCTGTAATACGAGTTTTTACCTACCATAGACACCAGCGATCCACAATCATAATTTCATCATCAACATCTTCCTGCCCTTATCCCACTCTAAGTGGGGTCGGCACAACATGTTATAAACTTGTTGTCACATGATATGGCTACGTATTTTACGACCGGCCGCCTGTCTGACGTCAACTTATCTTAGTCGCCTTTTACGACACCTCGGTTAGAAAGAGGGTGGTCTATTCTACTCAGCCGGATACCACACAGCGGGTCGACTTACCTTAGTCGCCTTTTACGACACCTCGGTAAGAAAAGAGGGTGGTACTATTCTATTCAGCCGGATACCACTCGGCGGACAATCATAATTTCATGTATAATTAATTAAATTGCTTAAGATTATTTATTGTATGTTTTGTGGTGCGAAATAAACTTTTTAGTGCTATATTAATGGCATCAATAAATTACCTAAGTATTTCCCTAATCTTCATAGAAGACAATGTTCTCACTGAGTCCACGATGTTTTGGTCGAGCGGAGTCTGGACTTCATACTCCCTTTTCATCTTCCCGTGTGATTTCTGCAGGGTTTGTATACTTCTCACTACGTGTTGCGCCTCTTTGGTGCCTGGAAGATAAAATTACAATGGGATCCACGTAGAGAGTGGATATTTAAGTTTTACAATGCTGCCACCCCTTACTCTACGCTCTATGAGAAAAATAAAGTGCAAGAAAATACTTTATTTCGTACGATTTGATTTATTTATTTTAAAAAATTTCGTCAAACCGATCGATTCGTCAAAACGTATCGATTGGTTCTGAATTTTTACTATGTATTTTTTTTCTTACCAATAACCAATTCAAAAGTACTTTTGTATTATGGACCTCCGCAAAGTAACGCCTAATTCTATAAATTATTAAAAAGGTGGTAAAAAGTTGGTCTAGATTTTTCCTGTTCGGAAAAAACTTATTAAACGAAATAGAGGGTATTGTATGTCATGTTGGCAGGAATTAAGGCTTAGGTATACCCTGTAAATAATATAATAATAAAAAATAAATATAATGAAATGTGCAAGCTGTGATACCGTGCGATTCTTTCGAGAGGTCATGAGTTCAAACACTGGGCAGGAACCAATGCGTTTTTCTGTTAAAACTTGTCTGTGATTGATAATTGCAATTTATCACACGTTTGTTGGTGAAGGAAAACATCATGAGGAAACCTGCATAGCTCTTGAGAATACTAGGGATATGTGTAACCTACCAATCCGTATTGGAACAGCGTGGTAGGTCTTGGCTCCGACCTCTCCAAAAACAGAGAGAGGAGGCCTATGCTCAGCAATGGGATAGTAACAGGCCGTTACTTTACTTTTTTATGAATATACAATATGGAGATGGAATACTTAGCTTTAACATACGGATTTGATGAGACAATGCAATTCAACTTACATTCATACCTATTTTGATGGCTTTAAGCAGGTCCTGTTGGAGGATGACGTTCGCATGCCCCTCCAGCATCACAACCAGGTTGCCAGTGGTAGCCGCAACCACGAGATTCAGGGTTGACTTCTCCAGGTCACGTCTCGTTGGGTTGATAATTATTTCGTTGTCTATTTGACCGAGTCTATGGAATATGTAACATACGCAAGTTAGAATTGAAATGTTGAATTCGTTTTAGGGAAGCGAGTAGTGTATGAACAGTAATCTATACTAATATATAAAGTTGAAGAGTTTGTTTGTTTCGATTGATTGTTTGAACGCACTAATCGCAGGAACTACTGGACCGATTTGAAAAATTCTTTTGAGTGTAAGATAGTCCATTTATCGAGGGAGGCTATATGCTATATAACATCACATCATCATCATCGTCATCGTCATAGCAGCCTGTTACTCTCCCACTGCTGGGAATAGGCCTCTTCTCTCCGTTTTTTGGAGCGAAGGTTTGGAGCTAAGACCTACCACGCTGCTCCAATGCGGGTTGGTGGGTTACACATATCTCCAGAATTCTCTAGAGATATGCAGGTTTCCTCACGATGTTTTCCTTCACCGAAAAGCGTGTGATAAATTGCAATTATCAATTAGACACATAAGTTTTTAACAGAAAAACTCATTGGTGTCTGCCCGGGTTTGAACCCGTGACCTCCTCGAAAGAGTCGCACGGTGTTACCGCTGGGCTACCACAGCTTATTTTATAACATCACGCTAAAATGAATAGGAGAGGAGCACCTTTAGGTGCTTAGTACGTTTGTGTGTGTTTATATTCGCGTCCGCATAATTTGTGCTTGCATATGTGAGTACTGCTTTTGTGTACGAGTGCGGGTGTGTGTGTGTTTTTTATTTCACAGAATAGATGTAGCCGATATAAGTAACTAATAACGGTTGGATATAACGTCTTCTACGTCCTTGAGTGATCAAAGATGAATGCTACCAACAATAGCTCATGTCTCTGAACGGTATATGCTCAATCAGCCTCATAAAAACGCAAGCAAAGTGGCGAGTACTAGTAAAACCATATTACCTTACAGCTCCTACCGGTCCATTCCACGGCACGTCAGATAAAGCCAACGCCGCACTAGCAGCATTAATAGCAACTGTCTCTGGAGGATTGACGCTGTCCACTGCCAACATGTTACACACTATCTGCGTGTCATAGTTATAGTTGTGTGGAAACAAAGGCCGAAGCGATCTATCTATAAGTCGTGATGTGAGGATTTCACGTTCCGTTGGACCTGTAGCAAAATTAAATTGTATAGTTATGAATAAAGATTCTATAACTGGCAACATAGTGCTGGAGGGGAATATGTATTCTGTAACTGGCAACATAGTGCTGGGGGGGAATATGTATTCTGTAACTGGCAACATAGTGCTGGAGGGGAATATGTATTCTGTAACTGGCAACATAGTGCTGGGGGGGAATATGTATTCTATAACTGGCAACATAGTGCTGGAGGGGAATATGTATTCTGTAACTGGCAACATAGTGCTGGGGGGGGAGTATGTATTCTGTAAGTGGCAACATAGTGCTGGAGGGGAATATGTATTTTGAATCTGGCAACATAGTGTCATCGTATGCGAAAGAGTGCGAATATATATTCGAAGGGGTAACTGAAGGGGAGGGGAATATACATTTTGAAGATGACAGCATGAGTACTGACATCATTAGCGGATGGATATGTTCGCCAAATTAATATAAAATCAAGCCTAAGATCTTTTTGCAAATATGTCTAATATTCAACTACCATCAATTTTCATAAACATCTATTAGATTTTGGTAACATTACTTTTGAAGCCCACGAACAGAGTCTTATGTAAACATCGAGGCTATGCTGCTTTTGGATTCGACTAGTGAGAAGACTGAAAAGGACAAAGCCTTTTGAGTTAGTGTAATATATTTATTTATTTATTTATTTTAAAAGGCCATCAACAATATACACACCAAGTAGAGCTAAAAATACAAATGTTGAAAACTTAAACTAAGTGCTATATCAATTATAGATGGCAACAGCATGCACAATTTGACAACAGTTATTTTTGGCCATCATCATCCTGTCCTTATCCCACTCTAAGTGGTGTCGGCACAACATGTTTTTCTCTTCCATTCTGTCCTATCTTTCGTCAACTCGGGCGACACTCCTTTTATATGCATATCATACTTCACACACATTATTTTCACACATTATTTTTGGCCATTTCATACAAATACTTGTTTGCTTTATGTATGATAAAGAATACATTTTTTAATTTTTTTTAAACTAATTTATAATATCCTTAAAAGAAAAGATAAAAATAAAATAGATCAGTGGAAGGAATTAGGCTGGCGTTTTATAAATTTTAAAACGCCAGCCTAATTATACGCCAGCCATATAGTGATAGTGTAGTGTAGTATTAGTGCTACTGAAAAAGAACACAAGAATGAAGTGTCTCCTATAGTAAGAAAGACTAAGATAAGTCATTGGACTTGCTCTTAGATAAAAGTTAATGTTTATTTATTTATTTATTTATTTAATGTATAAGTTCAGGTTAAAATTACGTTGTTTATGAGCTTTATGGCTAGATTTTGAGAACAATAAGGTACCTCCATTGTGATGTACTTTATAATATGCAAAAAAAAATATAGTAAAAGTATTTATTAAAAAAATTATGGTATTTTATTTCATCTATTGTGCTGTGTGCTTAAGACTGGTTTGATACATAAAGAAGAAACAATTTTAAGAAGAATTAACTCTGAAGAAGGCTTTACTAGTAAATTATTAGTAAGACAGATTTCTTATGACATATTTACCTAATTCTTTTCTTAAGAAGTTAGTGGGGATTCGGCCAGCTGCAGCTGCCTTTTGTCTGTAGTCTACGAGTAGAGGTAGAAAGGAGCTGGAGCTTTGCTTGGCCTTTGACACTACTGTTGACAGCACACTTGTATTACCCAGTGTGGCCACGCATGCGCCATCTGCGAATCTCGCATATCTACCAGTGGACAGTCTCAATGGTATCCTAAAAAGTAATAAAGAAAAAAAAAACAAAAGTAATAATAAAATTATTTTGCTAAAATCTGCGATGAAGTAAAATAGAAAATATATATAATGCTAAATGTAGAGTGGACAATCGGTTGTGGAGTCTATCTCCTGACGATGCTTTGGTTGCGGGGTGAAACAATTGTTGAGTTTGTGATAGTGAACGTATGTAGTGCTTGTGTATTGTGGTGGCGGTGGTGGAGGTTTGTGGTTTTTATGAATCCTGCATATATCAGGTATGATAACCGATTGTCCACTCTACATTTAGCATTATATATATTTTCTATTTTACTTCATCACGAATTATAGCAAAATAATTTTGTTATTACTTTTGTATTATGGATTTCCAAAAAGTAACGCCTAATTCTATGAATTACTTTAAAAAATTAAATTTAAAAAAAAATACATATTTATAGATAGGGATAGGGATAGCTAGGGATACATATTTATTTGCCACAATGATACGCCATTCTAGGCATGGATGGTTTGGGTGTTTTTCTTTAAATATACTTAATATTCTATAAATGTGAACATAGGGAACTGCTCGACATTCTCTTTCTGTTCAAGTTAGTAAGAGGGGCAATTGATTGTCCAGAATTATTACAAAAAATTAACTTAAAATCACTATCTAAACTACCCAGGCAATCAAAATATTCACCATTTACTACAAGCTGGGCAAAAAGCAACTTGGGCCACCATGCCACCTTGAACAGAATACAACGTCGCTACAATTATTTATCAAAAGAACTAGATGTAGACATATTTAGCTATAGCATCCATACTTTCAGGCACAATACAAAAAGAAATAATTAAGTTTACAATATTGTTACAGTTTGTATTTTATAATTCTTTTTTAATATAATATTTTATTTTGTAACATATTTAAATAATGTACAGGCCCCTATTATATGGTGTGGTAAATAATTAAAACTACATTTAATTGAATAGTTTGTAGAGCTTTATAGTATTAATAATGTAAGTCTTGTTGATTATCCCAATAAATAAAAGTAAAGTAAAGTAGAATTGCGCTTTATTCTATGATATTGAACAGAACATCCTTCTAGCCTGATACTATTGAAATACTATGCTCTATTTAGAAAAATATATAGTAATTTATACTTGTATAGATTTATCCAAAGGGTTACCTAATGAGTTCCATACAGATAACAAATTATAAATCTTACTTAAAATTAACTAATACTAATGTAAAGTTTAAATATAGTAATGTTAGTAAATAAATAAATAAATATTGTATAAGAAATGTAATAGAATGAGAACCGTAATCAACCCTAAATACTTACCCATTAGAAAAAGGAACTTCAATTTCTCCTACATTTTGTGTTAAAAATCTACAATTATAACGATTCCGAGTTTTAAAATTATTTAAAATAGCTCTATTTTTAATCAACATAGCAACTTTGTAATCTGTTTAGGTTATATATGTATTGTTATAATTTATTTGTATAAAATGATAAATAATAATAATTATTTAAACTAAACGATCTGTAAAGATTATGATAAATATATTATAGTTCTTGTAATATTTGTTTTACATTATAATTGTAACATCTTTCACATTTTTGGCAAGGAATTTTATTTGAATCTGACATTAACCACAGACAAGTATAACTATATATTTTTATACGAAATGTAAAGTTGAATTAAACGATAGGTAATATTTTAAA